>OY292316.1:8334732-8992614 GCA_958496155.1 Sisyra nigra | reverse complement strand
CCTTTTATTACATGGGTTTCATCCTATAATTTTTTTCACTTTTTACCATTTTCCAAGGCCAACAGGTGGCACTGGTCTACATATAAAAGAGTAAGATTTAAACAATTATTATTAAAAAGTGAATATTTTAAAGTCAAATCAAGATAAATATTTCGATTACATGTTAGTTTATTTACAAGTCTTCTTGAAACTGGTAAGCCCATGTAACCACTTTAGAAGAACTTAACCTTAACCATTCAGCATTTCTACGCTAATTTTTTTTTCTCAATTACATTTTTAAGCATATTACTGTAATGGCTTTGAAAAAATAGTTTAAGATCAATGGAAAACCGAGAAGAAAAACAAATTATCAAAACACTCGTACATCCATTTAATATATTAAACAACGTATTTTCCTCAACTAAAATATGCCTCCTCAATTTTTTCATCTTCAAATAATAATTTTCATAAATACAACAAACTGTTTTGACATAAATGTTCAATTTTATAGTTTGTTTAATCAAATAGCGGCGCCAGTGTTGCGAATGGGGGGGGGGTCTCTCTCAATGGGGTTTGTTGTTGTTGTTTGTCGCATTTATATCGTCGCCCTCCATTCCACTACCCATTTACCAACTTTATAGGAAAAACAGCCACCAATCAACCAAAAACGACTTCTTCAGCTCCCGTCCTATTCAGATTCCCTGCTTGCCTCATCCCCAATGCCCGTATACATATCCATAAAGAATACTAAACATATATTTTTCTGTATGTATCAAATAAGGGAATCGGAAAACGGGAAAAGTTTTTTTTTTGTATTTGATTCGATTGAATGATAAACGATATGAATTGGGGTAGTAAAGGTTTCGAAAAGCGCTTCTGTATAAATTATTTAAATACTTTATGCTTTTATGAAAATAAACGATAAACGGATAAAGGCTCAAACGACGAGAATTAACCAAGCACAGGAATTTTTTGTACCACTTTAATAACATGTTATTATCAAAACTATTTTTCTATTATATATTACTTTGTTGCTAATTATAGATATTTCAAATATTTGCATAGTGGTAAGTAAGGTAAAAAATTTACTATAAGATTATAGAAGTTCTAACATATAGTAAATGTCTTTAAATGACGCGATGAATTGACTTCGGAAGTTATCAATATAAGAAATCAGATTTTCGATAAAAAATATAAAAAAACATATTATGTAAGAAATGACTTTGGTGCATAAGGACAACGATATTAATAGCATTTATGAATAAAAGATGCATAAGTATTATGTTTTTTAAAAGAAGCGTTTACTTTTCGTCATTGCGATTATGACATATGTTTTTACTGATATAATTTAACAGCTTGTTTATTTAGGTGAAAATTAAAATAATATTTCAGATTGAATAATTTTTTTTTCTTATTGAATAAGTTTATTTTAGTGTTTTATCAAGGAACTGTCGATATTTCATCATTTTATTTGATAGTATCTTAGAGGTATTTATAGGTGGCGTATGTGTACACGGAAAAAATCTGTTGTAGATTTAACTACAATCCTTGTTAATTTTACAACATTAACTAGTATTATATAGGATGACACCACGTGTGGTAACGTTTACCAGTTAAGTGTAATTAAATAAACTGTAGTATTATTTACAACACGAACTAGTAAAAATGACTCTATGATAATAAAGTGTAGTTGAATTTTTGACACTTGAATTTATTTGTCAAAATTATAGGTTATGTTGAACATGCGCATCATTAAAAATCTTAAAAATATAATTATAGAAAAAAGTAAAGATGGCTCTGATGTTTTTTTTCTCAGTCGTTTTACAAGGTTTTACAACATATTGGAGTAAATTGTACATTGTATCTAGTATTGTATGCACCAAAAATAGTAATGATTACAGATTTGTTAAAATTCGTGGCGTAACAGAAACGCCAAAATTTGTTAATTGTACAATACTCAGCAGTTGTAACAGCTACATATTTTTACTACACTATGGTAGTAAAAAAATACTATACGTTAGAACTAAATACATCAAAGTATGTTATTTGCTGTTACATTTATGGCTATAGTTAACACAAAGTGCAGTAAACTTATTACTAGTTTAGTGTTGTAAATTTTACACCACTATTTTTTTCCGTGTATGAAAAGGTAAAACGTTACAGGTTTTAGGTATCGAAAAGGAATATGCTAACATGAAATTTAATTAAATTAAACCTTTTTTTTAAGACTCAAACTTTATTGTATGCAGAGATAAGGTTTAGAGAGCCAGATCGCACGAAAACACGTGCTGCCCCCTACTTCAAGTACGAAATTGGGAACTATTCCTTAGTCACTCGTTTGCACATTTCTCTACTGTTCTACACTCGGAACGACTAAAGCCAAAGAGAAACGGTCGAGGCTTTAGTACTTTAGGCCCTTTAAGCGTTCCGAGTGTAGAACAGTATGGATAAAGGAACAAAAGAGTGACTAAGAAATAGTTCCAAATTTCGTGGTCAGAGTAGGGGGCAGCACTTGTATTCGTGCGATCTGACTCTCTCAACTTTCTCTCTATTGTTCGATTGTACATTACAGTAGTGCTTATACAGTGGTATAAAAGCACACATGAAATATGGAAGGAGGAATACACCCAGTGGTGTTCCTCCTACAGAATTTCGTACACATATACGCCAACTTAAATTTATTTTACACATAAAAATTTTTTATTTTCGTGTTACGGGTCCCAGGATATTCCTTCCTTTTATCACTGCAACCAAGGAGGTCTATTGTGGTGTGACCCTCTGTGTTTACTAGGGGAGCTCCAGGTTATTAAAGAAAGTCAGCACCTGCCTAGGGGCTGCCGACATAACAACATAAATTTAAGGAAAAGAAAAGTGTTTGGATATCTATCCCAACCAGCAGAGTTATTCAAGTTCCTTACCCTCTCAGGACTAAGAAGTCAGGAGGTTGTTTGGATATTAGTCGCCTTTGGGCCCTTCAGGGAGGCTGGTTGTTGATGATTTCCCAGATCAGAAGATCAGGGGTGATCTTCAATAGATTGCAAAAGTCGTTGGTAGATGTTTCGAAGAGCGTTCTGAACACATGCAATCTTTAGGTCCTTGTGAAGGGTGTGGTTACTCACGTACCATGGAGCACCCGCCATTAACGTCAGGATTCTGCTTTGCATGATCTGCACTCTTCGTACTTGTGAGTTGGAAGTGGATACGGAACTTCCATATTTCCAGATAGGTCTTATCAATGTAATATAGACCATTCTTTTTATGTGGAGGGGCATCGGTTTGCTTATAAGGAGGTGTTTTACCGCATGCATACGATAGCAAGTTCGGGCAGCTATCTTTTTGATGCGCGGATCCCATACAAGTTTACGTTCCAGGTGTAACCCGAGATACCGGACCATTGGAGTGTAAGGTACGGATTCATCTTATAGTACAATGGTTTCATCTGTCACTAGACGATGGTAAGTAAATTGAGCGACTTGGTACAAGAACCCGGTAAGTCCTGACTGACAAAGTTTCGATAATCGTTGAATGGAACTAAAGATGACACAAGGTAAGTCCTTACCTTTTCAACATTATTTACCTTACAAGACATTACTGATATTACATTTTGCTTCGGTTCTTTGACTAATCGACAGAGTAATATCTTACCAAGGAAAAAATGCTATAAGAACAAAATTAAAACTTACCGGGATCTAGCAGCAAGCCTCTCAATTGTACTTCCTGTGATTTATTAGGATTCACTCCGACCCTCCACCTTCTACATCAGTTCCTGACCCTTTTTGTATAAATTTCTGTTTCGATAAAATTGCAGTATAATCGGGAAAATGTGCAATTTTTAGAACCTTATTTGTTGGGAAATCGTTCGCAAAAACAAGGTAGAGGAAAGACCCCAGAATACCCCCTTGTGGCACACCTTAGGGTACTCCAAAGGTTCTAAAATATGCCTCTCTCCATATCTTACCGAGTTTGTTCGGTTCATCAGGTATGCTTGGAAAACACGATAAAGAGTATCATCAAAGAGTGGTTTAATTTTCGTTGGGATACCACGAATTGTCAAACGTTTTTTCAGTGTCGATAAATATTAAATATTACTATGACAATTACATCTTACAAACTTTTTATGAAAATATAACAACTTGCAAATGTAAATGTTGCTTATGAAATTACCATTAATAATAAGGATTAAAATTACTTTGGTTTCGGCTAAAGGACTAAGATTTTTTGACAAAAGAGTTTACAGGAAGAAATAGCAGCATTAGCTATTTTTTTTACATAAATTAATTGGTTTTATTTTATATTTTTTATTGGTACATTAATTTAGTGTCTGGCCAAATTTGCTTAGTGGACATTTGATTTTCAATGCACTTTTTTCGGTTCCTAATTGTCTAACTGTCGACTTAAGATTTATGATGAAAATAGTGAAAAAAAAAACTGTTGCCCCCCTCTTGGGCGAATTAGTTTCCTTTAGAAAGCAACGGTAGATGTTGTAACGTTATCGAATTTTTTTTCTCTAAATTGAACCAAAACGGCTTTATTGTGGCATAGATATAATTTATGTGGTTGCAGAGTGAAGAGAGTCTATACATAGGTATATATACGACCGGACGAATGGGTGAATAGACGGACAAACGGGCAGTAATCGTTTGATCAACATCGATACTAGTCAGTCCGTTGGTCCGTTCACCTATTCATTGATTCGGTCCGTCTGCCTGTCAGTCTGTCAGTTGGTTTGAGCAAAACTTAATAGCGTCAACTTATATAAAGTAGCAATTACCGGAGGCGAAATCTTCAAGTTAACAACGGCAACCGCATGAATAACGACACAAAGAAAGACGGACCGTTAGAGTGCGATTGCGGTCTTAACAAAGACAGCATACGACTGACACACGCTTCTGAAATCATAAATCAGAGCCAACAACAGCAACAGTTTTCTTTGTTCGAAGAGCCTATGAAAATTTTTTAATAACTCCACTGAAGAAGTATCTATAACAATTCTAAGGCCTAAGAGTGAATTTAAATCATTCTCTGATGTATTCCAAAAGTGAAGAGAATAATTATCTGTTATTTGCTTTTTCTCTTCATTAAAACAAAATTCAAAAAAAGTATTGAAAATATTATTTCATGAGGCAATTGTAAGATCTAAACCTATTCCTGTTCCTGTTGGAAAAATTAATCATAAGAAACTCCAGGTCACACAAAATAGGTTTACTCTAAACAAATTTCGATACCCTCTGATAGCAGAATTGCTTAAAATAAGATAGATTTGCCTAGGAGACCAAAAAAATAAAAGAAAATTTTCAAGAATTTTTTCTGAAAAAATTTTTGATTTTATTAATATAAACATTTGTACACATATAATAGTAGCCTTAAACTACATTTTAATATTTTTGTATTTGTAAAAATATATATACATATAAAAATTATTTTTAAAGCTGTTATAACTAATTTTCAAAAGTAGCTTTCAAAATATATACGTTGTGCGTTTCATGTAGATCATAATTTCCTTTTACAGCATTTCATCAAAATGAATATCTAAGAAGATATCACAGATTTAAAAAGAAAAGTGTTGGCGGTTGACTATTGTACGTCGAACGTATTACCTGTTTTATTGGTATCTTCTTCGATATTATATAAAAATAATATGTTGGTCCTTATCTAAGACAAAACTTGAATAATTTTATACCAGTTGAGCTCAAATTTTGATACAATATCCGCTTCCATGTGATAGTTAACGGGACAGAGAATGATATGCATTGTTTCTTATGCCGGAATAATCGACGGTTCCCATAGGATAGCATAACAATTGAATCCTACAGGAACCGTGTATTTAAAATAAGTTTTGTTAAAGTTTGTAAAATAGCATTTTAACCCATTTTTCTCAAAAAAAAAAAAAAAAAAAAATGTCCTCAAAGTTTAAGTTATAAAATTGACAATTTTTCCTGGAAAATAATTATGATTTTCAATTTAACACCCGATAAAGTTAATAATGAAATGTTTAAAAATATTTGAATTTCTTTATTGTTCATTGTCGACGATACCAATTAGAAATAAACGTATTAAAATATTATTATAATTTTTAAATAATTAACAATTACTGAACGGAACAAATTTTAATGAAGTTTTGTTAATGATACCTCAGATCTTAACATATTGAATACCATTTATCCTAAAAAAGGTACGGTTTCTGTAAGATAGCTCCTAATCTTTTCTACTATAATAGTTTTCTTAAAAGAACTTTTTATACTTAAAATTGTAATAAGCCTGTAAGATAGCTAATATCTCTTCCTAAAAAAGTAATTTTAAGAATTTTGATTAACTCACTTTGGATCTAAGGGCTGGAAGTATCTATCATCTTTTTCTGTCAAAATAGATTAATTTTTATATTTTGCTATGAAGGTATGGAATCTATTAATCAATCAATTACATTTAGATACTCTCAGCAAAGCGAGCGGGTATCAGCTAGTGAAGTATAAAGTTGCGCTTTCTCCACAGTAATATGGATAGATTTTCTGATAATTTGGGAAATTATATTGAGGAACAGGGAGAGCTCTTCCACTAGGATCCGCCACATAATGGCAGATTACTGCTGGCCTTTAAGAGATTGTCTCCTAAAAAATTTGATAAAAAAGATAATCTTATAAAAGACGTTTCACTGAATTATAAAATGGGTTTTCAACATTTTCCTGTCTTTTTACTTTGATGCATACTAATTTAAGAAAGAAAATTCACTTTATACAGTGATCTAAAAATTGTTATCTTTCTTTTACTATACTATATAGTAAAGGAAGTATTGTACGAGTAATGGGGTCGAATTTTCGAATTCGAGCTTTCACCGGAAATACATGTTTTGAGGTCCCCTGAGTCCAAAAAAGTGGTTTTTAGAAACATGTCTGTGTGTGACAGCCATATCGTATCGAAAGCTCTATCCTAATTTTATCAAACTTGGTATTTGACCTCCATATTATACCTAATTGTGCCGCGAAGCTTTTGGTTGAAATCGGGTAACCGAAAGCTCCACTTTATTCAAGAGGTTTTTAAGCTTTTTCTTAAGCCTTTTCTACACTTACTGATCGCTATGTGTAATGTGCAATGTATGTATGTCGTCGCCACAAATTTCATAGACTTTAATAGATTTTATAGATTTCAATATAGACTTCAATAGATTTCAATAGACTTCAATAGACTTCTATAGACTGCAATAGATCTAATAAAATTATTAATAAAAAAAAGTAAAAAAAATTATTGATGATGCACAGATGTGAAGCTTAAAAGGCTAAAGATGCTGTAAAAAGTATTTTTTACGATTGACTTGTTCAATTTTTGTCGAAAACGGCTCCAACGATTTTGTTTAAACTTACTATAGTTCTAAGACTCATTTGTGGCTACAACTTTTATTTGAAACTTTTTTCTGAGAAAATTCGAATAAGGACGGTTCTAAAGTGAAAGTTGGGAATTCGTATATGTAATAATATGTGCAATGTACGTATAGGTTGTATGCATATAGTTCTGTTTATATGCATAGTTATAAAGTGTTTATATTTCATCTATTTTATACCAACAGCGAGTTTCATAAAAGAAAGTAAAAAAAAGTACTGTGACGCCTCGCAGCAGATATTTTTTCATATTTTTTGAATCTTCTAGTTAATTAAAATAAAGATTAGAAAAAAAAAACTAGAGCAAATCTTTTAAAATCATTGATAGTTTCACGAATTGTGAGCATAAATATATCAGAAATCAATTTATATCAAGGGCAACAGGCCCACTGTTGACCAGTGTAATCATCGGATTGACTTGGGATCATCGGATTTTCTGGGTGTGTATTTAAATATATGTTTATTACAAAAAAGGTTATTAAAAATAATTTTAATTAAATTTTAACTATAGGTATATAACCCCTTAAAAAAGCCGTTAAATATTATAAAAGTTATAGAAGCCAATTCTGATGCTCTTAGTTTTTTATTAGGTATAAGTAATATGTTAAAGAAATTGAAGAAAATGGTAAAATAACCTAAAAATTTTGTTGAATACGGTTTAAACGTTTAAGAAGCTTTTCACCCAGTTTCAGTTCAAAGAAGACTACAAATAAATAAAAGTCTAATAAAAAATATACGGTTTATAAATACAATAATACCTAATTACTATTATTTTAATTGTGAACTCTCCCTCTCCATTTTCAATCATTTCAAATTTCTTATTAATATTATAATCTATGTGGAGATCACGAAAATCTTAATAAAATAGGGCGGCATAATGACGAAAAAAATGAAAGAAAAATATGCAACTATTTCTTTTCAACTAGCGTACAGATAATTGGTTTTTTCCCACTCGTTGCCGATTTTCTCTTTCCATCTAAATAATTTGGCCGTCCACACAATCATATCACACTATAATTTCACAGTAAATTAACGCTCATAATCCAAAATTGATTTTACATATATAGGCGATCTCAGCACGTTTCATTCTTTTCAAACAGCCTATCGTTTGAGGCTATAATTTTTTTCGAAGTTTAATCTAAAGTTGAAAATTTAAACGCTTTTTGTGTGCATGTGTTATTGTAAAAAGTTTCAACAGGAAAATATATGGCCTGAAAACGTTGGAAAGGGGAAAAAATTTAAATCCTTTGAGACCAACCATTTTCCCAAAAATCAAGGTTTTATTTTCCTCGTTTTTGATTATATTTTTCTCTAGAGCTTTTTTTATTTTATAAGTTTTTATCACGTGCTTACTTTGATATTTTTAACAATTAAAGTTTCATTTTATCGTTCATATGAACGTATAAGATGATGGTGTTGATAACGAATGAAATGGGAAGTTGAAACGTCTCAAAGGAAAACAGAAAAAGAACGGTGAAAGAAACTCAAGCGAAGAGATGACGGAAAAGTTTTTGTAAGTGTAAGGAAAATGTTTTGGGCGCAATAAAAAGAAAAGAAAAACAATAATGAAAAAAAAGTAAATATCACAAGGGCTTTTTCGTTTCTTCTATACAGGGTGCACCAGCAAGACCGGCTATTAGACGTTTCCGGAGAACTTAAAATAATAGACATCTTAAAATTGGGGTTAAAGCCTAACTGGATTGGACCTACCTTACCAAAATATTATATAAAACTAAACTTATGATAATTATTGTTTCGACTCGCTGATAAATTACGGAGGTATCGTTGAATTTTCTTATTTTAAACGATAACTCGAAAACCCTTACACTTGGCTATAGCGATATAAATTAAAAAAATGTGGGGAATTTTAAGAAGAACCAAACAAGGTTAATAAAATTAGGTGTTGCCATTAAAAAAAAAAAATTATATTTTGCACAATTCAGCACGTGTTACTTTATGATGCACTTTACGATACTTAGTAACAACAACTAATTGTTTTTGATAATTAAATAAACGGAATTATTTTTCCCAGCTAAGATTTTTTTCTAATCTAAAAAAATGTAAGGTGTTTTGTTGAATACTCTTTATTGCCTAAATTTGCATATGTTTAAACTTAAAATAAATGCCATTTTCATTGCACTTTTACCCCAAAAAAAAAAAAAAATATTGTTTGTCCAGGGTAAACTTGGAAACGGCTGAACCGATTTCAATAAAATGTTCACAAAAAGTTATTAAATATTCAAACTTACATTATAGGCTACTTTAAATTTCGAATAGTTTTCTCTGTCTGGTTGTTTGTTCTTGGCAAACTTGAAAACGGCTGATCCGATTTGGACGAGATTTTCACTAAAAGTAGTAAATATTACAAAAAGTGCTTTAAAATATTTTTTATTCCGAAAAAATGTTGATTTTCTGAACAAAAAAATAAAAACTATAAAAGCTGCGCAACGAAAAGCATACATTGGCAGGCAGTTGTGATACAATGTACATATACATATCATATCGTAGAGACGATATGATTTTGTAATTTGTTATTCTTATAGATTAATGTTCGCAACTTTGAAAATTATAATTATCATAGAAGTATTTAAAGCGATAGGTTCAATTCTTAGAAATCATAAATCCATAGTTAATTTACAGGTAGTTAATTTATTATTAATAGTTTGGCTGAGTAAACGTCCGAATTGTCGAGCGGGGAGAAGGAAACCCTCTGCAGTAAATATGATTTCATTCATAAAAATAAATATCTTAGTTCCAAAATGACACCCGTAAGAATAAATAACCAAAACAGATAGTTCGACTTAAGTGATCCCGATTAGGAGTTTGACTAATTGTAAGAGAGGTGAAGCCGTTAGGAAGAGCCAAACTTATTTTTCAAGAGAACATAGCAAGTTAGATGTAACCATCGCGTTGTTTTTTTACCATAAAACGATATTCTTAATTTTCAATTTATTTTAGCAAGATCTATAAGAATCCGTTGTCTAATCTTGGAGCCCGGGAAAAAGCAGACCTGCCGATAAGACATAATGGACTTAAAATAATACAATATCCTAGAATAGTGAACCTAAGGCAACCCCTAACCTAATACCTCAGATCTTAAGATAACACATTGAATATTATTGATCCTAAAAAAGGTACGCTTCCTAAAGGATAGCTACTAATCCATTCTAAAAAAATAAATAAATGATTTCATATGACATTTGTTGTAAAAGGTTCTCAAGTCTTAAAGGAACACAAGTATAGGTATTTTACAATATTCAAAAAGTATAGGTATATAATTCACAAGTATAGGTATTAAGGTTAATATTTAAAAAAACGTAAAACACCTACCTATAAGTAGTTTATATCTATTCCTGGAAAGGTAGTTTTACGGATTTTCATGAATTTTCTATGAAACAAGGTCAATAAATATCTAATTATCTTTTTTTGTTAAAATAGCTGCATTTCTTATTTTGGATGAAGGTTTCTATTATTCAATCAGATTAATTTAGATTCACTCAGCGAAGCGGGTGGGTATCAGCTAGTTTTCAATAAAAGTCTTTTTTCTCGAAAACCTTAAAGATTAAATGAGATTTTGTTATTTTAAAAGATGCTCAGAATTATTAATTAAATGAGATAATATGTAAAAACAAATAGGGTATGCTATTTAAAATAACGATTTTAGTGTCGACTTCCGGTATAACCAGACGTGTCAGAAAACTAAAAATATTTTAGGAAGGTAGCTATAACCCAGTTACGCTCTAACCCTAATTTTTAGATTTCTATTATTTCAGGTTCTCCGGAAACTTCTAATGGCCGGTTTAGCTGGTACACTCTGTATATACACTATCTAGTTACAATTTTTAAACAAGTTTTCAAAAGAAATTTAATGCATTTCCTTATATAAACAATAATAGAAATTTCCATTTTTGTTGTTGTTGAACCGAAAATATTTAGGACACGAATATTGGATCGAGAAATATACTTATCGAGTAATATTATACTTCTCCACAAATTGGTTCTTTTAAATCATTTTTCATTTACGATATTTGTTACTCTGTTTCTCTGTGGTTTTGGTTCTCTGCACAAAACAATATCATATAAAAATATGGACGTCAGTTGAAATAAATAAATGGAAATCGCGGTTAGTACATAATTGAAAATCAACTCAATAAGAAAACAATACAAAACTCAGAAAAAAAATTATTTAAAAACGTCAATATTATAAAATAACATTTCTTATATATACATACGTATTTTTCGTTTACATTATTTTTCTGCAATTTAAAACCGGAGATTAAATGAAAAACTCAATTTCCTTAATGAAATTTGGGTAAACGTATAGCGCTTAGGTAACTTCAGATTTATGTCCGTGATAAAAGGAAGAAAAATAAGGTTTAGACAAAAACGGAAAAGGCTTCAATTGAATTAATTCATTTCCTATATGTTTATTTAAATTTTTTATGAAAGAATGTTTAGGTTAACAAGATCAGAAAATTAATTTCCGTCTAATCTCACATCTGCAAGCTTTCTCAATCTCAATTGAAACTTATCAATATCTAGAAAAAAAGGAAAATGACGTTTTGATACTGAAAGATAATTTCCTGGCAAAGCTTTACCTACTTCATTTCTAGAATATAACATGAAATAAAACTTTGAGAAAATTAAAAAAAAAATGTAAGATACAAAAGCTTATATTTAAATTAAGTTATAAAAAATCTATTACCTAAGAAATATAGATTTCTATCGATTGTTCTATTCTATTATATATATATTACTTTTTTTTAACATCTAGGTTTCTTAAAATTTATAAAAAAAAAGTTGCTTGTCTGTAAAGTTTGTTTACGGACGATAGTTTTACGTGATAACGTCATAAAGAAACATGGATGAAAAATTGCATATTTTTATGAATTGAATTATTATCACTGAATTATCATTATTTTGAATAAAACAAAAAGGTTAATTGAAAATTAACAATTTTATCAAAATGAATTCAGACTGAAAATTATGAAGGAAATCAATTAAATCTTATTACGTAAATTGTAAAAAAAAAAACAAAACACGTTGTCTAGGATTCAACAATTGCCTCTCTATCGCTTGTATCTCGTTCTCGCTTGCACGCACAGGCTCAAATGGAACGTGACACTTTTTCAGACTGGCTGTCGTAGTTCATCAATTTATAAGACGTTATCAAGTCAAAAACGGGGGACTTACTTAAGATTCTATAAAGTTTGTTTTAAGAAAGAATATTAATAAGTATTTTCTATACTTAAAAAGTAAGAATAGTAATAATTATTTTTAACAATGGTTGATAGGAAATTGAATTTTATAATATTATCGATGGTCTTTTTTAAAGATAATTTAAGAAATAATTTTTACCATAAACTTTTTGAATGATTAATAAAAATTACACAGGCCAACAATATATAAACTTTTTTAATGAAAACTCCTTATTAAAATGGAACGGGTCAACTTTTTTTCATATTTGGGTTCGTTCGTAACAGAAGATGGCGACCTCGGTAGGGAAGTGAACCATTGCATTCAGGTTAGGTGGACGAGCTAGAAAAGAATATTTGGAGTGCTGTGCGATGGGAGAATAGCCAATAAGGTCATGGGCCGATTATACAAGACGATTGTGAGGCTAGCGCTCATCTATAGCAGTGGGACTTGGGCAACTAAGAGGGCCCACGAGAAGAAGTTTGATGTCGCAGAGATGAGAATGCTAAGGTTGATGCCGGGGAAGACGAGAAAGGATAGGATCAGGAATTAAAGGATAAGAGAAACAGTTGGAGTGGTAGAGTGCTCAAAAAAACTACAGAAAAGAAGGCTGCAGTAGTATGGACATGTGGCGAGAAGGGGAAAGGACTATTTTGGGAAGCGAGTGGACAGAATTCAAGTGGAAGAAAGGAGACCAATAGGAAGACTGAGGAAGAGATGGAAAGACTGTGTCTCAGAAGACATGAAGGAAAAAGGGACTGATAGAGATAGAATAGGGAAAAGCCTGGAAGAAAGAAGAATGAAAACCCCTTAATCTTATATTTTTTTGGGATACTGAATCCAAATATGATACTTAAAAAGTTGTATCACAACATTTCTTCACATTTTATAGTTAAGCTTATTAATATATTATAAGGCTCTATGAACAACCCTTAAAGATTAAAAAAATGCGCTACTAACACCTCTACATATAAAGTTAGGCCTTCATAAAATTTCTAAAGGCTTTATGTAATTATATGGACTATGTTTGAAGTATCTCTGCCAAAAGTTTCCGCCTTTCAGAAGCTAAACTAAAAGAAGACGTCTTTAGGTTTATTCCATACGGCTAGCTATGGTGATGCTCAAACTCGGACAGACAGACAAAGAGCAAGACACATTGACCAAGAGAAAAGAGAGAGTAAAGAAATGTTTCAGCTTACAACAGCTCGGCACATTAGGCCGATAGTCGAGCTATGTACGTACATTTTCGTGACAATTACTTATATCGACACTGATTTGGTGATGTTTAAGCACTGGCTAACCGGTTTGTAACTCAAGTGAACTTGTCACTTTATGTGCTTCACTCACTCTTGTCTCCTGGTCAATGTTGTTTTGCTCTTTATCTGTTTGTTAGTGTTTGAACATCAGCAGAAGAAAGGTCGGAACAAACCTTTTGTCGGATCTAACAAATGACGTTTGACGGTAATTTTGAATCCGTAATAAGATTAAATGTGACCTAAAAGAATTGAGGGAGAAAGCGAGTATGCCACACTCCATCCAGGAGGCGATGGAAGACCCAGAACAGTGGGACAACGCTTTCTATGTCTTCCAGAGGCTTAAAATTCCCCATTCCTGGGAATTCAGAACGGCCTAAAACAATCTAATAAAATAAAAAAAATACCCCATATTAATTATCTCTGTGCTAGTGGCCATTTTAAAGTTAAAGCACATTTAAATGGAAAAAAAGTTTTTGGGAAATTAAAAAAACCAAAAATATGCCCCTGTTGTTCAAAATGATAAAAAAGCTTATATAAATCTGTCTAAACGTTCACTTTGAAATGGTAACTTTATTTACTACCTTAACAATTTGGAAAGTTTTAGGGGTAAGCAAAGATTGGGTTTTTAACAGGACCTTAAAGTGATGGAAAAACTTTATCAGGGCCGCTGGAACACCAGCATGCTGGGGATAGCGAATAGGATACCAACTGTTGGTTGTTGCACCAAGAAGTTCGACAAAAGATTAATCGTAAAAAACACTGCATAAAAAACGTTAAGGAAGAATGAGTATAAGAAAGTATAAATCAATTTCAACTGGCAAATAAAAGGTGCATTAGTACCTGATATCACTTTCTGACGTAGCTTACTTTAAATACAACTATAAAGGTTGTACACTTTATAATAAAAAGCAGATTGTTAGAAAACTATGGGCGATAGGAAGCAACTAAAGCCAGATTTGAATTCAGCTCATAAAAATTTGTAATTATCAGCTATTCAATTAAAAAACATTTTAATTTTTTTTTTTTTTTTTTGGTGGCCTGTGTAATTATACTTTTGGTGCGTTCCTTAAAAAGCACAAAAATAAAAACAAAACATGATTAACAACAATTTAGTCACTATTAAAACAATGGAGATGTTTTGCCTTATGAATTATTCAAAGATTTTTTTATCTTTCTCCATCCCAGAAAAAAAATTAGTGAAGGACAACGAGGAAGGTGGAGCTCCTCTCATCTATCATATAATAATAATAATCCGCCACACCTAAATATACATAAATACGACGGACAAATAAAGAGGCACACACACACACACACACATTTTCGAAAGCCCTAAAAAATTTCAAGAAGAGAAACAAATCTATTCAAATCTAAAAAGAAAAAAAAATCGTTTTAAAATCTTGGCTTACATTCTGAGCCTGCAGCCTTTCCATTTTTGGATTTTATTTGAATTGATTATTATCTTTGAAATGGTTAGTGAAAATGACTTAAGTGTGCCCATGGAAATGGGTTGAAAACCGAAAAAAATTTATTTGATTAAAGTGAAACAGAGTTTGTACTTAATTTTATAGTATGATGTGAGCGAGATAAATAAATGCAACTTAATCTTCAATAATATTTGTTCAATTGTCGTAATCTTGAACGTCTGACCACGCGAGAAAAATATATAAAAAACACAAATACAAAACGATAAGATTACAATATGACATTGAATTTTTTCTTGATTTTCGATTGAATATTAGTCAATATTAAGAGAGAAAAAAATTCGTTTTTGAAGCCAAATTTTTGGAGTTTTATTTAATTACAAGTAAGTCAGTCGTGACAAAGCGTCATCTGAGTGGCAAATATATCTTTGTTACTATATTGTATAAAGTAGTAGTACTCAGAAAGTCTTGATAAAAGGTTCCTATTACAAATATATACTCGTAGCATTTTTTCTATGTTCTAGCAAGGATTATTCAGAGCATAATTTTTTATATTCCAGTTTAGTCTAGAGCTATTATTTCATGGGATAAGTGAAGAATTAAATTTTAATTTAAATTTTTAGAAAGTTATTAAGATACATAAATAAATTTTAACTGGGGGCACACAAGTAAGAAAAAAATCTGGGTTGTGTGGAGGTTTTTTCCCAAGGGACTCTGATAGTGACGAGTATTTACCTCAATTTGATTATATTAAGATTAATAATATTGATGAAATAAGTACAATAATGACTAAAGAGTTTAATTTTTTTTTTAAATGTAGGTGTTTTAATATCAATATTAAAGTTTGTCTCAATCTATTTTTTTTATTTTTCATATAAGTAAATAACACAAGAAATTTTTTTTTATATTTGAATTTTAATAACTTTCGAACAGTTCATTGTAACAACAACCTAAAAGAAGTGATTTTAAGGAAATTTTACGCTCAAAAAACAGATTATAAAATAAATTTCCTCAGATCAACCATTTCAAAAATATCACTAAATAAAAACTTTTAATCGTTTCCAACTTTGTTCAGTGGACTTTTTTTTTTGGTATTTTAAGTCGCTTTAACATCTTAGGTCATATCACTACTGTATAAAAGCACAGAGAATTTCTGTTGGTCAATTTTTACTTAGGTCTAGGATCTTAAGTCTAGGATTCAATGGGGATCGAACCCAGAACCACTTGACGCATGAAATGGAGAGAAAAATTTCTCCAACCACAGCGCCAATAGGTGGTTCTGGACTTTTTTTGTAGCAGATAAAATTTCCTTTAAATTGATTCTTTCAGATTATTGTTATTATGAACAGTTCAAAAGTTATGAAAATTAAAAAAAAAAAATTGCGAAATGGAAAATAAAAACTTTGATTGAGGCAAACTTTGATATTAAAGGATTGTTCAATACGACCAGCTATGGTGGTGCTCAAACACTGACCGACAGACAAACAGCATTTGACACAACACACTGACCAAGAGACAAGAGTGAGTGAAAAACTATTTCAACAGGTTCGTTCCGTGCGAACGTCCAGCCCCATCCAGCAGTCAGCACAGCCATTTTCGTGACGAGCGCTTATTTAGACACTGTTTTGGCATGCTTATGCACTGCTTTGTCGACCCTCGGCCTAAGTTGAACAGTTCTTCACTCACTGTTGTCTCTTGGTCAATGTTGTCTTGCTCTTTGTCTGTTTTTGTGTCTGTGCATCGCCATAACTGGACGATTGGAACAAACCTTAACTTTTAATCAATTTTTGGACACCATAAGATTTTTTTTTTGTTTTTTTAAATCACCCTGATGTTGCAAAATCCATTTTTTGTTTGTGTAACAGTTAACATTTTTAAAAGCTTAAATTAAGAGTGAAATCATATTATACTACATACTTCACTTACTAAAAAAAAAATCATTTAGATCTGTGAGTTTAGTCAAAAATACTACTTAATTCTCTGTTTTTGCCCTAAAGGGTTGATTTTGTTCTCCTAGGTGTAATGAGGGAAACTTATCAGTATACTCTTTGTAATAGATAAAAATCATCAAAATTTTGTAAAACATTTAAAAGTTATTATTTCATCCCCTAGTTTAACCCTTAAAGTGTGGATTTTTTTTTTCAAATTGAAATGTGACCAATACTAAGATGTGCTGTAGGTTATAGAATAAAAATATTAGAAATCGGGTCAATAAGTATAAAGTTACTGTTTCTTTTATTTTTATTGAGTGAAAAAAATTGGAATAAGGTTAACTTAAAATTATGCTCTACCCAAATGAAAAAAAAACCTTTATATCAAAATCATGTCATCCAATACAGAGATAATATTTTCACAATCTCAAGATGGAGAGACGTCGCCATTTTTAACGCCTACTCTCACCCGGCCCCTACGAGTCCCCTCACGGGACCCCTACCGAGAGGGTGTACCAAAAAGGATTACTGGGTGAATTAAGAAGGGGTAAAAAATCTCGAATGATCGATAGTTTCAGGAAAACTAGAAAGTGGTGGCGACAAAATATATTCCGAGAAAAATAGAAAGTCCAGGGACAATGGGCCGAACATTCGCGAAATATTCCGAAACCCTATATAGACCCGGACAAGCATAAGGCGAGACAGTATTCAAATAAATCTTCAACAGTATTCAAATAAATCTTCGACAGTGTTCAGATAAATCTTCGAGAGCAATCTTCAACATTGTGATATAAATCTTTGACCAGTGTTAAAGTGAACAGTGAATCGTGAGTGTAAATAAATTGGAAACATTTTGACAGTGAACATTGTGAACATTATGAAAAGTGATCAATACTTTGTTAAATAAAGTGAACAGTGTAATAGTGAATAAGTGACTGTGAAAACTAACTAATTGTTAACGTGTATAGTGTATAAGGAACAATAGTGTAACATAAATAAATAGACAATTGTTAAAAATAAACTCGTAGTCATTAAACACAAACCATCGAACTCGTAAAAACGTTACAATATTCCTCTACTTTCCAATTCCTTAAAGAAGCCCATTTTCCTTAAAATTTAAATGGGAGTAAATTTAGCTATTTACTTGGGGGAGTTCCAGCCTTCACTTACGTTTTCATGGTTACAATTGAGTATATACTAGGTTTGATCCAAACATCCAGCTATGGCGATGCACAGACACTACCAACAGGCAACGAGCAAGACAACATTGACCAAGATACAAGAAGAGTGAAGAAATGTTTCAGGTTCGTTCCGTGCGACTATCCAGCCCCATCCAGCACAGTCATTTTCGTACATTTTCGGGCAAAGACCTGACAAGCGTTTTGACGATGCTTATGCACTGCCTTGTCGACCCTCGGTCTAAGCTGAAACAGTTCTTCACTCACTCTTGTCTTTTGGTCAATGTTTGAACATCACCAGAAGGACGTTTGGAACAAACTTATTAAGGCATGCTAAGGCACTGTAATGTGATATAATCAGTGCAACGTAACGTAACGTAACATGATATTTTAAAATTTTATACCAGCAAATTATTTCCATACCATGCCTTAAGAAGTTTCATATCTAAAAAAAATAAAATGAAATAAAATCTAGAACAAATCCACTTGTGTCGACTATAATTGGAATATCAATAAAAAACGGTCTTATAGGCGAAGTTGAACTTATCAAGCCTTCTCGTTTAACCAGATTTGTTAGATGGAAAAATGAGAAAAAAAAATGGTTTTTCTCACATTGAAAGTAAAAAAATTTCTCGAAGTTTTTTTCAAATAAAATAAATTTATTGCGATATTTTCATGAGAAAAATATCAAACCACTAAGTGTAATTGTTGGCATACATACGATAGGTACGATACAACAAGGTATTAATTTTTGGATTAACGTAGAATTAGTAGGTTTCGAGTTGAACCAACAGTAAACAACGATTTAAGTAAAAGTAACATTTGAAAATGATATCTTAAAAAAAATCAATGAATTATTTTATTCATAATTTTTAATAAAATTAATTGAAAATTTTTTTATAAGATTTATATATTAATGTTTAAGTTGACAAGGTAATACTTACACACACTGTATTATCTCTTAAAATCGAAAATTTGAAGAGGGGATCATAACCTATTCAAACATGAAAGTGTTTCAAACACAAATTTTTGAGTTCAATCACCTCTCTATTCTCTCCAACATAAAAAAAAAATAATTGCATTTATCAACGATAGAGATCAAGTCATTGAAAATTCGGTCCAATCCATTTCGATTCCGGCCGGCTTCACCAACCGCCGTTCACTACCATTGGCCTCGGACTAACTTTTCCTATTTTCCCAACCAACAACGAATTGGATTTGAAACGCGAATTTGAAAGGGATTGAGGACTAATGAGAAGTGGTATATATGACGATGTGTGATCTAAGTGTGAGTATATTGGAAAGAAGGTTGTTCAGCTGGGTCAACATTTTCTTATGCAATCGGTTTCAGGTGGGACCATCATCAGACCATTGACCAGTAAAACGAAGAAAATGTTGGGGCTTTTCAAAATTTAATTTAAAAGTAATCATAAAGAGAATGTTGAGTAAGTGCTATATTGAAATTGTTAATTTAATTTTTTTTATTTCAATATGAAATGATTTTCTTTTACATAGCGTTTCTAATTATTTGGTGATATAAAGGAAACGGAAAAATTTTGAAATTTTTATTCTTTCTTCTTGCGTATTGGCTGTCGAATGTCATCGTTTGGATTGATGATGACATAAGTCACTGGGATTCTGAAAAAAAAAAATTATTAATATTATTAATACAATAAATCTTAATATTTGTAGATTATATTATGCTATTATTGTTAAGTTAAGCTTCTTCTTACAAACAAATCATGAAAAATAAGTAGAGATATAATAAAAAAAGATCTACACACTAATGCATAGGTCAAGTGTAATTTATTTACGAATTAATTTTATTATATACTAGCTGATACCCGCCCACTTCGCTGAGCGTATCTAAATTAATCTGATGGAATAATAGAAACCGTAAAACCTCAGAAGCGGGGACCAGCTAGTGTATTATTGATTTAACTGAGTTTTTTGCCAAATTCAAAGTTTTCAATAGGTCAAAAAGTTGAATAAGTGGAGTAATTGTTGACAGTACAAATATAAATTAACACGCTTATTTCTAAAAATTATAGACATTTAAAAATTAACAATGAAAGAAATTTCAATGTTTCAAAAATTTTCATTATTAATTTATCAATGTTATTGGATGTTAAATTAAAAATCATATTTTTCAGTAAAAATTGTCATTTTTATTTCAACTTTTTTTGAGTAATTGTGTTAAAACGCTATTTCACAAACCTTAACGAAAGCTTTTTTAAAAACACGATTCCTGCAGAATAAGTACAATTGTTATGCTATCTTTTGAGAACCATGCATTATTCTAACATAAAAGAAATAATCTATATTATTTTCTGACCTCTCAACTACCCTATTGCCAAAAATCATGTCAACCTTTTGCTCTGAGAAAAACAAAAACATATCCATCCCACGGGAGTAGTACATTTTTCCTGGATAAAAAAGAGATCATGCCTTCTTGAGGATAATGCAGTAGAACTCTATTTTACGTACTTTAACGAAACTTCTTTTAAATACACGATTCCTGTAAGATACAATTGTCTTGTTATCCCACGGGAAGAGTACAATTATGTCGATTTTTTGCTCTATGGAAAAAAAAAAAACGTATCTGTTCCACGGAGCCCAAAAATTTTTCCTAGATAAAAGATAGACCGATCTTTCTTGAGAAAAATTTGTTAAAACGCTTATTCATGTACTTTTACAAAACTTGTTTTAAATACTCAGTTCCTAAAGAATACAATTCTTATCCTATCCTACGGAAACCGTACATTTTTCCTGGATATAAATAAGATTCTAGGATAAGAAAATTATTTTTTTCTTTGACGACCTTATGAGTTATTACTATTAATATATAACTATCAGCTAAAAACGTTTAGTTTCAGCATTACTTTTCTTTGAACCAGTTTTTCTATTTTCCCGTTGAAACTTTCCGAAATAAAACGTATTCTATTTAATAACTCAGATTATTATTTATCATCATACCAAATTTTATTAAAATCCTTATTTATTTTGGTAAGAATTAACAATATGTTTCTAAAAATAATTTCACAAATAATGAGTTTTTTTTGAAACAACTTAAGTAACCATTAAAAAGGTTATAGCGGGCCAACCTTAAAAGATAGACATATGTTGTCGTGGACTTTTTTTTAGAAGTTTTTAAGAGAAACAATTTGGCTATACATTATTTTTGCGTAACTTTAACTGTTTACGCAGGGCAGGCCACAAACGCTTTTAAAAGGAAAAAATTTTCCTGGTTTTTGCAACATTTTCCATCGATGCTCTGCTGCTGTTGGTCGTAGCGTAATGTTGCCTAATGTAGCCTAAAGCCTCCGTCAATAATTAGGCTATCCAACACAAAAAGAATTTTTCAATTCGAACCAGTAGTTCTTGAGATTAGCGCGTTTAACCAAACAAACAAACAAACTCTACAATTTTATATATTAGTAAGTATAGATGAAAAAATAAAAATTACTTTAATCTTCTGTACGATAAATAAACATAGGCCAAGTGTCATTTTTCGAAGAAATGAAATTTCAAAGTAAGAAAATCAAAAATGCGGAAACATTTTGAAACCTCTATTAAAATATACGATATGTAAAAATAATCAAAAAAAACGAAAACGAAACACTTCAACAGATGTGAAGTAAAAATGTTAAAATATCTCAAGAAAAAAATTTTAAACGCCTGGCGCATTTCCAAAAAAAAATATTTCCACTTTTAATCGGTTATTTAGTAACTTCAAGTTTTAACAAAAAACCCACCAATAGGGTTTTGGATCTATTGCTTATATTATATCATTCAAGGGGTTGTTAAACTTGATTAAATATTTATGATGCCAACTAAAAATAAATTTACACAATAAAAAAATTATCATAATCGAAAATATGTCCATTCTCAGGATTAGAGCCAATGAAAGTCAACGTACATTACTTATGTATTTATTTATTTTTTTTTACTCTTTTTTGATTTAATTTTTTTAGGAAGCCGTCTTGGAAGTTCTTACATCACCTCCGGATGGCCTTAATTTTACTTGCAAACTTACACATTCATCTCAGTATATTGACTTCTTATGTTTTACAATTTTATTTTTGAAATTTTCCGTTATTTCTATCTCGATTGAAATTATATAAAACCTATTTCGTGTCTCTTTTCCACCCCTTTAAAATATACCATTCAATAAATGTTAACAACCTTTTTAAACAAATCAGGGAATTCCTTGATTTAACAAATGGTATATATTGATTTATACCGGGTGTTTTTTAAGACACGACAAGAAGATAAGTAAGCTATTGATTGCTACAAACTAACATTGATTTTCATATATTAATTCTTTACTGTTTACCTGCCTGCTTTGCTGAGCCTCCACTTAAATTTGTTGATAAAAGACTTTTTATAGTCATAATAGGCTAGTCAAAATCGACATAAAAATCGCTAAATTCGCAAAACATGATTAATCTCTGATATTTTAGTATGTTGTTTGGACCCATAAGGGCTATGAATTCTAAAGTTTTCAACTTTTAAAAAGTTGTGGAAAACTTTTTATACAGGAAAAACAATGAAATATTTGAACTTGATTCAGGTTCTGCTCGATATCTCCTAATCTATGCATTTTTCTTCGAAAGTTATTCTGTACGTTTTTTTAGAAAATTAATTTTTTTACAAATTAAGCTCAACCGGAGCTTTGTACGTCAATGGGTTACTGAGGTACGGCACTTTAAACCTTTATCGGATCGAAGTTGCGTCGAAACCATTAAACCTACGAGCAGAACTAATTGAGTATAATTTTTAGACAATTTAATTAGCTTTAAATTAAGTGCAAAGTGGGATCTGTAAGCCTCGTAGTTTTGCAATTTATTGTTGACTAGCTGGTACCCGCGACGTCGTCTGCATAGGTTATTATGTTAAGAACATATTTAATTTTCAAAGGAAAAATATTTAAAAAATTGAATGCAAAAATATATTAAAAATAACCGGAACAAGTGTATAGTTATTAGTTAATCAATAATTAGTTTTTCAAAAATTTGTTTATTTGAAAACAAAAATTGCTATATAATCCAAAACAATCACTGTTTTTAATTTTTTTTTTTTTTAAATTGTTTCTTAAATGCTCTTCCCGGATCCGCAATTGCTGCAGGTGTATAGTTAACTAATCATTTAATTTTAAACTATTCATGTTTATAAGATCCAACGGCAGTTGATGACGTCACAGTACAACAATAGATGTATAAATTGTTAAAAATAATTAATTATTAAAAATATTGCAAAAAATTTGATCAATTATTTGCGTAATAAAAGAGCAGATAGAGAGCTTTAAAAAAATTTCAATTAAGATTTTTTTTTTTTTTTGGTATTTTAAGTCGCTTTAACGGCTAAGGTCACACATCACAACTGTCTAAACAGAAAATTTCTGTTTGGTCAATTTTAATCTTAGTTCTAGGATCTTAAGTCTAGGATTCAACGGGGATCGAACCCGTACCACTTGACGCATGAAATAGAGAGAACTACTGCTTTAGCCACTGCGCCAATAGGTAGCCCTCAATTAAGCATTATTTTGGGTCTTATAGCGATTTTAATTCTTGAGTTTAAAAATATTTTAAAAATTTAATTATTAATTAACTATTAACTATACACCTAGAGCAATTGCGAATCCGGAAAGAGCATTAATGGAGCAATTAAAAAAAAACTTAAAAAGTGACTTTTTTGTATTTTACAGCAATTTTAGTTTGCAAATTTTTGAACAATTAATTATTAATCAATTAATAACTATACACTTGGTGAAATTGTGGATTCTGAAAAAGCAAGTTTTTGGAATAGAGTTTAATTTAAAAAAAAAAATGTTTCTCGCTAACTTAACTCTTTCTGGTTAAAAAATTTATGAAAATATATGCAACAATAAAAGTTAGTATTGAAATGTAATTTGATTATTGTAACGGTTGAAACTTAGGAATGTATTTTGAATCTGTATTTACAATAAAATATATAAAAAATTCTAAAAGAGAATTTAAAAAAGAAACTACAAAAATTATTTTAAAAACTGCTAAACAAATAAAAAATAGAATTCAAAAAATCTTTATTAATCTAATATCTGACTGAGCTGCATTAAGTCTAGGCTTAAATATGACATAATCAGTAGGCAGTGGACGGAGAAACATCTTCTGTCCAGCACATGTGCATTACACCGTTTGCCCCACTCTATCAAAGCAACGAAAAATCCACCACTTAACGCGTTTTGCTTGTAAAGATTGCATTTTTAAAACTTTAATTACTTTATTTGTAATGAAAATATAGTGATAATAATTTTTTTAAATAAGGACCAAGTATATAAGAAGTAAAAAAAAAATTATCGAAATATATCCAGTAGTTTTGGAGTTAAAAGCGAACATTAGAAAACAGCTATCATTTTATTTAGGTATATAGATTTTGACTGGTTTATAATATTTTTTGGGGCTTTTAAATCTTAATTTTTTAACTTCCATCTTTTAATCTGTACGACGATTTGCATTTAAAAATATTAGAAATTTTATTCAAAAATAAGAAAGAACATATTTTGGGACCCTCGAAATTCATAACAAGTCATAACAGTATTGAAAAATTTATGAGATTAATAGATTTTTGTAACATCAGAAAAAGAGATTAAGGCTTAAATATCTGCAGCGTGGTTAATGCCTTTTTATATCTGCTGATCTGTTTCGAGATTCTCGTTGTTGCAGTAAGGACACCCAATCAAAGCTTAGCTTCCTGTCTAAGAGCAGCAGGCTGCAAGTCCCTAATGCTACATGCTACAATCGGTTAGGACGTTGTTAATCTTGTACATACATCACATTTTCGAGCAGATGTACCACAGGATCAAATACATAAATACCACAGAATGCATTTTCCTTCCCATTCTCACACAATCTCATCTTCAGTTTACTCCACTTAGATTTTAATGACTTTATTATCGTATATTCTAATTAGATACACTAAGTGGATGTGCAAACTGCAACAAAAAAAATTTAGCATGAAAATTTTAAGTTAACCTATGACTAATTTCCATAGATAATATTAGACAGCTAACAAAACAAGTAAAGAAAATAATTGATTCATAGAACAAGCGTTAAATAATTTTAAACTAAAATCTTACGTTTCAATTTCTCTTATAAAACGAATTCGATAATATTGATATTAAATATCCTGAACGAATTAAAAATTCATTAGTTTCCAATAATTAGCATAGGTTCAGCCGTTTTAAAAATCCGTTGGAAATGAAACATTTATAAGGAGCATAAAATGTTATTTCCTTTGCGTTTAACCAATATTTCCAATTTATATGAGAAATCCCAAATCACAGGTTATATAATCGATTTTTTTTTCTTAATTATAATTTGAAATAATCAACTTGAAAATTTTCCGTGTGACCGTGTGAGATAGGGCGATTTTTACAATTCAAATTTTTCAAGTCCAATGAACTTTTATTTCTCGTCTAATAATTAGGGATAATACTTTTTAAGATTTCGGCTGAAAAGTTTATTTATTTTCCAAACAAAATTTGATCTTATTCATGTGAGTGATGATGGAGGCAAAGCAACGAACGATAAGCTGAAAAAATAAATTCTCCGAAAATTTTTATCATGAGAGTGTAATGCTCTGATTAACGTTTTTTTTTTTTTAAACAGGCTCAAATTTTTTTTTTTTTGGTCTGAAACCGAATCCATCGAATCTGGGTGTCTTAAATAGGACGTTCCTCATATTCGAAAACATTGAAACCATCAGGGCATTTAACCCTTCAGTCTCGGCTCGCTTCTTTTATCCACCAAAATTTTTTCAAGTATACAATTTCACTTTAAAATAATAGCTCCTTAAAATTTATTCGTTCCGCTGGATAATTTTTCTCAAAATGCATTTTCTCAATACGAAAGCATTGAAATTTAAATTTAAAAAAAAATCACAAATGCACCATATTTAAAACAAAACTATGACGTCAGAAAATGTTTTTCCAATTAAGTTTCATAAACAATTTTTTTATCAAATTAGTCAAAATCGCACACAGTTGCAAAAACTTAAAGAAATTTGAATGTTTAAACAAACTCAATGACGTAAAATGAACGATTTTAAAAAAATCATAAGAAAAATTTAAGCCTAGGAAATTTATTTATATAATTAATTGGCTTAATTTAAATGAGATTTGTTCTTTTATCACCTAACATAAATTTCGTTTTTTCGTGGCCCGAATTTCTTTGGAGATTGTTTCCTATCAGTTTAGTTATTGTTCATGTTTTCATATTGTTATTTATTGCTTTATGTAACGGATTAATTAATCAGTTCAAAGGATGTAGACTGTAGAACGACACTCAGTAAATAAATATCTTGTATGATATATTTTGTTGTCTTTATTGTATAGTTTCTTTGGGTTCTGATATTGTTATTTTTGTGCACATTTGCGTCAGCAAAAAAGATTTTGCAAAATTTACGTTGGTTTATAATGCAAATAAATATAGAAAATGAGTGCATTGTTTATGAGATAAATGAGTGCATCACAAATTTAAAAAAAATGAATATAATAAAATTGGTTCCATGCGTTTATATCCCCGGACAAAATATCCCCATGACAAAATATCGTCAGACAAAAAGTCCTCATAGAATAACTGCAACTCGTATTTGCAGCATAATTTTGATGTTAAAACATTTAGTTTTGTGTAAAACTTTGCGGTGTCAAGAAGTGCAGATTCAGTCAATGAATGAAAATCAGGTAGACGAACAATGACTTTACAATTTCTTTTGTTGGAAGCTTTAAAAACCCCCTAAACCCCCGCCAAGAAGACCCCCTAGACTCTTTTGGCATTAGTTAACACAGTTTTTGCGGATTTGATACGAACACATGGGGGTCAATTTAACATTATTTCAATAAATAATTGGGGGTCAATTTAACACGTTTTTACTAAAAATTATTAAATATAAAATCTTAGTTATCGAGCTCAAAAAATTTTTTGTCCACGAAATTAATCAAAGAGTGCTCTTTTATCAGAAAATTATGAGGTTATGAAATTGCATGAAATATTTTATCGCAAATATTTTTGTCATGGGGATGTATTGTCCGGCGATATTTTGTCGGGGATATTTTGTCCAGGGATCAAAGCGCCTGATACCAAATTTTTGGCACAGAAACCAAAATTTTAATATGTGGGCTATATTGGTAAAAAAAACTGTATAGAACTTAATTATTACACTTGACTATTCTAGAAAATCGAATTTTAAAGGATAAAGTTTAAGAAGAAAAATTTTAGTTTCAACATCAATGCCTATATTCAAAAAAAATTTTTCCTGATTTCCCTGTTTCCTGGTAAGTAAATAGGCATAGCTTCAATAAGTAAGCCTGTCATGGTTCAAATTAAAATCACATTGGTTAGCTTTGCTACCAAAAACTTATTTTCTGTTGGATTTTCCTCCTTGGGTTTATCTGAAGTTTTTGAAGTTATACTTCTTTAGGCGCGTTATGAAAAAATGATGAGAGTAAAATTTTTAGATGGGCGGCCATCTTGAGATAAAAATTAGCAAAATGAAGTTGGCCGCAAAACTACTCGGTTTCTTGTCGCGCGTAATTTGAATTTTTGTTTTATTTGTTTACTTATTCATTTATTTTTATATTTAAATTAAAGATAATTAATTCTTTAAATATATTTTTTTAATTTTATTTAGAAAATATTTATATATACAAATGACACATATTATTAAAAAATAAGTTATTACTTTTTTCGAATTTTGCAGTAGCTGTTATACTATTTGAAATTTAATGATGAAAATGACGTTTGCATTTCATGCATATTCTTAGTTATCACGAAATCTGGAATCCTGAAATGATTCAATCATCTTAGAATAATAATTTAGTAAAACAAGACTAGAATAAGATTAATACATTTGCTTTGAAAAGTAGCTACTTACTTTATTTTGCAATTTCTATGAAGCTTCGTTTTCATGACATGCATGAATTGCTAACCAGAAAAATGATCCTGACAAATTTTATAAACGTCTGGCAGCTTTCTTTGGATACTATTTATTGATATAATTTAAAGTATTATCCTCTTAATTTTTTTTTAATAATTATATCTTTAAATATATATATATATATATTATTATTATTATTATTAAATACTAATTTACAATTTTTAAAAATTGATTATTTGAATGCAATTAATAAAAACTAATATTAATGATGCCAAAGAAGTATAACTTCTCACGCGCGTACATAAGTACACGCAACCACTTTTTTTTCAGAAATAAACAACAAGTCATTCGTCATCATATCCCTAATTTGGTCCTCTTGATTCTTCTCAGGATTGACTTTTTAAAAGAAACATTATTTGTCGCCAGATTTTTTCGATCTACGTAATAATGTGGGGACACGATTTGTACCCCATAAGTCAGTAGTATTAGCATAAAATCTTAATAAAAATCCAAGATTTATAACCTGGGATTCTGGTCCAGTTCTTAAGGACTAGAACAGTTGAAGCGACTTCAAGCAATAAAAGGATACTGGGGTCGATCCCCGTTGAATTCTAGACTTAAGATCTTAGACCTAAGATATAATTGCCCAATAAAAATTCTCTCTGCTTAGACAGTCGTGATATGACCGTAGATGTTAAAGCGACATAAAACTATAAAAAAAAATTAAAAAAATAAGAGGAAAAATATCATAATAATATTCCTAAAACAAGTTAATCCTGACACGAGCTTAAAAATGCAATGCTTTTTAAAAACATAATATAAGATAATCTTATCCAGTAGTTCTGCTCTTAACCTTATCAAGGTAGAAGGCTAATCTGATCAAGTCCTTATCGGGTCCGTATAACAAACTATATCCGGATATAAATACTCGGAAAAATCTAAAAGTACTTAACATAAATGTAGAAATTACTATCAAGAAAAAATTCTAGTGTAAAAATATTTTTTTACAAAAATCAGGGGATGAAACTCAGGAGAAACGATCCCTTTTTAGAAGTCTCCCGATCAAACTGGGAAAAGGGGCAATTCTACACCAATTCATTGTTTTGATTCCTTAATATAAATTTGTCCTAAATAAAATACAATTTTTTTGTGTTTTGTCGGGGGTGGTTTTTCAACAAAAAGGGGATATATTATCAACCAGGGAGGTGAACTTTTTTCAATTTTCGTTCCCATCCCTTCAAAGATAAAATGTAAAATACAAAATTTTATAAATTTATTCCAACTCATGATAATTTTTAATCAAATTGGGACCCTAAAATTTGAAAAAATTTTGGCAAAGGCAACTCTTGGATCGCAAACAACGGATTATTCCTTTTCTTTTAAAATTGGATTTTTTAACCTCTTGAAATGGGGAAAAAAATAAACTTTCAGAAGGGAGAGTGAGAATTTTCTTTCAACTTAGGTACAAATATAAATTATTTGTATCAAAACTGGGAAATATCGTTTGTAGAAAAAAGTATAAATATTAAATAAAATTTGAATAAATTGGGAAGTACCTTCCATCAATGCATAAATATAAGGAGGATAGTTTAAAATTATGCAGTTTAAATATTCCATGAGAAATTGTTTGATGTTTTTATGCTTGTCGCCTTTTCAATTCTTTACCTCCCATATAACATTTAAATGCGTTAGTCAAAACTGATTTAACAACAGAGATTTATATTTTAAGGTAAGTCTACTGTCGTAATGTCCCACAAAAACCGGATGAAGGGTTATAACACACGAGATACACTTTCAAAGGCTACATTTAAGGTTTCTGGCTAAACCAATAAAAACTACAACAAAAAAAAAAATAAACAGAAAGGAAAGATATAAAAACCATACGTGTAACGCAATTAAAAAATTATTTGTTTTTAGTTCAAATAAATAGCCGCCCTTCGCTTTCCGCTGTTCGTCCGTGTATGCTACCGGTAGTAATTTTTTTTCACCTACCTTTAAGTGCTCTTATCAGCTAGATTAAAAAAAATTACACACATCATGGTAGAATAGTTTTAAATATAACAAAAAAAAAAAATCGTCCATTTACGATTGTTGCCTGGTACTCGTATAAACAGTCAACGATGAAATTAAATGTAGAAAACGCGTTTTACAATATATGATGGCAATAAAAAAAAAATTATTCCAAAGCGATTAAAATTTTGAGCATAACACTTCATAACGCAGTGAACCATTTCATGCCATTTCGCGTTATTTGATCACAATAAAAATATTAAGAACCATGCTTTAAATTTGTATTTTTTAACTTTTTTACTACCAAGACCCAGGGCCGTCTTTTCCCAAGGCACTCGAAGCACAGTGCAACATTTTGTTTTGTTTATTTAAAGTCGCATCAATTACTATGGTCATTAGCGACCGTCAAATCCGAAAACCCAAGAAAAAAAATCTTGGGCTTTCAATGGGTTTTGAACCCCGGACCACTGGCGTATAGGGCAACTATCTAGTCAAACACGCCACTAAGTGACCTCTTTATCGATTTTATCAAATAATATAAAATAAAATATTTTTGTAAAATACAAATTACTGATTTAGAAGCCAAGAAAAACCTAAAAATATTAGATCCGGTTCAAAACACTTCACTCAGACTGGCATCTGGGGGATTTAGAACTAGTCCAGCTGAAACCATAGAGGCTATTACTGAGATACTCCCACTTGGGCTGAGAAGACAGCTACTAATCCTCAAATATATAATTAAAACAGTAGCCAATAACCCAGACAGGATTAAATACAGGAGATACCTGGATCCGGTCTACGACGATCAACTGAGAGTTGTAGCCAGTAGGTATCTACGGAGCCTTCAAATGGAGCTGCCTACAATATGTAGGGATGGACATGGTCCTTTTCCACTCTGGCAGTGAGCTGCCGGTCGTAGTAGACTGGACTATGGAAAATCCAGACTTTAAAATACAATCGATGTCTAAAAAATTTCACCGATGGATCTAAAATTGAAGGACAAACTGGCTGTTCAGTAATTACAGAAGAAGAAGTTAGTCACATCAAATTGCTAAACGGATACTCCATCTTTTCTAGTGAAGCTTATCTTAAGAGCACTAGAAGCAATTGATGTTGTTGAGCAAGGAACTAAACACCTGATCCTTTCTGACTCCAAATCATAATACAGAGGATCCAAACACAACTAATTCGGTCGCTTCGAGAGAAGTGTTATACCAGATCGAGGACAAATCTAAAAAAGTGGCAAGCTTCAACAACGGTCCATATGAACATAAATAAGATCGACAAACTCCCTGGAATCTGGAAGCATGCTCAGACTAGAAATGACCAAGTGCTTCTCACCTGGCTGTGGGGTATCTCGGTAAGTTTTGTTTAAGTTCGTTAAATAGCATTTTAACGCATTTTCCTCAAGAAGGCCTGATCAATTTATGAAAGTAACTAAAGAAATGTCTAAAAAGTTTAAATTAAAAAATTGACAAAGCTTACTGGAAAATAAATATTGTCACAATCCAAAGATGAAGAAAGCGCCATTTTAACTTACTCGGCCCAGCGGGAGTGGGCGTCACCATCAGCCGGTCAATGAGAAGACGATCTATTATCAGAAAGTAGTGGTGAGGAGTTCCATACAGAAAGGGGTGGGCCGAAAAGGATTACTGGATGAATTAAGAAGGAGTAAAGATTCTGGAATAATCGAAGATTCGGAGAATTCTAGAAAGTGGTGTCGACAAAAATGGATTCCGAGCAAAATAGAAAGTCCAGGGACAATACAGGCGAATTTTCTAGAAGGATTTTGAAATCCTATAAAAGCCCCGGACAAGCATAAGGCGAGGCAGTGTTAAAATAAATCATGGAGAGTGTTCAAATAAATGTTCGACGGGTATCCAAATAATTCATCGACAGTGTTGAAATAAATCAAGTGAATATTGTTAAAGTGATTAAAGTGATCAGTGAATTGTTGAATAAAGTGTACATTGCGAATATTGTGAAAGTGTTATATAAACTGTTGACAGTGAACATTGTTATAGTGAATAAGCTACTTTAAAAACTAACTAATTGTTAACGTGTAGTGCATAAGTGTTAGATAAATAAATAAACAATTGTTAAGAAATAAATTCGTAGTCATTATACACAAACCAACGAGCCCGTAAAATGTTACAATATTATGAATATCAATTAACACCCGATAAAATTAATTATGACATTTTTTTAAATATTTGAATTTCTTGAAAAATAAGTTATTACTTTTCTCGAATTTTGCAGTAGCTGTTATACTATTTGAAATTTAATGATAAAAATGACGTCTGCATTCCATGCATATTCTTAGTTACCACGAAATCTGGGATTCTGAAATGATTCAACCATCTTAGAATAATAATTTAGTCACACAAGATATGAATAAGATTAAGACATTTACTTTGACAAGTAGCTACTTACTTTATTTTGCAATTTCTATGAAGTTCCGTTTTCATAACATGTATGCATTGTTAACCAGAAAAATGATCCTGACAAATTTTATAAACGTCATGCAGCTTTCTTTGGATATTATTTATTGATACAAATTAAAATATTATTCTCTTAATTTTATTTTTAATAATTATATCTTTAAATATATATATTATTATTATTAAATATTAAATTTCAGTTTTTTAAAATTGATTATTTGATTAAAATTAATAAAAATTAATTTTTAATGTTACCAAAGAAGTATAACTTCTTACGCGCGTACATAAGTACACGCAACCACTTTTTTTTTAAATAGACAGAGGTTCATTTTCTTAAGCACTGAATTTGACTACCTACTAAATTTTATATGAACGAAGTCACGGGATTTCACAATTAACAATATAAAAAGATATTAAAGATTTAAATATTATTCACAGCTTCCTCCATTTCACTGGCCACCGTTAAAAAAAATTAATCACAACAATGTGTGCGTTTCATGTGTTAATTAGGCATACAAATGTCGGTCTGTCTCCATTTGGTCCGTCGGTTCGTGCGTGTGTTTTTTTCCCTCCCCCTCTGATAATGTGTTAATTTATCCCGAATTTATTGTGCGTGGAACGACAAATCAGTGAGCATATATTCAGTGTGCGAACAACAATAACAATAAAAACTAAAACAACAACAATTTATTATATTTAATTGTTTCAAAATGAGTTGGGGGTGTCATTACATTGTACGCTTTATTCTTTTCTCTTTCCCATATACACAAACATGCCATCGTTATCTCCCTGTTCATTTATTAACTTTTTTAATTTATAGATGTAGTTCCCATATTAATGCATATTAATTTTTTTCAAGCAGATGTCTCTCAAGCTTGGTTTTTATTTTTTCGTATTAATTATGAAAATGAAAAAAAATTTTAACGTTGCATTTTATGTACATAATTCGAGCGTGAAACATTATCAACTGTTTTATAATGCACACATATGGGGTTGGGAAAAATTAAAGTTGCATATGTTTGATTAAAAGAAAAATTGTTAGGTAGAAATTTTCATTTTTTGTGTTTTTAAACGTTGGTTTTATGGGAATGATCATACTGAAAACGCAATTCTTTGTTCTTTTTGATGAACGCCCATTGACATCAATTTGATTTCACTTTAATGAACTCATCCGGTATATAATTTTCTCCGATGACAATTTCCAATTTTATATGTATCTATATGGAAAATAGGTTTTTTGTTCTCGTTTCCATTCCATCAAGAGTGACATGCAAAATACGTAGATTTTCTAATCTCATACTTTGTTGTACCTCTCGTAATAATTTCTCAATTAAAGCCACGACTCGAGTTATGTCAAAAAGGGAAAACTAGACTAAGACGAATGGGAAACCGATTTATTTTGTATCATGAGCACATTTTGTGTTGAGTGAATCATGAAAAAGTTTTCGTTTTACAAAGAGACGTAAGACGTACCAACAAAAAAAGAAGTGGATACAAAAAATAGGACCTCCACTTGCGTTTATTTCTGCTGTCATCTGCTTTTCAACAAAAAACCTAATCGTTCCCGATGAAATTACTTAAAACGTTATGTATGTGGAGGTCTAGATGTAGATCCATTTTTTTAAACTTTTTTATTTTAAAGAACAAAGAAAACGGAAAATTCCAACCGGTTTACCAAGAAAGTCTTACATAACATATATCTGTAGCGTTTAGATAAGTGAGTGACTAGAAAAAAAGTTGGCAAAATTATTTGGATATTTATCAACCGAACACAATTAGTTTCACTAGACATACTGGCACCTATCCACCCACATCTTATAAAATTTCCGCTCTTTTATCATCCCACATGTTTCATTTACCTTTACGAAATATGACTTGAGAAAATTTTGATTTATTTATTGTATATATGTCTGTCGTCTTATAAAACCATCTTCACAAGTACCAACTTATTTTTAATAATCTTATCATATTTACTTAAAAACACAAAATTTCGTTTAAACAAATTTTACTTTCAAAGTAACAGTCTTTATTTGTATAATAACCAAGGATGACATCGTTTTAGAATGAAGTTCATCTAAACAAGATTTTTAAAGTTATACTTCTTTAGGCGCGTTATGAAAAAATGATGAGAGTGAAATTTTAAGATGCGCGCGCATTTTCGGACAAAAATTAACAAAATGAAGTTAGTCGCAAAACCACTGGGTCCCCTGGCGCGCGTAATTTGAATTTTTGTTGTATTTATTTTCTAATTTATTTAGTTTTATATTTAAATTAAAAATAATTATATATATACAAATGACACATATTATTAATAAATAAGTTATTACTTTTCTCGAATTTTGCAGTAGTTGTTATAGGTACTTTTTGAAGTTTAATGATGAAAATGACGTCTGTATCGCGGCGCGGTTTCAGAAGCATTTGTAGCGTTCTATTTTATCATCACAAATTAACAAGATGAAGTTGCCCGCAAAACGGCTCGGTATTTTTAACTAGACGCGCGTAATTTGAATTTTTGTTGCATTTATTTACTAATTTATTAATTTTTATATTTAAATTAAAAATAATTATATATACAAATGACACATATTATTAAATAACAAGTTATTACTTTTCTCGAATTTTGCAGTAGCTGTTAAACTATTTTTAGGTTAGTAATCACAATATTATATATTCTTAGTTATCACAAAATCTGGGATTCTGAAATGATTCAACCATCTTAGAATAATAATTTAGTAACACAAGATATGAATAAGACTAGGACATTTACTTTGACAAGTAACTACTTACTTTATTTCGCAATTTCTATGAAGCTTCGTTTTCATGACATGCATGAATTGTTAACCAGAAAAATGATCCTGAGAAATTTAATAAACGTCTTGCAGCTTTCTTTGGATATTATTTATTGATACAAATTAAAATTTTATTCTCTTAATTTTATTTTAATAATTATATCTTTTAATATATAGATTATTACTATTAAATATTAAATTACAGTTTTTTAAAATTTATTATTTGAATAAAATTAATAAAAACTAATTTTTAATGATAGCAAAGAAGTATAACTTCTCACGCGCGTACATAAGTACACGCAACCACTTTTTTTCAATTCTGGCCACCATTAAAGGCTGAATCGCGTCTCATTTCTGGAGTTACCATTCACATAATCACTAACACCTTCAGATACCCCTTTTAGAGGATGAGGTCTTCCCCACCTGTACATTCATCATATTACCTTAATAACCAAGGACAGATTGCGAATTATTAAGCGGAAAAAAGAACTAAGATATTCTAGATTTTTAAAAACAACAAGAAATTATTTTTTCTGGAAAAATGCTCCATTTCCTTAAGATGTTTTTAATATTAAGCTTCGTAGAAAATAGCTATATATTAATTTGATTTATCGTATAATTACAGTTTATAAGACTTTAGGTACACCAAAATACTTAAATCTGGAAATATGTACGATTTTTTAAAAATAAGTTACTTCTTCTAACGCAAAAGTGACAACGAATGATTCTTGTTTAATACTTTTAAAAGCAAGCTTTTGTTCATTAATTTGCACTTTTTGCTCTCAAAAATGGAGCTTAATATCCACGAAATTTTTCTTCCGTCATTTCACCTTTTTAAAAATCTATAAAATAAACTGATATTAAAAAAAAACTACAAGTGGAAGTTGTGTTTTACTCGTAGACCTCTATAACTAAGAATTATTCTTGTTGTTACCTCTATAAGTGACAGCCGATCTTATATTAACATTTGTTACTTATGACTCATTTTAAATCAAATCAATTTTTCAATTCTTATCTTTACATAGTATAAAACAAAGTCGCTCCCACTGTCTGTTCCCATGGATCTTTTAAACTACAAAACGGATTTCAATGCAGTTTTCAGCAATTTATAGTGTGATTCAAGAAAAAGGTTTGTATGTATGAAACAGCATATTATAGTAGAGAATAGTTGGGAAATTCAAAGATTTGTAATGTGATGTCATAACAAACATATTTTTGTGCACTTACATTGCAACCGCTGGCTAAACCTTACGAGATAGATCAAACAAATATGCGGCGAAATTGTGTATCTTAAAAAGATTGATAAAAAATTCCGCGACGGTATATGTCTATCTCTTAAGGATAACCCACAGGAACCATTTTTATCTTTTACAAATGATAAAAAATTATTGGTTAGTTACTAAGCTATTTTAAACAATACAGAATTATTCATTATCGAATCAAATAAATTAGATGAGTTGTGCATTTCATGTAGATTAAAATTGCCTCCTTACAACATATCATAAAAATAAATATCTTAGAAGATATCACAGATTTAAAAAGCGTTGGCAGAGCGGCTGGAAATTGTACGTCGTACATAGTAGCCGTTTTGTTACTCTTTTTTTCTTATAAAAATATAGAATTATGTTGTTTCTTTTTTATGGCAAAACTCAAAAAATTCTACACCAATTGAGCTCACATTTTCGACAAAAATAATCTCTACAAAGGTAAAATTAAAAAAATGACAATTTTTCCTGGAAGATAAATATGAATTTCATTTTTTTTTTGTTCTCCTAGTTTGTCACTTGTTCAGCGAACCTCAAAAGCCGCTATTCATAGTGCTGATATGAGCGTTTAAGTATTAAAAGAACTCGAAGTTTAACAAAATTTCACTTTAACACCCGATAAAATGAATAATGACATTTTATAAAATATTTGAATCTTTTCATTGTTAATTGTCGAAGATATTAATTAGAAATAGGTAAACGTATTAAAATAATATACTAAATTTTTAAATAATTAAAAATTATTGAACGGAACGAATTTCAATGAAGTTTTGTTAAAGATACCTCTTATCTTAACATATTATTGAATATCATTTATTCAAAAAAAAAAGACGGTTAATGTAGGATAGCTCCTAATCTTTTCTACTAAAATAGCTGAACGGTTTTAAATGAGAAATTTTAAAGAAACACAGGTACTTCTAATACTTAAAATCGTATAGATTTTAGAACCTGTAAGATATCTCTTCCTGGAAAAGTAGTTTTAAGGATTTTGATGAACCTACTTTGGATATAAAGTCTGGAAGTATCTATCATCTTTTTCTGTCAAAATAGATTACCTTATTTTTATATTTTGCTATGAAGGTAGGGAATCTATTAATCAATCAATTAAATTTAGATACTCCCAGCAAAGCAAGCGGGTATCAGCTAGTAAACTTATAAACGTTAAAAAGGTCACTCCTGTATTACTTAAATCTAGAGATTTGGATTCTTAAGAATTCTCCATAACAAAATATTACGGTTCCTTGAACTTTTGCATATCCGGTTCGAGTGTACTTAAAGTTTAAAAGATTTTGAGCGCAATAGAACACTAAAACTAAAAACACTTTTATTTTGAATGTCCTGGAACTTTTTATCATGAAAATATGGGTTTTAGTAGAATTACTAATTCATTCTCCAAAAATGATTGAGTGGACTTCAATAAATGCATTTTTAGTAAAGTCTCAAGACAACACTCATTTTATTTTAAAAATAAAACGCATAGAACCTGTGGGATAGCTAATGCCTCTTCTAGAAAAATAATTTTTAAAATTCTAATTAAGTAAATCTAAAGAGTAGAAGTTATATCCAGGATATTAAACATTCTGATCAATGCACGAGTCTTGAGACATTATCTTCTTCTGTTAAAAGGACTGAAAGAAATCACTCGACATTTACATATGAACGATCATTTTCTGTAATTATTATTCAGTTTAGTTTAGTTATTTATATAAATCAAACCCCCTAATCAAATGAAATATCATTCAAACAGTTTTCAAAAGAATATCTATACCAACAAACAATTTTATACAAAAAGTAAAAATTAAATTAAAAAATTTATTTTAAATTATTTTTTTCCCTTTAATAAATAATTGGTTCTAGTTAAATAACTACAAGCTAATACAGTACTATGGAGTTCCACGAAATCCAAAGGATTGATAAACAGGTTCCCATTAGAAAAGCTTCTTGTTACTGTAGTCTCAGCTGAAGTTTTTTAAAGCATGAGAAAAAATATTTTTTATTTCTCCAAAAAATTATTTTAAAACACGCTTTGAACGAAATTTTGTTATAAGAACTAACAATGTACTTTAATTTAAATGCCACTAAAAATCAATTCATTGTTTCTTTTAACACGAAACAAAAAATGCTAAGCATGAAAAAAAATTGCTACGAGTATATTGTCTGCTATGGGCCAGATATAACACAGTGAAATAGATAACTGAGATAAAATTTTTTTAAAGACTAACATATTCAAAAGCAATTGTATTTTTTAACATGAAATTCTTTTAACAAGAAGAATATGTTTCTACCTTAAGTTTCATGTTCACAGTTTTTTTTATAAAATGCAAATAACTGCATTTATTCGTACTGATTATTATTTCTGTAAATTAAATCTGACAAAGAAAGGTTAAGAACTTGAATCTCTGCAAGAGAAAATATTTTTGAGAATTATTTTTATTCGATTTTTCGAATACTAATTGTGACTTACATGTTGTTCATAAATATTTTGGATTTAGTTTGCCCACATTTAGCACGTAGACACATTCTCTGAAACTTGTTTGTAACAAAAATCATTTCCACATTATATTATAAGCAGCTTAAAATGATGTTTTTCAGAAACAATTATTATTATTATCATTACTGTGAATGATAAGAACGTCTTAAACAACCAATGTCAACATTTCGTCGGAAATATATCACCGGGGAGAAAATAAAAAACGTACATTAAACGGGCTTTTGTTCAAGAGATAACTTTTATCAAGTACCAGTAAGTAGTTATAAATTTTTATGCGACGTGCTGCTTTTAATTAGAGAGAATCATAGTGTACCACATATGGTGGTGGCTAGGTCTAAGAATAATATTTGATTTTAATTCAGTAGTTCGTTTATCTTCAAAGCGGCATATTACAAAATCTGGTCGTAGGTGTTATTTAATTTAATATCAACTAAGAAGAAGGCAATTATAAGAAGTTTTTTTTTGTAACATTAAAGCTAAATAATATCATAAAACGTTGTTAAGGTTGTCATAAAATCATTGATTTAATTAATTTCTTGAAAATATTTTTTAATTTAATCTCAGCTTTCAAGAAGTTTATTAATTCACTTATAGAAGGAAATTGTTATCAAGTAATTAAATCATCCAGAAATAATATTATTTTATATTTAAAAGAAGAGAAGAAACGAAACACATTTGAGATTATATTCATTAAAAAAATAACGTCTAAGTGTTATATTTATTCAAAGAAAATCTTATCAATGGTATTTTCACCTTTCTTGTTTCCTTGTTCATTCATACAAATAAAATATTTAAATAATGTATATTATTATTGTGCCTTGTATATAAAATTTAATGACCCTTGACGTGTTATTTCCCCTTTTTTATCAAGTTTTCTTTTTCAAGCTTTATCATTTCTATATATAAGTATCTTCTTTTCTTGCCTTTTATATCTTATTTTTCAATTGCTCACCAAAGGGCTTTAGATGATTCTGACCTTTCACAATTAGTGAGGTCAAGGTGAGTATAAGGTTTGAAACCTTCCCTAATCGTATTCGTTTTTTCCGTATTTCGTTAGCGGATGTGTATTGTATTCATCAGGGAAGCTGCTAAGAAGAATTAACAATATGAAAGGATCATACAATGTCTTTTAAGTAAAACAATGAGCTTTTAGTTAAAGGATTTTATTAGATTTTAAATTGATGTAATTTTTAATAAGAAAGCATTACCTAAAATTAATTTTTAAAGAAAACTTAATTTTTTATAAACTTTAGGGGTACCTAAAATTTTTTTTAAGGTGGCAAACTTTGATTTTGAAGTTATACTTCTTTAGGCCCGTTATGAAAAAATGAGGAGAGTGAAATTTTAAGATGCGCGCGAATTTTAAGATAAAAATTAACAAAATGAAGTTAGTCGCAAAACCACTGGGTTTCTTGGCGCGCGTAATTTGAATTTTTGTTGTATTTATTTTCTAATTTATATTTATATTTAAATTAAAAATAATTATATACACAAATGTCACATATTATTAATAAATAAGTTATTACTTTTCTCGAATTTTGCAGTAGTTGTTATAGGTACTTTTTGAAGTTTAATGATGAAAATGACGTCTGTATCGCGGCGCGGTTTCAGAAGCATTAGTAGCGTTCTATGTTATCGTCACAAATTAACAAGATGAAGTTGCCCGCAAAACGGCTCGGTATTTTTAACTAGACGCGCGTAATTTGAATTTTTGTTGCATTTACTTTATTTACTTTATTAATTTTTATATTTAAATTAAAAATAATTATAAATACAAATGACACATATTATTAATAAATAAGTTATTACTTTTCTCAAATTTTGCAGTAGCTGTTATACTATTTGGAGTTTAGTGATGAAAATGACAAAATAATAATTTAGTAACACAAGATATGAATAAGATTAACACATTTACTTTGACAAGTAGCTACTTACTTTATTTCGCAATTTCTATGAAGCTTAGTTTTCATGACATGTATGAATTGTTAACCAGAAAAATGATCCTGACAAATTTTATAAACGTCTTGCAGCCTTCTTTGGATATTATTTATTGATACAAATTAAAATATTAATCTCTTAATTTTATTTTTAATAATTATATCTTAACTTATATCTTACATAAGTACAACGCAACCACTTTTTTTTTAAAGTGAATCTTTTTATACATCGTCCCAAATTTTTTCGAACAATCAAAATTGTTTATAGTTGGATATCTTGTCGACTATTGATTTCCCATTATCATTCCCATTTTCCAATTATTGAGTTAAGGTTAAAAATTGGGATTTTATACCCTAAATGAAACAATTTTCATCGTGATTTCATAACACCGCAGTTTTTTTAAAAATTTTTTTGGAATCAAAATTAAGTTTCAAAAGTTTTAGTGGGTTTTAGAAGTTTATTCACCTTTACACTTAGAAGAGAAAAAAAAATATAAAGATAAAGACGGGGCCGAACGAAATGGAACCTTAACATATTTTTCTTTATTTTTGAATTTGTTTTTGACTAATAAATTTTAAAAAGTTTTCATCCAACTTCATCTTCAACATATCTCTGTTCAATGCGTTTTTTTTGTCACATTTTCTCTCATTTCATTTACAAGTCAATAGAGAAATTTTGTGAATTTATTTTTCTATGTAATCAAAATGTCAAAGCGATGTTTCCTTTTATTTTTTTTTAACTACGAGTCGTGGGCGTTTCTAAACATTAAAAGTTCAACTTCATAATTTATATCACCTTTGTATTGTAAATAACATTATTTTAATCAAAAGTTTAAAGATGTATTCATATTTTTACTTAACATGCACTTCAAGCAGGCCCGGATCTAAGAAGTGCGGGGCCCAATTTGATTTTTTTTTTGCGGAACCCTCCATACCCTAACATTTTTTGTATGTGTTTATCGGATCTACAACAGGTTGATCATTTCCTTCGTAATAGAAATTTTTTTTTTCCAAAGCCTTTTATTTAGAAATTCTGTATATATTTCCAAATCTTATGCAGGAGTTTTTGTTTGAATTAAAACTTGCTCGAATCCAGTATTTCAGTAGTCGATTATCCATTTTTAAAGATTTTCAATTGAAGAAAGTACAATGGCTACATCTATAGATCAACTTTGAAGTTCCTTGCTACAAAAATTTTTCTTTCCTCAAATTTTGTAAAAATTTACCATTCAATGTTCCAAACACACTGTAGTTTTTTGATTTAAAATATTAATTTTTTCCCCTTATAATAACTTAATATCGAAAAAGCACCTTAATTTTCAATCGAAAATCTCTGAATGTCTGTTAGCTGTTTGTTCTTTGAAACCTCTACTCTCTGATGGTGCAAAAATATTAATAAAGATAACAATGACAAATATTCTCAGAAAATGCAATAATTAAAAAGTAAATTTTAAAAAATTGTTCAAAATTTTGTTATATATGTACAATTATAATATGTAAAATTTTTAGCAATTTATTAAAATTTAAATTTTAATTATAACATTTTCTGACAACATTTAACATTGTAATGTATATATGTTTTTGCACAATCAGAAAGTAGAGGTTTAAACGAACAAAAGCTCACTGACTTTTTAAAAAAATAAGATGTTTTGAGAATTTTCGATTGAAAATTAGGGTGCTTTTTCGATATTAAGTCATTATAAGGTGAAAAAATTAATATTTTAAATCAAAAAGTTACAGTGTGTTTGCGACATTAAAAGGTAAGTTTTCACCAAATTTCGTGTAATTTTTTTTTTGTTTTTGTAAAAAATAAAAATAAAAAACTAAAAACTGGATTATTGAAATTTTTTACATAAATATCGAGGTTATGTGAAAAAAGTGTTAGTACAAAAGTTGTAGATCTACTTATTATCTACAATTTTGCTATTTAACTTTTTTCCATAGGACTGGTAGTTTTTGTCGAAAATCGAGATATACCGTTTCTACCCTTAAAAACACCACCTTTTCCCACTTCCCCACCTCAAATAAACCTTAAATTATTTTTCCTTTCATTTTTGTGATATTCTCTTTCTTTTCCAATGGGTTTCATCCGACTATATTTTTTTTTCACTTTTTACCATTTTCAAAGGCTAAAGCACTGGTCTAATAATTTTTATAACCTATGTAAATTCCCGCTCATTTTGAAGTTCACGCGCAAATTAGAACTGATAAGATAAGTGCTGTGATATTGAAAAAAATATTTTATCCTTAGCGATTATTTTTGGTAGGTATTAAGAAAATTGCCTAAAATTTAAAATGCTCTGCCTTAAAATCACTACTCCGGTCTTGCCCCGAAAATAACATATAGGTATATATATATATATTATAAATCTATAAAGCATTTTATAAATGGTGAATGAAGAATTTCGATTTTGTCATTTAATGCATGAACATTGATTTCAATGAACTTTAAACAGTTGCTTACGGACTTGCCCCGTCATGGGGCAAGTCCGGAGTAGCTACTACATTTTTTTGATTTTTTATTCAAGTTGTAATTTCCAGTTCAAGTTTGTGTTTATGTCAATGCAAATTAAAAGAGCGTTAGTTGCACTTTACGATGCTACCAACATAATGTTTAATATTTCAAATATAATTTTAAAAATAAATGGTTAAGTTAAACTTATCAAAAACCGCTCCTAACTTACCCCACTTCACTCTATTTGGTATCGTAATTTTGATAATTTTCACCTGGTAGCGTAATCAGTAAGTTCTTTTACATATTAGAAATTTTGAAAAATAACTTTTTGTTAATTTTTTTGGTGATCTAGGCCCCCTAAAGCGCGGGGCCCGATTAGGGCCAATCGTCTTAAATCCGGGCCTGAATTTAAACACCCAATCAGGTTAAAGTATGGTAATGTCTTAATCAGTACTAATTTAAGACTTGCTTCCAATAAGCATTTGGTGATTTATTTAAAATATAATTGATGATTTTATTTTGTATTTAAATTAAGATTTGATTTAAGAGCCAGAATAATAAATCTTGTCTTGATGAAAAACAAGAAAAAAAAATGACTCATTAGAACGTACATCAAAAACACATGTACATGGTGATATTTAATTTTTTTTGACTCATTTCCCTTGTTGACTCTAATAACAACAAAAATACATTTGAACAGGTGAATTTGATTTGATAGAAGCCGAAGAAATTAACAGTTTGCGAGCACACAACTTGACTGTATATATTTGAGCTGAAAAATTATTTTGAACGGAGGACTCGAGAGAAAATTTCGTGTAAACAAATTCTGCGGTCACTAACACGAATTCGTCCCTTGCATACCCTCGGCACGTCCCGAATTGTGCCCCCTCATCAAAATCGAAAGCTAAAAATAACATTTTCCGCACTAGAAAATGTAAACATGAACGCGAGTGATCGAATTTGATGTAAGAAGTTGGAAACAGGGAAGAACAAACAGAAGAAAGTAAAACTGAATTTTAACGACCTTTGGCGTTGTTTTGAAAGCTTTAAAGCTTTTATTTGAAATATTAACGATTGTCGCTCATTGGCAAAGTACAGATGCAAAATTGTAATAACTTATTATGTTGTTACGATATTTTTGGATGCCTATTAAAAAACAACACGCAATTGTACTCATGTAAAAATTTGCGTCGTTTAGATGAAATCGTTGACTAATTTGAACACGTGGCACCGAAATTAATTTCTTCCGTATTTTCATGTTGTAAATTCAATCCGACTGAAGAAATTCGTAACAGAAAAAACTGAAATCGTTAAATATACTTCCACGTGTAGAAAATCGGTGCATACGATGCATTAAACTGTTTTTTTCTTCCTTCAATCGAAGTGAGAAAAACGGCACTTGTAGATTGAACGTTGGCTATATCCCAAGAAAGATTTCAAGCCACGACGAGAGGGAAAATTCATTTGTGGGCCGAGTGCATTTTGTAACGATGCCAAGGTTTACGGTCACATATTCAAAAAATCAATTTTTGGCGGGAAAGTTTTTCAAAAAAAAAAAAAAAAATTCTTAGAATCGCACGAAAAAATTACAATTTAAAATTTAAATTGATCCAAAAATAACGCCTGAAATATGTTATGGTAATAATTTACAGAGCAGCTGATTTGATGGTCAAGGCCAAATATATAAACTAAATGAAAATTAATTCGTCCACGTGTAGCGAAAACGTAAAAAAAATCAGATAACCGCGACCACCAAATTCACTGCTCAAATACTTACAACAGGATGCTATGCCGTTAAAAATTTTACAAATTTACCAAAAAAAATTTCACATTCAATTTTGTGAATTAGAAACATATTTCTTACACATATTTATATGGGAACCCTTCTAATCTGATATTCTAATTTGATTTTAATATGCGAAAACGTAACACGAACGAAACGGCTTACACGTGCAAGAAATCGACCACCGATCCAACTAAGAGCATTATTAATAGAGACTTACGATCTTGCGATGACGATCAAATTATATTATTATTTTGCAAACGGGATCAAGAAAAAATTTTTGGCTATCACCATATAATGGTCTTGCCAAATATTTTCAAACATGCAAATTTTATTTTTTACATTTAAAGATAGCGATGATAACGTTAATATTAAGTCATATTCAAATCGAGAACACGAGAAACATAACCGATAACTAAATAGATTAAAAATATAAATTCTGAAAAAAAAAAATAACAACAACAGTTAGTTTCTACCTCTTTAAAATCAAATTAGTTTGCTTTTTCACTTCAATTTCCACGGCTGTTTCAATTACATAATTTTTCCAATTAGCCTCTTCCTCTCTCGACTTTTTACATTTTATTATATAAAACACAAATTAATTAAATGCAAATTTTAAAATCGTATCAATTTGTATAATCACAAAATGTCCGACAAAAGAAAAATTACAATATAAAAGATCTAACAGGTGTTTTATTTAAATCAATCGTAATTACAGTGGAAACAAATAAATAAAAATTACATGTGCATATATAAATGTAAAAAAAAAATTTGTCAAACAATTAATTTGTACGTATTTCAAAACTAGCTGATACCCGCGACGTCGTCTGCGTAGGTTCTTAATTTTTTTTTTCAAAACATTGTTCCAAAAATGCTCTTTCCGGATCCGCAATTGATCCAGGTGTATAGTTAATTAGTATATTAATTTTTAAACTTTTCATGTTTATAAGATCCAACGGCAGTTGATGACTTCATAGTACAATAATACATGCATAAATAGTTAAAAATAATTAATTAATAAAAATATTGCCAAAATTTCATCACTTATTTGCGTAATGAAAGGGCAGATAGAGAACTTAAAAAAAAAAAGAAAAACAAAAATTGCAATTAAAAATTAATCTGGGTTTTATAGTGATTTTAATTCTTGAGTTTGACATTTTTTAAAAAAATTAATTGTTAAGTATCTATTAACTATACACGTGGAGCAATTGCGGATCCGGAAAGAGCATTTAAGGAGCATTTATAAAAATAAATTTAAAAAGTTACTTTTTTGCAATTAAAAGCAATTGTAATTTTTGGTTTTCAAATTTTTGAAAAATTAATTACTAATCAATTAATAACTATGCACTTGGAGAAACTGCAGATTCTGAGGGAGCAATTTTTTGCATTTTAAGCAATTTAATTAAAAAAATGTTTCTCCCTAACTTTGGTTACTCTTTCTGGCTAAAAAGTATTTGCAATAATTAAAGGGAGTGTTGAAATGTAATTTGATTATTGTAACGGTTGTTGCTTAAAAATGTATTTTATATCTATATTTTCAGTAAAATATAAAAAAATGCTAAAAGAGATTTTAAAAAAAAGCTACAAATAATATTTTAAAAACTGCTAAACAAATAGAAAATAGAATTCAAAAAATCTTGATTAATCTAATATCTCGCTGAGCTGCATTTAGTCTACACTCAAATATGAAATAATCAGTAGGCAGTGGAAGGAGAAACATAGTCTGTCCAGCCCATGCGGATTACTTCATTTGCCCTACTCTGTCAAAGCGACAAAAAATTCACCGCTCAACGCATTTTGCTTGTAAAAATCACATTTTTTTAAATTTTATTTACTTTGTTTTTAATTAAGATATCGTGACACTTCTTTTTTAGACAAGGGCCAAGTATATATGAAGTAAAACAAAAAAAACTTGATTGAAATCTATCCAGTAGTTTTTTTAGTTAAAAGTGAACATTGGAAAACAGCTATCATTTTATTTATATAGATAGATTCCTCAGTAAATTGGAGATGTGAAGAGTTGTTTTGAATTTGGGAAAATGAGTAATTTGTTGGTTTTCTGAGTTGAAAATTAATGGGAATAAGTGGGTATACGTTGTTGGGGTATTACATAATTCCTGAGTATGTTATTATTGTTAAAAATCTGACTTCGAAATCGAAACAAAGACTCAACCAATAGCCTTACGGTGAACCGGAAATTTTTTATTTCAATAGCAAAAATCTTCTCATAACTTCTCAAAACTTTTATCTGATTTACATTATCGCTATATCAAGTACATATATTGCGCTCGTTGAACTCAAAAATGCGTAAATATGCGTAATGTTTCGCTTTTGAACTATAAATTCACAATTTTAATTAGGGATTCAAAAATTTAAGTAGTTGAACATTTGGTATATAATTTTATGTTATTATGAATTTCGAATTGAAAATGAAATAGCTTGTAAAAGTCAAAGTTAACTTGCTATTTCAATACTAATTTTCGACTTTGGTATAATTTGATTTTTACGCCAGTGGTCCTGGGTTCGAATCCCAATGAAAGCCCAAGATTTTTTTCTGGGCTTTCGGATTCGACGGTCGCTAATGACCATAGTAGTTGATGCGACCTTAAATAAAGCAAAAAAAAAAAAATAATTAGATTTCTTTAAAATTTTAGGTAAGGACCTTGAAAACCAAGTTAGGCAATACATTCATAATTTTAACGTTTGCAGCTTTTTTCTATTAACTATGTCAAGTAGCTGGAAATTTGATTTTAAGAAATCACTTGACTTAACAATAAAACAACTTGTGAAGCCAATGGCTTGATTCGAGTTGATTTTCAAGTACTGATTTTGGGATTGAGTTTAACTTAAACCCTTTTAAATTCCAAACCAAGAAGCTTAAAAATTAAGCCAAACAGTGATTTCCCATTTCAAAGTTTGTGGATATTTTCTATAAACTATTTTTTAGTAACATATTAATTATAAACAACAAGGCACCAGTTCAAAGTTGGAAAGTTTTGAAAAGAAAAATTAAAAAACCTACTTTTTATAAATAAGTGTTCTTTTTGAAAACTATATTTGAAGATTATATTTGGACTATCAAATAATAACTTTGAACTCCCAGTTGAAATCCTTGTTTTCAGAAATTTTTGTTTTGAAAATCGAACTTGTACACAGTTTTGCTTAATTTTTTTAAGACTATACTAAGTTACATAATATTTTTCTTGATATGGCAAAGGTTATTGACTTCTACAGTTTAACAAGCTATAAAATTCAAAAGTTGATACAGTAAACTAACAGATAATAATCTAATAAATATTTTGTTAATTAAGAGCTTAATACAATTTTTAGACTCTAAATAGAGTATTTTGGAACAAGCAAATGGCTCCATAATGAAAAATTTGTGATCTTTCGAATACTGGTGGAAACAAAGAATGTTTTTCTCCTTTTTCTCAATATTAATTTTTCCAGTTTTCCAAGCAATGAAATCATTATATTGATTGAACAAATAAATAAGGGAAGAAGATACATTACCATAAAAATTTGGTAAAAACTTTGTTTACCAAAAGTTTATAACAATCATAGTTATGAGACTCTGAAAAAAACTTTTTACATAAACCATATAATTAGTGTCAATGAAAATTTTGTATTTTTAATAATGAAAATAAAATTTAAAACTTTTCTTTTTCATTTAAACGCTGTAAGACTTGAAAACTTATCAAAAGACTGCAAAACTAATTGAAAACGTAACGATAAAGAGATAATTTTGGCTTTTATAAGAGATTTTTGGTTGAAAAGCTTAAGGTATTGCTGATATTTCCTTTACTGTTCTTATCTAGAACCTTCTATGAAAGTTTATATTTAATATTACTAGGTTATTCCAGTAAAAATTTTTGGGAATAGTTTTTTAATATAAATAATATCAACAATAAATTATCCATTAAAAAAAAAGTTAAAAAATGTTAATTTTGAAATTTAACCTTGTCCAAGTTTGTCGTGAATTTCTTTAAAACCTCAAGGAAATATAAAAATAGTCTTATCTATTGCAAAGCCTATTGATTTCTAGAGCTATGTAAGCAATAAAATTTTTAAATTGATAGAGCAAACTAATAAATTCAGATCTACGAAAATTGAGCTAGATTTTTTTTAACTACGAGTTGATAATGACCAAAATAGTTGACCTTGATGAAAATTTTGCGATTTTTTGTTTGAATGGCAATGAATTATTAAACTTTTTTAAAAATTTATATTTTTTTTTCAATTTTCCAAGCAAAAAAATCAATACTAAGCAAACGAAGAATTAACATTCTTATGAATATAACAATCAACATTACGAGACGCTAAAAAGAACCATAAAATTGGTCTCAATGAAAATTATTAAATTTTTACTTTATTTTACTACTATGTAGTAGTTAAAGAAAGTATTGTAATCGGGTCGAATTTTCAAATTCGAGTTTTCACCGGAAATGCTTGTTTTGAGGTCTCCTGAATCCAAAAAGGTGGTTTTTAGAAACATGTCTGTGTGTGACAGCCATATCGTATCGAAAGCTTTCTCCGAATTTTGACCAAACGTGGAATTTAGCTAGCATACTCCATCTAGTTGTGTCGCAAAGCTTTTGGTTGAAATCGGTTGACCGGAAGCTCCACTTTATTTAAAGAAATAAGAAGAGAATCAACTTTTAATTTTAGCGGGCTAAAGATTCACTAGGTATTTAACTTGGTTTTAATATCTAAATATCAAGTCAAATAAAATTTGCGACTCAAAATTTCAAAAAGGTCATTTATTGTTAGTGGACTATATAGTTGCCTTAGTAGAGGTCCTGGGTCCGAATCCCAATGAAAGCCTAAAATATTTTTTCTGGGTTTTCGGATTCGACGGTTGCTAATAACCATAGTAGTTATTGCGATCTTAAATAACCCAAAAAAAAAATTCAAAATTAAAACTTTAATCATATTTTAAGCAATTATCAGGTGAAAAGACCAGTTTTTAATTTTAATAATTTATTTTCTTTTTACACTACGTTTCGTCGGTGTTATTCCGATTTCATCAGATATCTTGAAAATTGATATACCAAATATAATTATAATATAATTTAAATATAAATTTACAAATTTAAATTCATATTCATATAATATTCAAATTATATCACAATAAAAATTAAAAAAAAAATTAAACATTTGCCTATCTTAATATTTGACATCTGAAGTTTTGTATTGCTAAATTTATACTCAAATTATGTTTTTTTTAATGTCACTTAGTGGCGTGGTGGACAATATATTTGCCTTATACGCAAGTGGTCCTGGGTTCGAATCCCAATGAAAGCCTAAGATGTTTTTCTTGGGTTTTCGGATTCGACGGTCGCTAATGACCATAGTAGTTGCTGCGACGTTAAAAAAAACCGAAAAAAAAATTTCAATATACCTGATGAAGTCGGAATAACACCAACGAAACGTAGTGTAAAAAAAATGAATTGTTAAAATAAAAAAACTGTTTTTTTCACCTGATAATTGCTTAAAATATTAAACTTTTAAGACCTGAAAATTAGTATTATGGACTTCAATCGTAATCACAAGAACTTTAAATTAAAAGTATTGTTATTTATTAAGTTTGTATAGTCTTGTAGCCAAAAATTTGATCTTTATTATTTATTAAATAGTTTATTATTGATGTATTAATAAACCTCAATCGTTATCCTGAAACAATAAGATAAAATCTTATATAAAATTTTGTTATTTCATAGTTTTTTCTTTCAAATTTCAATATGTAAATTGAAGAATAGTGATTGCAAAATAGCCTTCATTAAAAAAAAAAAAATAAGTGGCGCCTGGCTACTTAACGTTTCAACCTCTACATTTGAATTTCTATTTTTTCATATAAAAACCGAATTCAACTAATCTCACATACGTTTATATGATACGATCTAAGAAACTTGGAGAGGGAATCAAATGTCAACAAATATCAACACAAAAAATTTACATAAAATCTGATAATAATTAATTTCTAAAAAATATAATTTATTACATGTCTATAAATGCAATTTTATTATTTTTATTACCAACAAAATTATCATTTTGTCTTCTCAAATTTGTATTAAAATTTTATTGAATAATAATGTTTTTTTTTTTTCCCCATATAAAAATTATGCAGATTTACGATGGTCTTAAGTTTTCATTAAATGGTGTTTTCTCCATGTTTGACGGTTACGAGCCAATAAAGTGCAAGCAAGAGAGTGGAAGAAATTACAAGCCTTCAGCAATGCACGAGGTCGTTCTTGTGATTTGCATATTGAAAAAGAGATGAAATAAATTTTAAAACTTGGCCATTTGAATATTTAACTTTTTTTTTTTTAGTTGGAATGACGAAACAAACAAAACTATTAATTTTTTTATTTAACAGAAAAGCCTCGTAAAATAAATTAACAAGAAAAGAGAGGTCTCATATAGTATTGAAAATTGATGAAATTAATGGAGAAGAGAAATAGAAAAAGTTTCGAGGTTAACATAGATCATTCCCACTATTATTGGACGTGGTTTTGAGTGAAAACATTTTATCGATTTATAGGAAAGATTCGCTTTGACTCAACTCATTTAATTAACGTGTGACGAGGAAAAGTTTTTGTTTGTAGTGAAATTCGATTGTAATGATCCAAATAGATTTTGGTAGATTTTCAAAATATTTTGGCAGTTTCATAAAAATTTAGGTCACCAAAGAAGCTATGGTTTGAGCAAAATTTGTTTATATAGCAACGATAGAAATTACAAGTTTGCAGAATCTCTTAATGGGTAAGTAGCATGAACGAGTTTAACAACCTGTAGATTTGACATTACATTCGCAAATTTCTATTTTACAAAATGTAAACAGAGAAAATAGAAACATAGTTAACACTTCCCACACCCAAAACAGACAAACATTGAACCATTGAAAAAAAAAATGTAAAATAAATTATTTAATTAGGCCAAAACAATTACACAGCCACATTCAAAAGGGATCATTATTCAGCGTTCAAAAGCTGCACGATAAATTTTTATGAGACAAAAACAAATTGGACTTACACAAAACAGATTTGGGTCAATTAGAAAAAATATTTCCTCAACATTTTTTTTTTTTTGAATTTGGCACAATGTTTGATACGCAATTCAAATCAAAATGCTCGTAAATAAAACTGAGTTTATGCACGATATGTTAATGATTTGTGTCGAGTCAATTTTTAATAACACCGGAACGTTGATTAATGAGATTTTCCATTCATAACGATCTTTTGAAATAAATATTATCGAAACGTATCGCCGAAGAAAAAATGGAAACGTAAATATTTTGAACATTTACTAAACAACACTGAAGATCAAAAATAAAATTAGTTCAACAATTTTTGGGTATGAACAGGAACAAAGTTTGTTTTTAAATGATTTATTTCCACTTTCATTTAAGTTTCACCTATTTTAAGATTAAATCGAGTTGAAATTTAAAGTCAGATTTATAATTATATACCAGTTATTAAAAAGAAATTCAATTCAAAGGGTTCACTCAGGATGCTGGTAGAAGCACCATGGTACGTGTCGAACCAAACCATGCATGAAGATCTACAAGTACCATTCCTACAGGAAGTAATCGCGGTAAGGTCTCGAAGTTACAGGGACCGGTGTGGCAACCATCCAAATTCCCTGATAACGAACCTACTATCCGATCCGCTTACCAACAAAAGGCTGAAACGAACATGGCCCGACGACCTATAGTGAAGTTAGGACTGCCCTCCACAACTGATGATCCTCAGTGAATGACTGAAGATCACATATCAGGTTTGTTCCAGACTTTGAAGCAAAACACGTCCACGTAAGACAAAGAGCAAGGCACATTGACCAGGAAACAAGAGTGAGTGAAGAAACGCCCCAGCCCTCGGCCGTTTGGCCGCACCAGGCCGAGAGCCGATCTATGAACGTACATTTTTATGACTATAGCTCGCCCAAACACTGATTTGGAGGTGTTTAAACACCGCAAACCCAGTTTTAAATTAGGTTGAAGTCCTTGCTTTATGATTTTCACTCACTCTTGTCTCTTGGTTAATGTGTCTTACTCTTTGTCATTCGATGGACGTGTTTCAACATAATCAAATGGACAAGTGGAACAAACCTATCAACAGACATTATCCTCCCCCATCTCAACTTTATCCTTCACTTCCCCAACTCACAACCCTATCCCAATCAATCCATCACTTTTACTAAATGCTCTAAGAGCAGATTGTACAAAATTCTAGTTTTAAATTTAAAAAAAAATTCAAAGGGTTTCAATTTTCTTGAGGTTATACCTAGCACAAATTTGATCTAATTTAAATAAATTCTTTCAAACGATTTGAAGAATTATCAATAATCCTCTGAGGAAAAGAAAATATGCTCCAGTAGGTTTCTGGGCGTATCTCAGGCATTCGACCAGTTGTGGCATCAGGGACTCCGATTCAAAATGCAAAGACACCTTCCAAAGCAATTTGATGAAATCCTAAACTCATACATAACTGAGCGTTATTTCAGAGTGAAATATGAGTATGAGTTCTCGGAGCTGAAACCTATTGGTGTTCCGCAAGGGAGCGTACTTGGGCCTGTTCTCTACCTTTTATAAACCAGAGATATTTTCCATACAGAAGCAGTGGGCATCGTAACTTTTTCAGACGACTCTGCAATGATATCAGTGGGAAGCACTGTAGAGGAGTCAACGGGTGCTTTGCAGAAGGCTTTGAATAAGGTAAACTGCTGAGCTAAAAAGTGGAGGATTAAAAAAACGAAAACAAGTCAGTACACACCAACTTTACTAATAGAAGATGGTATATGGGGGAAAATAGGGAACGAAATGAACTTTATGGAAGGAGGATCTGGCGCGGAAGTAGTAAAGGGAGAACCATGGAGGCGCATCTCAGTGCCGCTTGGGGACTCGGCCACTATTTTTTAAGCAAAGGTCATATTCTAGGTACATATTCTCTCTGACAGTCAGGCAGCGCTAAAAGCGATCGCCAGTACAACAATCAGCTCAAAGCTGGTGCTGAAGTATCGGCAACTCCTGGAATACCTGGCAAAGCACAACCGAGTCAAACTTGGTTGGGTACCGGGCCATAAGAGAATTGAGGGAAATGAAGAAGCTGATGCTTTCGCAAGAGCTGGTTGGCGATAAAAAGTCGCCTGAGATTGCAGCAAAACAAATACTGGCAAGAAATTCCTGGTTAGAAGCTCAGCAAGAGAATGATGGGGAGAATCTGCCCCTTACTCACAGCTGAGGTTTTACGGCTGGAAAGGAACCAACTCAGGACAGTAACGGGGCTGATAACCAGACACTGTGGACTTAGTAAGCATCTGCAGACTATTGGGGTGTCTCAATGAGACCTAAATTGCAGATTGTGTGGGGATGGGGAAGAAAACACGACCCATGTCATTTTTGACTGCAAAGCCCTCACAAAGTGGTGACACCTGTATGGGATAAATGACGCCCAAACAGGTTTAAATCGCGCAAGCTTAGTACAAGTACTGCTTTTCCTAGGCAGAATGCTGAATCTGGAATAAGCAAAAATCCTTGCACAGTAGGGATACATGAGCAGAACAGGAGTACAATAAGCCTAAAGTTGCAGTGCGGGGGGAACGAGCCCTAACCTGGATTTTTGTTAACGGGGGAAAAAATAGAAGGTGCTAACATATACCCATGTACTTCATCATGTTCCTTCTAGTAAGGCTGCTTAATACTTGGGACTAACGCTTGACACCAAATTACGTTGGAAAGATCACATGAAGGTCAAGAAGCGAGAACTTGAAATGAAGTACAGAAGAATGTACTGGCTATTAGAAAACTAACAGGACTTTGCACACATAATAAAGTCCTACTTTATTTACAAATTTGGGCATACGGCAGCTTTGGGACTGTGCAAAGCTCACGAATAAGAAAATTATACACCTGTCTTCGAGTACACCTGAACCTTGAGGTCCACAAGATGCTGAATGAGCCTGACCTTCCTCGTCGGCTCAAGAGAATAAAACCAGCTGACTTGACGTAGCTGTGCGTCTTATTTTATATGGGAACAGCCACTGGGCTATTTCCCATCACATATTTTTATCAGGTCCACTTAGTGGCGCAGTGGTTAGAGCAGTTTGGTCTCTCCGCTTCATGCATCAGTGGTACTGGGTTCGGTCCCCGTCGAATCCCTAGACTTAAGACCTACAGAAAATTTCTGTGTGTATTAAGACAGTCATGACATGACCCTAGATGTTAAAGCGACTTAAGACACCAAAAAAGATAGACAAATTGATAAATAAGCCAAGCTCAGGCGCAACAAATTGGTTTAAAAAATCCTCTCCTTATCAAATAAAAAATCGCTTGTAAAAGCTGACTAGTTTTGAAGTAATCTTAATTAGACACAAAATTCGTCAGGAAGAGGCTTTCGAATCGAACTTCCTTAACAATATTTTCTACCAGTCTCATAACTACATTTTAAAAACTTAAAGTTAAAAACCAAGCAAAGTGTAAAGATTAAAAAAAAAATCCTTCAAACAATTCCTACACTTTTAACTGATTATATCGTAGGTATATTCTAGAAACTATTCACTCAAAGCAATAAACAAATTTGATAAAAATTTATTCAAATTTTACACCAATAAAACTCTAAAATGATTCACTCAAAACATACGAGCACGACCTTTAACAAACCCCCCCACCCCAACTAGTTTTTCCACAACATTCATTTTGTATAACAATAGAAAAAAATTAGAATTTTTAATATGAGACCAAAATTTTGTGTTTTTCATTATAATTGTGAAATGAATATTTAATTAATTAACCCCTATTATTCATTCGTGTACTCGTATAGGTGAATATAATTGAAGTACTGTAGTGGAATTGAGTCAAGGCTTTTTCCCTTTTCAAGGTAATATATAAAAGGTTTTTATTATGATTAGAGAAAATAATTAAAATATTTTAGTACTTAATTTATTTATAACACATTTTCTGTGATATTAAACTTTCTCCAATAAGTATAAAGAAGCTTGTTGAAGCTGAAACGATATTTCATTCGTTTCGATTTAAAATAAATCTCCTGTTAACATCTTGGATTACATGCAAAGATTAATTTGGTCTATAAATATCCGCAAACATTTTTTCAATACGAAAAGAAAAACTACTCGTAGAAAACTATTTTTGTTGCGGCGCAATTTCCACGCAATAAATTAGAGAAAAAAAATCAGCTTCATGGCTTCACGTTCTTTGTTTGTAAATACAATGAAACGATTAAACCAGAAAATTCAAACAGTAATTTGTATTAGTTTTAATTTAGTATTTTCAGTGCAGCTTTAAGAATTTTGTTTTCGTAAAAAAAAAAAATGCTTAATTAACTACGAGTTGAAATATTTCCTCTCACGAAAACTTTGATAACAATTTGCTAATTGTGGAAGGTCGTATATCGTGTGTTGTTGTTGTGGTACGTTTTGCCAAGGACATATGCTACGAAAACACTATTTGGGAGGACAGTGATGCGGAAAACGATGATCAAATGTGTCAAAAATTTAATTAAGGATCGCCCATGTGGGTGTGTGTTAGGAATTCTAACAACAAAAACAACTACCGAATTTCCACAAACTTTATTTGCTTTACATTGAATTCCACTGAAAGCTTTCCGTTCACCATAACCTTTGCGTTAAAAATAATAAAACACATTCAATAAATTCTATTTATTTAATTCAACTTTAAAATAATAATTCACACATAAATATTATGTAGATATTGAAAATAATATGAAATTTAAATGCATTACTCATTTGAATTATTCCAATGTTGATGCTAGTTATTGACTTTTTAGAATACATAAAAAATTTTCCTCTTATTTTTTTTTTTAAACAGTCAATAACACTTTTACCTGGGTGTAATTCAGGTGACAACCTTTTGGTATTTATTTGTTTTCCTTTAAAAAGGGTTGTTTATATGATATAGATTTTTAGATTTGCGTACATGGGAAAAGTTTGCAAGGTCTTACTAATTTTGAAAATTTAATGTTAAAATTAAATGTTTTTAACCATGAAACAGTGGAATATTTTACTATAAAAAGTGGTTGCGTGTACTTATGTACGCGCGTGAGAAGTTATACTTCTTTGGTATCATTAAAAATTAGTTTTTATTAGTTTTATTCAAAAAATCAATTTTAAAAAACTGTAATTTAATATTTAATAATAATAATAATATATATATTTAAAAAAATAATTATTAAAATTAAAATTAGGAGAATAATATTTTAATTTGTATCAATAAATAATATCCAAAGAAAGCTGCAAGACGTTTATTAAATTTGTCAGGATCATTTTTCTGGTTAACAATTCATGCATGTCATGAAAACGAAGCTTCATAGAAATTGCGAAATAAAGTACGTAGCTACTTGTCAAAGTAAATGTGTTAATCATATTCATATCTTGTGTTGCTAAATTATTATTCTAATATAGTTGAATCATTTCAGAATCCCAGATTTCGTAATAACTAAGAATATGCATGGAATGCAGACGTCATTTTCATCATTAAATTTCAAATAGTATTACAGCTACTGCAAAATTCGAAAAAATTAATAACTTATTTATCAATAATATGTGTTATTTGTATATATAAGTATTTTTAATTTAAATATAAAAATAAATAAATTGGAAAATAAATACAATAATAATTCGCCAGGAAACCCAGTGGTTTGGCGACTAACTTCATTTTTTTAATTGTTGTCTCAAGATGCGCGCGTATCTTAAAATTTCAATCACATCATTTTTTCATAACGCGCTTAAAGAAGTATTACTTCAAAAATTATTGTGTGGTTTTACGAAACCACGATGCAAGTGAAACGTCTAAGCAGAAAATTCTAATAATTCTAATAAATTCACTATAAAAATTAAATAAACTCACCAAGAACCTTTTTTCTGTCGCTATAAGCACGAACTCTGTCGGCAGTCTTTCACTTACGACATAAATTTAATTCACCATCGGATATTTTCGCACTATTCTCACTAGCTGTATCTTTGTCTATCATGATCAAGTGTACAACCAAGGGGTGCTCACTTTCAAGGTTATTACTTTTCTCTGACGTCATTGGATTACGGTTTCTGACAGAACCATTAGATATCTGCTATAATTGGTTCTTATCTTTACTATTGTTCTTATTGCGCAAAGTTCTTATTACGCTCTATAGTATGAAATTTCATTTTGTTTCATTTTGCTCAGTTAAAGTTCAAAATAAAACTTTTTTTATACACTTTATTTTATTTTAAACTTTTTTAGCAATATTGTTTATATTCCTTTTTATTTGTAATCTTTCTAGGTTTATCTAGTTAAAAAAGGTGGGCTTCTTTTCACAAAAAAAAAATAAGTTTCACTATGTTAATAGTTAATTTTTATGAACATAATAAATATTAATTTGATTTTTCTTTATTACTTTATTTAAATCGGATAATGATGATATATCATATCAAAACACTGGTTTGTTGACTGACGCGGGAATTCAAAATTTATAGCTCAGTAAAATATAGATTCTAGAAGAATTAATATGTCTTCATTATTCAATTAAAATAAAATAACAAAGAAAAATCAAACTAACATTTATTATGTTCATAAAAACTAATTATTGACATATTGAAATTTAAATTTGTTGTTAAAAGGATTTAATATAACCTAAATAAAAAGCATATTTTATTAAATATAGTAGTGCCAACCAAATGCAGTCACCAGGTAAAATCCCCCACAAATCAACGATAGCTAATGGCCTTTAACGCCTCTACTGGCTTCTGTCAGAAACATTAATCCGGTGACGTCATTTTCAGAGATCAAAGAAACGCTGCCTAGTCAAGTGAGCATACCTTAGGTATCTAATAACCTTGGTGTACAACAACATTTATAACAATACACTGATCAAAACACACAAATACCAATACAAAAATGATTGACAATTAATGACAACTTATAATATACTAAAATATACAATATATATACTAAAATGTTGCTTTGTGATGAAGAGGAAAATATGCAATTCAGTAATAGCTTGCGCAACAGCCCCGGTAAAACGACATGGTATATAGCTAACAATGTGTATACAAGCTCCGACGAACACTTGCCGATTCCCTGCCGAGAATGTAACACGCGACATGCTAAAGACAGGCCAAAAAAGAGACGATGCATAAAAAGTTTTACTTTAAGAAGTTCACGTTAATTTTTATAAATAAATACCAAAATGACAATGGATCTCGAAGACATTGGAGTTCATTGAGGCTCCTGGGTATCCTAGAGGATATATAGGCTAGTCTAGTCACAACAGTTGTCGCTAAGGACAGAAATACGACATTAAAGAACCAGTGAAAAAATACCAAAATAACTACTGAAAGGTCAAAGTTATAAAAGTCAATTGGAATATTTTTTATTAAATAAATCAAATTACATTTGGTAAAGGGGAGATTTTCTCAATGGACCGAAGATTGAGTTCCAATTATGAAGTTTTTTGAATTACGTGGGTTTCAATTAGAAGATATAACTGTTTAATAATTACAACTTGACAATATTTAGTGTAATTTTTAATTTTTCCAATGTTTTTAAATAAATTTTAAAGGTAAAACTTTATTTTCTAACCGCTTACCAAGTCAATAAATCATTTCAGAGTCCTTAAATATTTTATTTTTTTTGTTTAGGCCACCAAAAAATTACAATCATAAAAGGGATCTTGAATAGAATAAATAAATATTATAAAAAAATGAAAAACCGACTTCAAAATATATAAAAATTCTTAAACAAAAAATGCTCTAAAAAGTAAAAAAATAATGGCGTATCCTTGCAGTATCTACAACTTACAAATTATTAGGATGATACAATGTACAACTATTGTTATTTTTGGAGTTGGTGTCAGCCAAGGAAATACGACTATATTGGTACTTAGCAAAAAACGAAAATACCTTATGAAAATTAGTTTTCAAATGAACTTTTAAACAATATACTCGAACTGTAACAATATCTAGCGACCTTTAAACTACAAAATACCAATACCAACTAAACCTTTTTAAAATTTTTACAAATTACTATTAATATTTATTTTATTGACTGACACCAACTCCAAAAATAACAATAGTTGTACATTGTATCATCCTAATAATTTGTAAGTTGTAGATACTGCAAGGATACGCCATTATTTTTTTACTTTTTAGAGCATTTTTTGTTTAAGAATTTTTATATATTTTGAAGTCGGTTTTTCATTTTTTTATAATATTTATTTATTTCTCGCGTTTTAGTGATCTGAAGTTCGATAACTGATTTTATTTTCTTAAGGTTCTCATTTTTTTAAATGGTTAACCTTCCAAACGCGCTGCTCATATGAGGCAGCGCCGTTTAATATTAAAAGTTACTACATCATCCCTTTTTGTTCTTAAGGGTTGAAATTTTTTGCTTTTAAATGTAATAACAAAACTAAGTAGATTATTCTTTCCAACAGAAAAAAATTATCAAAATTCGGTTAAATGTCACTATTTCATCCCCTATTTTCATCCTTAAGGGGTAGATTTTTTTCTTCAAATTGAAATGTGAACAATGTTTAAAGGTACGTTGTACGTAATAAAACAAAATTATCAAAATCGGGTTAGCCAGAAAAAAATTATAATATTATTTCATCTCTAATTTTTAACCCCTTATGAGTGGAGTTTTTTTTAAATGGATAGGAGATTAATTTAAGGTTGTGTTCTACAAATATAAAAAGAATTATCAAAACCGAGCTATCCAGTAAGAAGTTAATATTTCATCCCTTAGTTTTCAACCCCTTAGAAGTTGAAGATTTCCCTCAAATTAAAATGGGAACACACGAGAAGCACTAGCTTTCAAATAAAAAAAGAATTATCGAAATCGAGCTATCCAATAAGAAGTTAGTATTTCATCCCTTCGTTTTCAACCCTTTAGAAGTAAAAAATGTTCCTCAAATTAAAATGGGAACACACGAGAAGCACTAGCTTTCAAATAAAAAAAGAATTATCGAAATCGAGCTATCCAATAAGAAGTTAGTATTTCATCCCTTCGTTTTCAACCCCTTAGAAGTAAACGATTTTCTTCAAATTAAAATTGAGCCACACGAAAAGCACTGGCTTTCAAATAAAAAAATAATTTTCAAAATCGAGCCATCCAATAAGAAGTCAGTATTTCATCCCTTAGTTTTCAACCCCTTAGAAGTGAACGATTTCCTTCAAACTAAAATGGGACCATTCGGGAAGCATCAGCTTTCAAATAAAAAAAGAATCATCAAAATCGCTTCACCCAGTCGGAAATGCTGAGGTAACAAACATAAAAAAAAAAAAAAAAAAAAAAAAAAAAAAAATACAGTCGAATTGAGAACCTCCTCCTTTTTTTGAAGTCGGTTAAAAAGTTTCAGAACTCTGGTTTAGAGGGACAAAGTTATTGTGATGGAAAGAAAACTTTGGTGCAAAATTTGCAGCAACGAAAAAATATCGATCTAATAACGAAACTTTTTCAATGTTAGTAGATCGCAGTGAATGATGCATAAAAATGCGATTAAGGTAATTTTCATGAATTTTTTTAACATATAAAGAATAAATATTTTTTATTGAGGTTTTGAGGTTATTTTAAACATATATTAAAGAACATACAAGAAAATTTTCAAACATTTTTCTTGAACAATCCTGGAGGTATCAGCTAAACGTTTATATTATATAGGTATTTAAGTAGTAAAAATCTTCAATCTTATTATTGGTATAGATAAATTAGTATTTCTATCAATGTGTAATAATAGTTTTTTTTTTATATTAATTGTTGTGATTTTCAACCCCCATATCTCGTCAAATATCCATCCAAGTCAAAAATAAAATTGAAGTTTTTTTTTTGGTATTATGACCAATTGTTCAATTCTTAAACCAAATAAAAGATAGTAAAAAAATAATGCCCAACTCAAAGTATTTAGTTAGCAATTAATTATTATAAAAATAGCCACAATAAAGTAAACAAAAGTATAAAACTTTGTACCTAACAAATTTAACTTAAATGAGTAAAACGATTAAAATGCATGATAACACATGGAGAAACAATCGCCTTGGATTTTATAACGTGGAGCAATGCAACAGTGAACAATAACACATTTTATGATTAGAAAATATTCAAAATTGTCGAATCAACGTCAATGAATACCTTTAATATTCCTAAGGTGTAACTAAAATTTGACTTAAAAGTCCTAGAAAATGACATGATAGAAAATATTTTTTTAAAACTACGTGAAATAACAAACGAAAATTGGTTGAGGAAATTAAAAAAAAATATTCGCGATAACATTTTTAAACGCTTCAGTTAATTTTAACGGCCGTGACATACAAAAATTTTTTGGTGCGATAATTTTTTTTTTTTATATTACACACTAAGCCATGGAATTTTGACTGCTATAAAATTTCAAAGCCTCGCTATAAATATTTTTTGCTTTATGAACTTTTTTACGTGTTTCTCTATCATCGCTCTGAAGAAAGTTTCACATATCATTTGAAAGCTTCTTCGTATGTAGTCGAATGTATGAAAAGGACGAAAATAAATAAAGGGAAAATAATAAAAACGGAAGGAAAAAATTCATCCGAGATATTATACACACGCTATTTTTGTTTTTCCTCGTTTTTCTTTTTTCTATTCATCATATGTATGAAGATGAGACTTTCATTGAAATTTTTTTTATCAACAATCGTACGACCATATTTTCTATGAAAGAACAAAAATCCCTTTAAGAATATTATTTTTTTTTTTTTTTTTTTTTTGGGAGTTTTCATACGTTTACTAGATTTTTTTCTTATATTGGTGGCTACTCTACCAGATCAGCCAATAGGAAAATGACTATAGATGGTAAAGATCATTTGCACGTTTCACTTTCCTCTGTAGAAGTTTGAATTCATCCTCGAGTGCTTTATTGACATTTGTTGGCGGCTGGTAAGCAAGTTTTGAAATTTATAGTATTCTTTGTCACTATAAGAAGCTCATAACACTTCTGGGGGTGTCTTCTCTTTAGCCTCCTTTGATCCAGTGGCTATGGGCAGTTGCACACTTGTTCAAGGTGTTGAAGAACTTTCCCACAGTTTGCTTGATGTATACCTTCAGGTATGTCATATTAGTTCTTTGTGGATCTAGGAATTTCAAATGAAGCAAGGGGAACCTTTTTCAAACCTGATGACCTTATTTTGGAGCGCTTGAAGCTTTTTATATTTACCCCTGGAGGTGTAAGAAATTTTTATGCTATAGGCTTATTTTTTAACAATATGATGCGGATCAATTTAAAATCAAAACCACGGAAGATTTGATTTATGTATTGAAAATATTGAGAGATTGGGAAAATCAAGTCAAGAAGTGTCGTAAGATAACATTTCAAAATCTCATATTACCTGAAATAAAGGTTTTATTTTTTTTTTTTGGAAAATTAAAAAAAAAACTGTAAAGGGTTCATAATAAAACATACTAAAATGAAAATTTATTATATTTTTTTAAATATTAGTAAGATCACTATCCCTTGATGGTCCTTAATAAACTTTATTTTTATAACTAGCTGATACCCGCCCGCTTCGCTGAGTGTATCTAAATTTGAATGATTGATTAAAAGATTCCCTACGTTCATAGGGAAATATAAAAATTAATCTATTTTGACAGAAAAAAATTGATAGATCAGACTTTAGATCCAAAGAAAGTTCATCAAAATTCGTAAAACTACTTTTCAAGAAAGAGATGTTAGCTGTCTCACATCAGCTTTTATACTATTTTTAGTAAAAACGGACCTATATTCCTTCCTTTAGGACTTGAAAATCGTCCATACCAAATGTCATTTAAAATCATTCAGCTATTTTAGGGGGCATCCATTAATTACGCGAGGCATTTTTTGCGATTTTTGAAATTCCACCCTCTTTCCTCTGGTAAGATGTCATGAGATTTGGCATAACTCTTTCCCCCAATCTAATGTGATATTTTTCAAAACGTGTGTTTTTTAAAAAAAATACGTGATATTTGCGAGACCTTCCCTTTCCCCAAAGTAAGATTAGATGAGATTCGGCTCGACCCCATCGGCCCCTGAACGCCTCACGTAATAATTAATGGATGTTCCCTTAAAAGAATAGATTAGTAGCTATCCTACAGAATCTTTAGCAAAACTTCATTAAAATTCGTTCCGTTAAGTAATTGTTAAATTTTGAAAATTTTAGCTTATTATTTTAATACGTTTATTTCTAATTACTATCTTCGACAATGAACAATGAAAAAATTCAAATATTTTTAAAAATTTTATTTTTAATTTTATCGGGTGTTAAATTGAAATTCATATTTATTTCCCAGTAAAAATTGTCAATTTTTTAATTTCAACTTTGTAGAGATTTCGTTATTGTGAAACATTTGAAGAAAATGCGTTAAAATTCTATTTCACGAACTTTACTGAAACTTTTTAAATGTACGGTTCCTGTAGGATATAATTGTTTTGCCATCCCATGGGAACCATGCATTATTCTAGCATTATTCTTCTTTATCATTTTCCCCCAAATTACCACATTGCAAACATCATACTAATCTTAAACTCTGTGATAAACAAAAAACATATCTATCCTTCGGGAATAGTGCATCTCTCCTGAGTAAAAAGTAGATCAAGTTTTTTTAAGAAAAATGAGTTAAGACTCTATTTCGTGAATTTTAATGAAACTGCTTTTAAACCTAAAGAATACATACTTGTTTTATTATCCTATGGGAACCGTTTATTGTTCCGGTATAAGAAGTAACCAATATCATTCTCTGACCCCTAAACTACCACATTGTAAAAAAGAAAGTTAATCTTTTGCTCTGTAAAAAACAAAAAAGTATCTATCTCACGGAAAGCCGTGCATTTCTTCTGGATAAAAAGTATACTATATATCACACCGAATTATTATCTATATCTATACCAACATTCATCCAGATCCATTCAGTACTTCTTGAGTGAAAAAGCAACAAACATCCATACATCCATGCTTATAAACTTTCACGTTTATAATATTAGTAAGGATAAGTTTAATTTAAATTGGCTATAATGACTAAGAAGATTGAAAGGTTTCATCCTTATAGGAGTCAACATTGAAAATTTGGAAAAATATAGGTGAAAATAGACTAAGAGAGCATGGTTATGAAAGACGGGAAATCATCGAAAACTTGAACAGCCCTAGGATTATTTTTTGAAAAAATTAGTGTTCTTTAATTTTTGAAAAGTTAGAAAACAAAATTTTAGGGTAAGAGAGGAGTCTATTTCATAGATTCATTATTATGAAGATAGTAAACGAAAAAAAAATCGTTGAGACCAACAAAAGTTGACCGAGCCTCGAATCTTCACCAGTGGCATTGTAAAGATTTCTTTTTCGTTCGCCTCACCAATTTCTTTATACAAATTAAAAAAAAAACGACACTCAAGAGTAGAAGAAGAAAAAAACGATCATTTTATGACATGAGTAATGTGTTTGTTTTGATTGCAACTCGGCTCCTATCGGTCGGTCGTTCCGTCCGATCATTCGAGAGTAGTCAGTCAGTGTTCGCTCGTTTGTGGCTCCAATATTAATAAAAATATAAATGTAATAAAATTAAATTACAACGACGACCGAGTGAAAAACAACAAGAAGATGAAACGAGCGAAAGAGATGGAGAAAGTAAAACTCGTTTGCAACAGACGAGGACGGGCGAGCCAAGCCAAAAAACCGGCCGGTCCGGATCTCCTGGTTCAATCTCAACAAAACATACATGGCCATTTTCGCCAGATATAATATTATGTACATGGGTACGGCCCGGGTCCGTGTTTCTGTTTGCTCAAAACGGGAAAAAAATCTCGTCCGATCAACAAGTGTTAATTTTTTTTTACACACCAAGGTGCTAATATTGGCAAAAAAGAAATTATTTCAGACAAATAAAACTACTTTTATATAAGTTCATAGTATGTTTCCTAAAATTTATTCCTATGGTATATTCTACACACACCAATAGCTACCTATGACTACGTTTTCGAATGTATTAACAAAATAAGTAATCATGAAGCAGGGTTAATAAAATAAAATTTTGTAGGTACTTATAAAATAGCAGAAAAAAAAGTGGTTGCGTATACTTATGTAGGCGCGTAATAAGTTATACTTCTTTGGCATCATTAAAAATTAGTTTTTATTAGTTGCATTCAAATAATCAATTTCAAAAAATTGTAAATTAATATTTAACAATAATAATATATATATTTAAAAATATAATTATTAAAAATAAAATTAAAAGAATAATATTTAAATTTATATCAATAAATAATATCCAAGGGAAGCTGCAAGACGTTTATAAAATTTGTCAGGATCATTTTTCTGGTTAACAATTCATGCATGTCAGGAAAACGAAGCTTCATAGCAATTGCGATATAAAGTAAGTAGCTACTTTTCAAAGTAAATGTCTTAATCTTATTCTTATCTTGTTTTACTAAATTATTATTCTAAGATGGTTGAATCATTTCAGAATGCCAGATTTCGTGATAACCAAGAATATGCATGGAATGCAGACGTCATTTTTATCACTAAACTCCAAATAGTATTATAACAACTACTGCAAAATTTGAGAAAAGTAATAACTTATTTATTAATAATATGGGTCATTTGTATATATAATATTTTTAATTTAAATATAAAAATAAATACAACAAAAGTACAAATAACGCGCGCCAGGAGACCCACTGGTTTTGCGACTAACTTTATTTTGTTAATTTTTATTTTAAAATGCGCGTGCATCTTAAAATTTCACTCTCATCATTTTTTCATAACGCGCCTAAAGAAGTATAACTTCAAAAATAAAAATATCTAATTGTAAATCTAAACCATTCTCAAAACCATTTGAACACACACACAAAAATTCATCAAAATTTTCATCACTAAACTCTAAATTGTATAACAGCTACTGCAAAATTCGAGAAAAGTAATAACTTGTTATTTAATAATATGTGTCATTTGTATATATAATTATTTTTAAGTTAAATATAAAAATAAATAAAGAAGTAAATAAATAAAACAAAAATTCAAATTACGTGCGACAAAAAACCGAGTAGTTATGCGGCCAACTTCATTTTCTTAATTTTTGTCTCAAGATGGCCGCCTATCTAAAAATGTCACTCTCATCAATTTTTCATAACGCGCCTAAAGAAGTATAACTTCAAAAATTCAAAAGATTTTAGTAGAAAAATTTAATAAAAAAGACACCTTAAGTGTAAAGATTAGCCCAATGAAGCTTAAAAATAATTCTAACAAAAAAAATTTCAACCATTTATAAGAAAATTTAGGGGTGTAATTAAAAAAAAAAAATCCCTTAATAGAAGCGACAATACTTTCAAAAATAACACTTTCGAATTTTATGTTTTTATCTTTAGTAGCTTAGGCCGCGTTCAGACGGATCAACTCAACTCGCCCGACTATTTTCAATCTTGTAGACTGTAGCAGGGTAAACGACGCGAGAAGTGAAGTACAAGCGAGTTGAAAGGGAAGCAAATTGAGCAGAATTGAAAGAAAACTGATCAACAAAAATCGTTCAACAAAAGTACGATTCAGTCAATCTTTTGTTGAACGAGTTTAGTTGATCAGTTCTCTTTCAATTTGCTTCCCTTTCAACTCGCTTGTACTTCACTTCTCGCGTCGCTTACCCTGCTACAGTCTACAAGATTGAAAATAGTCGGGCGAGTTTAGTTGATCCGTCTGAACGCACCCTTAGCCTCCAGCATGTCTGTCAATCACGGTACAATTTTATGTATAAATAAAAAGATTAGTAGATAACACTTTCTTGAAGATAAAATTTTAACTTTTTCATTATGTACGTTTTAATTATCATCTTCCTATAGCATTACATTAAATTTATATTAATTCAAAATAATATAAAACTGAAGATATTTTATAAGAAATTTTTAATTGATGAAGACAAATTGATACCAAAAATTTCTTTTGACCCGCCTTAAAAGCACTTTGGAAGTTATTGTGCGTATATATACATAATGTGTCTAGCTTTTATCACCCCAAACCACTGGTCTGTCACACAAAGCAAGATTCCACCAAAACCTGAAGTGACTCGAAGGAGATTGTCGTTTATCGTTTAGTTAAGCTACTACTTATTACCTTTATGTCTGCATAAAAATGATATGCACCGAAATGAACCTGTTCCATATCTTAAAAGTAAACACTTACAAATTATACTCGTACAATCTTTTTAAGTTTGAGTATTTTACCCGATTTTTTGTGTTTCTTTTGAATCATGGCTTATTTGTTATAAGAGTTTTTTTTTTTTTTTTTAGAAAACTACGAACTGAAGTTCCTTTTAGGTTTTCTTAATCTTTTCCAGGTGATTTTATTTTCGAAAAGAAGATTAATAAGTGATTTACTTCAACTTAAAATTATTTAAAATCTAACTCCTAAATTTCCAAAAATCAATTTAAATACATTTCAATTAAAATATTAAAAAATTAATCATTTCACATTTATTAATCTGGGTTTATACCAAAGACCAGAGCTAAAGCCTTTGAAAATGCTAAAAAGTGAAAAAAAATTATAGTAGGATGAAACTCATTAAAAATTAAAGGAAAAATAAATTACGGTCGATCTGAAGTGGGGGAGTGGAAAAGGAGGAGGATTTAGGGGTAGAAACGGTTTATCTCGATTTCCGACAAAACTACAAGTCTTATGAAAAAAAGTCAAACAGTAAAGTTGTAGATAATAAGAAGATCTACAACTTTTGTACTAACACTTTTTTCACATAACCTTAAAATTTATGTGAAAAATTCCCACAACCAAGTTTTTTAATTTTTATTTTTTTCTTTTACAAAAAAAAAATTTTTTTCCATAAAATTGATAAATACTTACCTTTTAATGTCCCAAACACACTGTAAGTTTTTTGGTTTAAAATATTAATTTTTTCACCTTATTTTGACTGACTATTGAAAAAGCATAAGTAATACAATTGTACAAATACAACTTTGAACAATTTATTAAAATTTACAATTTAATTATTGCATTTTCTGGGAACATTTAACATAGTAATGCACAATTTTTTTGCAACATCAGAAAGAAGAGATTTCAACGAACAAAAAACCCACCGACTTCTTAAAAAAAGTAGATATTTTGACTTGAGAATTTTCGATTGAAAATTGGGGTGCCTTTTCAATATTAAGTCAAAATAATGTGAAAAAATAATTAATATTTTAAATTAAAAAAATTATAGTGTATTTGGTATATTATTAAGTAAGTTTTTCCCAAATTTCATGAATTTTTTTTTTTTTTTGTAAAAGATAAAAATAAAAAACCAAAAATTTGGTTATTGGAATTTTTCACATAAATTTTGAGGTTATGTGAAAAAAAAAAGTTAGCGCACAAGTTGTAGATCTTCTTACCGCTTAACTTTTTGACGTGATAACGTTTTATAAATTGATGAACTATACGACAACAAGTCTGAAAAAGTTTGGTCATTTTGTCACGTTACCTACATTTGAACCTGTGCGTGCAAGCGAGAACGCGATACAAGTGATAGAGAGGCACGATATTATTGTTGAATCCCGTTGAATCCTAGGTAACGTAGGGATGGGCAAATGTATAAAATATATCGATATATATCGTATCGATATTTACAAGCCATATCGATAGATGCAGAGTAAAAAATATCGATACTTTGATATATCGATATTTTCATCTCAAAACGCGATTACTTGAAAAATTGTCAATAACTATAAGTGGAATAAATTATAATTATTATAAAATATAATAAAAATCTTAAAAAAATATCGAATTTGATATTCGGAAATAAATATCAACTATCGATTTTTTGATATATCGATAGTTGATGCCCTTACCTAAGACAACGTGTTTTGTGTTTTTCTTTTACAATTTACTTAATAAGATTAAATTGATTTTTTCCTTCATAATTTTCAGTCTGATTTCATTTTGCAAAAATTGTTATTTTTCAATTAACTCCTTTGTATTATGCATTATGTATTTGTATAGTAATGATAATTCAGTGATAATAATTCAATTCAATTCATATAAATAAATATTATAAAAAAATGAAAAACCGACTTCAAAATATATAAAAATTCTTAAACAAAAAATGCTCTAAAAAGTAAAAAAATAATGGCGTATCCTTGCAGTATCTACAACTTACAAATTATTAGGATGATACAATGTACAACTATTGTTATTTTTGGAGTTGGTGTCAGCCAAGGAAATACGACTATATTGGTACTTAGCAAAAAACGAAAATACCTTATGAAAATTAGTTTTCAAATGAACTTTTAAACAATATACTCGAACTGTAACAATATCTAGCGACCTTTAAACTACAAAATACCAATACCAACTAAACCTTTTTAAAATTTTTACAAATTACTATTAATATTTATTTTATTGACTGACACCAACTCCAAAAATAACAATAGTTGTACATTGTATCATCCTAATAATTTGTAAGTTGTAGATACTGCAAGGATACGCCATTATTTTTTTACTTTTTAGAGCATTTTTTGTTTAAGAATTTTTATATATTTTGAAGTCGGTTTTTCATTTTTTTATAATATTTATTTATTTCTCGCGTTTTAGTGATCTGAAGTTCGATAACTGATTTTATTTTCTTAAGGTTCTCATTTTTTTAAATGGTTAACCTTCCAAACGCGCTGCTCATATGAGGCAGCGCCGTTTAATATTAAAAGTTACTACATCATCCCTTTTTGTTCTTAAGGGTTGAAATTTTTTGCTTTTAAATGTAATAACAAAACTAAGTAGATTATTCTTTCCAACAGAAAAAAATTATCAAAATTCGGTTAAATGTCACTATTTCATCCCCTATTTTCATCCTTAAGGGGTAGATTTTTTTCTTCAAATTGAAATGTGAACAATGTTTAAAGGTACGTTGTACGTAATAAAACAAAATTATCAAAATCGGGTTAGCCAGAAAAAAATTATAATATTATTTCATCTCTAATTTTTAACCCCTTATGAGTGGAGTTTTTTTTAAATGGATAGGAGATTAATTTAAGGTTGTGTTCTACAAATATAAAAAGAATTATCAAAACCGAGCTATCCAGTAAGAAGTTAATATTTCATCCCTTAGTTTTCAACCCCTTAGAAGTTGAAGATTTCCCTCAAATTAAAATGGGAACACACGAGAAGCACTAGCTTTCAAATAAAAAAAGAATTATCGAAATCGAGCTATCCAATAAGAAGTTAGTATTTCATCCCTTCGTTTTCAACCCTTTAGAAGTAAAAAATGTTCCTCAAATTAAAATGGGAACACACGAGAAGCACTAGCTTTCAAATAAAAAAAGAATTATCGAAATCGAGCTATCCAATAAGAAGTTAGTATTTCATCCCTTCGTTTTCAACCCCTTAGAAGTAAACGATTTTCTTCAAATTAAAATTGAGCCACACGAAAAGCACTGGCTTTCAAATAAAAAAATAATTTTCAAAATCGAGCCATCCAATAAGAAGTCAGTATTTCATCCCTTAGTTTTCAACCCCTTAGAAGTGAACGATTTCCTTCAAACTAAAATGGGACCATTCGGGAAGCATCAGCTTTCAAATAAAAAAAGAATCATCAAAATCGCTTCACCCAGTCGGAAATGCTGAGGTAACAAACATAAAAAAAAAAAAAAAAAAAAAAAAAAAAAAATACAGTCGAATTGAGAACCTCCTCCTTTTTTTGAAGTCGGTTAAAAAGTACGCAATTTTTTATCAATTAGGTGTTCTTTATGACGTTATCACGTAAAACTATCGTCCGTAAACCGACTTTACAGGCAACCAATTTTTTCCATAGGATTTGTAGTTTTGTCTGAAATCGAGAGAAACCGTTTCTACCCTTAAATTCTCCCCTATTTCCACTTCCCGACCCCAGATTGACCGTAATTTATTTTTCCTTTCATTTTTGCTATATGCTCTTCCTATTCTAATGGGCTTCATTATACTATAATTTTTTTTTTGGGTTCGAAAATTATCGACTCTGGTTTAAAACCTTAACAGCTCAGCACATTATTTTTCAATGCCCTGAACACTGAACAGTTCAACCAATAGAGAAATGCACAAAACCGAAAGAAATCTTCGGTACTAGCTCTGGATGCAGCAAACTACTGAAGTTTTTAAAACTGACGGGCTTATACCGAAATGTATACGAAAAGTCAACCATATTTCATAATATTTTATAAGTCGAAATGTGACCATATTGTGACTAATGTGACCATTGGAGCGACTATAAAAATTAAAAAAAAAAAAACTCTTTGTTAATGATATCAACAGATAAGCCATAAAATCAACGTTGATTAAGATTGAATTTAAAGAAACGAAAGAATAAAAGTGTATTGAATCGCATTGATTGACCATTGCCAACAATACATATTGATGGATTTTGGTAACAACTGAAAATTGCCGAGATCAGCGCGTTTCGAGAATCAATCAAAAATAATTTTGTTGACACATTGAAAAACCGAAATTCAACGAATCAGCACAATGACGGAAAAATATTTTTTTCACCATTTCGACCACGACTAGTAATTGGATCCGATGTAATTCAATCCCAAGATCAATCAATTCCAAACAGATCACGAGATCTATAAATAAGCAATAATACGGACTGTTTCCATGGATCATCAAAGTTTAATTTTTCCCTACGTTTACAATATCGGTTTCATATACACAAATATTGTGTTCGTTATGAGAAATTCTCGACGAGATCGTAGCGTTTCGGACAAACAGAAGCAGTAGAAGTCTTTAATTTCCATTATAATCGTATCAAAAGCGCTCAAAATACACAAATGAACGTTTCACGTGTGGCCTCTTTACAGGTCAGGAATCAATTTTTTTTCATCGAAGCAATAATTATTTAAATTAAATACTTCTTACTCATTTACTTATCTTTGGCATCTACTAATATATTATAAATTATATATTCATTAGATTCACTCATTAATACATTATTTAATTTCAGTTGCTAAATATTGTTATTTTATCAAGATTAAGAAAACATTGAGTGGAGGCAATGAAGTTTCAAATTTCTTAGTCCACAGGGACAACTTCGGTATTGATCAGTAGTTAAAAATTTGTGTTTTGCACATGCTTTAAAGCTTTTTTTAACTGTAGCAAAACAAAATATCGCAAAAAATAAATTGAGCTCCGATTTTGGTGACTCAGGAGCTTGAGGACTAAAATTTTTTAAGGATTTTATTGACTCGATTATAAGTTAAAAATTCAATGAATTAATGACAAGAATTATTTCACAAATATCACTCACTAAAATTTACAACACAAATTATAAATTAAAGTAAAGTAAATGTAAAAATCATATACGAAAAATCCAAATTATTATAAAATAAAAATATTTTGTGATTTTTTACATTTACTTTACTTTAATTTATAATTTGTGTTGTGAATTTTAGTGAGTGGTATTTGTAAAATATAATAATTAAGTTCAAAGTCAGCGAAATTTAATTTTTTTATAGTGACAAGAAGTTGAAGGTGATGGAGAAATGAAAAAGTCCTACCCTGATTTCTCATTGGCACGTAATTATTAAAATTATTTACAATTGTATATGAGAATCCATCCATCCATATTAAGTAATTTATTGAGTTCTATAAACGGACAGAGAAAAATATATAATTGGTGAACGGGGAGCCGGGGCTTGACGGAGGGCCGTGCAAAGGAAATTTTTTTATTGCTTTTAATCAAGAGCGATTTTTCATAATAGATCGCGAAGAGTCTGAATTTAATTTGTGAGTGTTTGATAAAAAAAAAGCCTTGACACCAAATTGGGATTATTTTTTTCATTATTATTTAATTCTTTTTTTTTTTTTTCGTTGCGGGTAAAGATTATTGTCATCGAGGCTAAAGGTTAATGATTGCACTAAATGATCTAACGGCCAGTTTCAATTCCAGCTTCTCGTTTTTGTACGAAATTACTTTAATTGCAAGTCATTGAGATAATTTAAAACGAGTCTAAGATACGGTGCAATTAAATTGAGAAAATCAAACGACACGCGCCATTTCTACCAATTCAATATATCGTTTTATAAACTACACGAGTAAATTATCACAAAATTTTATTAAGTTGATTTCTCTAAATTTTTTGTTCCAACCTCATCGCAATAGTTAAATTATTTAATGGACCATTAATTTGCCCGATTAACTAATTTGATTAGTATGCTGGTGGGTTGTTAGCGAAATTATCTGCTATAAACATTTATGATAAATTTACAATTCTAATGAACGGATATCATTTTATAAATGACAAACATTTACAATGTTATTATATTATTGAGTTTTTGAGAAAATTCCTTATATAACGATACATTTATTTATGCATACGAAGCACATGAATGCTTAATTCTTTATGGCATCTCTAAACAGAAAGCTAGATAATTAATTTTTTATGCTTCGCAACGTTACGTTTTTAATAAACAGGAAAAATAAAATCAATAGGTTCAATAAATGGTAAACAAGAAGTCAAAGGTTTTTCTTAATTTGTTTGGTAAAAAAGCAAAAATAAAATTAAAAGTGATTATAAAATTCAACATGTAAAAAGTAGCTTAAAAATAAAGTGAACTACATTTAAATTTTTTCAGGTCCTAGTTCATTTATCTTTTGCTTATCATATCAAGATAACATTTTGAAAATGTCTTATAAATTATACATTTTAAAAGTCATAGCTTATAATGATTTTTTTTTCAAGAAAATGAGGTCACCACTACAATTTTAAAGTGGTTAGAGATTTTCTTCTTTAGATACCGATAAATTAATTTAATTGATTGATTAAATTCTAGTATACAAAGCACATACTAAATTCATTATGTTTGAAGAAAATATTTATCGGTTTTTGGTAAAAAAATTAAAAGACCTTTGATCAATCATAGCTTATAATTCGAAGTAAAGTTTGAGGCCCCTTTACTATTCGCTAACCGTTCGTTATATAATAAAATAGACCTAAGAAATAAAGATATTGGAAAAAACTTCTAATTTTTTTGGAATTTTCAAAGAGCAATTAGGTTTACGTTAAAATTTTACTTAACTTTTAAAACGTTTTTACCCGTAAAAAATACAAAATCACTCAGAAAAACTAAGAAAAAGTTTCCATTTAAAAAAAATAATTTCATTCTGTAAGCAGGTTGTTGATTTAAATCAAGCAGAACTTATCAAAAATTATTTTTTCCACGTTTATTTCCATTTTCCATTTTATACTAGTTGAAAACATCAATAACAAGCTTTCCAGGAAGGAATGATTATATGCAAAGAAGTCTCAATTATACTTGGATATTTGCCTCAATATATTTCAGTAATGTTTTCATTAGAAAATAAAATTCATTAGATTCGCTTAAGTAATATTATTATTATCATTTATTACATTCGTTCATTCAATTTCATTGAAATTCTAATGGAACCTGACACATAAATATGGAAATGAAAAAATTCAAATATAGACTAGAAAAGTGGAACACAATTTTTTATTTAAACATAATTTTAAGGACATATTGAATGAAAATTAAATGAGTTAAACTGAAGAGTTAAATGGCTATAATTATATGTGAATATATCAAATACAAAATCAGGGAAACTACTTATAAAATATCAAGCAATATATCAGTACTTTTAGCTTTTGAAATTGGTAAAAAATGAAAAAAATTATATTAGGATGAAACCCATTGGAAAAGAAAGAGAATGTAACAAAAATGAAAGGAAAAATAAACTACGGTCGATCTGAGGTAGGGAAGTGGAAAAGGGGGGCGTTTTTAAGGATAGAAACGGTTTATCTCGATTTCCGATAAAACTACAAATCCTATGGAAAAAAGTTAAACAGTAAAGTTGTAGATAATAAGAAGATCTACAACTTTTGTGCTAACACTTTTTTCACATAACCTCAAAATTTATGTGAGAAATTCTAATAACCAAGTTTTTGGTAAATTATTATTTTCATTTATTTTGAAAAAACACCCTAATTTTCAATCGAAAATTCTGACGTCAAAACATCTGATTTTTTTTAAAAAATTGGTGAGTTTTTGTTCGTTGAAACCTCTACTTTCTGATGATGCAAAAAATATATACATTAGAATGTTAAATATTCTCAGAAAATGCAATAATTAAAGTGTAAATTTTAGTAAATTGTTCAAAATTGTGTTATGTAAAATTGTATAATGTACAATTTTGAGCAATTTATTTTATTAAAATTTACACTTTATTTATTGAATTTTCTGAGAACATTTAACATTGTAATGCATATATTTTTTGCACCATCAAAAAGTAGAGGTTTCAACGACCAAAAAGCTTACCAACTTTTTAAAAAAATCATATGTTTTGACGTGAGAATTTTCGATTGAAAATTAGGGTGCGTTTTCAATATTAAGTCAAAGAAGGTAAAAAAATAAATATTTTAAATCAAAAAACTACAATATGTTCGAGATATAAAGAGAGTTTTTGCCATATTTAATGAAAATTTTTTAAAGATAACAATAAAAAACTAAAAACTTGGTTATTAAAATTTTTCACATACATTTTAAGGTTATGTGAAAAAAGTGTTAGCACAAAAGTTGTAGATCTTCTTATTACCTACAACTTTGCTATTTATCTTTTTTCCATAGGACTTGTAGTTTTGTCGGAAATCGAGATAAACCGTTTCTACCCTTAAATCCTCCCCTTTTTTTACTTCCCCACCTCAGATCGACCGTAATTTATTTTTCCTTTCATTTTTGTAAAATACTCTTCCTTTTCCAATAGGATTAAAGTTTTTTCTATTAAAATTATTTACCCTTATAATAAATGTTTAATGCTAACATTATTCATATTTAACATGAAAAAATTAAAAAAATCTTTTCTGTATGATTTTCTATGGAATATCAATGCTAGTTTTAACTTCTTTAAAAAAAAATCCAAAAAAATATGCGCACTTAATTTTAATTGGCTTTAATTTACATAAATTAAAAGAACACAATTCATCAATTAAATAAACGAGTGAAAAAAATCGCGTAATAGTTTGAATTTATATCCTTGATTAAAAAGTTTGAAAATTTTCCTAACTATATAATATCTAAATTAGTACCTACCTACCTATATAAAATGTACTCATTCTTAGAACAACATTCTGACGTAATAATATAGGATGTCTTGACGATAACTACATTTTTCATTCTTTTAAAAAGGAATTGAAATAAATGACATTTTTGACTTATTAGTATCTACAAAAAAAAGTGCGTACATTTATGTACGCGCGTGAGATTGTTATACTTCTTTGACATCATTATAATTTTTTTTAATTATTTGCATACAAAAAATTAATTAAAATAAAATTTAGAGCATAATATTTTAATTTATATCAATAAATAATACATACGGATAGTTAACTTCAATTTTTTTTTTGAAGTACTTGAAAAAGTATATAAGTACAATTTTTTTCTCTAATACTTAAAAATAGTAAATAATAATAATCCAAATATTCAATTTAAATCATTACTGAACATAATTTTTTCGTGGAGCAAAGACTTTTACGAGAGGTGCGGTTCTTTTAAATTTTAGTACGGCGTGTTGAACAGAGATGGCGGGGCAATGTCCAAAATACATTTAAGCATTAAGGACTTGCGCTGTGATGACAAAATAGACCGATGCTAACGCCTCTAAGAACAACGCGTCGTACTAATAGCCTAAAAGTAATCTGACGTTAAACACGTTTTTTCCGAGTCACCGTTTGTGTAGTAAATTGGTATTTTTATGACTATTTAATGGCTTAAAAAGTGTGGGAAACTATGGTTTACAATGAAAATAAAATCCAAAGAAAGCTGAAAAACGTTTATGAAATTTGTCAGGATCATTTTTCTGGTTCACAATTCATGCATACCATGAAAACAAAGCTCAATAGAAATTGCAAAATAAAGTAAGTAACTACTTATCAAAGTAAATGTCTTAATCTTATTCATGCCATGTTTATTAAATTATTATTTTAAGATGGTTGAATCATTTCAGAATCCCAGATTTCGTGATAACCAAGAATATGCATGGAATGCAGACGTCATTTTCATCACTAAACTCCAAATAGTATGATAACAACTACTGCAAAATTCGAGAAAAGTAATAACTGATTTATTAATAATAATAGTCATTTGTATATATAAATATTTTCTTGGTAAAATATTAAAAATATATTTTAAGAATTAATCATTATTAATTTAAACATAAAAATAAAAAAAATAAGTAAATAAATAAAACAAAAATTCAAATTACGCACGCCTAGTTAAAAAAAACCGAGCGGTTTTGCGACCAAACTCATCCTGTTAATTTTGTGTCACTCTCATCATTTTTTCATAACGCGCCTAAAGAAGTATAACTTCAAAAATGCTTTATTTCTAGTTAGTAAATTGTTTTAGAAGTTGTCAATTATTGTCCAAGACTTAATAGAAATGTTTGAATTTATATTTAGAAAAGCTCTTTCTTAGCACTAAAAATCTGGGATGACTATGGTTTTGTTATTGTATGCTTAATTTTTTTTCTCTGGTCAATTATTAATGCTAGGAAATAATTTTTCTTCTTTTTTACATTGTTCACTGTACTTCTATTCAATTTTGCAACCAAACCATTTACTAAATAGTTTCTATTATAAAAATTTAGTTATTAATAATTTCCTATAATTTCCTAATAAATCCTATAGGAACTAATTCACATATTTGAACAAACATATTTTACTGTATATTTATAATATGTTAATTGTAGCAACCATATGGTAGTAAACGACTAATTATTTTTGACAAGAGAACCATATTAGAATATATAGATGATGAGATAATTGAAGCCACCTTTTAAAACAAAATCGTTAGAATAATCATGAAAATTATAATTCATAAAAGTTACAATAACTTCCGTTTTACATCCCTTAAGAGTTCAACGATTTATTAGATTGTACTTATTTATTTTTTAATCAGATTCATATTCTATTATTAATTACTATATTTATTCAGCAATTTTTAATGCAAATTTTTAGGTGTTTTATTTAAAGTTTGAATCATAATGTTAACAACAAATTGTGAAATATTTCTTAATTTTCCTATACAAAAATGTCAATATGAACCTGAACAAAGAGCTCGGAGGCCAAGGCCATATTGAGGTATGTACCTCTCTGCCTGCTTTCCCCAATTTTCATCCATTTAATGTTCCATCATTCACACGTTCATCCCTCGCGCTTTCACAACTAAATAATACATAACCTTGAAGCTGAAAATCGATAAACAAACGTTTCAGGTATCTCCGGGACAAATCAACAGATTGTAACGAAAGGAAAAACCCCGGAAAATATTCTCCCAATCGAAACTAAGTAAATTGTTAACTATATCAATGGAGTTATATGGGAACAAGACATTGTCGTTCCCATCGCTTGCATTTAATTTATCATTTATCGACATGAAAAAAAAACTGGATTGCTAATTATAAAATTAAATCAATTTAATACAAAATGAATTTATTGTCACGTTAAAAATAGTTCATTAATTGTTCGTTGAAGAAGTAAACAAATGACGTGTCCGTATGTGGGACCACGCCACCATTGTCCAACGTTTCGATTGGTCAAAATGGACATTTGCCCCTTGTCGTCCGTTCTCACTGGTCAAGATAATAAATAAAACTTTCGTTATTTAATGGCACATTGCTCACCTTCAAAATTACAAAAAAATTTTATTCGTTTATTTTGTCATTCTTATAATCCACCTACAAAGCATATAATGTAAAAATAAAAAAAAAAAAATCTCTTATCAAATATTTTACAATTATGAAAACATAATCTAAAAATGAAACTGTTCATTTTACAATGACCAAAGTCATACTTTATCAATGGTTATTTAATCAACTCATTTAAATAAACACATTATCATGTTAATGCCTTATCAAGTCAACATGTTCTAAATAAGGAAAATAATATTAAAAAAAAAATATCGAAATCAACAATTTCTACATTCACGTATACACTTTCCTTTTAATTTTTATAACCTTAAAAGCTCTATCTAGTTCTTTTCATTTTCTTCCCATAAAAAAACCGTCGTAAAGCTTTCAAGTTTGTTAACAATTAAAACTTTTATGAGCCCATTACAGGCTTGTAACTATCCAGTAAATAGGAACATTATATGACTTTAGATACCTTACAAAACAACAAATCAAATAAAAGTAAAACGGTTTATTAACCTTTAGCCTTATTTTTATACGATTTCCGTATTTTTTTGGTGTTAAACTCCAAAAAAAAAATGTTTTGAAGAAATTATAATTATGTCACTAATTAATTCCAAAATGATCGATTGAACTGTGAAAATTAGCATAAATTTTTAATTATTGCTTATTGAATTTTTTTTTTTAATTAATTGTAATTAAGTATACGATGAGTCATGCAGTTTGAGTCATAAAAAAAATGTTACTTTGTTTTGAAAAATATATTTTAAATTTGGAACAATAAGGATTATAAATTTGAGGTCGTTTGTGTGTGATATGATAAAAAAAAATGTAATGCAATAGATTAAATTAGAAAATTTCTATTTTTAATTTACTTTTAAAAAATTCAAAGAAATGTATTTTCATTATTTAAGGTCATTCACTATTTAAAAACGTATGATGTACGGTTGTATATAATATTTATTATGATAGGAAGGAAAAATAATATGATGAAGTGGTCAACAAGTGACTATAATAGCGTAGTGATACATTTTTAACTAGCGTCGACCAATGAGAAGTTGAATGAAACATTGATTTTAAAATTTAATTATCCAGCTTTCATTTAAATCCTACCAATGCATTACTTATAAAGTTCCTTATTATAAGAAGGTTTTTATTTTAAATGTATACTATAGATGGAGTTTAAAAAAAAAAGTCTTTAAATCTTATAACATGTTCACTTTCTAAAGCCGGTTTTATTTAAGGGATGAAAAATCTTTATTTTCTTGGAATTTGTTATTACCATTTGTAGTATTTCCAAGAAAACATTTCTTGGATATTAATATATTGATGATATAACAGTAATATCCAACAGAAACAAGATTTAACATCTTGTAATATCGTTACAAGTCATAAAAATTATTAATGGGTCGTATCCTTCAATCATTTCTAAGATATTATCGCTAAAGTTTCACTGATTTTCTCGATTTTTCCACTAGATTATCAAGCCACTTGACTTAGAGTTTTAAAGGCATCAAGCCAAACTCAAGTCAAAAATAAGTATTAAAATAAATATTATAAAAAAATTAAACACCGACTTTAAAATATATAAAAATTCTAAAACAAGAAATGCACTAAAAAGTAACAAAATAATGACGCATCCTTGCAGTATTTACAACTTACAAATTATTAGGATGATACAATGTACAACTATTGTTATTTTTGGAGTTGATGTCAGCCAACGAAATACGACTATATTGGTACTTAGCAAAAAACGAGAAAACCTTATAAAAATTATTTTTCAAATGAACTTTTAAACAATATACTCGAACTGTAACAATATCTAGCGACCTTTAAACTACAAAATAACAATTACCAACTAAACCTTTTTACAATTTTTACAAATTACCATTAATATTTATTTTCTTGACTGACACCAACTCCAAAAATAACAATAGTTGTACATTGTATCATCCTAATAATTTGTAAGTTGTAAATACTGCAAGGATGCGCCATTATTTTGTTACTTTTTAGTGCATTTCTTGTTTAAGAATTTTTATATATTTTGAAGTCGGTTTTTCATTTTTTTATAATATTTATTTATTTCTCGCGTTTTAGTGATCTGAAGTTTGATAACTGATTTTATTTTCTTGAAAATGGTTAACCTTCCAAACGCGCTGCTCATATGAGGCAGCGCCGTTTAATATTAAAAGTTACTACATCATCCCTTTTTGCCCTTAAGGGTTGAAATTTTTTGCTTTTAAATGTAATAACAAAACTAAGTGGATTACTCTTTCCAACAGAAAAAAAATTATCAAAATTCGGTTAAATGTCACTATTTCATTCCCTATTTTCATCCTTAAGGGGTGGATTTTTTTTTTCAAATTGAAATGTGAACAATTTAAAGGTACGTTGTACGTAATAGAAACAACATTATCAAAATCGGGTTAGCCAGGAAAAATTTATAATATTATTTGATTTCTAATTTTTAACCCCTTATAAGTGGAGTTTTTTTTTTTTAAATGGATAGAGGATTAATTTAAAGTTGTGTTCTACAAATAAAAAAAGAATTATCAAAATCAAGCTATCCAATAAGAAGTTAATTAAGTTTTCAAGCCCTTAGAAGTGGAAGATTACCCTCAAATTAAAACTGGACCCCACGAAAAGCACCAGCTTTCAAATAAAAAAAGAATGATCAAAATCGAGCTATCCAATAAGAAGTTAATATTTCATCTCTTAGTTTTCAACCCTTTAGAAGTGAAAGATTTTCTTCAAATTAAAATGGGACCACACGAGAAGCACTAGCTTTCAAATAAACAAAGAATTATCGAAATCGAGCTATCCAATAAGAAGTTAGTATTCCATCCCTTAGTTTTCAACCCCTTAGAAGTGAACGATTTCCTTTTCAACCCCTTTGAAGTGAACGATTTCCTTCAAATTAAAATAAGACCATTTGAGAAGCACCAGCTTTCAAATAAAAAAAAGAATCATCAAAATCGCTTCACTGGTTAAAAATATTCAGTTAAAAGGTAAAATACAGTTAAGATTTTGGGGTGTACAAATATTTAAATACGCACCCAGAAAATTTCAAGTCAATCCGACGATTACTTTCAAAGTTACACACAAATTTGTAAAGACAGTTTTCATTCCTTGTAAAATGCATTTGAAACTTTAACCGAGCTGTTAACGCGGTAACCGATTAAACATTTTATTTGAATTCAAATATGGTACCTCAACAGACTTCATGGGGCCTGAACCTTTTTGTGGAACCATAAAAAGTGAAATCAAAACCGCATTTCTAGCTTGGGAGGCGAAAATCAAAGCCTCGCACAGGAGCAATATTCCGGGACAGAGTCAAGCCAAGAAATTGATAAACTACTTCAAATAGAGAACTCATGACGTATTAGGTTTGTTCCAATCGTCCAGCTATGGCGATGCACAGGCATGAAAATAGACAAAGAGCAAGACCACATTGACCAAGAGATAAGAGTAAGTAAAGAATTGTTTCAGCCTAGGCCGAGGGTCGACAAGACAGTGCATAAGCATGCCAAAACAGTGCCGATATAAGCGCTCGTCATGAAAATGTACTGTCACAAGTCTAATAATGTGCCGCCATTTTATGACTCTGGGGGGTTGGCCGAACCAATCACCAGCCAAAAGAGAAGCACCATTATGGCAGGATGGGAGAAATCTTATGAAATTCCAAGAATTCCAGAATATTCTCTCTCTAATAGCTTTGTCTTCGAGACCACCTAGCACGAAAGATTAAACAAAAAAATGGAAATTTCTACCAAGGAATAATAGAACCGAATATTCTAGATGGATTCTGAAATCCTATATAAGCCGCGGACAAACGTAGGCGAGTCAGTGTGAAATAAATCTTCGACCAGTGTTAAAATAAATAGTGAAAGTGAACCGTCTTAAATAACTTGTGTACATTGTGAAATAAAGTGAAACAGTGCAATAGTCTCTTGATCAATTTTGTCTTCCTCTTTGTCTGTTTTCGTGTCTGTGCATGACTATAGCTGGACGTTTGGAATAAACCTATTGTCATTCGGCAAAAGGTACGTAATGCCCCTAACAAGTCCCGATAAGTTGGGCCACTGTATCTTAATTTACCATCTTCACAGGATCGGTAAGGCCGACATCAACATCATATACCGTCTTTACTTGAAAGTGGTACATATGCCGGAGCTTATACTATACTCATGTAAGGGAGCTTTCAATTGAAGATTGTAGCATCTCAAAAGATGGACATGATGCCTGGCGAGATAGTAATGGAGCCCCTAGCCAGTTGCTGGCTTTCTTTAAAAACCTAATGGTTTTCTAGTAAGAACAAATGGTCACATCATAAGAGAACTCATTGCTCGTCGTGATAAAAGGAAGAAAAATTTTGAGAACTATACAATATAAAAAAAAAGAATCAATATAAGCCTCTTTGAGAATTACGACTCATCAAGTACTATTTTTTTCAGTTAAATGAGCCAATTGAACTATTTCATTAATGAGTGAACCTTCATTATACCATTCTTAGAAAAAATGAGGGTCATCGTATCAAATTTTTATCACAACTGATAAAATTATTGGCACATAAACTGGTTTGAAATTAATTAGAAATAGTCTTTATTATAACAAATTAATTATAAACTGTACAATAAATGTACCAAGTATATAATGTCTATTATATACATAACACTATAAATAAGAAAAATAATTTTAATACAATTTTCACTCAAAGAATTAATCGTGGCAGGTCTATTTATAACACCATTAAGTACTTAAGATAGGTTATCAAAGTATAAAGTATTGATTTGGTATAGAACCCTTGTTATAGCTATTTCATTTTAAGGTTTTAAAGCACAAAACAATTTTTGGAGTTAATAAGAGTTAAGATTCGTATAAAACACATTATTGATGTACAAAAAGGACAAAATAAGAGTGTTAAAATTTGATAATATTCTGAACTTATGAGCTTTATTCTATATATGAGTAAATGCATTATAATGCAGAGTTAAAAGTCAAACTAATATCAGCCGTAAAAATAGACGAACAAAAAGATATAAATTAAAATGTTACTGTCTGTTGATAACGTCGGTCAATAATTATATATCTATGCATATTGTGTATCTATGCCATTAGAAAAGAGATAAAAATTTGCTAAATCTTTGTAATTCTGTCAAGTTTTTTAGGTATTGAACTGATCGCGAACGACTAAAGGGTTTTTTATACTATTATAAATTTAACAAAAAAATGTTTTGTATTTAGAAAGATTTTTTAAGCTTTTAAAAATATTTTTAGTGCTAAGCTATAGAAAACTCAAATTACTCGTCTTATCGAAGTTGTAGCAATTAGAACAGAACACGTTTTAAGACGCAGATTCTGTACTGTATTTTTTTGGAGCTGTTCTATTTTTTCCAAATTGGCGAACACGATAACCTAAGAATTGCGCAATTGATCTGGTTAAGATTTGCAAAAGTTATTTTCTATAACACTAAGACTATTAAATTAATTGACAAAATATATTTTCAGTTTCATATTTCTTCTCAGTTTTTACCCAAAATGTTTTTTGGGCAACCAAAGTTTCTTCTTAAAACAGTTTTTTTGACGTGATAACGTCTTATAAATTGATGAACTACGGCAGTCAGTTTGAAAAAAATGTCACGTTCCATTTGAGCCTGTGCGTGCAAGCGAGAACGCGATAGAAGGGCAATTGTTGTATCCTAGACAACGTGTTTTGTGTTTTTTTTTTCTACAAATTACTTAATAAGATTTAAAATTGATTTCCTTCATAATTTTCAGACTGATTTCAATTTGAAAAAATTGTTAATTTTCAATTAACTTCTTCTTTGTATTATACAAAATAATGACAATTCAGTGATAATAATTCAATTCAACTCATAAAAGTATGCAATTTTTTTTAATGATGTTATCACGTAAAACTATCCTCCGTAAACCGACGTTAAATACAACCAATTTTTGGAAAACATACAAGGACAAAGAGGGTATGAAAAAAAAAACATTAGGAAGAATTCAACGTGTAAAATAAAAACAGATAGAGTTCTAATCATAATTCACTGACCCAGAAATAAAGTGAACCTATTCCAATTTCTTCAAGATTGTTTTAAGCCAGCTTTGAGGGTATGAATACTATTTAATTTCCCTGCAATAAGCAAACAAAGTACAACGTTTATTCTATACAAGAATTAACTTAATTCACTTTTCAGCTAAATATAGATTCATTATTTGGCTTGATTTTGAAGCTACTTGACTTAAATTTTAAGCAAACCACCTCTCCAATTTTGATTCACTTTAAAATATATGCTCTATATTGTAAAGTTTTGTTTTATTACAATAATTTATATCAGCATGTACAGCTACAATCAAATAATAGGAAAAATATTTTGAGTAGAATATGTAGATTTGGACAAATTAGTGATCCATCATAAAAAACAGAAGAGAAAAAAACAGGTTGTGCTTTTAAAAATTAATCTATCAATAGTTTGCATGTACTTGAAAACAACAAACTAAAAATAGAAAAAAGCAGATAAACATTTAGATGAGCACAGAACATATTATGATTATTATATAAGAAAAACTTTCATACTTTATCAACACTCGATTTCACTACTCATATAGTTATTTGTATGAAAAAGCCCCCCAATTCTATTCCAACCGTCAAAATAGGTCTACTAAGAGATTTATATAAGTAAAATCAATTTAGTTGGTACGTCTATGGGAGAATGTAGTTCTAAAACTTTTCTTAAGACTCCAAAGCGTCTGTTAAGGTCTTGTCGTTTCAGTCTTCCCGAGTCGAAATTTTAGACCTCTTTTGGCCCTAAAATGGATCTTTTACCCTCTTTTGAACCTTCAAAGAATAAAATGAACCTCAAATGAACCTCATCTCGACCAAAACGATATTCCAACGTCTTCATTTTAACCTACATGAAATTTTTATTATATTTTGTGAACAGATCGTTTCGTCCTAAAAAAAGTTTTATGATCACAAAACATAAAATATAGTTGTAAATTTCCTTTTTTTACAATACCTATTGCAAATATTATTTACTAATAGTCCAAATTTTTGATTTCTCTCTTTCCTATACTTAGACGCTTATTATAATATTGTGTATTCTGGTATCCATTACTGGTTTGATCCTTAATCCTGTTCACTCTTGTTAATTTTTACTCAGTCTCTTGTTAACCGTTCGAGTGCTACACGAGTTATTATACAACAATTGAAAAAACTTATTTCACTATTTGATTATTTTTCAATATTGTCTATATCAAAAGGCCTAAAAGTGTAAATGTAAAAAATTTAAAAGTGAAAAAACCGAGTTTAAAAAAAAAGTGTGAAGAAATTTGCTTTAATTTATTATCTTGAAAGTAATCAGAGAGATGTTATAGAATTAAATAAAATTTCTAAAGAAATGCGCATGGTTGGAGATATTGTGGATTATAATAAAAGGAAATCTTGGAAAAAAATGATGGCAATGGCGACAATAAAAGAGCCGATAAACGAGAACAAGGAAATTAAGAATTAAGAACTGATATTTGCAATATTCTTATTACTTTTAAATTTATCGCTAATATTAATGAAACTTGTATATTTAATGAATAAAAAAAACCAAAATATTAAAATAAAAATGTTATTCTTTTTTAAAAAAACCCTAACAATAAAAGAGAGTGACAAAGAAAAAGTGGAGAAAAGAGAGAGAGAGAGAGAGGGCCATTTGAAAATTTTTCTGTAGTCCTCTTTTGAGCCTAAACATGGTATTTTGTTCGATAAATGCCACTTGTAGGTTCAAAAGAGGTCTAAAATTCAAATGCAAATGGCCATGTTTAAATCTACTTGAACCTCTCATAGCCCAGATTTTGCGGTCGAAAAGAGGTCTAAAATTTCGACTCGGGTTGTGTGTGGATTTCACGTAAGTCGACTATCCGGGGAAAACCCTAAAAAGGGTTTGAGTCGGAGGAAAGGATCGCAGTATCATCTGCGTAGATAGTTATCATTGCGCGAGGATAGGTTGGGATGTTAGCTGTATATATGGTATAAAGGATGGTGCCCAGTATGCTTTCTTGAGGAACCTCGGCTAAGATAAATGTAAGGAATCACTTTGAAGGATCGGTCGGAAAGATATGTTTTGAGAATAAAGAAATATTAAGGTGGTAGGAACTTCTTGAGCTTATATAGAAGTCCTGGATGACATACCCTGTAAACGCTCGTGTGACATCCAGAAAAGCTTGGCAATTTTTATTTTTCAAGAGCCGCAGAGATTACATCTACTATCCTAAAACACTGTTGAGTGGTAGAGGGAGATGGTCTGAAACCAAATTGGTGGGAAGGGATAATATGGTGATTTTCGAGTAACGGAGTAATTATTTCTAAGAGAAGTTTTTCGAGAAATTATTGGCTTATAGCATGATGGATCTTTAGCAGGTTTTAGAATAAGGATAAAAATGGAGTGTTTCCATTATGAGGGGAAATGTGTAGTAAGAAGGATTGCGTTGAAGATGCTGGTTAAGCCTTCTCGAGGAGCTTGTGAAGAATTTCGCTGATATAAAGTCATGACCAAGACCTTTTTTTAAGGGACGTTTATTAATTAAAATTTTATTTTAGAAAGACGAAAGGCTTTGTACAGATATTCTAGTGGAAGTGGAGATTAATAACGACGAAAGTATAAATCTCTGATATTGAAGTATTACACTTTTTATAGTGTCAGCAGATTGAAGTTTGTGTCACATTCACAGTTGGTTTATTTCATTGAAATAATACAATTACTTACATTTTCTCTTAATCACTAACATGTTTGGATTTATAAATCAAATGTATGATCTTAAGAATACTTCTTGCGCCAATGAACTCAAAAAGATAATTAATATACTTTATTTTGCGTATGGTTTTTTTGCGTATGAACTATGAGTACATTGGTACAGGCCTAACGGTGAATTAAATGAGTGATGAAATTATATGTTAAACTAAAATAATGAATAATAATTAAATTATTAAAATTTTCTTAGTTGTGAAAGTAAATCACGCCTAGGATTTAAAAAAAATATGTAGATTGTAGCTGCTTCATATATTACTACTAGCTGATACCCGCGACGTCGTCTGCGTAGGTTATTATGTTAAGAACATGTTTAATTTACAGAGGAAAAACATTTCAAAAATTGAAAGCAAAAATATATAAAAATAACCGTAAAAAACGTAGCGTAGAACATTTTTAACTATATGCCAAAAAATTGCTCCTAAATTGCTACTTCAGTGTATAGTGTATAGTGTATAGTTATTAGTTAATCAAAAAATAATTTTTTAAAAATTTGTAAATTCAAAAATAAAAATTTTTATATAATCCAAAATAATCACTGTTTTTAATTTTTTTTTTTCAAAAAATTGATTCTTAAGAACTCTTTCCGGATCCGCAATTGCTCCAGGTGTATTGTTAGGTAGTAATTCAATTTTAAGCTATTCATATTTATAAGATCCAACGGCAGTTGATGACGTCATCGTACAACAATACACGTATAAATAGTTAAAAATAATTAATTATTAAAAATATTGCAAAAATTTGATCAATTATTTGCATAATGAAAAAAGCAGATAGAGAACTTAAAAAACGAAAAACACAAATTTCAATTAAAATTTATTTTGGGTTTATAAGTTAATTCATGAGTTTCAAAATTTATTAAAATTTTATTATTAATTAACTATACACCTGGAACAATTGCGGATCCGGAAAGAGCATTTGAGGAGCAATTTAAAAAAAAAAACTAAAAAACTGACTTTCTTGTATTTTACAGCAAATTTAATTTTTAATTTGCAATTTTTGAAAAATTAATTCTAAATTAATTAAAATAACTATGTACAAATTTGTTGTTGTTGGAAAAATTGTGGATTCTGAGGGAGCAACTTTTTGGCATATAGTTTAATTAAAAAAAAAAATGTTTCTCGTTAACTTAACTCTTTCTGGTTAAATATATATGCGATAATAAAAAAAGTGTTGAATTTTAATTTGATGATTGTAACGGTTGTAACTTAAAAATTTATTTTGTATCTATATTTACAGTAAAATATAAAAAATGCTAAAAGAAAATTAAAAAAAAAGCTACAAAAATATTTTAAAAACTGCTAAACAAATTGAAAATAGAAATCAAAAATTCTTTATTAATCTAATATCTCGGTGAGTTGCATAAGGTTACGCTCAAATATGAACTAATCAGTAGGCAGTGGACGGAGAAACATATTCTCTCCAGCTCATTCGCATTACATCGTTTGTCCCACTCTATCAAAGCGACGAAAAATTCACCGCTTAACGAGTTTTGCTTGTATAAATCGCATTTTTTAAAATTTTAATTACTTTGCTTTTAATGAAGATATCGTGATAATTTTTTTTTTTAGATAAGGACCAAGTATATAAGTAGTAAAACAAAAAAAATTGATTGAAATCTATTCAGTAGATTTTGAGTTAAAAGCAAACATTGGAAAACAGCTATTATTTTATTTATATAGATTTGTAAATCTGTTGTTATTAAATCAAAAGCAGCTATTTTAGGAAAGGATTTTTTTTTAATTTTGAATAAAAGGAATAACATTTAATAAAGGCTTTGGTGCACTTTTATCAACGAACTAAATAATTTTTTTAGTTCTTTAAAATGAAAAAAAAATTACAATTAACTAATAAACATTTTTTGAATAACAGTTGCAATAAAAAACGCATTTTGTTGATTTTTCAGACAAAAATAATTGATGATATTTAAGTGTCATTCCATTTCTATTTGTCAATTCCTGACCATCTTAAACCATTTTTATTATAATATTATCTTTTCTCCGACAAATAGATACTAACAAATAGTTTTCTTGATATCCACTAAAGCGGTTTGTTAAAATGCCCTCTCAACTTTTTCCCGACTTAGTTTAAAAAAATTGATTACAAAAACTTATCACAAATCTCCTCATAAAAATTTCACAATTTTCAATGCGATAAATCGAAACACCGGACAAAACTGGCCGTAGCCAGTTTCTTTGATAACTTTAGATACGAACGTTCAAAACAGGGCGGCGTAAGTTCATGTTTTTAAAATAAAAATATATCTATATATTTGAAAAAAAAAACTATAATTATAACTCATTATAATTATATCATAAAAACATATTTTCTTTTTGCAAAGAGATAAAATTAATCTGTGTGTTTTATATTACTTTATCTTCTTACAATAACTCAATTTTTAGCGCCAATTTCAGACAGTGAATTTGAAATTTAAAATATCATTGTGATATTTTTAAGTTTACAAGACTATATAATTTTCATTTTTTCTAATGATGAGAAAACAATTTCTTCGTAAATACGGACATTTTTCAATTACGCCTAGAACAATAAATACGCAATGCTGATAACATAAATCGTTATCAATAAAAATAACTATTAAGTGATAATCGTACAGTGAACTTATTTATAGAATATACATTTAATATTTGAATAAGAACAAATAAAATAATGTTGCAATTGTTAATGGTCGTCGGTTTATTTGTAAAAAAAAGCCTTGTTTAGAAGGTAAAAAAACAAACCACATAATTAACAATTTGAATGATAACGTTAGGTCAACATGAATTTGAGTTTGGATTCTCTACGACTGATTTTGAAGTCTTACTTATAAACTTTTAATAATAGTTTCATGAATCTGTTAAGTAATACAAAAGAATATAATAACCCTTAAAAATAACTGCAAAAGCCACGACCAAGGTGGAAACTACCGCTATACCAAGCCTTGAGAGAGATCAGGAACCGGATTGAGGAAAGATGGAAAAGAAGGTGGAAAGAATCAACAACAGTACATATGAACTAAAACAAGATAGACAAACTGACTGAAATCTGGAAACACGTCAAAACTAGAAATAACCAAGTGCTTCTCATCAGACTACCTGTGGAACACACGAGAGTCACTTACTCATAGCTATATATAGGGAGAAGAACCACCAAGCTACTGCAGTGAAACCTTAACAGTCCAGCACATTATTTTTCAATGTCCACAGTTCAGCCAAAGGTGAAATGCAACTTTCACAAGAATCGAAAGAAATCTTTGGTTTTAACTCTAGATGCAGCAAACTATTGAAGTTTATAAAGCTATCCGGACTATACCGGAACATCTAAGAAAAGTCAATCAGAGAAATATCGCATACTATTCTATAAGTCGCAATGTGACCATACACGGAAAAAAATCTGTTGTAGATTTAACTACAATCCTTGTTAAAGTTACAACATACACTAGTAATATATAGGATGACACCACGTGTGGTAACGTTTACCAGTCAAGTGTAATTAAAAAACTGTAGTATTATTTACAACACAAACTAGTAAAAATGTAGTTGAATTTTTGACACTTGCATTTATTTGTCAAAATTATTGGTTATGTTGTACACGCCGCATGCGGAAACGCCAAAATTTGTTAATTGTACAACACTCAGCAGTTGTAACAGCTACATATATTTTCTACACTATAGTAGTTAAAAATACTATACCTTAGAGCTGAATACAACACAGTGTGTTATCTAATGTTACATTTGTGGTTATAGTGAACAAAAAGTGCAGTAAAAATATTACAAGTTAAGTGTTGTGATTCTTACACCACAATTTTTTTCCGTATAGAACCATAAGTTCTTTTTAAATATTTCTTTTATGTCTCTTCTTAAGTAATAGAAGACCCTCCCCTGCTTCACTGAAGTTCACAAAACTTTCGTTTTTTATAGATGCTATACAATTAACATTTTTTTTTTATTATTTATAACTCTTCTTCAGGAACCAGACATTATTGAGGATAGTAACATGCACTCTTCGACCATTACCCTTTTTCTACATGCACTTTTACGTTGTTTCTTTGCTAAAAATAGTTTCTTTTAGCTATACAGTAGAAAAACTATGTTTCTAGGATAAAAGGTAATAAATATGCAAAGTATGAGTCAAAAACTGATCCTGTCCAAAAATTTTGCTAAGCTTTTGTTTGGTTCCTGTTAAACACCAAAAAACTTCAATTTTAAGTTATCCTACAGGAAACATAATTTTTTTTGGAATAAACACATTAATAATGTTTCACTTATTACATAAAATTATGCCTGATCGTAAATGTATCCTTTGTGACAGTATGATAATTAACCCTTGTTTCGTTTGAAAGCTATCCTACAGGAACCACTTTTCCAGGACAAAATATACCCTTTGTGTTTTTACTATAAATAAGCTACGTATAAACTATAAACTATCACTGAAGTTTATCTGTTTGAAAAAGAACACCAATCCCGAGTCGAAATTTTAGACCAATTTTCGCCCTCAAAATTTAGGCTATTCAGAGGTTGAAGTAGATTGACAAGAGGACCATTTGCATTTGAATTTTGGACCTCATTTGAACCTACAATTGGCATTTATCGGACAAAATACAATGTTGAGGTTCAAATGAGGTTCAAATTTTTTTTTATTTACTCTCTCTCTCTTTTCTCCGCTCTTTCTTTGCCACTCTCTTTTATTGTTTTATTGGTAGGTTTTTTTCAAAAAGAATAACATTTTTATTTTAATATTTTGTTTTTTTTATTCATTAAATATACAAGTTTCATTAATATTAGGGATAAATTTAAAAGTAATAAGAATATTGCAAATATCAGTTCTTAATTCTTAATTTCCTTGTCCTTATTTACCAGCTTCTTTATTGTCGCCATTGCCATTATTTTTTTCCAAGATTTCCTTTTATTATAATCCACAATATACCCAACCATGTGCATTTCTTTAGAAATTTTATTTAATTCTATAACATCTCTCTGATTACTTTCAAGATAATAAATTAAAGCAAATTTCTTCACACTTTTTCTATTAAACTCGGTTTTTTCACTTTTCAATTTTTTACATTTACACTTTTTGGCCTTTTGATATGGACAATATTGAAAAATAATCAAATAGTGGAATAATTTTTTTCAATTGTTGTATAATAACTCGTGTAGCACTCGAACGGTTAACAAGAGACTAAGTAAAAATGAACAAGAGTGAATAGGATTAAGGATCAAACCAGTAATGGATACCAGAATACACAATATTATATTAAGCATCTAAGTATAGGAAAGAGAGAGATCAAAAATTTGGGTTATTAGTAAATAATATTTGCAATAGGTATTGTAAAAAAAAGGAAATTTACAACCATATTTTATGTTTTATGATGATAAAACATTTTTTAGGACGAAACGATGTTCACAAAATATAATAAAAGTTTGGATGGAATATCGTTTAGGTTGAGAAGAGGTTAATTTTAATCTTTGTAGGTTCAAATGAGGGTAAAAGATCCATTTTAGGGCCAAAATATGTCTAAAATTTCGACTCGGGATGCTATTTTTAAATAAGTCAAAGCGAAAAAAGATCGTATGAACCCTAAAAGCCATTAAGTCTAATTTTATGTTTTTATAAAAATATAATTTCAATATTTTTTTTTTATTTTTTCGATCTAATCTTTGCAAAGTTTGGGGGGTATAAAAAAGGCATAAAGTTGTTGAAGCAACTTTTTGTCTTCTCTTGAAATTATGCTAAAATGAAGCCCAACTATTTTTACAATTGAAAACTGGACATCAATAACGGGCTAAGTGCCAAAAAAAAAATTGATTTAGACCCGAATAAGCAAGCTAAGTGCCAAATTAAAAAGCAGACTAAATGCCATGATCATTAATAGTAACTATCAATTGGCTATTAGTAACTATTAATTGTTGTCAATGGCACTTAGCTTGCTTTTTCGAGTCTAACTAAATTTTTTGTTTTGGCACTTATATTTCTTTATTAATGTCCAGTTTTCAATTCTTGTTGTCATTATTGACCTCAGAAGGCTTTAGGAAATGTAGAATATTGCATGTATATTACCACTTTTAGTGACTTTAACTCAAAAGATTGTCTATCTTTCGTATATATCCATTCTTTGATTGTTAAGAAAATTGTTCTTTGCTCGTTCATTCTATAACTTAAATCCTTTATTTATGATTATCTAAAGAGGTTATAAGTATACAGGTAGGAGGCCCAAAATTTGTACACATGTTGTGGCAATCTTTAACTGTATTTCAATATTATTATATTTGAAAAAATATTTTTTTTAAAAGCTGCTATAGCTGATTTCTAAAGCTCCTCTCAAATAAAAAAATCTTACGATGACCACGGTCTCTAAACTGGATTATTTAAAATGAAAAAAACCAAAACGATTTTTTCGTTAAACCAACATTCTGGTAATTAATCGAAGTAATAAAAAAAATAAAATTTTTTGAAAAAATAACGGTCTCAAAAAAAAAAAAAAATCTCAACATTTTCATCTTAAATTGTTTAAAAATATTTCAGATATTTGTCTCAAAATTTGAGACCAATCGGTTAAGACTTTTCTAAGATATTTTGATCATCGACTTTAAAAACAGAGTTTTTAGAAAAACGCGGTAAAAGTTTTAAAAGCACATTACTTACATAGAATAAAAACTGTCTTTACAAATTTGCGTGTAACTTTTAAAGTAACCATTGAATTGACTTTAAATTTTTTGGGAGTGTACTTAAATACACGTACATTCAAAAAATTCGAAAATTTTAACTTTGAATAGGTAACCCCTGTAAAAACCAAATTTTGGTAATTATTTTGTCTGAAAACAAGATTGACCCATGAAAATACGGCTCAAAATTTTTTTTTTTGTTATTCGTCTGTATAATAGTTTGAATCATATGCTTCATTTCTCATCAATCCTCAGTTTTAAATGCTTTCAATCAACCCATTTTATCCTCGTGTGTCCCCATCTGTGTGTTTTTCATTCAATATCACTTCATTTAAACCGTCACACAATGCACCTATATTATGTACGTTCGTCATGTTTATGATCTGATTGGGCATTAATCAACGGATGTTTACGAATATCTGATTGAAATTATTTTGTTCAAGTATTTTTATCGTTCAATGCTAAGTGAGGATAATGCCGCTGGGAAAAGTGCCATAAAAAGAAGAAAATCGTTGACGTCATTACGGTTGGTTGAATTTCAAAAGTCCTAAGATGATGTGTCTTGGGCTATTGTTGGACGTCAACAATTTTTTTTTAATCGACCAACAACATAGCGTTGATATGAAAAACGAAGACAGAATGGGAAGGAAGAGATTGAGCCAGGTTATGACCCTAATACGGCAATGACTGCCAATCAGAGTAATATCTATCAATTTGCATGACGTAGTACGCACTATCAATACAGGACCGTATAAAGGAAAAAGTTATTTAAGTTCTTACTATTTTAACATTGTGATTTTTGAAGTTATACTTCTTTAGGCGCGTTATGAAAAAATGATGAGAGTGAAATTTTTAGATGGGCGGCCATCTTGAGACAAAAATTAACAAAATGAAGTTGGCCGCAAAACTACTCGGTTTTTTTTAACTAGGCGCGCGTAATTTGAATTTTTGTTTTATTTATTTACTTATTTATTTATTTTTATATTTCAATTAAAAATAATTATATATATACAAATGACACATATTATTAAAAAATAAGTTATTACTTTTCTCGAATTTTGCAGTAGCTGTTATACTATTTTTTTAGTTTAGTGATGAAAATGACGTCTGCATTCCATGCAAATTCTTGGTTATCACGAAATCTGGGATTCTAAAATGATTCAACCATCTTAGAATAATAATTTTGCAAAACAAGACATGAATAAGATTAAGACATTTACTTTGAAAAGTAGCTACTTACTTTATTTCGCAATTTCTATGGAACTTCGCTTTTATGGCATGCATAAATTGTTAACCAGAAAAATGATCCTGACAAATTTTATAAACGTCTTGCAGCCTCCTTTGGATATTATTTATTGATATAAATTAAAATATTATTCTCTTAATTTTATTTTTAATAATTATATCTTTAAATATATATATATATATATATATATATATTATTAAATATTAGTTTACAATTTTTTAAAATTGATTATATGAATGCAACTAATAAAAACTAATTTTTAATGATGCCAAAGAAGTATAACTTCTCACGCGCGTACACCCAACCACTTTTTTTTATAAAATAATAATACAAGCTCGACTTTATTAGAATTAAATTATTCGAATAAAAACTCAAACAATTAATTGAAATGTCACCTAAAAATTGAAGCCCTAATTTAACCCTCAGTTTATCTTTTGTTTGATATTCAAAAAGTAAATGCATTCACTATCCATCAGTCACGTGAGATTTCTAAAAGATTAAAACCCTTGAAAAAAGAGCCGAATCTCATTCACGTGTCCATTCAACGTGTGTAATTTCCTCCACTTTCACATGTATGTGATTTTTTAGACATTTGATTAAACGCTTATTTTTTTTTCCACGAAAAAGTTAAATATTACGTTCAATAAATTTTATATAATCGAAAAAAGAATTGTCCTAAAAAGGATCCAGAGGCGTTGCTATGCGTTAGTAATCTATCAATTTTATTATCGCAAACTCAACAAAAGTATTTTGAAACCGTTTAGGAACTATTTAGAGAGAGCGTTTGTGCATTGAATCATCATTTTTTTTTCTACAACTTTTTACTTTTTAAATCACAATTTCCTTTTATCAACCGTCAGCACTATTTGGTCTCTTCTTCTTTCAAACGCTTGTTTAAAATACATTTTATTTCTATTTCCTTTTCGTTTTCAATTCGTATAACGAAAGCGAAATTTTTAAAACGCGTTGATAGAAAAACGAATTAGCAATAAAATGGTTCACTGAAAGAAAGAAATATATTATATTTAATTACACGTTTAGTAAGCAATTAAAACACGCGTGATCATTTTCGATTTTGTAATTCATGAAAACGTGGCCGCATATATTAGTTGAAGACTTGAAAACTTGAAGAAACTTGCTGAGACTGAGGAAAGCAGAGCAGAAAAGATAGAATTCAAACAAAAAAAAAATTTAATTATTCCTTGAACGATAATCTCGTATTACTATCGCTTGGACAAATTGCATCAGAATTAAATAATATTTTAACTTTTCAACATTTCATATGAAAATATTTTTGTATTTTTGTTTATGGTGTTAACGGAAATCATTTCGACATTAAAATCGCGAGTCGTTTCATAAGACTTGCATATTAACAGGCCTAGCAACAATGAAACCTTCGTAATGGAAAGAAATTTTTTTTAAATTAACATATTAAACTTGGTTGCCATTTACCAGTGGGCTATTACAACGTTACTTATTGAAGTAATCGATTGAAAACAACGATTTTCTATTTGTAAATTTTTTTTAAGACACAGGTGGCTATTAGCAAGTGGCATTGTATCAGATGTCAAAAATTAATTTGAAATTGATAAGGTTATAGAAATCAATGTAAGTAAGGGAGGTGGGTTTTCTCAAAACTCAAAAGTAAGTGGTCTACGCGGCAAAACGGTTTGAAAATCACTGGCTTAAATGTTTTAATCCACATACAATAAATGTGAATTTTGAATGCATTACCTAAATAAACAATTTATTTTCTACCTTTAGTGTAACTAAAGGAGCCTTAAAGTGAAATTTCCAATTTTTCATAAAAAATTTTTTTTAATAAATTTTTGAGAAACTTGGAGCTTTAATTTTGATGAAATTATCATGATATATAATTTAAATGTTCATGGGATTGTGGATGAATAGTATTATCCTTGCAGTGTCTACGACTAACAAATTATTAGGATGATATAATGTACAACTATTGTTATTTTTAGAGTTGGTGTCAGTCAAGGAAATACGACTATATTGGTACTTAGCAATTAACCAGAATACCTCATGAAATTCATTTTCAAATGAACTTTTATACAATATTCTAAACCTTTTTAAAAATTAACATTAATATTTATTTCCATGGCTGAAACCAACTCCAAAAATAACAATAGTTGTACATTACATCATCCTAATAATTTGTAAGTCGTAGACTTAAAATAATTTAAAGGTACTATTTTAGTACTATAAAAAAATTATTGGGGTTAGCCAGGAAAAATATATATAATCTCATCCCTAATTTTTAACCTCTTATGAGGGGAATTTTTTAAAAAGAAAATGGATATGAGATTAATTTAAAATTATGTTCTACAAATAAAAAAAGAATTATCAACATCAAGCTACCCAATAAGAGGTTACTTAATATTTCATCCCTTAGTTTTCAACTTTTTAGAAGTAAAAGATTTCTTTCAAATTAAAATGAGACCACACAGAAAGCATCGGCTTTCAAATAAAAAAAGAATCATCATAATCGGATCACTCAGTCAAAAGTTCTGAGGTAACAAACATAAAAAAATACAGTCGAATTGAGAACCTCCTTTTTTGAAGTCGGTTAAAAATAAATTTTTTATAGTATATTGATGGGGATCCAGTACAAACTATTTAATCGTTTTAGCCCGTAATTCTTAAGGCTGTCTATGTCATCCTCTTGAAGTGAATTGTTTCCAATAAGACGTTGTGGCATTGTGGGTGTTATGGCATTGAAAAAAATTGAGGGTTAATGAGTCAAACAAACAGCATTATACTAGAAAGAGGCATTTAAAATTGATAAGGTTGCAAGAAATCAACAACAAGTAAGTAGAAGGGGGTTAGGTTTAGTCAAAGCTGAAAAACAAATGGTCTATGTGACCTTCCGTAACAGTGCCAGCCAATGGAGTGAAGTTGCCACGGAATTCAAATAGTCTATATATACACTGATACCATGCATTCTGTTGAATGCCGGGTTTTACAATTATAAAACAAAGAGTATATTCTAAATGCACTTTATTGATATCTTTGTGAAACAAGTAACTAAAAAGGTTTAATATGAAAGTTTCGGTGCACTGACATCCGAAAATATCGCAAATGCATTTGATGAAAAAAAACAAAAAAAAAATTTATAACTCTCTATGAAAATACAATTTTTGAAAATCGATGATAACTTTTTAGGTCAGATTTTGATGAAATTTTCGCAGCATACTAACGAGAATTAATTACAAAATATTTGAGTGTTAAAAAGTTTTTAAACTATGTTAATATAAGTAATATTATGCATTTTATAGAAATCTAAGTCACAAAATTAGAAGTTACTAAATGGATTCAAAAATAAAATTTTTGGTACAATGGCACCGGTAATACCACCAGTGGATTTGTTATTAAAACTTTCAAATTTTGCTTAAAAATGCATCAATTATAATGCACGGATTTTTCAAAATCAAAAAATATTTTTAATTAAATTTTCACTTGATTGTTAACTCAACTAAAATATGACCTTAAATGCCAAACTTAAGTAAATTGTTAGTATTTAAAAGTCTAATTAAGTATCGATTTCGCAATAAATTTCACGTAGAAGTCAAAATGTCAAGCAATAATTATTTAAAAAATCTAATTACTTAACTTGATATATTTCTATTTAAAATACTCTTCAATTAAAAAATAATAATATAAAGTACATTGATGAAGATCTACCACGAGGTATTGGTCAGTTAAAACGTTTTTCAATCATATATAGAAATAAAGCAAATTGTGCATTTTAAATGCATTAAAGCATTTTATTACACCTAATTTGTTAAATAGCAAGTAACTGATTCGATTTAAGAGCGAAATTTTTGGTGAACCATCATCCTGGAACATTACAAGGGTATTTGTTATCAAAATGAAACTTTAACTTTCATAAAAATGCATGAACTATGATTAATAGATTGTTGCAAACATTTTAAAATAATCGGAAGGATACATTCTCATTTCCTTAATAGTACTACCTAATAAATACTTTGTCTCTTCAAGAATAATTTGTTATTTATACCTTTAATTTTTACTCTTAAGTTTCATGCAAGATATACCAAAAGTTAAATAGTTAAGATTCAATAAATCTGCAGTTTTTAATTAAAGTACTACAGTTTTCATAAAATAAGGGAAACTTTGATTTTGACAAGTAAGAATCTTATATAGTTACTATAAATAAAGCTGTTCCTGCTTAATAAATACATAAAATAAATTAATTTTTCATAAATGTCCTTGAATAAAATATAATTTACAAGTTGCATTAGTTGTTATCTAGTTTTAATTGAAATATTTTTAAAAAATCGAATCCAGATCTGCTTCGTAATCAATATGACAATTATTAATATCAGCTATAATTAATCGTACGATCAGTTATTAACATTAATTTTTAAAAACATTTAATCTCCAACTAGATTAGGTATTTAATTTGATAAGAAAACGTCTGTAAAAATTTTCATATAAGTATCCTTAAATAATTACAACTTTACAGTTATTGTTATTTTCAAGGTTAAAAATTGAAGCTTTGATATGTTGGTTCTTTAAAACATATTTTAATCATTACAATTATAACACCTTACAAACAGATTGAAAACATCTAAATAACTTTAGACGTAATCAGATAGGTACAATTAATTTTATCTGTAACTGACATAATTTAGAATACTTAAATAGTTGTTCTCATTTGTCCGATACGTGCTTCAACAATTTAACATTTATTGTATTAAAGTTGTAGAAAATTAACTAACTATTGTATTTCCTTTAGTACAAAAGTTACTAGACAAGTTAACTGTTTTGTCTATTGTTACAATTGTAACTGTCTATGCATCTTACGTATAAACTAAATGCAATGTTGGAATTAGATAGATTGAATAAGCCTTCGGCAATTCATATTGTAGGACATTGAATTTACATTACATGCATTTAATTTAGAGCAACACTGCATTTAACTGCTTTGAACTTGAGGATTGTTTTCCTTTTGTATGTTTTCACCGAGGACAAAAATTTAAAACGATATTTTTTAAGTTAAAAATTCTTTGTCTTTCAATAAATTTTAGCTGGCAAAATATAAATCATTTACTCAAAAAATTAAGGAAAAAATATTTACTAAACATCTCGTGAAATAATTGGGTGGTATTTGGTTTTCTACTATTCATATTTGAATTTTTGAGCAAAATATTTATTTTACTAACACACATAAATGTGTTTTGTGTTTTTTTTTTAAACACAAGTATACTGTACATGACAAACAGCTTCCTATCGAGTGTAAAAATTACGACGCAATTTTTTTTTTATTTTTCTGTTTCAATTATCGTGCTAGAGATCTTTCAATCTCAATCATCTTTCATCTCATTTTTCGTCATGAAGCAGGCAGCTATTTATTGTTTGCCAAGTGACTTTTTTGAGATTATCCTTTTTTAACTTAAAATTATTGTCGTTTTGATTGCAGGGTCATTTCGTAACTTTTTGGTTGGTTGGTATATTGACCGTAGAGTTGGGGGTTAGATCTGTCGATAGTAGAGCGATTTCTTCATTTACTTCCGTCTTTATTTGAAGCCAGAGACTTCCGGGTCATATTCCCAAGCCCTTGCTGAGTAGAAGAGGGTGGACAACCAGGATCGGACCTTACCAAGTGAGGAACGTCAATTACCTCTCCACAAGTCGAACAAACTGGGACCGTTTCCCCAGAAAAGATGTGAGCGTTGGTAACTTTGGTACGACCCGTCATCAATCTTGTAAGGTATTATCCTTTATTATAATAAAAATATGTAACTTATTACTGTAGGAGATAATTTAAACTTATATGTTTTGTACACTTTTATCAATTTTAGATGTTGAAACGCATCCTTAAAGTTATTTTCTCTAAGCATGATATATAATCATAATTTTTGAGTCGAAATTTTATAACCTGAATTGAGTTTTTTGAAGCCTGATTCCTTCCAAGGGAAGCTCACTTTGACTTGCTCTGACGTCACTGGTTTGTTGTTTTTGACAGAAGCCAGTAGAGGCGTTAGAAGCCATTAACTATCCATTAGCTATCGTTGGTTGGTGGGGATTCCACCTGGTGACTGCACTTGGTTGGCACTACTATATTTAATAAAATATGCTTTTTATTTAGATTATTAAATCCTTTCAACAAAAAATTTAAACTTTTATTATGTCAAAAGTTAATTTCTATGAACATTATAAATTTTAATTTGATTTTTATTTGCTATTTTATTTTAATTGAATAATGAAGATATATTTTTTCAGAATCTTTACCTTACTCAGCTATATATTTTGAATTCCTGCGCCAGTCAACAAACCAGTGACGTCATTTTCAGAGATCAAAGACACGCTGCCTAGCCAAGTGAGCATACCTTATGTATCGAATAACCTTGAATTCTTTTTATCTGGTCATTTGCCGTTTTGATTTATAAAATTCTTCAACCTAACTACCAGTGTTACTAGGCTAAAACAGGGTTTATTTCCCTACATCTGAAAATCCATTTCAATCTAGATAGCCTGAGGGCGTGACAGGTTGAAATGGATTTTAAGATATAGGGAAATAAACCCTGTTTCAATCTTGTAGCACCTACTTAAGTCCATTTTCAGCGTAGTTAGGTTGAAGAAGATTTTAAATCGAAGCGCAAATGACCACAGAAAAAGAATCAATCTCCACAAGGCTCCATCGGAGTTTTAAAATTTCGACTTAGGATGATTTTCAACCTTTTTACCATGAAGGCATCTCAAAAACTTCTTACATATCGTGTGAACCTCTTCAAGATAAAACTAAAAAAATAAAACTATATGTGTACATCATCCATCTATTGTATAGATGTACCTGAACCCGACACTTTAAGCTCTATTCAAAAGGTGATTTGACATGAAGAGCTTTAAGATCTGCCAACAAAAGGAAACTATATTCAAGTTGGAGTTTAATACATTCAAAATGATTGTTGCTAAAATAATAGTAGTTTCTATGTTATAAAATATTGGTAGGTAGATTTTCTCCTCAGATCAAAGAAGAGAATAGAAATTGCAAAATAAAGTAAGTAGCTACTTTTCAAAGTAAATGTCTTAATCTTTTTTTTTTTTTTTTTTTTTTTGGTGTTTTAAGTCGCTTTAACATCTAAGGTCATATCACGACTGTCTAAACACAGAAAATTTCTGTTGGTCAATTTTATTCTTAGGTCTAAGATCTTAAGTCTAGGATTCAACGGGAATCGAACCCGTACCACTTGACGCATGAAGCGGAGAGAACTACTGCCTCTAACCACTGCGCCAATAGGTGGTACTGTCTTAATCTTATTCATGCCTTGTTTTATTAAATTATTATTCTAAGATGGCTGAATAGTTTCAGAATCCCAGATTTCGTGCTAACTAAGAATATGCATGCAATGTAGACGTCATTTTCATCACTAAACTCCAAATAGTATGATAACAGCTACTGAAAAATTCGAGAAAAGTAATAAATTATTTATTAATAATAAGTGTCTTTGATATATATGGTTTTTTCTAAATAAAATATTGAAAATATATTTAAAGAATTAATTATTTTTAATTTAAACATAAAAATAAATAAATAAGTAAATAATTAAAACAAAAATTCAAATTACGCGCGCTTAGTTAAAAAAAAACCCGAGCGGTTTTGCGGCTAATTTCATCTTGTTAATTTAGTGTCACCTTGATGCGCGCGCATTTTAAAATGTCACTCTCATAATTTTTTCATAACGCGCCTAAAGAAGTATAACTTTAAAAAAAAAAAAAAAAAAAAAAAAAAAAAAAAAAAAAAAAAGGGGCTTTTTAGGGGCTTAGGTATGTAGTAAACTGATTCGACGGTACTACAATTACAGAACTTAGACATAATAAAGAATTATAAGTTATTAAGCCCTGAACCTTTACAAAAATCTTCCCGACAATGTACATAAAATTGCAGTTATTAAGTTATACTATAAAATATTTTTTTACTATTTCGAGTCCAATAATCTATACAATTTCTTTATTTTTAACAATTTTTTAGCTTGATTTTTTGGTTTGCTACCATTTTTGGAATAATCAGGAAAAATTTCCTAAAAATGTATTTAAAAATGTCGAAAATATATTGAGGAAATATATTTTGACGTCGTACGATTTTTTGCCTGTTTGTTATTTACTTTGAAATGTGTGTGAATTTTTAAACAAGGAATTTGAAAAAAATCGAACGCTACTCTGACTTAATTTTTTTCAATTGAAATTTATTTCATAGCGTTATACTCTGATATAATTCATAAATAACACACACACATACACACATTTACACACGACAATATATTAATGCGTTCGTGGACGTATGTTTTATTATTGGTTGATTTACACGAGTAACCTTGGACTGTTGTTTGATATGCAAATTTCTGGATGAAACACAGCAAGAGTGAGAAACGACAATGGGAACATGTGTTCTTTGAATCAATAGATAAAGATGCTGATAGATACATTGAAAGATTTATTTTTGAATTTAATAAGTGGCAATTTATTTTATGTTCCCTCTCTTTTCTTTAGTTTATATCTCATTTAAATGTGTATCAGAGAGCTTGGAGAAAAATAATAAAGACGTCATCATTATTTCTATGTTTTTTTTTTTCACAATAATAAAATGCGAAAATAAAATTGTTTTGGGGGCGTTATGAGAATCTAATTTGAAGGACGCTTCCGTGTATCAGTGGGGGAAATTTTTCCCTTTTCAAGGAAGGTATTTATTTATTTGTTGATGTTTTCAGATAAATTTTCATGTTGATATATACAAATTGAATAAATAGAGCTTTTCAGATGAACATGTTTACCAACTTCTTGTGCTTTAGCATCAAATGTAGGCTTTTTGCCAATTAGATATTCGACTTGTTTACAAACGCGTAGGAGTCAAAGTAGGTTTTTACATTTTGATAAAAAATTTTCCGGTTTTAACTTTTGAAGTTAAGAACTTTCATTTGAACGTTGTATTTAGTCCTGTGTAAACAAAGAAAAATAAACATCTTTCACTTTGGATGCTTTGACCATTTTTTATTGCAAAGGAGAGTGATCATTAGGAACGAATAGAACATTTTTTTTTCTTTCTTGTGAAATGTATTTGTCACAAAAAGTTGCAATGCTTTCAAAAATCTACTTAGCAGGGTTAATCCTATACTAATCTTGCGTCATTTATCCATATACTTGTTAAAATTCTTGTAGAATTGACTTTATTCAGTGCTAAGAACTTGATTTTACTATAATATTGAATCAAAATAATTCATTTACAATAGTAAATTTGATGTTCCATGACATAATTTTTCCAAATTGAAAATGATAATATTCTAATGATCGTAAAATTATTGAAACTTTTGATTGAAAAATGGAGATAAAGAATATTTAGATTTAATAATTTACTCATCAAATTACACTTTTCTTCATGGTTTCCCTATATTTTGGAAAAAAAATAGTGGTGTAAAATTTACAACACTAAACTAGTAATATTTTTACTGCACTTTGTGTTCACTATAGCCACAAATGTAACATTAGATAACACACTGTGTTGTATTCAGCTCTAACGTCTAGTATTTTTAACTACCATAGTGTAGAGAATATATGTAGCTGTTACAACTGCTGAGTGTTGTACAATTAACAAAATTTGGCGTTTCCGCATGCGGCGTGTACAACATAACCAATAATTTTGACAAATAAATGCAAGTGTCAAAAATTCAACTACATTTTTACTAGTTTGTGTTGTAAATAATACTACAGTTTTTTAATTACACTTGACTGGTAAACGTTACCACACGTGGTGTCATCCTATATATTACTAGTGTATGTTGTAACTTTAACAAGGAATGTTGTTAAAACGACAACACATTTTTTACCTTGTAGTATTTTAACTTTTTTTCTCATGATGTTAAAAATTGATAGTATAGTTACGTTTTTAATTATTTATACTGACGTATTCTTGGCGGAAAATTCTTCCGGTAGAGTTATTTGTAAACATGCTTAATTACTTTAATTACTGCCAGTAGTTCCCGTCTCGTATTGCAGTAATTTCTTTCCCACTTGCATAAAGTCATGCTGAAGTAACCGATAACACTATCCCTGAGTCTAAATTTTAAAACCTCGATTGAGCCTTGTGGAGCCTGGTTCTTTTTATTTGACCATTTGCCGCTTCGATTTAAAACATTCATCAACCTACGCTAAAAACGAACGTAAGTAGGTGCTACCAGACTGAAACTGGGTTTATTTTTCTACATCTTAAAATCCATTTCAACCTGTCACGCCCTGACGTCAGGCTATCTAGGTTGAATCTCCATTCTGAATCTGGGACAAGATCGCTCCAACTCCTACTTTGTTAGCATCGGTATCCAATATGAGTCTCCCCACTGGTAGTGGGTAACTCAAAACAGGAGCCGTAGTCAAAGCATGCTTCAGCTTCTCGAAAGTCTGGCAGATGTCCGTCTAATGGTAGTTATGTCCATTTTCAGTCAATTTGGTCAATGGCTTGGTGATGTTGGTAAATCCAGGCACGAAACATTGATAATATGCGCAAAGTCACAAAAAGGTTTGAATTTCGTGCTTGTCATTCGACACTGGCACTGGCCATTTTTTGACACTTTAAACTTTCTCTGGATCGACAGCCACTTCCTTATCGGATGACCAAGATATTAGACTTTGCGTTGGAACAAGTGGCACTTCTTTAGACTCAATTTCAATCCAATTTCTTGTAACCATTAAAATACCTCCTCCAAGTTCTTCAAATGCTCCTTACATGTTCATCCTACAACGATGATGTCGTCAAGATACACTAGACAAGTCTTCCATGACAGTCCTCTCAAAACAGTCCCCATCAATCGTTCAAATGTCGTAGGAGCATTACAGAGGCCTAATGATATAACGGTGATCTGCCATAGTATCTGCTATATTGAACTGCTGTATATAACGTCGTTTCGTCAGGGTAGTTGTGAGAGATATCACTGCATGTTCGAATTCCGTTTCTAGTCGCCACATCACTCCACTCCTGAATGACTCGGTCACGATTATTTTCGTGGTTGGGCTGTGAAACTCTGGACTGCCATTATTGGAACCGTCATGGAGCCGGGGTCGCTGGGAACGAGCTGCTGTGGCTCGAATCCGAAGGCGACGTGGGACGGGTATGGAGTAGTACAACTAAACCTAGGATGCCACTACTCCATAGTTGAGTCCTTTGTGACGGGGACCTATGTATGTGGCGACTGTATGGCGTCCAAAAATAAGGCGAAACTTGCAGGCTTAGGCAGAATGAGCGTTCCTCGCTGCTGCGTTGCATGCTGTAATTCGGGGTCACCAGAAATGTAAAGTGGAAGTGGTTACCCACATTTATTTACACATGATATATACACTTACAGTGGCCAGCACTGACTCCGAACAAATTGAATTGCTTAAAGTTTATAACGTCGTTTCGTCAGGGCAGTTGCGAGTGATATCACTGCAATTTCAAATTCCGTTTCTTGACGCCACATATTAAAACAATAAGTTTGGCGCCAAACGAGCTGTTAATATCAATATTAAGATTTGCCTCATTCCATTTTTTTTGATTTTCCATTTAAATAATGCAGGAAAATATTTTTTTTTGGTTTGTATTTTCATACCCTCAAAATTAGAATAATCTGAAAAAAGGGGTTGAAAGGAATTTTCATACAATACAAAACAGGTCTTTATAACAAATTTGAAAAGTATTAAAAATATTTAATGAAAGTTATTTTTGAACTCTGAAAGTTTTGATCTAAGGAACTTTGTGTTAAGGATTTTTTTTGTAGATTCTGACATTTTCTTTTAGATTTTTAGATTGTTATTATAACAAACTGTTTTATAATTTTGAAAAATCAAAAAAAAAAATTAGGTAAATGAAAAATGAAAAAAAAAATGGACTGAGGCAAACCTCAATATTGATATTAAGATTTCGTTTTGGCACTAATTCTTTGTTTTAATATACTTTCGTATATACTATTAATTTCTGGACACCAATGAAAAAACATTTCTTTTAAACACCCTACTATTTAATTTTTGTTCACGATATCATTTTTAGGTTTGTGTCAAGATTATACTGTCAGTATATTTGGGTAGGGATAATTACGACAAGTAATGAATATCATAATTATATTCTCTTAAGTTTCAACTGCTAATTACTGAGAAAAAAATTTATTTGCTATTAGTTTTTTCTAACTGGGTTCATATGGGGGCCTTGTCAGGATAGCTTCTTTCCAAATAAGTAAGTAGTATTATATACTTTCTACTACAAAGGTAGTTTATGTATCAACCTATCAATAAATCTAAAATTGAACTTCTATTTTTGAAAACTATAAACTATCACAGTTTGTTGTTTTAAAGTTACTGTTGAAATTTTATTACTTAAAAAAATCATTTTGAAACATACACAACCCAATTTTCTGTGATTTATCACTCAAACATAATTACGACATTGATGTAAGCCATTCGTGAAATAAAATTACTTAATAGTGCATTTGATTGAAATACTTTTAAAATAAAATCAAAAGCATACTGAAATCAAAATGAAACATGATTGACTTGTTTGGATTTTACCAAAAAAAAAAAAAAAAAATTTGGCAATTGAACCATAGTGTACATTTGCTTTCACATGTTTCTCTCAAACATTATTTTCATATTATAGGTTATGTTTATTTACATAACCTATACAAAACAAATGAATATTGAACACACGTATATACTGGATGTGTGTTACGAGCTTTCGGAGGCTTCTGCTCATCTGTTTAATGTTGATTTTGTCTATAATTAGACGGCTCTTGAAAGATAAAATGTACTTTGAAAGCAAAGACAAAAAAACAAATTTTTTTTGCTTCTTCTTCAAATAAACTGAATCAATGGAAGACAGACTGCTCGTAATAATGATAATTAATTTAAAAGCCACTTATTAACGCTACGTTATTTTGATAAGAGAATGAGTAAGATGAGAGGATATCATTTCTGGTTTATGTTTCACTAAATCAAAAGCATACCAGCAGCCATCGTCTTATTATGAATTATTTTTCTTAAAAAATAAGACACTTGAAATGGCAAAAATTATTGTTTAAATGAGCGATTTTTATTGCGTGAAATAATTAATAAAAAAAAATCACTCGTGGAAAAAATTGATTGAAAAAATGGTAATACTCGCATATATTATACTATATATTTTTGTAAGTGGGTATAATAATAAAAACGTAATTAAGAACTTACTGCCCTACAGAAATATTCAAACAAAAAGCTTACATTTGGATATGGGTGTACATAAATAATTTATATTTTTGAATTTTTTGGCGTTTAATTTTCTAACAATGTTTGCTAGCCTGAGGCTGTGATATAATTTCATATCAAATCTATACGCTTTCATTAAACGAAATCTTTCGTTAAATTTGATTTTTTTAAGCCCAATATATTTCACTGAAATTTAATTAATTTTCATATCGAACCATTAAAACATTTCTTTATTATATATGTATAGATATATAGTATTCTTTCACATATCATCGATATCTTTGGTGCGTAATGAACATGGAACGAAACGAGAAAAGAAAGTTTCGATTTGTTTTCGTTCGTCTGTCTGTTTTTCGTCTTCAATTTCCGTGTTAAATTTATCTTGACGTGGTGGTCCCCTGTCGAAAATAAGTTACGAAATAAACGAGTTCGACGAACAACATCGACATCATCGTTCATCATCAACACTCTAGTTGCTAAGCTAGAAGAAATTTTAACGAACCGTCGTCGTTACGAAAACGTTCATCATTTTCATTTTATAACAACACACACACACATTTAACGAAGACAAATTTGATCGGAAAATAGATTTCAAATTTTCTCCTTTGTTCTTTCAATCATTTAAATCAATGTTAGAGCTTTCAATACTTAAAAAATATATTGATATGAGTTACAGATAGGAAAGAAGATCTGGGTTTAAGATATTCGTGTTACTAATGGTTCAGTGTTTGGATAATACAAGTACATACAGGGTGGTCGGAGATATTGGATTACAGGCACATTGGATTACAATCACCTTCATATGACGAATTCGATTTTTAGTAATTAAGAGTATTTTTTTGGAAAACTTTGGATGGATTTTTAATAAAATAATTAATCATTCTTAAACATTTTCGAAAATGTTATTTAAAAATCAGAATCAGCTTGGCTTTATGGAAAATGATTTGTAATGAATTTAAAATTACTAAAATTATGTTCTGTCATTTTATTCGAATGCATTTGTAATAATCCTGCAGGAACTTTTTAGGGATAATTAATATTCGGTGCATAAGATCTACGATATGACTTCATTGTTCGTTTCCTTGGTTACGAATACATTGTAAACTCATTGTCAGTCGATTTGATTTAAGTAAACTTTAGAGGTGGCTATGATTTGGTCGTCATATACGAAAAAGCTTTTGGATCGCTCTTTTATTAAAACAACTATCACACTCTGTACTATGAGAAAATTGGTTAATTTTCTACCTTTCTTTGTTTTTCTCGAGCATAAGAGTCATAAACGTTTGATTGAAAAAAAAAATGTAAAATTGGTTTCAACGAATTCAAAGGATCATTAATAATTACAAAAAAATTTTCTTAGATAGTTTTAAGCCTAATTTCAAACTACAAACAAGAAGTTAAGAGGAAAACCAAAACTTCCATAAAATGGGTAACTGGAACTATTTTCTGTGCGTTGTAGCGGCAGAAGTTATTTTTTTAAATTATCCTTTTTTTTACAATCAGCTTTTTAATAAATAAAAGTGATGTATGGTAGGTGGGGTAATTCAGGTGGGTAGGGGTACAATAAGGTTAGGGGTTGAAAATGGAAGGTGAAAAAGCGGTCATCAGTCAGTTACTGCTACCCGCACTGTTGAAAATAAGGTTCTTTTGGTAGAATGTGTGATTATCTAGGATCTTCTGACCAGGTTCGATTTTTTTGCCCTCTCAGCTATTACCTCTCTCACATAAGACACCTGGAGGTCGGTGTGAAGCGTCCGGCTTGAGATGTACCAAGGCGCCTCAGCTATCATTCTTAACGTTTTGGATTGTAGTCTCTGTATACAATTGATATTTGAGGGCTTGACACATCTCCAAAGCTCAATTGCATACAGCCATATTGGTTTTATTAAACCTTCAATTTACTCTCCAGGGAAAGGCCAGTTTCTTCTAAGAAAGCCACCACATTTTTTTATTTTTATTTTTAGATGTATTTTTTTTTTTTGATAATTTTGTGAGGTTTCCATGTAAGGCGTTTATCCAGTTTCAGTCCCAGGAATTTAGCCTCTTCACTCATTGGAATGGGTGTGTTATATCTTTTAGCCTGGGAACAAGTTTTTTTTGTTATGGTGAATGTGATTTGTACCGATTTTTCAGGGTTTATCATGACTTTCCAATTCCTCAGCCATCTTTCAATGAGCTTGATATGTCGTTGAAGCTTTTTGATGGTTTCGTTTGAATCTTTATCAGTGGTGCATATTACTATATCATCAGCAAATGTTGCGATGGTTAGTTCCCAGGTAGTTGGTATGTCATACGTAAATACCAGGAAAAGGTATGGCCCAAGTACGCTTCCTTGTGGATCTCCTGATTTTATTCGTACTAACTCAGAGGCGGCAGAAGTAATAAACTAAGAAAAATAGTGTAATTAATATTTTTGTTTAAATTTAATACACTCCCTTAAAAAATTAAAGACCTGTGGCGTCTAGACATAGAATTTTAACATGCAGTGATACCTTTCGCAACTGCACTGACGAAACGACGTTATAAACCGTAAGGAATTCAATTCGTTCGGGGCCAGTGCTGGCCACTGTAATTGTATATATTATGTGTAAATAAATTTTGGTAACCACTCCCACCTTACAGACCTTATAACTTTTTGGCTAAAAATGAACAAATTGTAATGTTTGCAACAGTTGGGAAATCCGCTGTGTATATGCGGTACAGGATGGGTCCCAATATACTACCCTGAGGAACCCCCGATCCTACCCGACGGAGCTCCTGTGTGATGTTTTCGAGGCAAATGAAAAACTATCTGCAGACCAGATTGAACTCGAGCACCCTAGCCAGTGGTGTGGGATAGATCTTTTTTTTATTTTTTCTATCAAGCTCAGTGCCAAACTCTGTCGAAAGCTTGGTTTACATCGAGGAAGACAGCTGAGCGGTACTTTTTCTCGTGGAGAACTTATATTACTGCTTTCGCAACTCTGTATCCTTGTTCTATTATCAAGTGCTATTCCTGGAAGCCGAACTGGTGTTGTAGAATAGTTTTTTCCTTTGTCCATGATAAGTTGAATTTGTTTCAGTACCATTTTTTCAAACAGCTTCGACAGAGCTGACAGGAAGCTTATTGGTCGATAGGATCTTAACTCGTTTTTGGATTTGCTCATCTTGTTTAAAAGCATCATTTTGGTGACTTTCCTGGACGACAGATAGTGGCCAAGTTTTACGTTTAATATTTTGCTAAGGTTGCCGTGCAGTCGGTTTCTGGTGATAGGTATACCGACACTTTTGGCACCGCTGTTTTGGCGTGGGACATTTTGGCGCCCCCATTTTGGTGTAGGACATTTTGGCGCAGGACGTTTTCCCGCGTGGGGTTTCGCTACTTTTTACCAGGGTCCTAAGACTAAGCGGGATTGGTTTTTTTGTAACGACTTCCGATTGTCCATTTAAAACTTCAGTGGTTCAGTGGCGCCAAAACGTCATGCTTCGTAGGTTAACAACCATTTTTCTCGTGATTTAGTCATAGCCAGGTGCTTTTTTGGTATTGATTTTATTGATTTCAGATGTTAATTTTGTAGGCGTAAATTTTGCGCTGACTACTGGATCATCTGCGACTAGGATAGGACTCTCGATGGCCAGTTCTATTTCACTGTCGTCTTACACATTTAGAAAAACTTCTTTCAGATGTTGGGCAAATTACTCAGTTTTTTCTTGGTCATTCCCATAACCTAGCCACCGTTAAGGTTCCGGATGGGGGGATACGTGGTTGCGGGTTTTTAGAACTTTTGGTAGCAGTCTTAAGGGGGTCTATTGCCGCAGTACCTGATAACCCACGAAGGTGGTATTCTAGTCCTTTTTCCATAAGGGATTTCAGTTAAGTCTAGTAATTAATTGTTCAAAATACAAATCGGTTAAGACAAAACGATCTTTTTATAGGTAATTTCTTTAAAAAAAAAATGAAATAAAATTTTAAATATGTTAATCGATTAACTATATATAACGTGAAAAGAACTTTTACTTAAATTAAACTTGCACGCATATTATTTGTAAATAATCCATTTTTGTCACTTTTTCTTTGAAATTTATTCTTCAGTTCCTGCAATTTCCTAATTATTTCTTTTATTATATTTCTTAAGGTAAGTAAAATAATGTTTTACAAACAAAAAGAAAAATTTCTTTCTTTGTGTATCACTATTCAAAAACTGAGTCAAGAAACTGCCGATTCGTAACACTTATGTAAATGTAAATTAGCCAAAATAATTTATTCATTTCTCGCGTGTAAACGCATTTGTATGTTGTATTATTACAAAATAGAAGAGAAGATTTCCATCGTCTTGTCCCACTTCAACCCCGAAATGTTACTCATTAATTCAACACGCTGTGGTTCCAACTTCAAACACTTCATCAAGGCTCAACTCCATTATTTTCGAGGGCCTACTTATGTCGCTAAAAACAGGTTTGATTTAATTTATTTGAAGGCCGTGGCTATTTATTTTTTCAAATCGCTTTTTTTTTATTATTATTTGCTTGTCCTCTCATTCCAACACACATAACATCGAATTCAATTAAGAGAAATGTAAAAAAAAAATAAATACATAATATATGTAATAAATGTGTCACTAATTAGATATTGACTTGCGGATGGACAAATAATAGCATCAAGTCTCCCACACGTCTTTATATTTTTATAGATGTTTTTTTTTTCTTGAATTTATGTAAAATTTATGATTTGTCTTTCTTGCTGTACCAGAAAAAAATTGTTTTTTAACCTTGAAAAATTATCTCAATTTCGAAATTCGGAATTGAAATATAATACCAATTTATTATATTTCTTCTTGTAATTATAAATTGATTTTTCATTAAATCATCAAATCTATATTATGATGTTTTATGATTATTAAAAGCATTAATATCCATGAAAATTGAAACCATTTAAGATCAAGGGTATTGTACGATACTTGTTTTAAATGAAATTGAAAAAAAAAACAGCGGACACTCATTAATTTGTATAACGACCTTTTAATACGATATTCTAATTGGTTGTGAAATTTGATTATAAATATAATCTAATAAATTGTGTATAAACATTGTGTACATGCCTTTTATGTATAGTTAGAATGTTAATAAATCATTGATTAAGAGTGTTTTATGTTAAAACTTGTTATATTACTTGTACTCGTTTTTATCATTCTTATATGTTAAAAGAAATTTAATAGGGGAAAGACCGAAAAATTTAACAATTTTAGGATCTATTTATGGACTCATTTTTAGTTTTTCCATCTGAAATAGGCTTACTAACTATTCAATTAAGCAATCGAGACCAAAAATTGTTCCGTTCATTTTATATTATTCTGTTTTATCGTAGCCATTTGTATATACTAGAGGTCGCCCAGTGATCGAAATTCGACCATAATTTGTTACAATTTTACATACCTAAGGGTACACTTCACTTGTAACTGCCTCAAAAACTTTAGTTACTAAGATAACTACAGCAGATAATGAATTGCATTTGCGAATGTTTGGAAAATAATTTCTTGAGTAATTTTTTCTTCAAGGTTCATTTAAAGAAGGTGCATCATATAATGATTGAAAATATTTATTTTAAGTTAAGGAAGGAAATAGGTGTAGAGGTTTCAAAATATTTATTTTTTTTCTTCCATAAATCTTTTACAAAATTATTTCAGAATATTCTCTAAAAATTTCAAAACTTAATATCAATTCGTTCATATCATACATGTTTTGAGGTCCCCTGAGTCCAAAAAAGTATTTTTTAGAAACATGTCTCTGTGTGACAGCCATATCGTATCAAACGCTTTTCCGAATTTCACCAAACTTGGAAATTTTTATTCATATTATATCTTGTTATGCCGTGAAGCTTTTAGTTGAAATCGGTTAACCGAAAGCTCCACTTTATTCTTGGAGTTTTTGAGCTTTTTCAAATTTTTTCGAAAACGGCTGCAAAGATTTTCTTTAAACTTACGATAGTTCTTAGACTTATTAATGGCTACAACTTTTATTTGAAACTTTTTCCTGGGAAAATTCATTCGATTAAGGACGTTTCTGGAGTGAAGGTTGGGAATTCATTAATACATATATGTTGTATACTTGTATGCATATAGTTCTGCTATGTATAGTTATGAGGTGCTTATATATTTCTTTTAACCAACAGCGAGTTTCATAAATGAAAGTAAAAGAAAGTACTGTGACGCCACGCAGCAGATATTTTTCTTTTTATAATGTTGTATGTCAATTCAAATTACAGTATTCTGAAATATTTTTTAGACAAACAAAAAAAATATGACTATGAAACATCAGAAGTAATTTCAAGTGAGTTTCCTACGTTTAAAAGTAAAACAAAAGTACCTTTATGTTTAGATTTTTTCATTTAAAAGCCAAAGATAAAAAAATGGAAATAGGCTGCTATAAAGTCCTGTTTAAAACTTTGAAGTAAGCTAAGCTTTTTTTTCAAATAGTACCTACCTACCTAAATTATATTTTTTGTATAATTTATTTGAATGATTTTGCCAAAAGAATATAGTATGAATTATTTATACGTTATATAATAATCAAAAAACACCTGATGAAGACCAAATAAAATGGTTGAAACGTTGTGTATTTGAAGTTATACGTATCTTTTAAATATTTTTTTAATAATATTACTCAATAATCAAATAATCGGTTAAATTTGTTTCCTTCAATTTCAATAATTACAATTTCAAAATTTAAATTCCTCTCACAATATTTTTTTTAAATAATGACATTTGGAATATGGTTGAAGTCTGTGGTCAAACTAAACAACTGAGATTTAAAAATCTACATATTTGTGTGTATTGTTTGTCTGTGTGTGTCAAACGCGTAGTAGTGTGTGTGACGTCTTTTTTCATTAATTTAAGGTATTTTGAAGCATTATTATAAAAAAATATTATCTCATAACGCAACTTCCTCATTTAAACTTCAATTGTGCCAAATTTTATACTCCTCCGTTCGTATAATACTCGGTAAAAGGAGTTTAAAAATTTTGATTCACGTATTAATATATATATGTACCAGTGAAATGTTATAAGCAATATTTTACCCAATTTTCAATATATAATTCAAGAATACGACTTAAATGATGGAATTCACTAATTGATCAATTAATCCTAAAATTGAGTTTGATCCGGGAAATTATTTAAAGAGCTGGTTAATAACGTCAAATTAATGAAAAAGTGTTCATAGATTGGATTAAACTAAAAGAAAAAAATTATATAGGAAAAAAATGTGATTCTAATTGGTTATATACAATAGTTAGAATTTTCAAAAATCGATTTTTTTAATCAGACTTTTGAATGATCATATAATTAAGTACGCACTCAGAAAATTTCAAGTCAATCCGGCGATTATTTTCAAAGCTAAACGCAATTTTGTAAGAGCAGTTTTCAATTTATATAAAGTGTTTTTGAAACTTTAATCGCGATTTTCTCAAAACTGGTGTTATTAAAGTCGGTGGCCAAAATTTCTCAGAAATGGTTGTAGTCTCCAAATTTAACACAAGCTTTTTAGGTTTACTTTTTAATAACTAATCGAAGGTTTTTTCTTACTGATAAACATTTTGATTTTTATTAACAATTAATGGTCAAACTTTTGATCACAAATTGATTTTTTTTTTGAGGAGCTCTGCTTTTTTGTTCAAACTTTTTTTTGCTTATTCCTTTAATTAAATATAAGATTGTTTTATTTTTTTCGTTTTACAGGTCACAGGATATTCCTTCCCTTTATTACCGCAACGAAGGAGGTCTATTGTGACATGACTCTCTGTGCTAACTAGGGGAGCATCAGGCTTTTAAAGAAAGCCAGCACCTGCCTAAGGGGCTCCATATATGTTGGTGTTGGCTTAACCTTCCCATCTTTACCCCCTATCATCTTGTGAAGATGGTCATTTAAGATACAGTGCTTAACCCGTTTGATCTATTCATTGTAAATTATCTATTCCAGTGGTTCTTAAACTTGTTGGAGGTACTACACCCCACCAGTTTCATATGCGTATTCACCGAACCCTTTTTAATTGGAAAAATTAAATTATTTTTGAAAATTCAAAGCATAGCTATATATTTATTGTATGAGTCGGGTATGTCTATTGACCTCCGCTGAACCCCTAAGACTAACGAACTGAATCCCTTGGGTTCGATCGAACCCCGGTTGGAATCACTGATCTTGTCTAAATAATACCCTAAAAATAATGCTTTTTTTTTTTAAAAAATGGAAAATCAAGGCTAATGACACCAAAACTGAAGCTATCCTATTTACAAGAAGAGGACCCAACAAATATACAAAGGTAAACGGAAAAAAATGTTTTGTAGTTTTAACAACATTCCTTGTTAATTTTACTACATTAACTAGTATTATATAGGATGACATCACGTGTGGTAACGTTTACCAATCAAGTGTAATTAAAAAACTGTAGTATTATTTACAACACGAACTAGTAAAAATGTAGTTGAATTTTTGACACTTGCATTTATTTGTCAAAATTATTATTTATGTTGTACGCGCATGCGCAAACGCCAAAATTTGTAACTGTACAACACTCAGCAGTTGTAACAGCTACATATATTTACTACACTATGATAGTAAAAAATACTATACGTTAGAGCTGAATACAACACAGTGTGTTATCTGCTCTTACATTTGTGGTTATGGTGAACACAAAGTGCAGTAAAATTATTACTAGTTTAGTGTTGTAAATTTTACACCACTATTTTTTCCGTGTAGTAGTTAATGGGAAAATGATAGAATGGGCAAAAAGTGTAAAACACGTAGGGATTTAGTTGGGTTCCGGAATCTGTAATAGTATTTAAATGCATGTCTAGTCTGGAGTTCGGTAAGTAAAATGAAGTATCAAACTATTCAGAGAGCACAAAATAAATTACTAAGAATGCTAGAAAACTACCCAGCTAAATATAGGATCCATGACCTATATAAAGAACTAAAGGTGTTACCACTAGATTTTTATACCCTGGCCTTGACACAAAAATTCTTTGAAAATTGTAAAAATAGTCCTAACCAACTGATTAGAGGCATCAATTACTACACCCTTGATGATCTAACCAATAAATATAGAAAATATAAACATAAAAGGACAAAACATTTCTTACTAAACTAAACACAGTAACAATATTTGGAGTTTTTTAAGCATTGCAGATAATTTTTGCCCAACACAAACTTAAATTACAATGTATTGTGCTAGCCAAAATCGGTTTGATCCTAAATCAGGATGTACGCACGTTGATTGGATGGTTTATGAAAGGTACATCACACACCAAATTACAAGTAAAAACTAAATGTATTTGTATTGTACATATTATGAGCAATCAATTTTATTTTATTTTTAAATGATCTAGTCGAGAGATAATCAAGGTCACCGCAAGATGCCTTTTTTGAAAAGTACTTTTGGTCAGCTATCAGAATCAATTCAATTAAATTTATTAAAACACACTTTAAAGTTACCATAATATGTGTACCTACACATTTTTATTCGAATAAATTTAAAAGTTTTCTCAGGAAAAATTCTTGAAAAATCCTTTTTTTTTGGGTCTTCTTGACTGTGTATAACCCCTTAAGTATATGTCCTATCCTCAGTTTTAGTGTTAGACACTTCCTTCCTTCTATTATTGTTACAAAAATTTAGTCAGCTTTTCTTTCTTTGGTTAAATCGCTTTCTTTAAAATATCGTTGTAATTTGAATATGAACGTTGCATAAAATAAAAGTGGTTGCGTGTACTTATGTACGCGCGTGAGAAGTTATACTTCTTTGGTATCATTAAAAATTAATTTTTATTAATTTTATTCAAATAATGAATTTTAAGAAATTGTAATTTAATATTTAATAATAATAATATATATATTTAAAGATATAATTATTAAAAATAAATAATATTTTAATTTGTATCAATAAATTATAGCCAAAGAAAGCTGCACGACGTTTATAAAATTTGTCAGGATCATTTTTCTGGTTAACAATTCATGCGTGTCATGAAAACGAAGTTTCATAGAAATTGCGAAATAAAGTAAGTAGCTACTTGTCAAAGTAAATGTCTGAATCTTATTCATATCATGTGTTACTAAATTATTATTCTAAGATGGTTGAATCATTTCAGAATCCCAGATTTTGTGATAACTAAGAATATGCATGGAATGCAGACGTCATTTTTATCATTAAATTTCAAATAGTATAACAGCTACTGCAAAATTCGAGAAAAGTAATAACTTATTTACTAATAATATGTGTCATTTGTATTTATAATTATTTTTAATTTAAATATAAAAATTAATAAACTAGTAAATAAATGCAACAAAAATTCAAATTACGCGCGTCTAGTTAAAAATACCGAGCCGTTTTGCAAGCAACTTCATCTTGTTAATTTGTGATGATGAAATGGAACGCTACTAATGCTTCTGAAACCGCGCCGCGATGCAGACGTCATTTTCATCATTAAACTTCAAAAAGTACCTATAACAGCTACTGCAAAATTCGAGAAAAGTAATAACGTATTTATTAATAATATGTGTCATTTGTATATATAATTATTTTTAATTTAAATATAAAAATAAATAAATTAGAAAATAAATACAACAATAATTCAAATTACGCGCGCCAGAAAACCCAATGGTTTTTCGACTAACTTCATTTTGTTAATTTTTGGCTGAAAATGCGCGCGCATTTTAAAATTTCACTCTCATCATTTTTTCATAACGCGCCTAAAGAAGTATAACTTCAAAAATTTTCCAGTAAAACTTTGAATACATTTGTTAACCCTAAATTTTTTTCTACTGTCAAATTAGGGTCATAAAAACGCACAGAGTAGGTCCCCTGGGTAGATAAAATGTGTTCTAACTCTTAATCTCAAGTCATTAAAACAAAAAAACTAAAAACACAACACACAAATAATTTTTTTTCTTCAGATCTGAAGGACGCATTTAAGCACAAAATTATTTCATTGTTATAAATAATATGATAGAAAAAGAAACATTATCTTCCCTATAATTTAAAGTGATAAAATCAGTGTACATAATCTAGCTCTATTAGAAGTCACTTTTAGCTAACGTTTGTTCTTTGATTGATGGCATGCTTGATGGATTCCTTGGTCTGATAGTTTCAAAGTGCTTAATTTGCCTTTGATCCTGAATGCGTGTCCATTTGGGTTTCTAAGTTCATAGAAACTTGATACGAATGTGAACAATTTAACGAGACTTCAAAACCAAGATATCTTCAAATAAATTTTATTAGAATTTAACGATTCAATATCTAATTTTTAATTTTAACTCTCAATCATATAAAAAGTTTTCTATACAAATCAACTATCAAACGTGGAAAACAAATAATTTATTGGCCCTGAACTTATTTTATATGTTCAAAATAGATTTGCCAACTCTAATTTGCTACTAGTTTTGGAATCAAGGGTATATATATAAAGGTGCACCCGTACCTTGAAATGTTATATGTCCGATAATTTATCTGTTCAACGTCTTATTGTGCTATATAAAATTTATCTGAATAATTGATATGATAAAAAATGAATGTAATGACCAAAATAAAATAATGTTAATATCTTCATTATTATTTCACCTATTTTATTATACTCTCACTTTTAATAAGACATGATATATTTTACTAAATAGGCAAAAGTCAAGGTTTTATGAATCTTTCGTTTTTTTCTGTCAATTATATAGAGAATGGATTGTTATAAATTGAACAAGTTGAATTAAAATGATCAATATTTGGGGCAATTTTTCGAATAAATCACGACTTCAAAACCAAATACATGAAAATTTTTACGAAATTGTTCTTAAATGAGTATTTGTCCAATAAAAACTTTTCTAGAAATATTTTTGGTTTAATAAGAAATACTGTGATGATCCCAATGTTGCTTGAAATTATATTATACGAGTATGTAATGTTTACAACTCGAGGAAAATTATTAATCTGGCTCTCTAATATTACGATATCTGATTTATAACTTCTAAGTGAGTAATTAAGAAGATTTCGGGTCTATTAAAACATACCTATCAGAAATATCCGAAATTATATGTTAGAAAATATATTATATAGCCACCACAGATTTATTGGCTTATTATTATAAATGATAATATTGTAGTTTCAAAGGTTTATTACTCCATCATAGGCAGTTGTAATAAATTATTGATTGAATTTCACGATTTGTTTTGAATGTTACGTAGGTTTTTTTACAATTTTTTCGTGTGTTTTTTGAAGCCTATAAGTTTTATGTAAGTTTAACGTTACTTTATTATTTCTCAAAAATTTTTCATTTGATATAACTATATAGTATATACAAACATGAAATTCTCAAAATCGATCAATACATATCCAAATATAATATTTTTAAAAATGGTTATATATCATCAATATATTTTAACATTACAAGAAATGGAAAATGAAAAATGAATTCTTAAAACCAATCGTTATAATGTAACATATTTTATATAAAATTTCAATTTGGTCAATGCTATTAATAGCATTAATATCTATTCGAGAATAAACTTTATTCAGTTATAAAACTTTTATTGACTGACAAAATTGAGAGCTGAAATATATGGCCTTGAGGTAAGCAAAACATTTTTTTTTAAATATGCTGATCCTATTTTGTATAGCTTACTATTCAATAACACATTAAAAACTGCTTAATCTAGTACTAATTTATTTATTATATTTCTTCTTAGTTCAAGTATTTATAGTTAAATAATTTTATTTAGGTTCTTTATCGGTTTCCGAGTCGAAATTTTAGACCTATTTTGGCCCTAAAATGGATCTTTTACCCTCATCTCAACCTAAACGATATTCCATCATCCCCATTTTAACATACATGAAATTTTTATTATATTATGTGAACCTCGTTTTGTCCTAAAAAAAATTTATCATCATAAAATATAAAACTTGGTTGTAAACCTGTTTTTTTTACAATACCTATTGCAAATATTATTTACTAATAACCCAAATTTTTGATCTCTCTCTTTCCTATACTTGCATGCTAAATATAATACTAGCTTATCCCCGCCCGCTTTGCTGGACATAGCTAAATTGAACTGATTAATTAATAGAAACCGTCATAGCAAAATATAAAAAAGGTCATTACAGTTATGTTGACATAAAAAGATAGTAGTTATTCCTCAAGAATCGAAAATTTTCCTGAATAATAAATATCTTCGTATTTTTACCTCCCTAGAAATCTCACAATTTGCAGTTCAGTCATATTTCAAAGGATTTTTACCCGTAATTTACGTTTGACATATTTTTAACTCCCTATAAATGTATAAGTTGAAATGTTTTTTTGTTCCAATTCACTCCTTTGTGACTCTGTGTATTTTCCCCTCTATAAATCGAAGTTCTAACAGGCCCTCACCTCTCTAAGCCAAACTCTTAATTGGGATCACTTAAGTCGAACTGTATGCTTTGGTTATTTATTCTTACAGGTGTCATTTTGGTACTTCAATATTTATTTTTTAAGAATGAAATCTATTCACTGCAGAGAATTCCCAGATTACTCCAAGTTTTACTCTCAATGAATCGAACAACGGATAAATAAAACTACTCCTTCGATAATTCAAACGTTTACTGAGCCAAACTATAGATAAAATATAACCACCTTTAAATTAGCTATGAATTTATTGTTTCTAGGAATTTAACTTATCGAGATTTCACTGGATTAAAAAAAGTTCAACTATGAAAATAAAAATTTTTATAATTTAGAATATGTATTATAAAAGTCGTCTAAAACGGTGAACTTGTAAGTTAATTTTAATGTTTCGTACTGCTTAGTCGTTTTAATTTTTTGAGTCAAGCATCCGAACCGATTCCAGTTATTAAATACATGGACAAGAACAATTTTTTTTCAAATTGCGTCAGCCTTTAATACGTTACCGAATAGCAGTAAGGATATGATAGAAAATAAACACGCTCCGTCACCTAAAATCTCGACAATTTAGAAAGGTATACAACGCCCGTGTATTAAAACATATTCTAGGTTCATTGTTTATATTTCCTAAGTATTCTATTTGAAAATATTAAAGATAATGAATTATATAATTGATGAAAATCAAAAGTGTTAAAGCAAATTGTGAAAATCAAATCAATTTGAGTTAAATTTTATATTAGTTTCCAAGAAGTTACAATAAAGTAATAACTACGGTTGCCATGACAATTTTTGTTTAATGTAAAATCTGTAGTGAGATCAATTTGGTAAAATGGGTAGATGAACATTTTATTTTCAATAAGATTTTCGTAAAATCCGTTCTTAGCACGCGTCTACATGGTAAGAGGAGTAACTATGGTGAATTTCAAGTCGATCAGACCTATAGTTTCAGAGATCTCGTGATAATTCAGTGATCGTTTTTCGCTTATATATATAGGTATATATATATATATATAGATTGTGTACCCTCTATTACCTAACATAGAATTTATTGTATATCTGGATATGATCCATTACTGGTTTGATCCTTAATCCTGTTCACTCTTGTTCATTTTTACTCAGCTTTAGTATCTTGTAAACCGTTCGAGTGGCTACGTTCGTTATAATACAACAATTGAGTAAACCTATTTCACTACCTTTTTGATTTATTTTTCAATATTGTCTTTATAAAAAGGCCTAAAAGTGTAAATGTAAAAAATTTAAACGCGAAAAAACCGAGTTTAAAAGAAAAAGTGTGAAGAAATTTGCTTTAATTTATTATCTTGAAAGTAATCAGAGAGATGTTATACAACTAAATAAAATTTCTAAAGAAATGCACATGCTCGGGTATATTGTGGATTATAATGAAAGGAAATCCTGGAAAAAAATGATGGCAATGGCGACAATAAAGGAGCTGGTAAACGAGGACAAGGAAATTAAGAATTAAGAACTGATATTTGTAATATTCTTATTCCTTTTAAATTTATCGCTAATATTAATGAAACTTGTATATTTAATGAATAAAAATAAACAAAATATTAAAATAAAAATGTTATTCTTTTTGAAAAAAAAAAACCTACCAATAAAACAATAAAAGAGAGTGACAAAGAAAGAGCCAATAAAAGAGAGAGAGAGAGAGAGGGAGAGTAAATAAAAAAAAATTATGAACCTCATTTGAACCAAATATTGTATTTTGTCCGATAAATGCCACTTGTAGGTTCAAATGAGGACCAAAATTCAAATGAAAATGGTCCTCTTTTCAATCTACTTGAACCTCTGAATAGCCTAGATTTTGAGGGCGAAAATAGGTCTGAAATTTCAACTCAGGAATGCTCTAATTCTTCATCTTCAAAAACTTTTGATCTTCCACCACTACGTCGTTCTTCTACGTGAAAATCAGCCTTCTTGAAGCGTTGATACCACTCACGACATATTTTTTCACTCATAGCAGCTTCACCATAAGCTTCTGAGAGCTTTCAGTGAGCCCTAGCTACAGAATGTTTATAATTAAAAAATACATTAACAACTCTCGTAAATGACAAGAATTTAGCTCATAAACTGGCCCTTTTAATTGGCAATAATTATAGCATGTAAACACAAATCAACTATTGGTGTTATCAGGTTAAATTTTAATTTGAACCTCAAATTATTATTTTTCATCAAAACTAAACATTTTCTTGTGATAGAAAATATTTTTAGGTATTCACAAACTTTTCTCATATTTTTTGAACAAATTTTACTTTCCAAGTAATAAATGTTGAAAAATGACAACGATAATCCAGCAATAACAAATCAATCAGTCAAAAAAAGCGTCAAAAAATAATAAAATTCTGTCAAAGCTTCTTTCTTATACCGCCTTATAATTTGGTAACTTTGTAAAAAAAATTATTTAGGTATATTTCTTAAAACAATTGTTTCAATTACCAAGGTTATGAACTTAATAAAACAACAGGTGGGTAGACATTTTTTCTCTCTAATACTTTATTCATATTTAGGCAAATAAGTTACACAATTACTATCCGAAAGTTTAGTTAAACTGTTACATGATTAAAGTTATTTTTATAAAATTCTTAAAATACCTTCTGTTTTTTAAGGAAAGAAGAACTTACATTTTTATTTTTATGAGGGAATAATCACCTCTTACATTAGCTAAAAATCTATTAACTTAATTCAGGAATTTTGAGATATATTATAATTATTATTCGAGCATTTTTTTTTTAAAATTACAATTACACAGAAAACTCACTCAAATCTCTGACCGAATTCCTTGAAAAATTAACGAAACAATTTTCATACTTATTAAAATTCAAACGAAGTCTTCTCGTATTCATCTTACGTTCAACTATTATCTCGAAATAATTGTAAAAAAAAATTAACGAATTACATTTTCAAGGTTAATAAGTATACGTATACATTGTATAATCAAACAAAAACTCCCAAAAACAACCTACATTATAATTTTTTTTTCTTTAAATTCATCGAAAAATTAGTTCGAAAGAATTTCGTATATAAGTATAGAAAAGTCCTTGAACGCGAAGTCATGCATGGCTTCGGCAATTTTCATGTCCATACCTAGTTCTTATAAAGTTACATGAGCTAAAATCGAAATGAAGATTTTAAGTATATATATATATATATATATATATATATATAGGTGTAGTATTTATATGTGTGTATAATGAGATCTTTTTTTCTCCACATTTATTATTATGCTCTTCCTCGTTTCATTTAATTCATCGGTCAAGGTGAAGTGATTTGACTTTTTTCTATCTCCGAACGCAAAATAACACGAACTATATACCTACCTATTATTTATTGAGTACTATGCGATACATTGACTGAGTTGTTAAATTTTAATAACTTACAGGAAAGTAAACAAAATTTCCAAACTTTTAATGTCAATGAAGGCAATGAGTTATGTAATAATTAAAATAAGAAACATTTGTCATGCGTTGATTCTTTGTTGTTACCAAACTGCACAACTTTTACAATTTAATTAATTATTAAATCATAGAGTTTGCAAACGACTTGTACGCCAAATATAAAAAATATCAAAAAATCTTAATACAAGCGAATTTAGGAATTCACTATCAGCAAGACTAACAATAAGATAACAAATGCAATTAAGAGTTAACTGAAAAAACTAGAAACTGCTTAAAAATGTTTTTTTACTGTACTTTTCTTGTTTTTTTTTTTTTTTTTTTTTTATTTAATAGTCAATGCATCTTTTAATGTTTAAGACAAATTGGTCGAAAATTTTTTTGTTCATATTTTTTTAAGTTAAAAAAAGTTAATATAGACCAGTGCTTTTAGCCTTTGAAAAAGGTAAAAAGTGAAAAAAATTATAGTAGGATGAAACCCTTTGGAAAAGGAAGATAATATAACAAAAATGAAAGGAAAAATAAATTACGGTTGATCTGAGGTGGGGAAATGAAAAAAAAGGGGGAGGGGTTAAGGGTAGAAACAGTTTATCTCGATTTCCGAAAAATTATAAGTCCTATGGCAAAAAAAAATAGCAAAGTTGTAGTTAAAACGTAGATCTACAACTTTTATACTGACACTTTTTTCACATAACCTCAAAATTTATGTGAGAAATTCAAATTACCAAATTTTTGGCTTTTAATTTTTATCTTTCACAAAAAAAAATTTACACGTACTTTGGTGAAAACTTACCCTTTAATGTGCCAAATACACAGTAATTTTTTTGATTTAAAATTTTAATTTTTTTACCTTATAATGACTTAATATCGAAAAAGCACCCTAATTTTCAATCGAAAATTCTCACGTCAAAACATCTGATTTTTTTAAAAAGTCGGTGAGTTTTTTTTTTTGTTGAATAATTAATAATATTGCATTAAAAATAATTGCATAAAAATGCAATAATTAAAGTGTAAATTTTAATTATTGCATTTTCTGAGAACATTTAACATTGTTATGTATATATTTTTTGCATCATCAGAAAGTAGAGGTTTCAACGAACAAAAAGGTCACCAATTTTTTTAAAAATCAGATGTTATAACGTGAGAATTTTAGGGTGCTTTTTCGACATTAAGTCATTTTAAGGTGAAAAAAATAATTTTTAAATCAAAAAAATTACAGTGTATTTGGGATATTAAAAGGTAAATTTTTACAAAATTTCGTAAAAATAAATTTTTTTTTCTAAAAGGTAAAGATAAAAATCTAAAAACTTGGCTATTGAAATTTTTCACAATAATTTTGAGATTATGTGAAAAAAGTGTTAGTGCAAAAAGAACCATTTAACTTTTTTCCATAGAACTTGTAGTTTTGTCGAAAATCGAGATAAACCGTTTCTACCCCACCCCAGATCAACCGTAATTTATTTTTCCTTTTATTTTTGTTGTATTCTCTTCCTTTTCATATTGGTTTCATCCTTCTATAATTTTTTTTCTGTTCATAAATTATCTACCTTTCTCTAATAATGCTTTAACTATATAAAAAAATACTTTAATAAGTTCATTGATTATGTTTAACTAAATTTTATGTACAGATTAATTTCAGCATTCATTAATTCCGATTTTTTTTCATTTATTGCTTGTTTATTTTCTATACACTAGAAAATTCAACAAAAATAGTCAAAATTTTTCTTGATATCCAATAAGGGAGAAAATGGGTGTAGAACTGAATATTTTTATGTTTTTTTTTTTTTTTTTTGACCCTTACAAAATCAAATTTTTTGGCATTATGAGGTCATTAAATTCATATACTCAAGAGTGTTATAAGATGCTTAGTAAATTTTTTTTTGCGAATATCACCAATTGCAGGTTACCACCATAGTAAGCAGTTTGTGTATATCCTCAAGGTCGCAATTTTCAACTGAAATAATTTAAAAAAAAAAAGATTATTTATATGTGTTTCTTTTGATGTGAACTACACTTATCTCAAAAAAAAAAAAAAAAAACAAAAATTGTCATGCTCCGATCCTTTAACGAGAGATGCTGACGCTTATAACTTTGGAACGAATTAAAATTTTGTTTTGAAATCAGAGAATATTTTTGAATAGTTGTACAAAAGATTAAGGAAAGAATAAAAAAAAAATTTTTTGAACCCTGTACAAATTTTTCCCCCTAAAATTTTCTCATAGAAATTTTTTTAGACACTTATTGATATTCCACTTTTTGGCCATGCCATTTTCTCAGAGATATTGATTATGCAAACTTATTTTCATCTTATGAGATATGAAACAACGAATCTAATGTGTTCGAGTTGAATGACTTTCAAAATTAATTCTTAACTTGATTTAACATTTAAATATTATTAACATTTAAGTTCAACTTTATTTTAAGCCAAATTAAGGTCCCGTAGCTTTAAAATGTAGTCAAGCAGTTTAAAAATCAAGTTATAATGCATTATTTTGACAGTAAATGCAAAACAAAAAAAATTTTTACTCTCTATAATTAGATAGGTAAATAGCATAAACGTCGATTCAAATATAATTGCCATTCATTCAATTAAGAACATCTTCTCTATATTTCCATCTATTGCCTAATCACTTGTCTTGTTTCCATAATTTTTCTCTTGATTCGACTCCAAATTATTACATAAAGCCCACGTGTCCTGATAATATATATAGGAAATACGCGGAACGATGATCCCCGGTGAGATTTTCAAACCAATTTTTTGTTTGCTCCCGTGATAACGCATGTGACCATTGCATACCCCCACATATTATGCATACACGTGAGATTTATTTCAGACCATTTATAATTCAAATTAGAGCAGCGAAAATAAAATCAACCCAAGTCCTTTTAATTCACATCCAGCATCATTTTCATATAAACACATTCAAACAAAACAAAAAAATGATGCCTATTAAAATACTTATCAAATGGCGAGCATTTAAATAATTTATTCCTGCGTAGCAAAAATGATGTTAAAATATGAAAGACTTTAAGGCTAACGCAAAACCAGAGTTGATATAACCACAGTGTGCAATGCAGTTCGATTAATATGAAAATGAATAAATTTGAATAAATAAATAACAGCCATAATCCGTTTTTTTTTAAGTACCAGATAAAAATTTAAGGAAGCCATGAAAATAACAAATGACTATCTAACTTTTCCAAGGCCTACTGAAGTAGAATATTAAATAAAAATTCTGATGTAATATTTCTTCGTTCTAACATCAACGCATATATAACAAATGATATTTTTTTTACTTATAATTTTGTGCTTCCCTTTTTTTCGCGTTGCAAAAGAAATCCTGTTTAAAGCATATGGTTCAATATTGATTGGCTATATAGTTTCAATTGAAAACGTGAACGATTATACTTTTAAAGTAGAAATTTTAATATGAAGAAAATAACATTTTGAAGGATCATGGATATTTGTTCGGTATGACACGTGTCAAAGTCATATTTACGCTAACATTTTATTGTAATGTGACTTGATTTTAACCAAATTTACTGGAATTATTTATTGGTTTTTCTGGAATGAAAAAAATGTTGGTGTTTTGCAAAGCTTTGATGTGATTGAAAGTTTAGTTGGGATGACGTCTATAGTAGAGTCTTACTAATCTGGCACTCATCTAAGTAATCCGGTACGTCCAATAATCCAACAACAAAAATATTGAAGATGAAGAATTGAAAGAGTTACTCGACCAAACCTCAAGTCAAATACAAGAATAGTTTGGAGAATCTTTAAGGGTGACTTAAAAAGTCATTTTCAAGCGTCTAAAAGTTTTAAGATTGATCCAAAAGCTAGGAAATTGGTTGCCATACGAATTAAAGCCGAGAGACGTGGAAAAGCGATGTTGTATGTCTGAAATGCTGCTCCAGCGTAAAAAAAAAGTTTTTCCATCAAATTGTAATAGGTGACGAAAAATGGATTCATTTCTACAACCTCAAGAGCAAAAAATCAAATGTGAAGTCTGGTCATCCCCATCAACACCGAAGAAGAATATTCACGCTGCCAATATAATGCTCTGAGTTGGGTCTTATGAGCGTCTAAAACTAGGTGAAACCATTACTGGAGAGCTGTACTGACAAAAGCTGCTTCGTCAAAAGGAAGCATTGGAAGAAAAAATGGCCAGAATGGAAGACCAGACATGAGACATTGATTTTCCAACATAGCAACACTCGGCATATACTGTTATACTTCTTTAGACGCGTTATGAAAAAATGATGAGAGTGAAATTTTAAGGTGCGCGCGCATCAGTAAGACACAAAATTAACATGATGAAGTTGACCGCAAAACCGCACGGTTTTTTTAACTAAGCGCGCGTAATTTGAATTTTTGTTTTATTTATTTACTTATTCATTTATTTTTAAATTAAACTTAAGAATAATTAATTCTTTAAATATATTTTTAATATTTGACTAAGAAAATATGTATATATACCGATGGCACTTATTATTAATAAACAAGTTATTACTTTTCTCGAAATGTAATAATTTTGCAATAGCTGTTATCATACTATTTAGAGTTTAGTGATAAAAATGACGTCTGCTTTCCATGCATATCCTTGGTCATCACAAAATCTGGGACTCTGAGATTATTCAACCATCTTAGAATAATAATTTAGTAAAACAAGGCATGATAAGATTAAGACATTTACTTTGACAAGTAGCTACTTATCTTTATTTCGCAATTTCTATGGAGCTTCATTTACATGGCATGTGTGAATTGTTAACCAGAAAAATGATCCTGACAAATTTTATAAACGTCTTGCAGCTTTCTTTGGATTTTATTTTCATTGTAAACCATAGTTTCCCACACTTTTTAAGCCATTAAATAGTCATAAAAATATCAATTTACTACACAAACGGTGACTCGGAAAAAACGTGTTTAACGTCAGATTACTTTTAGGCTTTTAGTGCGACGCGTTGTTCTTAGAGGCGTTAGCATCGGTCAATTTTATCATCACAGCGCAAGTCCGTAATGCTTAAATGCATTTTGGACATTGCCCTGCTATCTGTGTTCAACGCGCCGTACTAAAATTCACAAGAACCGCACCTCTCGTAAAAGTGTCCGCTCCACGAATAAATTATATTCAGTAGTGATTTAAATTGGATATTTGAATTCATATTATTTACTATTCGCAAGTATAAGTGCAAAAAATTGTGCTTATATACTTTCTCAAGTGCTCCGATATAATTAAGGTTAACTATCCGTATGTATTATTTATTGATATAAATTAAAATATCATTTTCTAAATTTTATTTTAATTAATTATTTGTAGGCAATTAATAAAAACTAATTTTTAATGGTGCCAAAGAAGTATAACTTTTCACGCGCGTACATAAGTACACGCACCCACTTTTTGTTTGAATATCAGTAAGTAGAATACTAATGAAGATTTTGTAGAGCATTCAAATATTAAAATCAAATAGAAAAAGGTAAAAGTTATTTCTGTTGACTCGTTATAGCCACAAAATAAGTCATTGACTAGCAATCTAAAAAGTTTAATAGTTAAATTTTCAATATTAATGCATCGTAAGACACTTCTTATGTATGCCATCAACAATTATTGCACATTTGACATTTGTAATATGAAAAATGGATTTTTTTTGAAAATTGATTGTTTTAATGCGCTTTGATTTCGATGCAACTTAAATTGCATATTTTGAAGATTCACTGGTGCCTATTTGAATTTTTAAATGTTAGTTTAAATAGAAATACGCAAAATATGTTTTTGTGAGCACTACGAGTAATATAGTCATCAAAATCGATCACAAACAGAGTAGAGGATGAGTTTAAAAGCAAAATTTTTGTACAAGGACATCAAAAGACATCTTATGTGAACTTGTCAACGAAAAATGTCACATTTGAAAACTTTTGATTGCTCTCACAACGCATACACTGCTCTTGAATTTTTTTAATAATCAATAGATAGATAGAAGTAGAGTGAATGTTTAAAATAAGTTGTGCAGGTTTCGTTTTGTTAAGATTTTTAAATTAATATAATTTTTAACAGAAATTTTAGTACAAGTTATAGAACCAACTATTGAATCTTTACGTTTAAAATATCAAAATCATTGTTTTCGAAATATTATTTTTAGAGACAAAACCTTAGTCTCACAAATAGTTAACTTGATAAACTTAATTAATATAGAAATTTTGTTAAAAAAGTATTAATTATATCACTGATAGCAAAAAATCAAACTCTAACTTGAATGAGAATATTAAAAAAAATATTTTTTCTATAATAGTTCTTACAAAGTGTATTACACAGGAGAGAATACCAAAAATTTTCCACGATATTTTAAGTGCTAAGTAGGCACAAAATATTCTCTATTGCATTTAACAATAGCAGATTTAGCAGATAAATATAAAAATGTTTATTTTAGTAAGAACTCTATAAGCCAAAATTTTTATTATAAAATGAATAACTGGCATTTAATTTAATCAGAACAAATTTTTAATAATCTGTAATAAGAGAATTGTTATTTTTTTTTAATTCGTGAGCACATAAATCAGTTCTCATACATTAGCAATCATGCCATTTTTCTCATTTTTAATCAAAAATTGTGCCTTATCAGCTGAAACATGCGTTTTATTTCTATTTATAGAAATGTGCATGCAAGAAGAAAAAAACACCTTCTCTCTGTTCCACACAGTACAATCCGAGTTCTCTAAATAATTTGTTCCAATAGAAATGAAATATTATCCGTTAACGCATTAAAAAATTTATTATTTCACGATTAATTGTTTTTATCAAGGACAAAAATGCACTTGGATATCAACGGACGACCAATGAAAAGTCGATAACATTTATCGCTGATCAAGCATCCAAATCAACAGCATTTCGTAACACTCATCAATATGACCATATACCTACTCTTAATTAAATTGTACAGTTTTCCTGTTCATTAAAAAATGTCTTAAAACAAATATTTCAAAATCGATAAAAATGCCAACAATTTCGCTATTGTACTAGGTCAGGCGCTCAAAAGGCAGTCTTATTGGAAAGAAAAATTATCAATTTTCAATAACAATAAAAAAATTACGATAAGAACAAGGTCTTAGATTTTAGTCCGTTAATTTCATTATAACTTGATAAAATTTTTATTATTTTCATATTTTATTCTTTTTTCATAAAAAGTTCAAGAGGTGTGGAATTAGAGATTCGCTACTTAACTTGACTTTCAATTTCTTGTCGTAAATTTGACTCGAACCAAGTCAAACTAGAGTCAAAGGTTAAAATCAATATATCAAGTACCTACGACATTATAATACAGACATTAAAAAATTGTCGTATCCCATGGAATCAAATCATAATGCATTTATATGTAAAACTTGCAATGTTTGTTTTTAATCTTGGCTCTTAGATTTTCGTTTAATTTTAGCCCGTTATTTTCATTATAACTTGATAATATTTTATTATTTTCATATTTTATCCTTTTTTCCATGAAAGTTTCAAGAGGCTCTTAGACTCTTCCAAAGAATTTTTTTTATTCGATCCTCGGGATTTTGTATCTCACTAAAATTTTAATATACATACAAGACTTAGTTTTCAAGGTTTGATCCTCAAAAACATTGACCAAATATTTGTTTTATTAGAAGTTTTTGAATGAAATTAACCATTTAACAATAAGGGTGTTAAATTAAGAGTGTTCTGATTTTAAACTACAATCATCAAAAAACAAATTATATTAGCCGCTACATTTTTTGTTGAACATTGCAGAGTAAAATAGTTTAGTAGTAAAATAGTTTAAATTAAAATTAAATTCTTAATCGTAAGTTAACAATTTTATTCCATAATTAAAATTGAAACATGAGCTTTAGGTCTTCGTGAGCAAAAGTTTTTGATCTTCTTGATATTTGTGAGAACGAAAAAGTAAATTTTCTTTAAAGATTGTTCGTTAAATTCTTACTTGCAATGATAAACGACACAGAAATTGATTAGTATTTTTTCATTTCTGTCCCTAGGTTGCAAAATATTCACTTCTGTTCGCGAAGGTTTTTCCTCTCTGCAGGTTTATTATCTTTAAAAGAGTCTATTTGACTATATTTTTACCTATCTTACAATATAGGAACGCTGGAACTTTATGATTAATTAACCAAAACCATTTTGAAGTTTGAACAGTAGGTTAGTTCTAATATAATGCTCTTAATAAGCTATTACATTTTCAATCGTCTGCGCTCCATTTTTTTTCCGCTTTATGATTTTGCAATCTATCCCTGAACATTAAGCAAATATGATGAATGTACAGGTGGGAGAGATCGCACCCCCTAAAAGGAGTACCTTAAGGTGTTAGTGGTTCTCTAAAAGATAACTCCAGAAACGCGATTCAGCCTTCGATGGTGACCAGTATTATCCAGGAGGTTGACAGCCAGATGGTTGGGATCTTTGTTCAGTCTCTACAAATATTTTTGACTCAATCTGGCTATCTCACTCCTTACTGTAGCTACTTTGAGGTCCCGACGGATGGCGTGATTGGTGACGTACCAAAAGGCGCCAGTTATTGTCCTCAAAGTTTTTGACTGGAAACGCTGAATCTTGTCCACATTGGAGTTACTAGTGTTACTGGCGGCTCCCCACAGCTGTATCCCATATATCCAGATGGGTTTAGGCATGGACTTGTATATAGTTAATTTGCTGTCCAAGGACAGTTGGGACTTTCTTTGCAGTAGCCACCACAGTTTTCGGATAGTGATATTCAATTGGTTGCATTTGTGAAGGATATGTTTAGACTAGGTGAGGCGTATGTCTAGGTGCATTCCAAGGTACCTGACCTGCGTAGCCTGCGTATTTCATGACCATTTAGTGAGATAGGACGACATATTTCCCTTCTTGGGGTGAATTTCACGTGGACAGACTTGGTCTCGTTGATGGTGATCCTCCACTTGCAGAACCTTCGCTGGAGTTCATTTAGTGCAGACTGGAGCTTCTCAGAGGCCATTCTGGGATGGTCGTGGATGGCTAGTAGCACGGTGGCATCAGCGAAAGTCGCAAGGGTTATCTCTTCGTTGATTGGGGCATCGGTCGTGAAAATCCTATAGAGGAGAGGCCCAAGGACGCTGCCCTGTGACACTCTAGATCCTATCCGACGTTCCGTAGTGGTGGATTCACCATAATATACATAAAATTTTCGATCATCTAGATAGGATTGGAGGATACACACAAACAGCTCTAGGAGTCTCATTCTGATCTTGCGCAACAACCCTACGTGCCTTGTCAAATACTTTTTTTTCCTGGAGACACTGCATAATTGTGCTTATGACCCTATGTGCTTGTTTTATTGACGAGTGTTGTCGCCTGAACCCAAAGGGTCTAGCCGAATAAGCATATCTCAGCGGACCCAAGCTGTTTTTTAGCCTGACGTTTATTTTATTCTCCTCCACATATACCTCTAGGTGGTAGTAGTAAGTATACTTGATATTAGACCGCTACCCCTTCTATTATCGGAGCTAAAGGGGTTACAACCCTTAACTTAAAAAAAAAAATTCTCCGAAACTAATAAAGATAACAGAACAAATTTTTCAAAAAAACATTTAAATTAATAAATTTTACATTCTGTATTTTTTTTGTGCTCGCATCAAAATATTTAAGTGGTGAAAAAAAATAATTAAATATTTAAGGGGCTGTTTTTATACCTCCTTCTTAGTTGACACCTATCAAAAAAATAAAATTTATGCAACTATTAAGTACCTACTTACCACAAAAATTTCAAGAAAATCAATTTGGTGGAACATAGGTACTCTTAAATATATAATCCGCGCTATTGTTTGAATAGCGACCATTAGTTCTAAGGGTTGTAACCCCTCTAGCTCCGATATTAGAAGGGGTAGCGGTCTAATATCAAGTATACTTACTACTACCACCTAAAGGTATATGTGGAAGAGAACAAAATAAACGTCAGGCTAAAAACAGCCTGGGCTCGCTGAGATATGCTTATTCGGCTAGACCCTTTATAGCTCCATTAAGAAAAATAAAGGTTCACTGAAGATTAAACATCTAAATTATGGTTAATAGGAAATAATTTCTTTTAGAAGACATTTTTAATTTGTCACTTTTTATTTAAAATATAATTATGTATATATATAGAAAGTTGACTTTCTTACTAATAGAGTCAGATTTAATTTTTTCTTATTTTGTAGAAAATCGAACGTAAGAATTTGTGATGTAACCTTTGGTTTTTTTAATAAACTTATTTATTTGAATTAAAAATTAGGTTTCCTGTGTATCTAATGCACAACAAGTTTTAAAATTGGATCTGCATTGATTTAAATGCTGTCGTCAACTTTATGTTATTATCTACGCGGAAGAAATTAATGATTCAGGGACAAGAGGAAGTTTGTATAAAAATATTCATTACTTACATTTCCTAAGATGTTTTCAATTGAGCAAATAACATCATATTATGGTTATCCTTATTTTTTTTTAAATACATACAATATTAAGTTGTAGTTTAAATTATATAATAACAGAAAACACCAAATATACAAGTGAAACTTAACGATACAACTTAAATGTATTAAATAAAATCTGTAGCAAAATACGTGCTTGGTTAATTACATACATTCAATTACAGTTTCCTCATTAACCATAAAAAAGTGGTCGTTTATAAGTAATAAAATTTGAAGATCCAAGGACTTGATACAATGAATATGATAACAACTAAGTAATTTCATTTTATATAGAGCAAAAAAAGTTTTTCCTTCCGTATAAGAGCCTTTTTCCTGATTAGTCATCTAAGTTACGTTTAAATAATACCTCCATATAGATATAACATTGTGACATAAACTTTCAAAAATTCAAAAGCCAATTTCCTTTTTTTTATGTTTTCTGTTTATATTCTAGTTACTAGTAAAAGGCCAATATACGCTTTCGGTAGGATTAGACATGCTGTAATAAGATAATGGGGGCGTTTGAGGTGAATCTGTATTGTGTCAATGGTAAGGGGAGAGGAACCAAAAGATATATAATCTTATGTATTATTCGTATCCTTGAATCGAGAATCGACTCGTGGCAAGCATTATCTTCAAAGGCGACCTTGTAAACAGATGGCTCGTGGCAAATTGCGATGATCGCAACGAAAACTGGTAGTGGTGAGGGTAAAAAAAAGATCCATTTTCCGGTCATAAATTTCGGAAAATGAACTCTTACATCAGTACGTGTTTGTTTTTCATTTCGTTTTCCCATCGCTTTTCATTCTACCCAAAAAAAAGCAAATTAAAATCTGAACTAAGCCAAGATTAAAAATAAATATTGCAAGCTCTACACATAAATGCATAGTTATTTGATTCCTTGGGATAAGACATTTTTTAAATGACTTGTACTTGATATATTTACCATATATTGATTGCCGAAATTTTAACCAATTTCAAGATATCATTTTTTTGTTATTGTTTACTTTTAGGATCCAAAGGAGAGATATCACTAAAACTTAGTTATTGGCTTTATCTTAACACCCCTATTGATCAAAAGTTTTCTATATATTCTAGTACCAAGTGGCTTTTAAATAACTTACCATATAAGAAAGTTTTTTGAAAAAATCTGACTCAATAATTAATCGAAAGCGACTCATCTACAATTTACATTATAACTTTAGTTGTGGTAGATTTGAAAAGGAGGAAGATAGAAAGAATTAAAGTTTAAAACATTGATTGTATCAATTTTGAAAAGAAAAAAAAAATCTTATTTTATATCAATACTTTTTTCTTTGATTTGATATCTGGTAAAAGTTTCACACTCTGTCTCTCAAGACACAACAAACTTTCTTTCCAAACTTAATTTGTAATTAATCGATTTTCTTTGGTTCATCTATCATTTGATTTAAGATGACAATCACAAACAATTATTTAATTTAACTTATTGTACGTTGTTAATTTAGTGAAGCTAATTTTTGTTTTTACTGAAGTTAAATCACACTTTTAGCTTTTCACACTTTCACTAAAAAAAAAAAAATTACTTTGATCAATTTTAACTGATTTTTTAGACATGATGAAATCTGTTTAATAATAACCAAAGAAAAAATAAGAAAAATGTAATTTGGTAAGTCTTTTGATCATTGTGTATATGTGAACCAGAGGCGTGCGGTCCATACATGCTACAGATGCGCCGCATGCCTTGGGTGTAAGCCGATCTTAAAAATTAAATATTTTTTATGATTTATTCATTTCATTTTTTAATTTACGTAATTGCATGCATTGTAATATGATTCTTAAAATTTTATCATTTTATTATTTTTATCATTTATAAATTTTTTAATTTACGTGATAATGAAAGGTATCGCTCATAAAATTGGCATAGATTACCAAATCTAATGAACAGCAAAAGTCAAAAGAATGCGCAGGCGACCGTAGCATGCGATCTAGGCTAGATCTAGATATCTTTCTCGGCATTTCACATTGCCGATTAACGGTCTGCATATGCGTTTGACGTTTTGAAACTATGCAGTGAATTTAATTGTTGCTGATACTGTTCGTGACTTATTTTGATTTATTTACCCAGAAGCCATACAAATGTTCTGTTCTTTAGGATAAGAGCTATTTTCGTGGTATTTAAATACATTATATGATGCGCTTATTGATGATTTTTGTAAGAAGAAGCGTCGAATAACGCTAATTTTTAAAAATAAATACTTATAACACCATGTTTATCAAATAAAAAAATAAATTTAAACAATATGGTTTTTATTAACCCCCTCCAACTTCTTACCGCATCCCCTGTTTCAAAAGTCACCGCACGTCACTGATGTGAACATAATTTCTCTTATGAGTAAATTTTTTCAGTATTACAAAAATTAAATAATTTAAAAATTAAATTTTTTACAGTTTTTTTCAAATTTTAAATATAGGTACTTATACATATATGATATACATTTTATGAGCTGGGTGTGTGTTTTGACCTCCTCCGAACCCCTGGAGTTCGATCGAACCCAGATTAAGAACCACTGCTCCAGGAATCCATCAAGTCAAATAGTTAGACAAATATTTGATTTGACCTTTCATAACTAATTTTTGATATTAGTTTGGTTTGATTCAATTTACGTCAAAAAGCTTGAAAATCAAAACATTGAATTTCTAGTTAACTTTAAGCTTTGAATAAAAAACTTTATTCGTTTAATCACTTAACTTTAATAAATCTAACAAGTTTAAGTACAATTTTGAAAGACTATTTTCTATATTCAATATTGAACTTATCTAAAGCTTTACGGCCTGGACTAAACAAAACGTGTAACCCTTATGCCAATCGTGAGCCAAAAATCTATTTACATATTTTCATATTGACTTAGTTTAGATCTTAAAGCCGTATAAAAATGGTATACAATGTATCAATTAAATTTGAAAGAAAGTCTTGGAAGCAAGCTCGTATAACAGTCATCTGCAAACCAAAAAAGCCTCCGTATTTACCATCTAGTTACCGTCCAATAAGCTTGCTACCTACTCTTTCAAAACTGCTTCAAAATTATATTGAAAATATGTTATAGTGCCGCCATTCCAATTTGGTTTTCGTCAAAAAACATCAATTTGCCACTAATTATCTAGGATTACTGATTCTAAGCAAAACAATTCACTACAGCTGTACTTTTAGACGTAGCAAACGCCTTCGAAAACGTTTGGCATGACGGATTACTAGAAAAATTGTCAGACATTAGAACACCTGGATATCTGCAAAAAGTCTTAAGGTCGTTCCTCCAAAATTATTCATTTAGGGTAATCCTAAATAATGATCAATCTACGGAAAGAAAAATTGCGGTAGGAGTACCTCAAGGGTCGATACTGGGTCATATCTTATTTAATATATAAATGTATGATACTTCTGTGCCATCAAATAGCCTCGTTGCTATGTTTGCAGATGACTTGTATTATGACGCAAGTACAGAGACTGCTTCTGATAGGCAGAATGCTGAACCTGGAATAAGCAAGAATCCTTGTACAACAGGGATACATGAGCAGAACAGGAGAACAATAAAGCTTAAGGCTTCAGTGCGGGGGGAACGAGCCCTTACCTGGTTTTCTGCTAACGGGAAAAAAATGATGCAAGACAAAATATGGAAAACAAGCATTGACAAACTGCAGGAGGCTGAAACCGAGATCGAAGGATAGTTTTAAAAATAAAAATTGCAATTGAACCCACTGAAGAGCGAAGTCAAAATATTCAAACTTCGAAGAATACGGAATTTAGACGTGGTAAAGGTAAACGGCACCATATTACGATGAGACGGCACCCTTGACACTGTCAGATTGACTTGGCGTCAGCATATTAAAATAAATTTAAGAGAGGCATACGCGAGGCTACCTATACTATATCCTCTCATGAACAGGAAGGCGGTTCTCAATCTGGGTTGCACTTTATTGATATACACGTCAATCTTGAGACCGCTAATTACAAACGCTGCACCGATTTGGTCGCCAACATTTCAATCAAACAAAAGCAAACTCCAGATATTTCAAGATAAGGGGCTGAGGATCGGAGTAAACGTCCTATGGTACTTCAAACTCCAACGGGAGCTCAACATACAGTTTATCAAGGATTACACCCAACAACTAACTGACACTTACCTATCGCGTCTAAAAGAATACAAAAACATTTATCGAGTCAGCTTCCACAATATTAAAAATAGGTTAAAAGACTACCTCAAGCCTACTAAAAATACAAAAATAAATAAAAACATAGGAGTAAAAAATATCACATCATAGGGCTAAAACAAACAGTGAAAAAAAAATTAAAAAAATTGGTTGTCTGTAAAATCAGTTTACGGACGATAATTTTACGTGATAACGTCATAAAGAAACATTGATGAAAAATTGCATACTTTTATGAATTGAATTGAATAAATATTACAGAATTATCATTACTAGAGGTCGCCCAGTGGTCGAAATTCAACCATAATTCTTTACAATTTTTACATACCTAATGGTACTCTTCACTCGTAACTACCTCAAAAACCTTAGCTACTAAGCTAACTACAGCAGACAATGAATTGCATTTGCGAATGTTTGAAAAATCATTTCTTGACTAATTTTTTCTTCAAGATTCATTTAAAGAAAGTGCATCATATAATGATTGAAAATATTTATTTTAAGTTAAGGAAGGAAATAGGTGTAGAGGTTTCAAAATATTTATTTTTTTTCTTCCATAAATCTTTTACAAAACTATTTCAGAATATACTCTGAAAATTGCAAAACTAAATATCAATTCGTTCCCAAGTTATAGGTAAGCAATTAAGTGGGTATTCGCATAACTTTTTTATAACGCGTTTTCTTGAAATTACTTTTTTCTAATTTGTGTACACTCTAGCTCAAAAAGTTTTTCAGCAATTATTTTCAAATTTGGCACGCTTGGCACATATTTACATTGTCTTACTACTGAATAGTAAAAGTCTTGTAATAGGGTCAAATTTTCGAATTCAAGCTTTCACCGAAAATACATGTTTTGAGGTCCCCTAAGTCTAAAAAAGTAGTTTTTAGAAACATGTCTGTGTGTGACAGCCATATCGTATCGAACGCTTTTCCGAATTTCACCAAACTTGGAAATTTTTCTTCATATTTTATCTTGTTTTGACACTTTATTCTTGGAGTTTTTGAACTTTTTAAAATTTTTTCGAAAACGGCTGCAAAGATTTTCTTTAAACTTACGATAGTTCTTAGACTTATTAATGGCTACAACTTTTATTTGAAACTTTTTCCTGGAAAAATTTGATTAAGGACGGTTCTGGGGTGAAGGTTGGGAATTCATAAATACTTATATGATGAATACTTGTATGCATATAGTTCTGCTATGCATAGTTATAAGGTGCTTATATATTTCTTTTAACCAACCAATCTACTAAAAATCTGTGTGTGTCAAACGCATGGCAGTATGTGTGACGTCTTTTTTCATTAATTTAAGATATTTTTAAGCATTATTATAAAAAAATATTATCTAAATACGCAACTTCCCCATATAAACTTCAATTGTGCCAAATTTCATACTCCACCGTGTAATATTCGGTAAAAAGGTACCACAAATTTTTGCTTCACGTATTAATATATAGATTTCGTATAATACAAATATAAGAGTTAATTAAAAATTAACAATTTTTTCAAAATGAAATCAGACTGAAAATCATGAAGAATATCAATTTTAAATATAATTAAATAAATTGTAGAAAAAAAAAACACAAAACACGTTGTCTAGGATTCAACAATTATTGTATAAGAGGAAAAGCTTATTGTAGAAGTACTCGAAAAAGCTCGCGTGGCGGCGGTCCAGTAGCAGAACTCTATCGTGCCTCTCTATCGCTTGTATCGCGTTCTCGCTTGCACGCACAGGCTCAAACGGAACGTGACACTTTTTCATACAGGCTGCCGGTGTTCATCAATTTATAAAACGCTGTCACGTCAAAAAAAATGTGATAAGGCATTCACCTTTAAGTGTATCAGTGCCTGAATATTCTTGTGAAAAATCATGTGTAAGCCATGGGCTGATCCACGAAATAAACTTATTAAAAAAAAATTTGAAGGAACTATCATAAAAATGCATTCGAATTAAATATTGCATAATCTTCCCATTTATAATTACAAAATTGTAATCAATTTCAAACTACTTCAAACTTTTACCAGCATATAGGTAAAACATTTTGTATACAAATTTCACAAACTAAATCAAACATCAGTAAATTCTAACCCAAATAAATGTAATTTCAATTCCACCTCTCGATATATATATCAAAGAAATTTAATTTCAAAGATAAACTTCCCATACGCACATAACTAATACATAATTCATTAAGTTTGCAAATAATGTTGAAACGTTTCATAAACTAACTTCTTGTTTGTGAATAATGATTTTCAAAATGTTTTTCACAATAAAATTTCGTTATTTTTCAGGCTTATATCTCTTATCAATTCTTCTTTTACTAAGTCTGTATTTTTTTCTTTTTTAAATAAATCACAAGATTTTTTCCTACTGATAAGAAAGGTTTGTGGCGTTTTCTTTCTTCCATCCCCATTCCGTTTATACCTCAAGTAATTTATAACGGGAAAAGCTAATTTTTCTTTTTTTCTTATCTTATCAACGAACGAACGACATTGATGATGAGGCTGAAATTTTCTGCTGCATAAAACGTCCTAGAAATGCGCCTCATTCTTACTTTATTACACTCATATATATAAATACTAAGCTCTCGTATTTCTATGCATCTGAAACGATGGAAAAACAAATCTAAATGGCATTTTCAGTCGTATAATTTTAATGTTGTTTTCGATCTAAGCGAAAAGCCATGGCCTACCACAATCGAAACAATATTACGAGTGCACATAAAATGCATACAACTGCAATATTGCAAAATAATTTTTACTACTTCGTTATTGATAATTGGACTCGGTGTAACGAACATTTATTCTGTTTTCTATTTTAAACTCGAATTTTCACTCCGTCTTCTTTTACGTCTAAAGAAAATTGAAAAGGAAATTAAAAAAAAATATCGTTTTAATTTATTCTAATGGCTTATATTGTTCGATCACGTTTTGTAATAAAAATAGAAATAATATATATGCAAAAACTGCATCGAGTCGCAACAATTATGCAATTAGTCATTACTAAATGAACATTGGCGAATGCAAAAGAGTGATAACAAATAAAAAGAAATATTAAAAATAAAACCACAGAAAGGAAAATTAAATTTGTTCTAGAAAAAAATAAACATTGCATGTTATCAATTTGAAAAAAAAAATTAATAGTAAAAACGATTTTTAAGGCTTATTCCTAAATACGAAGAAGATAACAATTATGCTGACAAACATGAAAATTTGCAAGTTCTTATTGCATAATTTGTTATTTAATACTTATAACACGAAACTTTTTTTTTATCACAATGGATTAAATGATATAAAATAAACCTTGATAGCTATCGTAAAAATTTAAAAATTTTTGATTAACTAATCTTAAGAATAATTTTTACTAACTGATCAATCAACACAGCTTAAATAAGGCTTGATTTTTTTGAAGTTTTTTTTTTCTGTTATTTACATGGAATATTAAAATTGCATCAGTTTAAACAACACACAGTGCTTAAGAAAGAAAATTCCATTGAGCCTTAAATAGAAAAATCCATCTTAGCTGTTTCTTATGTTTGACGATGGAAAAAATTTAATGCAAACATGTGGTCGAGGAAAAATTTTTAAATGAAAAATTGCAGCTAAAAATAAATCCATGACTAATTCATTCTGCTGCATTTGCGTTTCATCTTAATTTATTGTTAATAAATTGAAAAAAAAAATATATAAAAATGTTTTTTAGATAAAATATTGCCAAAAGGTTCAATGCATTTTATAAAGTTAAATTAAAAAAAAAAAACAATTTGAGCCAAAATCTGAACCAATTTTATTTTAGTTGAATAATTAACTTATTTTGTCTATTTAAAGGTTGGTAAAACTGATTAAAGCATGTTTCAGAAGGAATAATAGGTTTAAAAGGTTAAAATAACGAGACCTGGCATTTACTCTCACTTGAAGAGTTTTTTCGTTTAACAAGTTTTCACCTATACAGATTTTAATTTATTTTTATTTTGATACAAGATTAAGTTCAAGTTTTTCTATCTCTATTATAAAGAAACAGTTCATCAATTTTTTTAATTACATAATACATACGACAAATTGATTGTGCGTTTTAAATGCATTTGTCAGTGTCAGTCGGTCAGTGTTTGAGCATCGCCATAACTGGAAGTTTGGAACAAACCTCTTGTTTCGTCGTTGACATACTAATATTTCGTAAGTTTACTTTGTAATGAAAATCATTTTCTTGTACTTTCTTATAGGAAAAAAATCGAGAAATCGAATGGTATAAACCTCCTGCGTCCTTAAAATCAACTAGCGCTCCTACAGGGCAATACTAAAATCACGTAACTCCACTGATAAATTAATTTTTTAATTTTTAATTTCATTTTTTTCCACCTCATGTAAAATTTTGTTTTTTGGACTTACAAGGTATATGTATATCAATGACAATTTGCCAATTCGGTGAATAAATAATAAGAAATTTAATTGGTTTATAATCGATATACTCGGTGCACTGGCATTCGAGAATATCCGTAATGTATTTTCATATGAAAGTCCATGATAAATGTGCATTCCAAATGCATTCGTTTGTATCAGGAGTGATCCCTAAGGCATCGTAAAAAAGCATTTTCATGGATTTTTCGAGAGTCGAGGAATTGTTTATGTATTCGAATTTTGATTGCATTTACACAATACCTTAATAGAAACCCAAAACAAAATATATAACCGCAAAATAGTTTTTTATTGATATAGAATTTAGGCAAATTGTGCTTATCTTTATACATATTATAAAACAAAGTCGCTCCCGCTGTCTGTTCCCTTAGATCTTTTAAACTACTAAACGGATTTTAATATAGTTTTCAGCAATAGATATAGTGATTCAAGAGAAAGGTTTGTAATTATAATTCATGCATATTATAGTAGAGAAAAGTCGAGAAAATTGAAGATTTGTAATGTGATGTCATAACAAGCATATTTTTGTGCACTTACATTGCAAATGCTAGCTAAACCTTACGAGATAGATCAAACTTATTTGCAGCAAAATTGTATATCTTAAAAAGATTGATAAAAAAGTCCCTGACGGTATATGTCTATCTATTAAGGATAACCTACAGGAACCATTTTTATCTTTAACATAGTACAAAAATATAATTGGTTATTTACCAAGCTATTTTAAACAATACAGTATTATTCCTTATCCAATTAAATACATTAGATATCTAGTGCATTTCATGTAGATCAAAATTGCCCTCTACAGCATATCGTTAAAATGAGTATCTTAGAAGATATTACAGAATAAAAAATCATTGGCAGAGCGACTAGATATTGTACGTCGTACGTAGTGGCTGTTTTATTGCTATTTTTTTATAAACATAAAAATGTTATGTTGGTCCTTATTTAGGACAAAAACTCAAAAAAATTCTACACCAATTAGGTATGTAAGGTACATGTACTCTTAAAAGAGTACAGTTGGTCACCCTACATAGGATAGCATAACAATTGAATCCTACAGGAACCGTGTATTTTCGTAGTATTTTCAGTAAGTTTTGGTAAAGTTCATAAAATAGCATTTTAACGCATTTTCCTCAAGAAGGACTAATCAATTTTCCACACTAACAAAAGAAATCTCTACAAAGTTTAAATAAAAAAAGTTGTCAAAGCTTACTAGAAAATAAATATTATTATGAATTTCAATTAAAACCCGATAAAATTAATAATGAAATCTTTTAAATATATTTGATCTTCTTTATTATTCATTGTCGAAGATATTAATTAGAAATAAACGTATTATAATAATATACTAAATTTTAAAATAATTAACAATTACTTAACGGAACTAATTTCAATGAATTTTTGTTAAATATACCTCAGATCTTAGCGTATTGAATACCATTAATCCTAAAAAAGGGCACGGTTCCTGTAGGATAGCTATGAATCCATTCTACTAAAATAGCTAAACGATTATAAAAGAAATATGAAATGAAAAATTTTCAAGTCCAAAGGAACATTTTATATTTAAAATTGTAATGAACCTGTAAGATAGCTAATATCTCTTCCTAGAAAAGTAGTTTTAAGGATTTTGATGAACTTACTTTGGATCTAAAACCTGAAAGTATCTATCATCTTTTTCTGTTAAAATAAATTAATTTTTATTTAAATTTCGTTGTGTAGGTAGGGAATCAATTAATCAATCAATTAAATTTAGATACTCTCAGCAAAGCGAGTGGGTATCAGCTAGTCTTATATATGTATAAGCAGCTAAAGTTTGTGTCAGTTTGTCGCCGATAGCTTATTGGTTTCTTGCGTAACAGTGCCAGCCAATGGAATAAAGTTGCCACGGAATTCAAATAGTCCATATATACTGATACCATGCATGCAATTATTATTTTTAAATTAAATTTCCATAACAATTATTCATAACTATAAGCTTGTTTACTAACCATAATTCATAATATCTAGAACAGCAGTCAATTCCGTTGTCTGTTGGGTTTTACTAGTTAATACATAAGCGTATATTTTGGTAAATTACAAGCTAATGAATGAGCAAAGAAAAGCTTTGATGCACTGCTATCAAAAAGAATTTTCTATATAATAAAGAACAAAATTATAATTTGTCGAAGACTTTTGTTAAAATAGCATAATGGTTACAAAAAAATTTAAAAGAAACATTTTATTAAGTTACATAAAAGGGTCAATATTTCAACTCAAAATAAAACCTTTTTTACAGTTCAACGAAAAGATTTCATGATTGATTCCTGAATCTTTTATGGGATAATATTTGAAAGGAAAAAAAAAACGTTTGCATCAATTAACTGGTTTCTTTGTGCAACAAGAAAAAAATTCTACTCAATAAAATGCATACACAGGTGTAGTTCTTTGATATTGAAATTGAAATGTTTAAGGATTTGAAATGAAAAGGTCACTGTACTAGTTGGGATATAGGCTTCAGTTATAAGGGACTATAGAAGTAGGGATTTTTTTCTATCCTGTCTTTGTGTGTTTGGGATCAAATAGTCCTTTGTTAGAATGTACAGGTTGCATACGACAGGTACACACATACGAGCTTTTGTTAAACTCACTTTTTATGAATAATGTATTTTGGCTAAGCCCCAATGCAAAAAAGAAAAAAAAAATTACACGGTGTTTTGTCATGTTAAATATACGAGGAAAGTCGAGTCGACTTTTAGACGTGTTGAATTTTTGAAAATCGCATTATAATATAAAATCGAACGTGCCAATTGTCACGCTCTCTTATCGTAAACATTTCAAGGAGCACGAACGATTTATTTTCATCAATTTTTTTATATGCTTCTGATATTTTTCAGTCAATTATGAGACCAAGGATTTTTTTCTCTGTTCATTTTGATATTTATATGTATAGTCTAGGAGCTAAACAACCGGTTAATGGATCTATTATTAAATAAATGCTGATGCGATTCGTTTCTAAGCAGCTTAAAAGTTGTGTAAAGTTCAACTTTCAAAAATTCCCACTCGTAAAACCGAAATTAGTGTGTGGCCTTGATTTTTATGAGATTGTATGGAAAAGAAAATAAATCAATTGGCTTGCAAACGTGAATCGAGTGAGAGAAGGAAATGTCGAATTTTATTGTACGCCAACCCGTGATTTTGACCAACACAAGAACAAAAAAAGACGAGCTGAAAAATGTTTTATTTTTTCAAGATCTAATCGTGAAATATTATTTTACAAGTGGAAATGTCCTTGTCATCATTTCACTCTTATTTGATATTATTTGAATGAGTAACCTCCAAACGTTTCTGTATGGTCAGTCCCAATTATAAAAGTGATTGAACTAAATTTTAACAATTAATATTTATATTGAACAATTACAAATCTATTAATAGCTTACTGGTAGATTTAAATGGTGGGATTTTTTTTATTTTATCAACACTAATTTAATTGAGAAAACAAGCTCTTGCCAATAAAATTATCACTCAATTTAAAAACTAAATTCAAAAAAAGTAACAATAATAATCATTTTGCAAAAAAATTTCTAAATTCAAAATGAGCTTTGAGCTTTAAGATACTATTATTTGAATTGGTCTTTTATTTAGGTATTGCTTAAGATATATTAAAGTAAATGCTGCACGGGAAAAAATAGTGGTGTAAAATTTACAACACTAAACTAGTAATATTTTTACTGCACCTTGTGTACACTATAACCACAAATGTAACATTAGATAACACACTGTGTTGTATTCAGCTCTAACGTATTGTATTTTTAACTACCATAGTGTAGAAAATATATGTAACTGTTACAACTGCTGAGTGTTGTACAATTAACAAATTTTGACGTTTGCGCATGCGGCGCGTACAACATAACCAATAATTTTGACAAATAAATGCAAGTGTCAAAAATTCAACTACATTTTTACTAGTTCGTGTTGTGAATAATACTACAGTTTTTTAATTACACTTGACTGGTAAACGTTACCACACGTGGTGTCATCCTATATAATACTAGTTAATGTAGTAAAATTAACAAGGAATGTTGTTAAAATTACAACATATTGTTTTCCGTGTGTGATTTTAGACCGCAGTAAATAATTTTTTAACAGAAAATAAAAATAGTAGGATGAAACCCATTAGAAGGGGACAGAATATAACAAAAATTAAAGGAAAAATAAATAACGGTCGATCTGAGGTGGGGAAGTGTAAAAACGGTCCGGTTTAGGATACAAACGGTTTATCTCGATTTTCGACAAAACTACAAGTCCTATGGAAAAAAGTTAAATAGCAAAGTTGTAGATAATAAGTAGATCTACACTTTTTTTTACTTACACTTTTTTCACAAAACCTCAAAATATATGTGAAAAATTCCACTAACTATGTTTTTAGTTTTTTATTTTTATCGTTGACAAAAAAAAATTGTATGATTTTGTAAAAATTTACCTTTTAATGTCCCAAATACACTGTAATTTTTTGATTAAAAATATTAATTTTTTCACCGTATAATGAATTAATATCGAAAAAGCATCCTAATTTTCAATCGAAAATTTTCACGCCAAAACATCTGATTTTTTTTAAAAAGTCGGTGAGCTTTTTGTTTTTTGTAACCTCGACTCTCTGATGGTTAAAAAAATATATACATTACAATGTTAAGTTCTCAGAAAATGCAATAATTAAAATATAAATTGTAATAAATTGTTCAAAATTGTGTTATGTACAACTGTATTATGTACAATATTGAGCAATTTATTAAAATTAACACTCTAATTATTGCATTTTCTGAGAACATTTAAGATTGTAATGCATATATTTTTTGCAGCATCAGAAAGTAGAGGTTTCAACAAACAAAAAGCTCACCGACTTTTTAAAAAAATCAGATGTTTTTACGTGAGAATTTTCGATTGGAAAATAGGGTGCTTTTTCGTAATTAAGTCATTATAAGGTAAAAAAATTAATATTTTAAATCAAAAAATTACAGTATGTTTGGGACATTGAAATTTTTTGGTTAAATTTTGAGGTTATGTAAAAAAGGCGTTAGTACAAAAAGTGTAGATCTACTTGTTATCTACAACGTTGCTATTTAACTTTTTTCATTGGACTTATAGTTTTGTTGGAAATCGAGATAAACCATTTTTACCCTTATTCCCCACCCCCACCTCCACCCCCTTCCACTTCCCCACCTCAGATCAACCTTAATTTATTTTTCCTTTCATTTTTGTTATTTTCTCTTCCTTTTGTCAATGGATTTAATCCTACTATAATTATTTTCACTTTTTACCATGTTTAAAAGCTAAAAGCACTGGTTTATTTGATATTGAACTTTTGATATTTGACTTGATTTGAACCAAATTTTAAGCTTTAAGTCGCTTAAAATCAAGTCATCAAGTCATAACTAAACTACAGAATACAGGAATATTTCGATACTTGTTGACTCTCAATGCTACTTCGGTTAGTAATAAAAGATATTTTCTACCATTGAATATGAGCTTTGAGCTTTAAGACAAGACTATTATTTGACCTAGTTGTTTTAATCAATGTGTAATGGTTTTTAATAAATTATTTTATAGGAATCTGTAATGCAATAGGAGAAGATAAAAACTGCAAATGAAAGAAAAACCTAAATCCAAAATATTACTTAAAATGCTACTAAACTGCTAATTATATCTATAAAAACTAAATCAACTCAAAAAAAAATTTCAATTTGAAATGTTAAATAACATTAACAAGTTGAATATTTCCGTTTTTTAATAGATCACTCAACGATAAGATTTCAATAACAACTGATTTAAATATATAAATAGTAGAAAAAAATACACACACACACACACACATACTTCTTATAGTTAAAGATCGTTATTTACTAATAGCTACTTGTTGAGTATATATCTATAGTTGCAATTAAATTCATCAATGAAAACAAGGCCATTAAGAATTGATTTTACTTGTTGACCCTGTTTATTTTATTATTTTACAAGCTAATGCAAACGTTTAAGTATCTAATTTTATTTGTTTGACGATTACGCGAATAAATATAAATGTAATTTTTACAGCGAAATGCCAAAATAATACTTGTAAAGATAAGCATAATATATAATGTGTATGCTTTCATAAATGCATAATAGCAGTCTTAACATAATATTTGTGTAAATATTCTGTAATGCATAGATGTTTGGTATCAATGACTTGATTATTTAATGTTGAGCTCGATGAAAATATTATTGAAAACTTAGAGACTGAGAAAGCAATATAAAGATTATTGACGACAATACTAAATGTAAGGCCATTGTGAACGAGGTAAGTAAACATAAATAATACTTTCTTAAAAATAGATAAATGACAATAAAAAATGTAACAATAAATTATTGTAAGTTTTTTAATAAAAGGAGCTTTGACGACCACCTATTTTTGCTTGTGGAATTTTTACTTGTGGAATGGCTTTACAAACAAAAACGTCTGGGCCCAAGGGTCAATCTTTATCAAATTAACCCATGATGGTAGCTGAAAAATTTATTTTTTTAAAATTTTTTACCATTACTCTAATGTATCAAAAGAGTTGAAAACAGGTATTTGTTTATTTTTTTAAATGGTCAGTTTTTTTTTGGTGACTATTTTGTATTGGCACGTCAGCCAATTTTGCGTTTTACAGAGGTTTAATTTAAACTCTGTATAGCTTCTTTGTTTTTCAAGATTTTTAGTTCTAACGAAAATAATGTGAAAAGAACATTTGCTATATTTTCTGTCCAATGCATATTTAGATCTACTTGTTAGTAAATGGGCTAAAATAGATACAAGTAACGTTTCTTAAAGCACAAGCCTATACGTTTTTAAGCCTAAAAATGTTAAATATAAAACTAAGACTTACCTAAAAAAAATTTTTTCTGGGCTTTCTTGCGGCTTACACTAGACTTTTTCTTGGATTGAACTTAAGTTCAGTCCATCAAAAGTCGTGTGTAAACCAGACTGAACTATGTCCTGACTGAATTTCACAGATTTTTATCTCGACTTAAACTTGGATTGATATGACGATTTATCTGCAGTCAAATTATATTTGGCTGAAAGTGAATTTTCAATCATTTGTGAAAGAAAATTTTTTTGATTTTAACAATTTTAAACAACTTTACGAATGAAAAGTCTGACACAAAGTCTGACTGAATATCACCAGCGTTTTTTTGAACCGTCCTCTATCAGTTTGACTTTAAGTCTGACTAAATTTATGTCTATAAATGTAACCACAGGGTGTTATTGCAGTATAATAATTTACTATAAAATTTCAAGCTTGAGAGTTGCATCCCTTTTTTTAGATTGGTCTTCGAATGTTGTGACTTATCGAAAATTGGATATTTGCAATCTTGCGTATCTCAGAAAGGACACGTTATTTAAATCCAAAATTTTCAGAAAACGTTCCACTATTGGGTAGTAATAAGTAGTTATAATTTAAACACTGAAAATTAGAGGCGAGACTTAGTTTTCCGTTTAAAATTTTTAGCTTTGAAACCGTAGAGTTGTACTTTAAGACACGTTTCTTTTACCTATTTTTTTAACTATTAACAATCAAGTAGGTCTAAATATGCATTATATGCAATATAAGTAGGCCATTTTATGTTCTTTTTTGATATTTTTGTTTGAACTAAATATCTTGAAAAACATAGAAAGAACAGAGTTTAAAGCAAGCCTCTGTAAAATGCTGACGTGCCAATACAAAATGGTCACTACCATCAACTCTTTTGATACACTAGTGACTAGAGTAATGGAAAAAACATTTAAAAAAAAACTTTTGTCAGCTACCATTATTGGTCGATTTGATTGGGATTGATCCCCAGAGGTGGAGAAAAGCTTGGAAGCTCAGATGTGACCCTATTTTTACGATAAAAAGGTTATAACTTCTTGGTCTTATACTTAAAAATTATATTGATACTAGCTGGTCCCCGCCCGCTTCGCTGAGCGTTTCTAAATTATACTGATTGAATAATGGAAACTTTCATCTTATCAACAAAAAAAGACAGATAGATATTTCTAGATCTTTGATTCATAGAAAGTTCATGAAAATCAGATAAACTACTTTTCCAGGAAGATATTCTATATAGCTATCTAGAAGAGCTATCTTATTGGTTCTATACGTTTTTATGAATATTATAAAATACCTATACTTGTGTTCCTTCAATAGAAATACAATTCAAAAATGTTGAATGTATTATATATTTAACTGAGTTTTTCACCAAGTTCAAATTTTTCAATAGTTATTTAATACGTTTATTTTTAAACATTATAGACATTCAAAAATTAACAACGAAAGAAGTTTCAATGTTTCAAAAATTTTCATTATTAATTTACCGATGTTATCGGATGTTAAATTAAAAATCATATTTTGCTGTAGAAATTGTAATTTTTATTTAAACTTTTTTGGAATGATTGTGTTAAAACGCTATTTCATGAATTTTAGAGATAGCTTTTTTAAAAACACGATTCCTGCAGTAGGATAAGTACAATTGTTATGCTATCTTTTGAGAATCGTGCATTATTCTAACATACGAATTACTAATCTATATTTTTTTCTGACCTTTCAACTACCCTATTGCAAAAAATCATGCCAATCTTTTGCTCTATGACAAACAAAAACATATCTATCCCACGGGAGTAGTACATTTTTCCTGGATAAAAAAGAGATCAGGCCTTCTTGAGGATAATGTGCTAGAACTCTATTTCACGTTCTTTAACGAAATTTCTATTAAATACACGATTCCTGTAAGATACAATTGTCTTGTTATCCCACGGGAAGAGTACAATTATGTCGATTTTTTGCACTATGAAAACTCTCATTGCTTGTCAAGCAATGTATCACGCACCGGCGCTATCTACTTAAAATATTGGTTTGTAGTACATGCTATGTATCATCAGAGATGGCGCTGTATGTGAAAAAAGATTTTCTTGCTTTTCTGTTTAAATTTTTCCTGAATTTTCTTTGCTATAAACCTCACACAGCCCGAGAACTTTCCAACGAATGCAAAACCGTGGAAATCGGTTTGTGCGTTCTGGAGTTATAGCGTCAGGAAAGAAAACCCGACTTATTTTTATATAATAGATAATTTTGATTGATTAGAAGGCTAAAAAGAAGACTTAAATCGGAAATATATTGGAAAACATAACGAAAGATGTACTATTTTCTTTTGTATAGTATTAATACCCACCTCTGGTTTATAACTAACAAATTGTTCCCTGCTTCACTTGAGGTTGACAAGTGTAATTTTCACTGGAATAGCTAAATACTATCAAAGAACATAAAGAATTTTTAAGTATAATTCAGTATATTCCTTAAAACAACTTTTAGCGATACCAAAAATTGATTTTAGTAAAAAAAATTTTAACTATAGTGACTAATTGTAACTTTGTTAACTAGGCTGAAACATCTTACTTTTGCCAACAGAAAGACAATTTTCGAAACTTGTATTTTATATAAATATTAACCTAAACTATTGCTGTTTTAAGGAATTCTTCAAATAATGATAGAAGACCTTAAACAATTGTTTGCAACATTTAAATGATCAAATTAGGAAATAACAGCAGCATAACATTTGCAGTCTAAACATTTTTTTGCAACATTTTCTTAACGTTTGCATTTAGAATCATACTTACAAAATTAACATTTTAGAAAATTAGTGAGTTAAGACTCACAGCCAAAGTATGCATAATCTCATCATTGAGTTGCTTAGGGGTCGATTTTCGAAAGGAATTATTTTTTAAACTCACAGTTTTGAGGTATAACATCAAGTTTCATGTTCTGTGAACACAAATCCAACTCGTCAATATAAATAGTTAAATACCAAGTAATATTATTACAAAAAATATAGTCTTGGACCAATACATTTTAGTTCAAAAGATTTTTTAGTTTTTTTGTGCCAATATTCACGAGGACCATTGTCCTGATGGCCAATAAAACATATATAAAAAAAAATATTTACGTTGGTCCATTATGTTGTCCCTGTGTTTCCTTTGTTCCCGTGAAAAACACGTTTTTCTATTTCCCTGTTCCTGCATTATCGGGAAACATTTTTTTTAAATAAAAAGTGGTATAAACCTTTTTTAACCCAGAAACTATTTCTTTGTATAAAACTGCATTAATTTATTTGTATTATTCTTTAATTTTCTGTTTGAAAACCAGGAGATATTTTATTTAACTTATGACTATCCAAAAAAAAAAAAAAAAACTTATCATATTCCAAGATAAATGAGTACATATTGAAATATCCAATATCAATTTCAAAACTTAACTTAAAATTTACGTTGGTTAGTTATATTTTCTCAGTGTAAAAGGCAATAACTTTTTGATTTTTTTATAAATGTTACAGAAATAATGCACTGATTGGTTCTTTGGATTTTCTGGAAACAACTTTTTCCGTTTTATCAAATCTCATGAAAAACTGGAATTTTCAAATCCAATATTAAAAGCGACAAAGATTTCCCGCACAAAACAAATATTGCCTCTGTATAATATGAGCATAGAAAATAATAAATATATAAAATTATAACGTTATCTTTATATTAGCGAGTATGATTGATGAGAAGACTACAATAAGACGTAAACCTGTAATATATTAGAACACATAATGAAATTTGTATTGTTCGCCCTTTTGTATATGGTATTAATTTCATCTTTTAATAAGATAGGTAATGGGTTCAAGTTTTGAAGGGTGAATATATCCTATTATCTAAGTCCCACCTGAATATGAATACATTGACGAAAATCTTATGTAATTACCAGTATAGTGCTAATACTTGGATTGTAAAAAAATATTTTCATATAATAATAATTAATGTCAATACTTTAACCTATGCAATTTAGTTCTAAGATGTTAAGTTTTGGAAACTCTTACAAATAACTCTTACTATTGAGTTTTAAATTTGAATCTAACATTTTCAATATGGATTATGCTAAATAAATTTCAATATAAAACTATATCATATCATTTTCATTGATAATGATTAACCAAATAAAAAAATTAGCCAAAATACAAAATGATATACTAATAAAGAAAACCATCTAAAATAGAAAGTAATGAGCAATTGCCAAATTTAGACGACATAGAGTCAAATATAAATATCCTTCCGGGTGTTTACAAAGATTTAGCGCGAAGACCTTAAAATATATCATTTTTGAAATCCGGAAATTGCAAGGTTTGTTCACAAAATTAACAACAATTTAAAAGTTTTCTACGGATTTTTTACGGAAGAATTTATTAAACAATAAAACACAATGTTTACTCGATTTATTCACGAGGACTTTATTAAGGTCATTGAATGAGACACATTGAATTTTTTTCTTTGTGCATCTTGTTAGTAAAAAGGAAAAATATAGCGACTGAGAAATTCATAGATTAGTAATTATGCAATTTTTTTTGAAAGTCCATTTAAATAAGTTGCATATGCACGAATAATCAGAAATCTGTTATGGCAAACTTTCGATTCCCAAGAACGTTGGAAAAACGAGGGATGAAAGACGAAATGAATGAAAATTGCACATCAAAATATACGAAGGGTTGGCTTTAGTCGACAGGTAAAGAAGAATATAATATCACACTGATATCTTACATACTGACGTCCCAGAACATGAATATAGATTGACAATATATAAGAAGATATTGCCATCAAAACCCAAGTTGTGAATATTTCCAACAAAAGACATCAGATAACATTTTCAATTGAAATGAAAGAAATGGAAAAAAACCAATAGGCTATTTAAAATAATAAAAAAAAATTTATCCTACTGTTTAAAAAGCTGGCAAAATTAGTTTTGAAATAGAGATAAAAATATATGGAAATATCTAAAGGTCTTTAATCATAGTTTTCTTTCTTGCTCCAATTTCAGAGGCTTATTCTTTGTTTTTACCATAAAATAATTTTAAATTAAGGTCTGCTCCACCCTGCTGCTTGCATCAGGTTCTCGCATGTTTTATAGTCACGTAGTCTCCGTAAAAAAAAGGCATCTAAAACATTTGTGTCCGAACCACACCATTGTCCTGCTTAATTTTCCCTTAGCAACACCCTCGACTCATACCTAAAAATTAATGACCCCTTTTGTTATAGCCAGTGGCCAACAACTAACGTGCATTTACACACGAATTATTCTCTAGGATAACAGGACTTGTTTTATAAAAACGATTTTACTAAAAACTTTAAAATAGGGCGTTTTCGTCATTTTGCTTTAAATGTTCAAATCAAGTTGAAACATTGGCCAATCTGGTGTTTCACTTTATCACCCTTCAGTTTCAACCCCACAGAAATAAAGGCAATGAATCGAATGCACAACGAACTTGCCGTTTATTTATCTTATTCACATTAACTTCTCGACTTTATATTTCCCAATTTATATTTCCTTCTCTCGATATTTTTATTCTTATATAAAACAAGCACATGAAATAATGACAAAACTTTAACTGTGCGTAAGAAAACGGACAAAAAGAGATAGAATTATATATACTTATATATAATATATAAAAAGTCTTTTAAGATTAATTTATCAAAGTTGCAACAACAAAGGAAATCCATACATCTCTCACCCGTTTATATATCTCAACAACTTGGGGACTTTAAAGCGCAGCGAAACTTGAAAAGATTTTTTTTTTCTCTGCCTCACTCATAATAATAACCCCTTTTTAAAATCCTGTTTAATTTATTAAAATAGAAATTCTCAAGCAACCATGACATCTTGAGGGATGGGATGCGATGAATGATGGTGAAGAGGAATTACAGGGAATGCAGAACCGGTCTTTGATTGAATATGGATAGAAGAAGAAAAAATCAATCGTGAGAATTGAATTTAATATCACAAGCCCCGCACCCCTCCGCTGCTCACTCGCTCATTTTTGTGCTCTGTTCCGATGTATTATTCAATTAGACGACCTCTTGATTGATTTGAGTGGAAAAGTTCCTAGATGTTCCCTAATATTTCATTTGATGATTATGACATAAGCATAAAAAAGTTGATTATTAATTTGCTTCTAATGTAACGAGTCGAATCTATGTCATATACTCTTATATCATACTGATTATAACCTTTATTAAGACAAAGAATCTTTGTTCGAGGTAAAAATATCTCATTTCAATATTATTCCAGATGGACATCCTTACTAATATTATAAACGTGAGAGTTTGTATGGATGGATGTATGGATATTTGTTGCTCTTTCACTCAAAAAGTACTGAATGAATTTAGATGAAATTTGGCATAGATATAGATTATAATCCGGTGTAACACATAGTGTACTTTTTATCCAGAAAAAATGTAGTTCCCGTGGGATAGATATTTTTTTGTTTTTTACAGAGCAAAAGATTAACTTCCTTTTTTACAATGTGGTTGTTTTGGGGTTAGAGAATGATATAGGCTACTTCTTATAACGGAACAATGAACGGTTCCCATAGGATAGTAAAACAAGTATGTATTCTATAGGAACCGAGTATTTAAAAGCAGTTTCATTAAAAACCACGAAATAGAGTCTTAACACATTTTCCTTAAGAAGACTTGATCTACTTTTTACTCAGGAGAGATGTACTATTCCCGTGGGATAGATATGTTTTTTGTTTATCACAGAGTTAAAGATTGACATGATTTTTGCAATGTGGTAGTTTGGGGGAGAATGATATAGCTTACTTTTAACTTTTAAGGCTTGAACAGTGCATGGTTCCCATGGGATGGCAAAATAATTATATCATACAAGGAACCGTACATTTAAAAAGTTTCGGTAAAGTTCATGAAATATAATTTTAAGCCATTTTCCTCAAGAAGGCCTGACCAATTTTACACAATAACGAAAGAAATCTCTACAAAGTTGAAATTAAAAAATTGACAATTTTTACTGGGAAATAAATATGAATTTCAATTTAACACCCGATAAAATTAATAATGAACTTTTTTTAAATATTTGAACTTTTTCATTGTTTATTGTTGAAGATATTTACTAGAAATAAACGTATTAAAATAATAAACTAAAAAGTTCAAAAAATTAACAATTACTTAACGGAACGAATTTTAATGAAGTTTTGCTAAAGATCCTATAAGATACCCGAGTCGAAATTTCAGACCTCTTTTGGCCCTAAAATGGTACTTTTACCCTTTTTTGGACTTCCAAAGATAAGCCTCTAATAAGCCTCATATAGACTTAAACGATTCCATCGTCTTAACCTACATGAAAGTTTTATTATATTTTGTGAACATATCGTCTCGTCCTAAAAAAAGGTATATGATCATAAAACATAAAATATGGGTTTATATTTCCTTTTTTTTACAATACCTATTGCAAATATTATTTACTAATAACCCAAATTTTTTATTTCTCTCTTTCCTATACTTAGATGCTTAGTATAATATTGTGAATTCTTGTATCCATTACTGGTTTGATCATTAATCTTGTTCACTCTGGTTAATTTTTACTCAGCTTTAGTCTCTTGTTAACCGTTCGAGTGCTACACGAGTTATTATACAACAATTGAATAAACTTATTTCACTACCTTTTTGATTTATTTTTCAATATTGTCTTTATAAAAAGGCCTAAAAGTGTAAATGCAAAAAATTTAAAGGTGAAAAAACCGAGTTTAAAAGGAAAAGTATGAAGAAATTTGCTTTATTTTATTATCTTGAAAGTAATCAGAGAGATGTTATACAATTATAATAAAATTATAATAAAAAGAAATCCTGGAAAAAAATGATGGCAATGGCGACAATAAAGGAGCTGGTAAACAAGGACAAAGAAATTAAGAACTAAGAACTGATATTTATAATATTCTTATTACTTTTAAATTTATCGCTTATATTAATGATACTTCTATATTTAATGAATTAAAAAAAAACATATAAAAATAAAAATAAAAATAAAAATGTTATTCTTTTTGAAAAAAACCCTACCAATAAAACAATAAAAGAGAGTGACAAAGAAAGAGTGGAGAAAAGAGAGAGAGAGAGGGAGAAGTCCATTTGAAGTTTTTGCTGTCAACCTCTTTTGGGCCTAAACATGGTATTTTGTCCAATAAATGCCACTTGTAGGTTCAAAAGAGGTCTAAAATTCAAATGCAAATGGTCATGTTTCAATCTACTTGAACCCAGATTTTGAGGTCTAAAATAGGTCTAAAATTTCGACTCGGGTAGCTAGTAATACATTCTTTTAAAAGAACATCAGGGGAAAGGGAAGGTCTCGCAAATATCACGTATTTATTTAATAAACACACGTTTTGAAAAATATCACATTAAATGGTGGATTGGGGGGAAAGGGTTATGCCAAATCTCATGACCTATTACCAGGGGGGGGGGGAATTCAAAAATCGCAAAAAACGCCTCGCGCAATTAATGGATGCCCCCTAAAATAGCTGAACGGTTTTAAATGACATTTGGTATGAACGATTTTCAAGTCCTAAAGGAATACAGGTACTTTCTTACTAAAAATCAGCTAGGTATCAGCTAGTTGGCTATATTTTATTCTGGAAGAAGGCATAATTCTTTAGGATTTAATTGATATCATAATATAATTTTTTAAACAATTTCTTTATTAATAATTAGAAATGAACACCCGGTACTTCCATTTGCAAACGAAGCTGTTAAGCTGTTAGTAAAATGAGAAATTGTTAAGAATCGTAAGTTTTCATCATAGAAAATGATATGTTGATGATGGCAGCGTTGCATGTTTGTTAAGGATAATGTTGAAGAGGGTTTGTGTGTGTGTATATATATATATATATATATATATAAAATGTATGTACCACACACTGTTTAGTTACGAACAAAGGAAAACAACCCCAAAATATTCAAGATGATAACTATTCATCCGCTTGACGCATTTCCCCCCGTCGCTCGTACAAAACCCCTAAATTTGTACATAGATGCAAGTGGATTTCTCCAAGGGTCGTGCATGTGTTTGTGTTTTGTATCTTAGCTATTGACGTCATGAGTCTTCACAAGACAAGTGCTCCATCCTTTGCAAATCTAGTGACATTTACCTCCGTCAATTCCCTTCTTTGGGCTCGTTTAAATCAACTCTAAACCACCAAGATTTCCTTTTCAAATGCCAAATCAATTTTATCTTGCAGAAACATAAAAAAAAATCTTCACTTAATATACCCACATTTTTCAATCATACTCTGAACGTAAAAAACAGTTTGCATTTCACATTTTTATTCATTAAATTCCCCTCGAAGTTTCGCTTATTAAATACTACCTTGCAACTGCTTTAAATTAATATGAAAAAGATATTAGAAATATCAGGTTTTGCACTTATTTACGGAATTTTTATGTAATATAAATAATTTGTAAGCATTAGGTATAGTCTTTATTAAAAATAAGGAACATTGGAATTTGGTTGGGTTTCATAAAATTATAATAAGGGAATTTTCTCGGGCAAGAAGCAGAAGAAACTCAAAATAAAATATAATTAGAATTCTATACATATACATTTATGCCTGTAATTATTTTGTGCACATCTTCTAAGCCCACACTGCAATTGTTCATGGAAAATTGGAATATTGAAAAGGTAAATTTTGAAATAATAAAACCGTGAGCGAAATTTTATCTCAGGCACTAATGCATATTAAATGTGAATTTTACCAGTTTCAAAGATACCAACGTTAATTAAATTTATTTTAAAATGAGATGTTTTTGAAAATAAAGTTAAATATAAAAGCTTTTATTACTAAAGAATTCAATATGTACTAACAACAGAAAATTGATTACTATATTGTACAAAATTTTAGTTCCTTGTAAAATATAAAAATCAAATTGACTGAAAACAATGATTATTGTTGTCTATTTTACCACAAAAAGGACAACTTTTTGCTTTTTGTTCGTTTGTTAAACACTGCAGGAGTTGAAGTAAGAACAGGTCAAAATCTATAAATGGTCAGGAAAGAAGAACAAAACCGATTCTAACCAACTTTGACTTCATCTATTATATATTTACATGTTTTACTACTTAAAATTAGTAATAATTGTATTTATCAAGGTATTAGCCATTAGATCAAATCAAGTAGTTGAACATTTTTTAAATTGAATTATGCTTGACATTTTAACTGGGTTTTGAATTATATACAATGCTTGACATAAATATAGATTTTTGATTTGATTTCAAAATAAATTTAGGTCCAGTAATTTAAAAATTACGTCAAATAGTAAATTTTAATTATTATAACTTACATTAATTTTACAAGAAAAAATGTTTGCAAGTTTGTTTAAGGTAATTCATAAGCTAAGTACTCATTCAATTTCAAAAATTCTTTTTATACTTTTAAGGTTTCCTATTATTATTTTGTTGTATATTTTTTAATACTTTATTTATTTATTGGCATAATATGCTGGTCTTTATTGTTGTTATTAAAATGAGCTACAATGAATAGAAAGGGTAACATTTTAGGTCCACTGTAATAATAATTTTCTTCCGCATTTACAGAATGGTCATTTCAAAATTAATATAACTTGTAAACATTAGTATAAAATGAAACTAACCAAATTGCAAGTATTTCCTTGAAAATATGGATAGACTAGTCTTCATTTTGCAATATTAAAAGACTAAAAAGTATTCATCTACTTGTAAAATTCCAACATTTTTATTTTTCTTTGTAATTTCTAGTAACATATTAATGCTGTAATAAAGGCCAAGGGTAAAATATGAGCTTTAGATTAGGAGCAAAGTTATATAATAGCTAAGCCAGAAATGCTCCCCTGCATAAATCTGTCGTCCTTTGAGACTCAAAGGAAATTTCTGCAATGCACAATTCACCTACTGTTATTCTGATTAAGTTTAAATAATTAATTAATTTTTGTTGTCTATTATAATAACATACCAACATTATGAAATTTAATAGCTCTGTCACATTATTTTAGAAATAAAATTCTTTATATAGCAGAGAAAACGTTGAATTAATCAAAATGTATTTATTGTATCATAAATTAGTTCAAACATAGATGTTTAATAAGTGTCTATGTTTATAACTGCGAAAATTTCAGCTATAACCATAATAAAATGCTATTAGTTTCATTAAAAAGAATAACAATACTAATGTATAAGGAAAAAATTAGTCAAGGCCTCGTATATGTGCTGTGATTCCATTTTGCAAAAAAATCTTCTCTAATAAAATTTAACAACAAAATTACAACATTAACAATGAATTTTCATAAAGTCCAACGATAAATTACGCCAATAAAATGTCTTGATATGAAATGAGAACAAGAAGAAAGTCAGGAAAATGGAAAAGACCACAATAATTTATGAGAGGCATTTTCGTCTCATCCTTGTTCTGTTATCCTATCAGCTCTGTCATTGCCACACTAAAAATACGCATCCTTGTATTTAGGAATAGATAAAAGTTGTTCAATTTTTCCCATGGTCCTTGTTAATTTCAAATGTTATTTTTTATATGAGCCAATTAAGTGGGAAAAATTATACGTTTATTTTTCTTGTATTCGTATTTTATTCACCATAACATACCCAGTAAGAACAAGGATATAAAATTTATATAGAAGCTTTTATAGGCTGAAAATGGGGGAGTGAGAATAAATGGTTTTGATTAAGTGTGGCGTTGGTACGAGTCTTAAAATTTTATCGGTTATATTTATAAAAGGCAATGGAAAGAACGCACTTTGAAAATTCATTTCCTGGAGCTTACGATGCAAGAACCACAAAGCGTATTAATTTCGTATAAAAAGAACTGATGTCTTAAAAAAAATTTTTTCTTTCATTATGAATTTTTATGTAAGAAAATAAACGAAGGTCACGATTTTGTAATTTCTTTAGTTCCAATATTTCTTCACCATCCATTTTTTTTAATTTCGTTCTTTCTTTCAAAAATAGAATTTCTATTTTCGACTGATTGTAAGATTCACACGCATTTTATTTGATCTTTTTTTGAAAAAAAAAATCCATCATCTCAAGGACTCGTGATTTTACTACCAACTGGATAAAATGTTATAGTTTAGCCACACTTCCACTCTAATTTTTTTTTATTCCCGTTCGATTGCAAAATAAACGATTGGATTATGTGTTTTATAGTCGAAAATGTAATTTTATGATCGGGGCCTGTGTTTTCCTTTTGACTTTATGACCGTTTGCCTTTTTTATGTGAGTTTAATTTTTCTTTTTCGTTTCGTTTCAAAAATATTTCCTTGTTTTTATTTTAGTTTATTGGAATGAAATGGACGTATCAAATCGCAATAGCTAATTTAATTTTTGGCAATGTAAGCAGGAAGATATGCGATAAAAGAGAATGGCAATATTTGACCGAGACCTCGCACACGTTCCCTCTGCAATGTAGTTAAAACTAAAAATTAATTTCGTGTTTGAAAAAAAAAATTATTTACTCATAAAAAAGAACGATAAAATGAAAAAATATGACATTAAGTTATTTGGCTTTCCATCAAAGTTAGAAACAAATCAAGTTTAATAGTGACCAAGTTGAACTATTATAGGCCTCTGTGTAAGATTAATGTCAATGCTACATTTGTGAATTATAATTAAAAAAAAAATTTTTTTTCAATATACATGTTTGGTTATTTATATATAGATACCATATAATATCCGAGATAAGGTTTTCACAATTTCAACATTTATACCCAACTTTAAAAAAATCCAGTTAGTCATTTTATAATGAAGAAGCAACAGCTACCCTCAGATAAGCCATTTTTTAGGATAAAAAGTATTTTCAGCGATATTTTAACATCTTAAATTATTTTATATCAAATATTATCTTAATCTGATGAAGCACGAAAAAAAACAATAAGTATCCTGTAGGAACCATACATTTTTATTGGATTCAAATGCTCCTTTTTATTTGAATCTTGGTTGAAAACCAACACACACACTTTATGTAACTTTCTTACAGGAACTATAAAATATTCTGAACTCCGTTTCTGCATAAGAACTTAGAAATACTTTCTTCTATTTACATCTGAGATATTATACGAAAAAAATATTTTAAAATAAAAACAATGTGCTGACGTATGAACCATGTAATTTCCCTGGATAAAAATTGCTTTTTGCACCTTCCAACTCATAAGTTGTTCTTAAGTTATAAATATGTAATTTGACTTTTTATTAAGAACCAGGACGTTAGCTATTTGTCAGGAACCATTCTTCGTTCTGAAATTAAACGAAACTGAATTTGTTGAATCCTTAGTTAATCTTATAGAAAATATTACGCCAATTGGTCTCTTCGTTCGTGTAAAGTTCCTTCTATTCATACCTGAGACATTTTAAAAAATTTATCAGGAAGTCATTCAGTTTCGTTAGGGAAAGTGCTTTTACACAGTCTAATGCATAACCCATATTCTTAGATGATTCCTAATTGAGAACCAACATGCACAGACACACTTCATATAGCTTTTCTACAGGAACAATGAAATGTTCTGGAATGAAAAGAAACCAAGGCTTTTTCGACCCTGAGTTTAATCCCAGATAAAATATTACCCTGGCTTATTTCTTTGTTTCTGTCTAAGAACCAAGAAATATTTTTTTTTAGTTAAAAAAAATACTTAATCTCAAATAAAATTGAGCTCCCTTATGAGTCATGTAAATTTCTTGGATAAAAAGTGGTAAAAGCATCGTCCAACCCATAAACTGTTCAGAAATCTAGAACAACTAGAACACGCACAGCTGGACACAAGGGCCACTTCTTTTGTCTACTTAGATCATCAAATAATACAAGTTTTCCCACTTTCGGTTATATTTGCCGAAGAAAATCAAAAGCCCGGTTCCATTCCTGCTACCAATTTTTAAGGATTTTTTGTTTGACGTAGTTAATTGCGTCTTTGTAAGTCGCTCGCTTGTCTAAGATACCGTTCTTAGTGGCTTGCTTGGCTAGGATGTCAACTTTCTCGTTTCTTTCAACTTCTACATGAAGGGCTATCCACATTAATAGTAACCGTGTTCTCAATCGTTGAATCAAAGACTGGATGTCGTTTATTAGTGGTTCTTCAAATTAGCTATTAACCCACTTGATGGTGCAGTGGTTAGAGCAACTGCTCTCTCTGTTACATGCGCCAGTGGTTTTGGGTTCGATCCTCATCGAATCCCTAGATATAAGATTAAAAATTAAGATTCAAGACCTACAGAATATTTCTGTGTGTAAGACAGTCGTGATATGACCATAGATGTTAAAACAACACCCAAAAAAAAAAATAGCTATAGCACTTAGTGAGTCTGTCCAGACAATAAAACGACCAGATAGTTTCATAAATTGCCTTGAGTTCTGGGTTGAAGTAAGGGCTGTGTTTAATTTTGTACTTTCTTGCAGTAGGATTGGTTTACTATGAAACCACAACCGGTGCTAGATGCTACTTTAGAGCCAACTGTATAAACAAATGTGTAATCTGAATAGCTATTTTCTAGTTCTTTAAATGTTTGTGTAAGTAAGGATGTTGGTGTTCCTAACCCAAATTTTCTAAGGTTCTTAAAGATAGTTGTGGTAAGTATGGTTTTAATCTCCCATGAGGGGAAGCGGTTTAAAGGTTCTTCTCGTATGTGAAGGGTAGGTATTTTGATCCAGTTTCAGGGGACAGTTATTTTTAGGTACATTAAGACTCCATTTTTGCGCAAGAACCAATGAATTTTTTTTTCTATTTACTGCTCTCCCTCAAAAACCTTACAAAATTTTGATTTATAACTTTATTTTTCTCAATTCACAAGTAAATTTAAACAAAAATCACGTTAATCATTGCTTTATTTCGATAAATAAAGTCTGATTTTTGAATCAATAAGCTATCCTCACTAATATTATAAACGCAAAAATTTGTAAGAATGGATGTTTGTTGCTCTTTCACGCGAAAAGTACTGAATAAATCTAGATGAAACTTGGTATAGATATAGGTTATAATCCGGTGTAACATATAGTATACTTTATATTCAGAAAAATGTACGGTTCCTGTGGGATAGCTTATTTTGTTTTTTAATGAGCAAAAGATTAACTTACTTTTTTGCAATGTGATAGTTTAGGGGTCAGAAAATGGTATAGGTTACTTTTTATACTGGAATAATGAACGGTTCCCATGGGATAGCAAAAGAATTGTATAGGAACCGTATATTTAAACGCAGTTTCATTAAAGTCTTCGAAATAGAGTCTTAGCTCATGTTCCTCAAGAGTGTTCCTCTTGATCTACTTTTTATTCATAAAAATTGTACTATTCCCGTGTGATAGATATTTTTTTGTTTACCACAGAGCAAGACATTGATATGATTTTTTCAATGTGGTAGTTTGGAGGTGAATGATATGGGTTACTTTTAAGTCTGGAGTAATGCACGGTTCCCATGTTTCGTTAAAGTTCGTGAAATACAAATTAGTGCATTTTCCTCAAGAAGGCCTGACCAATTTAACACAGTAACGAAAGAAGTTTTCTAAAAAGTTTAAAGTAAAAAATGTCAATTTTTACTAGAAAATAAATGCATTTCAATTTAACATCCGATAAAATTAATAATTAAATTTTATAAAATATTTGAATTTTTTCATTGTTCATTGTCGAAGATATTAATTAGAGTTAAACGTATTAACATAATAAACTAACAATTTCAAAAAATTAACAATTATTGAAAGGAACGAATTTTAATGAAGTTTTGTTAAAGATACCTCAGATCTTAACATATTATTAAATATCATTTATTCAAAAAAAGGACGGTTCCTGTAGGAAAGCTTTTAATATGTTCTACTAAAATAGCTGAACTGTTTTAAATGACATTTAGTATGAACGATTTTTAAATTTTCTTAAAGGAATTTTTTATACTTAAAATCTTATAGAACCTGTAAGATAGCTAATATCTCTTCCTAAGAAAGTAATTTTAAGGATTTTGATGAACATACTTAGGATCTAAAGTCTGGAATTATCTAGCATCTTTTTCTGTCAAAATAGATACATTTTTATATTTCGCTAAGAAGGTAAAAAATCTATTAATCAATCAATTAAATTTAGATACTCTCAGCAAAACGAGCGGGTATCAGCTAGTCATTTTATCAAAAAATCAAAGTGATTTAAGATTTTAATCCCGTGTATAAACTTATGAACACATTGATCTATTTTTAGCTATCTTACAGGAACCATGAAATTTTTTATATGAATCTTTGGTAATCTCAATTAACAAGCATCTTAAATATCACATTGAGCCTTCTTTACTCTTGTGAAAATAAAAAAAAAAAAACGTTGTTTATAAAATTATCCTACAGGAATCAAGTTTTTTTGAACATAAAAATTTCTATGTGTTTTTTTTTTAAATCTTAGCTCTTGAAGAGTTTTTATTGAAAAATGTTTCACCATTTAAAAGAAGATGTGACAATCTTCCTAAAAATGTTTTTCCAAGAGAAAATATAGCCAATATCCATCTGGAATTATGCACCTTCCAAATGATGAAAATATTTTTCCAGAAGATTTGAGGAGTCATATATTTACACAAAAACTAACTGCAGTATAAAATGCATTCTATTCATATTTGCAATTTTTAATTTACAAAAAATTTATTGAATCATTGGACCTAAAATTATTTTCAAGATTCATAAAACAATCTTTTCATAATTTATTTATCAGTTCAATCTTTTTTAACCAAATGTATTATGAAAAAACGGATTTCCTACAAGGAAATTACTGATCAATAGTCTTTCATATTCCATTTGTTATATTTGAAAATAATTTGTATAATTCTAAGTGAAAATGGCAGGGAAAAGTTGAATGACTGCTGTCAATAGTTATATAATCAAAACACTGTGAACTGAGAAATAAAATCACAAAATGTAAATCGTTCTCGCTTTTACACGCACGTTCAATCTAATTTTAAATTTGTCTAAATAGAATTTTAATGTGTGAAGAAAAAGTTTCATTTTTATTTTTCCTATTAGCTTTCTTCTGGCCATTTCAAAATAACTTAAAAAAAAACATAAAATAAAATCATAATATTTATTGTATACCAAAGAACAAGTTACCCAAACAAAAGTGTGCATTTTGTACAAAATAAAAGACCAAAAATTTGAGACCCATATCTTTTGTTCGACCCAAAATACATCCCAAAAAAAAAAAATACTCAGATGTGCACAGTAGCCACGAATTTTTTATTTGAAGACCATAAAATTAAACGACACACAGTCATATTTTATTTTTGCCAACACGCCTTTTTACAGGACCGGATTTGAAATTTTCAAACTTAAATTTTTCAAGATTAAAAATGACCAATTTGAGATAAACATTAAGATTTTATAGTAAAAAAAAATATTTTAAAAAAATTAATTAATATCTGAAATGTAATACTTTGAAATTAATCTGTTTAGATGCGTTTTAATTGATTTGACTTGGAGATAATTAAGAGCCGCGTCTGTAATTTGCATTTGGTCCATTTCGGTCAAGATAAAACGAAAGAAAAAACAACGTGAACGAAGAAGCCAATAACGAAGTAAATGGGAGAGAAAAAAAAGACTCGAACGATGGAACTCCATTAAGTTTCCACTTCTTTACACTCACTTGAACGAGTTTTGAGTGTGGATCATTCGAAGAATTATGGACCAATTTCTTGGTAAACCTGTTTCGTTTTTCCGAACAGCATGGAACATCTATACATCATCTTTTTCAATAAACAAAAACGCATTTACGTAAATTTCATTTCCGGGTGTTAATTTCTAAAAAAATATTTTTTTCAAGATTTATAAAAAAAATATTCTCGTCAAGATTTTCTCCAATTAGTATCTATATATAAGAAAAAAATTTCTTAATATTATATATATATATAAACGTTAATACGACACAAACAACGTTATTAATCAAGAACGAATAAAATGAATTGAAATAATTAATATTAATTAAAAAAAAAACAGGGGGTCGAGTGAAATGACATAACGCAAGTGATGATAAAGAATGAGCAAGAGAGGCGTTTTTATAATTATATTTCATCATTTCGTTCGTTAAGAAATCATTTTTTTCTGACATCTTTAATTTCTTTTCTTTTTTTAAATTTTCAACTTTGTTAATGACAGCCTTATTAATAATTTGGTACAAAAATTATCTTTCATAATCTCACGTTTTTAACGCTGCTTGTATTTTTTTCAATTTATGCTTAGTGGCAAGAGAAATTTATCTGAAAAATTTTCTCAGTCATTTTACGTTAAGGCTCTCGATGAATGCACAGATTTAGTTTACGAACGAGCGCCTTTCCTAAGCTAACACGCATATATCTACACTTGATCGCCTCTGCTTCAATACTTATTTATTATACGTAAACATTGGAAACCACTAGGGTGAAAATTTGGAAAATTAACTAGGGCGGAAATAATTTTAACTTTGATAATATGAAGAGCATTTAGATTATGTTAATTTTAAGATTAACAAATATAAAAGTGCAAGTTAACAACGATCTTTTAAAGTGCATACTCAAAAGTTTTTAAAAGAAAACTTATAGTTAATTAATAACTAATAAAAACTATGGATAACTTTTAATTAAAGAGTAAAAATTCTAATAATTATTTGTATTTTGTACAAAATTAGAGTTTGTGTGGGCGTCAGATAAAATCTGTAATAAGACCTTTTTATATTTCAGACAACAGGACAACTAAAAGTTTGTTTGTATTTACGTGTATATATTGTTAAATAAGGATAATTAGCTTGAACGTATTTACGTGTATTTATGTGTTGTTTGTTTCTAGATATCTGCAAAAGTTTGTATCATAATTTTACAAATGAGGTAACATTTGAGGCAATTTATCATTCGCTAGTTAGTTTAGTGATGTCACAAGAAATTTAATTTCCATAATCTCTTTTTAAGTTAATATAAAAAATAAACCCTCCAAAATAATTTCAATAAAAAATACTATGCTGATTTTATGGAGGCATTTTAGACCACAAAAAAAAAGGTTTTTTGAGATCAGCCTAGTAACCAAGTCTAGGAATTCTGAGGATTGTCTGACAATGGGTGGCACCTAGTTTTACCAGTTTCATTTACGACTTACGTAATTTTAGCATTAAAATGAGCTAGTTTGAATATTATTGTCACAAGTCTAAGAATGTGCCGCCATTTGTCTAAGAGAGCGTCGCCATTTTATGACTTTGGGGGTTGTGTCACCTACTCTCAATCGTGGGTGGGCCGAACCAATCACCAGCCAAAGGAGGAGCACCGTTATCGTAGGAGCAGAGAAATATTATGAAATCCTGGAATTCCAGAATATTCTCTCTCTAAGAGCTTCGTCTTCGAGAAACATAGGCGAGTAAGTCTAAAATAAATAATGAACGTGAACAGTGTTGAAATAAATCTTCGACGAGTCTTGAAATAAATAGTGCACGCAAACAGTCTTAAAATAAATCTTCGACCATTGTTAAAAAAAATAGAGAAAGTGATCAGTGTTAAAATACATAGTGAAAGTGAACCGTGTTAAATAAATTGTGAACATTGTGAAATAAAGGGAGAACAGTGCGAATAGTGAGTGACAAAAATTAGTGAATAAGTGACTGTGAAAACTGACTAGTTAAACAGTGAACTAAATCATTATTAACTTGTAGTTTATAAGTGACAATAGTGTAAGATAAATCAATAAACATTTGTTAAACATAAATTTGTTGTCTTTATTAATTAAACACAAATCCTCGATCCAGTAAAAACGTTACATTACCATAACTGCTATAACTTTTCCAAGACAAAACTGAATTCAATTAATTTATTTTATTTTTTGTTTTTACCATTAAAGCACTTTTGAAATATCTCAAAAAAGTAAAGTGGATTATTTGAAAATCATAAGTTAAATGCTATATTCTCTAATAAACTTTCTTTCTTAAAATAATAATAGAACAAAAATGATTAAAAGTGTGTACTTAATTTTTTGGGGTCCATTATATAACTTGTGTCACCCGGTATATTAAATTTTACCACTTGTTGAGTGTGAGTTCACAACTTGATTTCATTTTAAATCTGCTTAACCTAATTTTAAGCTACTTCGTATAATGATTTAAAATAAAGCCGAAATCGAGTCAAATAATAAATACTGAAATACTTAATGAAATCCAGAGTTGATCTTTACAAATCAAAATATTCATTTAATAAAATATCCAACTAAGTACTTGCGTTAATGAATCCTTATTAATCCGTTTCAATTGGATCGAAAAAAAATTAAAATGTTACATCTCTTATTTTTACTGGATATTAGAAAAATATTAACTTTTAGTTTAAAATATGTAGAGTTTAAGATCAAAGTAAATTAAATTTTAAAAATTTTTGTAAGCATATTTTTACTAGGATGCATATTTGAAGAGATATATGAGGGGTGGAAATGCAACAATTGAAAAAATGCATTTTGTCCCATCGAGTGTATGTCCCATTTGTTAATATGCATATATTTGGGGTGAAAAACTAGAAATCAAAAAAGAAGTAATTAATGAAAATATAATAATCAAAAGGATCAGTGCTCCCCAAACGGTGGTCTGTGAATTGCTCGTAACTCATAAGATAACATAAGCAAGTAAACATTTATATTATGCAATTAATAGTTTAAAAAAAAGTGGTTGCGTGTACTTATGTACGCGCGTGAGAAGTTATGTTTCTTTGGTATCATTAAAAATTAGTTTTTATTAATTTTATTCAAATAATCAATTTTTAAAAATTGTAATTTAATATTTAATAATAATAATATATATATTTAAAAATATAATTATTAAAAATAAAATTAAGAGAATAATATTTTAATTTGTATCAATAAATTATATCCAAAAAAAGCTGCAAGACGTTTATAAAATTTGTCAGGATCATTTTTCTGGTTAACAATTCATGCATGTCATGAAACCGAAGCTTCATAGAAATTGCGAAATAAAGTAAGTAGCTACTTGTCAAATTAAATGTGTTATTCTTATTCATATCTTGTGTTAAATACACTAATTATTTAACACAAATTAATATAATTGAGTAAGGTCCTGTGTTTAATGCGGGCCTGAAAACTAGTTTGGGTTGATATAGTTTTAATATCTATCACTAGATCGGGCAGCAGTAGTTTTGAGATGACTTCAACGAGAGGTCGTAGTTCGTCACCATGTGTTGAGTTTTTAACAGTTTAACGTGCTGTGCAATACAGAAAAATAATGTTATTTACAAGTTAGATTAAAATAAATTAACCAGAAACAAAATTAATGTAATCAATGTGAAATTACTAATTTACAATTTAATCATTAAATTACATTAATTTCAATATGTTAAATTCACGGTTGCAACAACGAAGCGATTGTTTAATTTCCTATTATCCCATTGTATCCTTCTTCCACAACGCCATTTTTTCATGTTTCTTTTTATGTGGGAACCACGCTATCGAAGTTAAGGATTCCTACATAGGAAATTGGTCCTTCGAGCCTTAAAAAAGTTTACTACGTTAAAAGTTTGGTTCTTTGAGCCGTAAAAAAGTTTGATAAAATTTAAAAGTGATTCTTTGAATTAATAAAAAAGTTGGTGACAGTTAAATTGACAGTTTGAGTTTGAAAATTTTGGCGGTTGAATTTTTACTACCAGTTTGAGATCAACAGTTTGTGTGTGGAAGATTGGACCAGTTTGTGAAGAGCAGTTTGAACAAATCAGAACATTTGCGTTCCGATTGATGTTAACAGGTGTTAAGAACATTTGCGTTCGAGTTTGCTGCAGTTTGGTGGCTGAGTTTGAAAATTGGAGGTTAAGCGGAATTCGCAGCGCAACGTGTTCGTCGGCGCGGAAAGTTTGCAGCGCAACGTGTTCGACAGCGCGGGAAGTTTGAAAAAATTCATTGTAGTAACTAAATAATTGTTATTATAAATTCAAAGTTTGGGGTTAATAACTGAAAAGTTTTAATCTATGTTTATTTGTAACGATTGTTTACATACATTTTTCAAAGGTTTAGTTTAAGTTTGCAGTTAGGTTGGAAAAAGATTGTTTATTTTTCTTAGATTTACCTTAGTTTTTGCACTGTTATTGTTTTTTTTATATAATTTTTCAAAGGTTCTTAGTGTATGCAGCTAAGGATTATATGTTAAGTTTTTTGCCGTTTGGGTGCATTGCGTGTTGTTGAAGTTCCAAGGTTTACCTCAGTCTTATTATTTTTTGTTCGTAAATTTTTCTCAAAATGGCTGAGGAGGCTCTTGTAATCAAAAAGTTAAAAGCACAGCGTGGAGTTTTAAAATCTAGTATTACTCGCATTGAGAAATATGTTAATGAAAAAATTAATGAAGCTGAAAATTTTTCAGAACAGTTTGAGATTAGATCACAAAGTTTAAAAGAATGTTTCCAAGAATATAAAAAAGTTAATATAGATATTCATAGTTTAGAAGATACTGTTTCTGAGGTGGATGAGACCGAAGACAAATATTATGAGGTCAGTTCGCAAATTTCAAAATATTTAAAATCTAAAATTAGTGTTGAAGTTGCCAGTCTGGCACCAGTTTTTTCTAAGTTGCCTAATTTAGAATTACGGAGTTATAATGGTAAAGAAATCTCCAAATTTAAAGAATTTTACGAAATGTTTGTTGCAGTAGTCCATAACCAAAGCAGTCTTTCGGACGTGCAAAGGCTATGCTATTTAAGGAAGTATTTAGAGGGTGAAGCCTTGGCACTAATTAACAATTTGCCGTTAACTAACGATTCTTATGGGGCGGCTGTAGAATTATTAAAAAAGAGATACGACAATGAATCATTAATAATTAGTTCTCATATATATGCCATTTTGGACATACCAATTATTCAAAAGGGTACTGCAGCAAACATAAGGGAATTTGTGTCAATATGTAAGCAGCATTTAAGTGCCTTAACCAATTTAAAGCAACCGGTTGATCATTGGGACATGATTATTATTTGTATTCTTACAAAAAAGTTGGATCTATACACAAACCGAGCATTTCAGTTAGTAAAAGATAAATCGAAGTTACCGACCCTTGCTGAATTTTTTGACTTTTTAGAGTGTAGGGCGATTAGTTTTGAAAATACTGAAAGCACGGATTCAAATATTGGTCACCGTGTTAAACAAAGGGTTGTTAATCTAGCCACTAATAAATTGAAAAAAATATATTGCCTTTTTTGTTCGTTGGAAGGGCACAGGCTCTATAATTGCAAAAAATTTAAATTAAGTCCCATAGACGAAAGAATTAACTTTGTTCAACAGAACAAATTATGTAGGCGTTGTCTCAACAGCCATTCGGACATTTGCAAGCTAAATTATAAATGCTCAAAATGTCATCAAGACCACAATTTGCTGATACACAAGGATAATGGGGGTTCCGACAGAAGTCAACCTTCAACATCTAAGTTTTCAAATCAAAAATTGACATTATTTAGTAACAACATCGAAAGCTTGCCGAATATTATTTTACCTACGGCAAAAATAGGCATGTACGATAAAAACGGGCAGCAAATTGTCGTCAAGGCATTGCTCGATAGTGCAAGCCAAACATCTTTTATTACGGAAAGATTATTTAGGCTTTTAAAATATGATCCATTTCAAAATGAGTTAAATATTGTGGGAATTTCAAACCATGCTACAAAAATAACCAAGGCGGTAAATATTGAAATACATTCTTGTGCCTACAATTACAGCCAAAGGGTAACCTGCGCAGTTGTGGAAAAGATTACGAATCCGCTTCCGCAGGAACGCTTTGACATTCACCACCTTAGGTTTCCGCCAAATATTAAATTAGCTGATGAATCCTTTAATTCACCGAATGAAATTTCCATGCTGCTAAGCGCAGACGTATTGTTTAGGTGTTTTCTCCCCGAAACAATTAAACTTGGAGGGGGGTTACCTGTTTTACAAAACACTAGGTTTGGATATATTATCGGAGGTCACATATCCAGGGGATGCCAAAATGGGCATTCTGTATGTTTTTCTCTGCAGTCTGAGCGCTGTTTGGAAACTTTAGATGATTTATGCGCACGGTTTTGGGAAACTGAGAAGGTACCTCAACGGTTTGTTGAATATGAGAGTGATCACGAAGCATGCGAAACATTGTTTCAGGACTCTGTGGTCATAAAAAACAACGGGTTTCAAGTAAAATTACCATTAAAGTTGCCTATTGATCAGATTAGACTGGGTGATTCATTTTCAATAGCATTAAAAAGGCTCCATAATTTAGAAAGACGATTTTTAAGGGATCCGTCGTTGTTCGAGGCTTATTCGGAATTCATTAAAGAGTATATCGACTTGGGTCATGCAAAAATACTTAATTTACAACATTATAATTTAGAAGGGAAGCCAGTATATTTCTTGGCGCACCATCCAGTCATTAGAAACGACAAAAAAACGACAAAGGTTCGTGTAGTTTTCGATGGAAGTATGAAAACAGATAAAGGAATCTGTGTAAATGACTTAATGTACAGTGGAAAATCGGTACAAAGTGACTTATTCGACGTATTGATTTATTTTCGAACTTATAATTACACCTTATTATGCGACATTAAACAAATGTACAGGCAAATACAAATTCACCCGGATCACAGGCAATTTCAAAATATTTTGTGGAGGAACAGCGCTAACGAGCCAGTTCAAATTTTGCAATTGCAAACTGTGACTTATGGGTTAAACAGTTCGCCGTTTTTGGCCACCAGGTGTCTAGAGGAGCTAGCGCTCCAAGAAAGGGAAAATTATCCGTTAGCCGCAAAGGCAATTTTAAAAAATACTTACGTCGACGATATTATTACTGGGGCAGATTCAATTGAGGAAACAATTAAATTAAAAAATCAATTAAACGAATTATTGCGTGTAGGTAATTTTAGTCTGCACAAATGGTCTTCAAATGACCAAAGAAATTTAGAGGATATTCCATTAACTCTTCAGCAGTTTGACGAACTGGACATTAGGGCTGACAACTTCGTCATGAAAACTTTGGGCGTTTCATACCATACCAAGTTGGATGAATTTAAATTAGAATGTCCAGTCAAAGAAATACGGGACAAATTCACAAAACGTCGCGTTTTACAATTTATTTATAAATTCTACGACCCATTGGGTTTCGCTGGTCCAATTATTTGTACGGCCAAATTACTTATGCAAAGGCTATGGCAGCATAAGATCGGGTGGGATGAACCATTACCTGAATTTATTGATATACCGTGGAAAGGGTTTGCAAATAGTCTGATATCAATGGCTCCCATTCAAATTAAACGAAGTTTGAGTTTATCCAATGCTGAGCGGGTTGAACTGATTGGGTATTGTGACGCATCGCTGATGGCTTACGGCTGTTGCTTGTATGTGAGAGTAATTAAAAATGATGGAACAATTGCAGTAAATTTACTTTGTTCGAAATCAAGGATAGCACCCATCAATAAAAAACTAACAATACCAAAACTAGAATTAAATAGTTGCCTTTTGCTATCTCAGCTTACACATAAAATTTGTAATTTATTAAATTCATACATCAGCAACGTAATTTTACATACAGACTCAAAAATTTGTATAGCTTGGATCAACTCAAACCCCTTAAAATTAAATGCGTACGTTGCCAACAGGTTATTATTAATAAAGAAACTTAAAGGAAATATAAATTGGTCATATATTAACACTAGTTGCAACCCCGCGGACATCCTAACTAGAAGCATAGAGCCCAATATGCTGGCCACTAATGATCTTTGGTGGCATGGCCCAGAAATTTTGCGTACAAATAAATTTTGTTTAAATTCTATCAGTAACAAAGATAATTTTATGATAAATTTCGACATCGTCGATGATCTTAACGAAAATGTTAAGACATTTGTAGTAGAAAAATTACAATTTATTAAAAAATTTTCCAACATTTCAAAAATGCAAAGAATTGTCGCATACGTTTTAAGATTTATACATAATACACGAAATAAATATAATAGGTTGGAGGGTTATTTAACTCTTGAGGAAATAGAAAATGCTTTGTTAGTCATTATTAGGTACGATCAAAAATTTGCCTTTGCAATAGAAATAGCTTCGTTAGGGGCTGGAAAGGATATTTCCACAAATTTAAATTCTTTAAATCCGTTTTTGGACCACCAAAATATTTTGAGGGTGGGCGGCAGGTTGCAAAATGCAGCTATACCATTTGCACAAAAACACCCAATAATTTTAGGCAAATCAAGCGACATAACAAAATTATTAATTATAAGAGAACATATAAATTTGCTGCATGCGGGACAAAGGCATGTTCTTAGTTCGCTTAATCAAAAATTTTGGTTGATAAATGCCACAAGAGAAATCAAAAAAGTTCTCCATAAATGCATAGTTTGTTTCAAATTAAAGGCAAAATGTGCTCAGCAATTGATGGGATCGCTACCGTACCAAAGAGTAACGATTTCTAAAATTTTCGAAAATTGTGGAATTGATTTCTGTGGGCCGTTTTACGTCAAACAGTCACGGCTTCGTAAAAGTATCACCACAAAGGCTTATATAGCGTTATTCATATGTTTTTCTACAAAGGCTGTTCATTTAGAACTTGTATCTAATTTAACATCAGAAACCTTCATAGCAGCACTTAACAGATTTATAGCCCGCAGAGGCAAACCAACTAACATTCACTGTGACAACGGGTCTACGTTTAAGGGTGCTCAAAGTCAAATGGGTGAATGGATAAAATTGAGTTTAAAGGAACAAAAAGATAAAATAATCAATTTCGCTACATTTCAAGGCATAAAATTTAATTTCATCCCAGCATACTCCCCAGTGTTTGGAGGATTGTGGGAGGCAGGAGTAAAAAGTACAAAATATCATTTAAAACGAGTTATTTCAAATACAATTTTAACATTCGAGGAATTAAACACAGTAGTTATTCAAATTGAAGGTGTTTTAAATTCGAGACCGCTAACGCAACTCTCACAGGATATTAATGACTTAACGTGTTTAACACCGGCCCATTTTCTGATCGGGTCCGCCCTTACAACTTACCCTGAACCTAACTTGGAGCAAATACCGCCAAATCGATTAAAATTTTGGAGACTGTGTACTCAACTGGTACAGTCCTATTGGAAAAAATGGCATAATGAATACATATTACTTTGCAAAATCGGCCAAAATGGAAAAAGGCAATGCCAAATATAAAGGAAGGAATGCTTGTCCTTTTAAGGGATGAAAATCTTCCTTCATTAAACTGGCCCCTGGCTAGAGTTATTAGAACTGTTCCTGGTAAGGATAACAAGGTCCGAGTTGTAGAGGTAAAAACAACCGGTGGAAATTTAACAACGCGTAATGTTACCAAAATAGCTGTATTACCTATTTACGATGATTAACTTACGAGTATATTAAATATACATTAATTTAAGAATTCTTACGTCATGTATGTTATTTTCAGTTTAGTTCTAATTAATTATATTGTATTCAAATTCAATAAGAATTAAAATTTGTTAAAAAACTTCATTATCATTTAATTTTAAGAAGTAAAATTAATCTTTGTTAAGAAATTTAATAAGTCTTATGTAATAATTTTATTTAGATTTTAATACATTTAATCCTTTATATATTTTTTGCCGTGGTGCCAGCATGTTAAATACACTAATTATTTAACACAAATTAATATAATTGAGTAAGGTCCTGTGTTTAATGCGGGCCTGAAAACTAGTTTGGGTTGATATAGTTTTAATATCTATCACTAGATCGGGCAGCAGTAGTTTTGAGATGACTTCAACGAGAGGTCGTAGTTCGTCACCATGTGTTGAGTTTTTAACAGTTTAACGTGCTGTGCAATACAGAAAAATAATGTTATTTACAAGTTAGATTAAAATAAATTAACCAGAAACAAAATTAATGTAATCAATGTGAAATTACTAATTTACAATTTAATCATTAAATTACATTAATTTCAATATGTTAAATTCACGGTTGCAACAACGAAGCGATTGTTTAATTTCCTATTATCCCATTGTATCCTTCTTCCACAACGCCATTTTTTCATGTTTCTTTTTATGTGGGAACCACGCTATCGAAGTTAAGGATTCCTACATCTTGTGTTACTAAATTATTATTCTAAGATGGTTAAATCATTTCAGAATCCCAGATTTCGTGATAACCAAAAATATGCATAGAATGCAGACGTCATTTTCATCGCTAAACTCCAAATAGTATGATAACAGCTACTGCAAAATTCGAGAAAAGTAATTACTTATTTATTATTAATAATAGTCATTTGTATATATAAATATTTTCTAAATAAAATATTAAAATATATTTAAAGAATTACTTTCTTTTTAATTTAAATATAAAAATAAATAAATTAGAAAATAAATACAACAAAAATTCAAATTACGCGCGCCAGGAGACCCACTGGTTTTGCGACTAACTTCATTTTGTTAATTTTTGACTAAAAATGCGCGCGCATCTTAAAATTTTACTCTCATCATTTTTTCATAACGCGCCTAAAGAAGTATAACTTCAAAAACTTTTAAATGTAAAGCATTGGGGAAAGAGGCTGAAAGGTCTTCTTGTTAGATTAACTCCGAATAGAGTTCTAAAACAATACCTTCTAGTGAAAAATATTCAACGTTGGTACAAACTTAAAGTGGATAAATTAATTTTCTGTCACAGGAGGCTCTTTCCAGTTCTTTTTCAAAAGTTAAAGACAAATTAAAAGTGAAGAAAACCTCAACAATTGAAATGTAACGCTTTTTGAAAAATTAAGATATCCATTGTTCAAAGATCGTAGATAACAAAAAAAATTTCTCTGTTATTTTTAACAATTAATATACTTTCTTCCAAGCATCTAGTGAAAAATATTCAATTTAGAAAATTAAACTAAATTAATTTTATTTTAAAACAAATTTTTTTCCGTTTTGCTTTGAGAGCAATATATAAAGGCGAGTTAAAGGATAAAAAAATAAATCTCAAAAAGTGGAGTGTGGCGTATTGTTGGAAAGTTGAGAGATACAAAAGACTTATGGCTTAAAAATTTCCTTTCTTTGTTATAAATTACAATTAGTGCACTGTATCAATAGCATATATACATTTAACATATTATATGAGAAATTTTAATTGTTGAAATTTCATCTTCCTAAATATTAATTTTGGTGGAAAAATAAACAGAGCCAACGTTGACAAAAATTTCATTTCAGTTTTATCAATAATAACAGATATTTTTCACGAGAAGGAACGGGTTTCAAAAATTTAGAAAAATTCAAAAAGTAGATACAACTAAACTTCATCCCCATCCAAAGCTTACATTAGTTGTTAGTTCGGAACTTTTCGTATCTTGTACAGGAAGATCTTTTTAACCCTTTTCAGAAAAAAAAGAGCACATTATTTTTTCAGATAACTCTACTTTATTGCCTGGATTATATTAGGCATTTAAGTGAAAAGATGATATGTGATTATTAGAATTGGTATGTTTGTTGTATTAGACAGTTATATATATAAGGAGGGAAAAAATCTAAATTAAAGGTTTTCAAAGTAAAAATTTGAAAGCATTCAATTTAACAAATATAAAAAAAAAATTGTTCTTAAAAAGAAAATTTAAAAAATCGTACAAAAGCGGAACTAAAATTATTATCTAGGAAGAATCAAGAATTCGCCAAGCGAATTGAATTTAAGAACTGTTATCAAACAAAGGAATATCAAGCATAGAAGTGTTTATTGGAAACAGCGCCACCCGTAACGATCCACCACTTTGTGTTTTCATCCCTCAATTCTTCACATGTAGCTGTATACATACAACTTATACATATAGAGAATTCATCCTCATCACTATCCTTGGAAAATCTACCTCGTTCGATAAAACATACATCCATACAATAACCAGCGACATCATGCGTTCCTTGCGTTTTCGATATTATTATTTTCCCTTCTTTTTATGTTGTGCCACAAAGGAAAAGAACTTCTATATAATATAATAAAAATATAAAATGCACGTCAATGAAATACACAGGAGCAAGAAAATAGGGTATGGGGCGCGGGTACGATCGAAAAGATATGATACAAAGAAAAATAGACAAACGAAAAATAAAAGAAAATTGGGAATTCGTTTTTTATGTTTACTATACTCCAGAAAAATATTTTTTCAATCTACAACTTCATTTCGTCCATTTGAAAAACTAAAAAAAAAACACCTTTTCATCATAGGAAAATATTTTGATTTTTCCAATACAAATACAATCTTATAAAACTATTCGTTTATATACCTCTATAGCACGCACACATCTGTCAATTACCAATTTAATTCCTTGAAAAAAAGAACATTTTCCGAAGAAAAGTGTAATAAAAATAAGAAAAACTAAATTTTCGTTAAGTGTAAATATTTATATTATCGTGTTAAAATTAAATGCTTTGTTGCAAAATTTTAAATTAACGAGCTTGAAACTGAGCCAAATTTTTTATCAACTCCTCTATGATGTTTGAAAATTAAAAAAAAAAAAAAACATAGAATTTCTTCATTTGGTTGAGAAAAAAAACAAGTCAAAGGTGTGTTGTTAAAAATATATCAATGAGACTCAATAATATTACATAAATACGTCAAAATTCTATATTTTCCTTCGCGTGGTTTCTTTATGCTATAGACATTTCAAAAAATGTTTTTCTGAGTTGGTGATTCGTCAAAAATAACTTTAAAATGTTTGCAGTTGTTTGAAATCTTTCTTCCTGTGAAAATTTATGCCTCATTCTCCCATTAATCTTAAAAGTTTTTTTTTTCAGTTTAATAAACGCGTTTGGTATAGCATAAGAGATTATAACTAGAAACAGGTAAAATAAACATTGGGTGTTCTTTTCTATAATTATTTAAGAAGGTAGATCAGTGGTGACCAATCGTTCAGATGCGCCGTACAACTCGAGCTTTTTTTTACCTTCACATTTGGGGTTGTAAAATAAAGATAGGAATAGAAATTCCTTCACCTCTGGGAGGAAAAGGAATAACTCAACCACGGAATTAAAGTAATTAATTTACGTTATTTCAAAAGCCGCACGTTTATTAAAGCACCAATCCACATTAATCAGAAATAATCAGATGGACGAGAGGGTGACCACTGCTGTGGACCCAACTGATGCTACTGTTGCCGGAGAGTCTCGTTTGGTGAAGTTAACTCTGAACTACTGTTATTGGAGGTGAAGTGATCAACATTATCAATATTTTTAAAATATTTAATTGTTGTATAAAAAAATAAATATCAATTCAGTTATGACGCATATTTTAAAATAATTAGAGGTCGCCCAGTGGTCGAAATTCAACCATAATTCGTTACAATGTTTACATACCTAATGGTACACTTCACTTGTAACTGCCTCAAAAACTTTAGCTCCTAAGCTAACTACAGCAGATAATGAATTGCATTTGCGAATGTTTGGAAAATAATTTCATGAGTAATTTTTTCTTCAAGGTTCATGTAAAGAAAGCGCATCATATAATGATTGAAAATATTTATTTTAAGTTAAGGAAGGAAATAGGTGTAGAGGTTTCAAAATATTTATTTTTTTTCTTCCATAAATATTTTAAAAAACTATTTCAGAATATTCTCTGAAAATTGCAAAACTAAATATCAATTCGTTCCCAAGTTATAGGTAAGCAATTAAGTGGGTATCCGCATAACTTTATTATAACGTGTTTTCTTTAAATTACTTTTTTCTAATTTGTGTACACTCTAGCTCAAAAAGATTTTCAGCAATCATTTTCAAACTTGGCACGCTTGGCACATATTTACATTGTCTTACTACTGAATAGTAAAGGAAGTCTTGTAATAGGGTCGAATTTTCGAATTCAAGCTTTCACCGAAATACATGTTTTGAGGTGCCCTAATTCCAAAAATTTAGTTAGAAACATGTCTGTGTGTGACAGCCATATCGTAACGAACGCTTTTCCGAATTTCACCAAACTTGGAAATTTTCTTTCATATTATATCTTGTTTTACCGCAAAGCTTTTGGTTGAAATCGGTTAACCGAAAGCTTCACTTTATACTCGGAGTTTTTGAACTTTTTAAAATTTTTTCGAAAACGGCTGCAAAGATTTTCTTTAAACTTACGATAGTTCTTAGACTTATTAATGGCTACAACTTTTATTTGAAACTTTCTCCTGGAAAAATTCGATTAAGGACGGTTCTGGGATGAAGGTTAGGAATTCATAAATACATACATGTTGTATACTTGTATGCATATAGTTCGGCTATGTATAGTTATAAGGTGCTTATATATTTCTTTTAACCAACAGCGAGTTTCATAAATAAAAGTAAAAGAAAGTACTGTGACGCCACGCAGCAGATATTTTTCTTTTTATAATGTTGTAAGTCAATTCAAATTACTGTATTCTGAAATATTTTTTAAGCAATCAAAAAAAAAATATGACTATGAAAAATCAGAAGTAATTTCAAGTGAGTTCCTACGTTCAAAAGTAAAACAAAAGTACCTTTATGTTTAGATTTTTTCATTTGAAAGCCAAAGATAAAAAATTGGAAATAGGCTGCATAAGTCCTATTTAAAACTTTGAATAAAGCTCAATTAACGGAGGATAGATTCCTTTCTGTGAAATATCGTTGAAATATTGTAATAAATAAACATAATATTTAAAAATATGTTATAGTATATGTATTATGTAAAAATATATTTTTAATAATATTACTCAATAATCAAATAATCGGTTAAATTTGTTTCTTTCAATTTCAATAATTTATAATTTCAAAATTTAAAATCCTCTCACAATATTTTGTTTAAATAATGACATTTGGAATATGGTTGAAGTCTGTGGTCAAACTGAACAACTGAAATTAAAAAATCTACATATTTGTGTGTATTGTGTGGTTGTGTGTGTCAAACGCATGGTAGTGTGTGTGACGTCTTTTTTCATTAATTTAAGGTATTTTAAAGAATTATTATAAAAAAATATTATCTAAATACGCAACTTCCTCATATAAACTTCAATTGTGCCAAATTTCATACTCTTCCGTTCGTATAATATTCGGTAAAAGGGGTTTAAAATTTTTGCTTCACGTATTAATATATCTATATATTTAATATATAGATTAGCGCAGGAATGCAATGCGTTACTTGCGATCATTCAAGGATCATTCTTTCAAGATTTTTCATTTTTTTCAAATTCTTTGTATATTATGATAACAACTTTACTTACAAGGCTATTTTTCTGTTTTTATTTATTTTTTAAGGTTACTCAAAGACTATCATAATACCCTTTTTACGTTCTTTACTTTATTAAACTCTACATTTTTAAAAGTAGACATTTTTGAGAGTGTATTTTGCATATTTTTATGCTATCAATTAATACTAGAGCCCACCAAATATCGATATTTTTTTTAGAAAATTATCGATAAATATCGGCGATATTTATAATTTCAAAATATCGATAATCGATATTTATTTCCGAATATCAAATTCAATATTTTTTAAGAGCTTTAAATTTTCCTCCACCCAGGAATCAAAGAAAGCTCAAGAGACAGAGGCATACTGATTTAGCGGAGGATTAATCTCCATAGTAATAATTTAAAAAAAAAAACTATTTTTAAGGACCATCTAGGGATGATGACTTTAATTATGTTACAGGTAAATCTGACTCTTAGTCAGCTTCCGCACTGTGTCTACCCAACCATAATGCCGATTAAGAGATAAAACTTTAATACTTAAAAATGCTATGATAATAATATAAAAAACTTGTTTAAAACTATGATTTGCAGGCAACAAAAATTAACTATAGACTCCTGATGCATTCATTCTTAAGTAAATTTTTCACAATTTTCACTGGAATCTTTTACTGATAATACTTCGAAGAAAATTTAACAATCCCTTGTTTTACAATTAATAATAAAGGGTAAGTAAAATTTATCCCTATAACCAAAGCAGTTATTCTAATACACTGCAGATTTTAGACCTAAGGGAATCTCAACTACGCTTAAACCATATTGCCATGTAAAAACCGCCCTTAAACTTCCCTACATTTTCAAAACTCATAACGAAAAAAGCCTCCTGTATGTATATTTAAATTATACGAATGTTTACTTTCTTATCCACGCATAGTTAAAGAGGCTTCCAAAAACAATTTTGGTTTAAAGCCTCAGGACCTTTATGCACCACTGCTTCACATTTAATTTGCATAAAATCTTTTTCATTTTATACAAACCATATATATATATCCAAGCAATCATTTTCTTTAGAAGCTAATTTATACGTTTTAAAAAAAAAAACTTAAGACTCATTAATTTAGTAATATTATTATTTATTATCTACTCAACTTACGAAATAAAAATGCAAAATAAATTTTAGACAGATTTCAACCTATAACCTAATTATAATTTTGGATAAACAATAAAAATTCAACGTGTTATATTGATGCTTATCAATATCTTCTTTCATTTGGCACAGTTTCAACTTTTAAAGTTTATATTTTCAGTTAACTATTCACCTACTTTTACGTAATAAACTATTAATTTTCCAACGAAAGGTTTAATATCTATACCTATAAATAAAATGATAGCTGTTTTCCAATGTTCGCTTTTAACTCAAAAACTACTGGATAGATTTCGGTCAATTTTTTTTTTTGTTTTACTTATATATATATACTTGGTCCTTATCTAAAAAAAGAAGTATCACTATATCTTAATAAAAAACAAAGTCACTTTGATAGAGTGGGGAGAACGGTTTAATGCGTTTCTCCTTCCACTGCCTACTGATTATTTCATATTTGAGCTGCTCAGTGCACATATCGATTAACTCCGTAATGCAAAAAGTTGAGTAAATTGATAAAATAGACTTCTCAAATACATTGTTTCTTATGGAAAAGCTAAAGAACAAATTGTCATTTAGAGCTGTTATTACTTATTATTAGAAAAATGTATTTCTGATATATAAAGTAAGGAGTCAACCAAATGTTTTGACATGAAAATTTGTAAAAGTTGAAAAAGTGGAGTTAATCGATGTGTGCACTGAACGGCTCATTTGAGCGTAGACTTAATAGTTAATGCAGTTCAGCGAGATATTAGATTAAAATAGTTTTTTTTTACCTTTTAGCATTTTTTTTTATTTTACTGTCAATACTAATTCAAAATACAGTTTTAATTTACAACCCAACATTTTTAAAATTTCAACACTCCCTTTTATTATTGCATATATTTGTTAACCAGAAAGAGTTAAGTTGGCGAGATTAAAGTTTTTTAAAGTAAAACTTTTTATACATTGTCTCAAATTTTTTGGCCTGTCTTAAGCATGTTGCTAAATGTAACACATTCTCGGCAGGGAGTCGGCAAGTGTTCGGCAGAGCTCGTATACACGTTGTTAGCTATATACTCTGTTGTTTTCCCAGGCCTGTTGCGCGAGCTATTACTGAATGTAATGAGCTATTTTCCTCTCCATGACAACGTTTTATTATATTATAAGTTGTCATTAATTGTCAATCATATTTGTATTGGTATTTGTATTTTAATCAGTGTATTGATATAAATGTTATTGTTCACTTGATCATGATAGACAAAGATACAGCTAGTGAAAATAGTGCAAAAATATCCGACGGTGATGTTACAATAGATAACAACAGGCAGATGATCGTTTTAACAATAATCAACAAATTCAATAATGAAAATAACATTCGAGTATTAACATCAATAATGGAAATTCAAAAATAGTTGCAACGGTGCGCGTCACGTCAGACAGTGAATTCGTGCCACATCTCTTTCTTTCTATTCTATTTTCATACCCTAAACCGAATAATTTTCCGAAAATTTTCAGTTACTTAAGTGCCTAAAACCGGAAAAAAGTTTCACTTACATCGTGATTTCGTAAAAACACACAAAATTTGTTTTTAATTGCTCCTTAAATGCTCTTTCCAGATCCGCAATTGCACCAGGTGTATAGTTAAATAATAATTAAACTTTTTAAAATTTGCCAATCTCAAGAATTAAAATCGCTATAAAATCCAAAATAATTTTTGATTGAAATTTTTGTTTTTTTTAAGCTCTTAATCTTCTCTTTTCATTTCGCAAATAATTGATCAAATTTTTTCAATATTTTTAATAATTAAATTAGGTATTTGTAACAATTATACATATATTGTTTGAAATGACGTCATCAACTACCGTTGGATCTTATAAACATGAATAGTTTAAAAATTGAATTACTAATTAAGTATACACATGGAGCAATTACGGATCCGGAAAGAGCGTTTAAGGAACATTTTTTTGAAAAAAAAAATAAAAACAGTTATAATTTTGGATTACTTATATAAGTAGCTATTTTTATTTTTGAATTTACAAATTTTTGAAAAATTAATTATTGATTAACTAATAACTATACACTTGGAGCAATAGCGGATTCTGAAGGAGCAATTTTTTTGGCATATAGTTAAAAATGTTCTACGCTAAGTTCTGTCCGGTTATTTTTAATATATTTTAGCTTTCAATTTTTTATACGTTTTTCCTCTGTAAATTTAATATGTTCTTAACGCAGACGACGTCGCGGCTATCAGCTAGTTGTATATACAATTTGTAGTTTACTACGTTTTAAGAATAAGTTTTTTTATCTGCGTAAGACTCATATAAACGTAATTATTCAATTGCCTTATCTGTCAGCTTTTCACTAATTGCTATTTATTAAGTTTTTGACGAAAACAATTAAATGATTCATAACAATATGAAAAAGAAGAATTGGATTGTTTCACTTTATATAATACGCTTTATGATACAAAGCAATTACCAAAAATGCGACTGTTATTAGATGATAAAGTGTTTAGTTAACATCATTTAAAGACAGACTATCGAAAATACCAAGAACAAAGGAATTAACAATAAAATAGGGTGCCATACAGTGTATTAATTCGTATTAAACCTCTTTGTGTGTGACCATTAACGCAATTTTACCTTTATTTTTTCCAAGTCTTTGTTCTTTAAAAAAAAATTGAAACGTTTTTCTTTTATACAAATATACTTTAAAGGGCATTATGATAGAAATATTCGAGACCTTGAATCCTAAATAAATGTCCTAATGTTATTTGAGCAGGGCTCCGTTTTGTATATGTACACCCTACAACCTTTTAATGTGTCGCCTGTATTTATTGGTACAGGCCTCCAATTAAAGACAAATTAAATTGAATAATATCACATACATATATAAGGGCAAGCGATTCGTTAGGGAAATATTTACTTGTGTTTGTCACTTGAGCCACAATTGGAATTTATAAGCTCTGAAATGGGGGAACCGCAGAGACAATATATCACCGAATAAAAAATGTGGATGACGTCCAGGTGAGGGGGTCATGTTTTTTTTATATTAACTACAATTAGTTCGATTAAAACTTTTTTAAATTTTTATTTGTTTAATCTATATGAGACTATAAATCGTTTAGTTAATCTATTACGAAATATTGTACATGTAGGTAGGAAGATAAGGTTTTGAGTGTGAATTAAAAATAAATTATATCTATGATAATAACTAAAAATAACTAACAGATAACGCTTGAAAGTTAATGATATAGTTTTAAAAATTAGGAAAATTTATTTAAAGTAAAAGACAATTATAATTTTTTACTTCCAACAAAAAATGTTTTGTGTAATCACGTAAAGGGGTTATATACGGTTAGAATTTAAAAAAAGTGGTTGCGTGTACTTATGTACGCGCGTGAGAAGTTATACTTCTTTGGTATCATTAAAAATTAATTTGTATTAATTTGATTCAAATAATCAATTTTTAAAAACTGTAATTTAATATTTAATAATAATAATAATAATATATATATTTAAAGATATAATTATTAAAAATAATATTAAGAGAATAATATTTTAATTTGTATCAATAAATAATATCCAAAGAAAGCTGCAAGACGTTTATAAAATTTGTCAGGATCATTTTTCTGGTTAACAATTCATGCATGTCATGAAAACGAAGCTTCATAGACATTGCGAAATAAAGTAAGTAGCTACTTGTCAAAGTAAATGTCTTAATCTTATTCATATCTTGTGTTACTAAAATATTATTCTTAGATAGTTGAATCATTTCAGAATCCTAAATTTCGTGATAACTAAGAATATGCATGGAATGCAGACGTCATTTTCATCATTAAATTTCAAATAGTATAACAGCTACTGCAAAATTCGAGAAAAGTAATAACTTATTTATTAGTAATATGTGTCATTTGTATATATAACTATTTTTAATTTAAATATAAAAATTATTAAATTAGTAAATAAATACAACAAAAATTCAAATTACGCGCGTCTAGTTAAAAATACCGAGCCGTTTTGCGGGCAACTTCATCTTGATAATTTGTGATGATAAAATAGAACGCTACAAATGCTTCTGAAACCGCGCCGCGATGCAAACGTCATTTTCATCATTAAACTTCAAAAAGTACTTATAACAACTACTGCAAAATTTGAGAAAAGTAATAACTTGTTTAATAATAATATGTGTTATTTGTACATATAATTATTTTTAATTTAAATATAAAAATAAATAAATTAGAAAATAAATACAACAAAAATTCAAATTACGCGCACCAGGAGACCCACTGGTTTTACGACTAACTTCATTTTGTTAATTTTTATCTTAAAATTTCACTCTCATCATTTTTTTATAACGCGCCTTAAGAAGTATAACTTCCAAAAAATTGATTTTTAAATATAAATCTTATATTTCTGTAATGTACATTTATTTAAGGATACACCCACAAAATTTGAAGTTAATCTCGCGATGATTTTCAAAGTTACAAGAAAATTTTTAAAGACAATTTTCACTTTATGTACTTTCTTTTGGTACTTTAAATGTATTTTTCTTAAAACTGTGCTTTTACAGTCGGTGACCAAGATTAGGTACTCAGAAGTCAAAACCGGCTGAAGTCTCAAATTTTTAACACAAGTTTCTTAAGTATATTTTTATATATGTCGGAGATAAAACTTCTAGTGTGCTTTGAATCAGAAAGTGGCGATTATTTCGTCATCGAGCGTAGTCGTGGTTACTCGTCGGATTCGGAAACACTCGGGACTAATGAAAAACGTGAACGTGCCAAAATAGATTCATTCTGGTTTGGGATGTGGACGAGTCTGGATCGAGAGATGTACCGCGAATTTGCTGTCTGGTTTAACGCGCACCGTTGCAACTGATTTTGAACTTCCATTATTGATGTTAATACTCGAATGTTATTTTGATTATTGAATTTGTTGATCATTGTTACATCTATCATCTACCTATTATTATCTATTGTAACGTCACTTCAAGAATATTATGTTCAATCATTGTTAAATAAAGTATGTTATGAAGAAGAAATTGTTTTCTGGACAAAATGGCTACAAATGTCACACACCAAACAACCTAGCGCTCCGACATATATATTATATATGTTATTAAATATTTTTATATTTTTACAAACAATTTAATGTCAAAATTTTGACCAAAAATCGATTTTTTTCTATATTTTTTTTTCATTTTAAATGAGCCAGTCCAGAGATATCGTGGTTGTCACAAGATGCCTTCTTTGAGAGGATCTTTTGTAGATTAACTAACATTATTATTTTTATAAATGCTAAAATCTTAAAATACAGTTTAAAGTAACCATTATATGAGACCAAAAATTAATCAATAATTCAAAAATTTTCTTAGGAAATATTGTTAAAATGTTATCTCCTGATAACCTCTTAGGGATGGGGGGAAATTGGGAAGCAAATGATGAACTAATGTGATTCGTAGATGGATCGGTTATGGACAGAGGATCTGGTGCAGGAGTAGTAGAGGGAGAATCAAGGGGATACATCTCAGTGCCACTTGGAGACTCGACCACTATTTTTCAGGCCGAGATCACGGCCATTGTCATATGTGCCCAAGAAAACCTGGATATGGGCTATCGGTATAGAAACATACAGATTCTCGCTGACAGTCGAGCAGCGCTGAAAGCGATCGCCAATACAACGATCAGCTCTAAGCTGGTGCTGGAGTGTCGGCAACTCCAGAAGAACCTGGCAAAGCACAACTGACTCAAACTTGGTTGGGTGCCAGGGCATAAGGGAGTTAAAGGCAATGAAGAAGCTGATGCTTGCGCAAGGGTAGGTTCGATGATCCATCGTGGGCCCGGAGCCTGGAGTAGGGATCATCATATCTGCTGTCAAAAGGGTGATGTAAAGTCGGTTGAGGCAGCAGCAAAACAAATACTGGCTATAAATTTCCAGTTAGAAGCTCAGCATAAAGATAATGGGAAGATTTTGCCTTTCGCTCACTGCTGAGGTTTTACGGCTAGGAAGGAACTAACTCAGAACAGTAACGAGACTGATTAGACTGAGAAAGCATCTAAAAGCTATTGGTAGTCTCAACAAGACTTTAATTGCAGATTGTGTGGGGATGGGGAGGAAAACGCGATCCATGTAATTTTTGACTGCAAAGCCCTCACAAAGTAGTGACATCTGTATGAGATAAATGTGACCCAAACAGGTACAAATCGCGAAAAGAGCTTAGTATAGGACTGCCTTTGCTAAGCGGAATACTGAAACTGGAATAAGCAGAAAGCACAACAGGGATACATTATCAGAACAGGAGTACAATAAGCCTAAGGCTGCAATGCGGAGGGAAACGAGCCCTAACCTGGTTTTCTTCTAACGGGAAAAAAAAAAATCTTTTGGGGATTATCTAGTTCCTAAGCAAGAAAATTATTTTGTAAAGTCTTACTTAAGCTTATAGATAACTAATCACTGCATTTTTACAGAAAGCTAACCAAATTTGATAGTAAAAGATCGAAGGGACTCCACAAAATTTTACAGTCAAGTATAAGGGTAAGAAGAGAATGAACCAAACGATTACACCCCCGGTTGCAGCGGTTGCAAAAGAGAAAGGGATCGAAAGGACCTATAAATTGCGGTCAATTCGGGACTACTTTGTGAATCAGCACGAAATTGTTCTCGAAGACACTTCAATTTGATCCACTGATGACGAACGCATGGCTTTTGTAACACGTATCTGGAGATACAAAATTAACAATTTGGATTTTTCGTTTTGTAAATCTTTACATCTGTTTTACTTTAATGTATAATTTGTGTTGTGAATTTTATGTGAGTATGTTATCTCTAGGAAGTTAAGATTTGGAACAGTAAAACTACACCTAGAACTGTAGAGTAGTTAACAGTTCATGACTTTTTGACTCTTTAACAACCAATGTAGTTATATCATATAACTTATATACAATATACGAACACCTTAATAATACCTTCATTGAAAAGAAAACCAAAGAAAAAATCAATATCATTATTAATTAATGCTAATATCTTTAATGTGATTAAATTTGTCTTTTTATGTATATGTACATACTATAAATAAATAAAAAATGGTTTTTCATAAGCCTGCGATTATTTCCTCATTTAGAAAAATAATTTTCTTTAATTGAATATTCCACGCACTTGAATATTTATACACATACAATATCAACACAAAACCTACCTCCAACATTAAACATGACTCTATTTTAGAATATTTATGCTATCATATTATTTTTAAAATAAAAAAAGAAAGACAACTGGAATTCTGTGCGTTTTATTTTTCATGAATCATTTTCTCATTTTAAACAAAAGTTTCTCCAACTTTACGAAAATGACTAATTATTCGTGTAAAAAAGAACATTGAAAAAAGCTTTCGGGATTAAACTGTCGTATACTAAAAGAAAACTTTTGCCCGATCTCGCCTAATTCCGAGGAGGTTATATACATATATAATATAAGGATGGATCGAAAACATAATCTAAAAATAGAGAGGAAGTCAAACAAAACCACTTTGAAACGCTAACGAAACTTTTCGATAATCCAACAGGATCAAACCTCCACCCTACACAACTGTAATCAATTACTCGAACCACCAGCACTCACATCCCCTAACACATCTCTTGCCGCTTAATTCAACCCTTGCATTCATCCACAGAACCAAAAATCTATCAGATACAATCAGGTGGCAATAAATAAGTGTAAGGGGTGGTCGTTTCGTTTTCGTTTTTGGCCTATATATATATATAAATTTTCATCATTTACGAAACGCCTTTAAGGTAATGTGTGTATGTGTGTGTGTGTGTGTGTGGTTGTGTGTAATTTTCTTGAGTGAACTTTTTGCACATTAATCATTTTGTTTCGTCGAAATTTCGAGTGACGTGGTTGCACCTTCATTACCATCGCTACGCAGGAACGTACCATTAAGATGGACCCCCCCTATAATTTTATAACAATTATTACAAATATTAGAAACGAAAAAGGTGAAATAAACTTTATGAGCCTTACAGGCTCTGACATAATTAACGATTGATGGGCCGCATACACGCGATCATACTTAATAATAAATATGGTAAAAACGTCTATTTTTACGTAAAGTTCAACCTCAAGTTCGAAACAGAACCAAATTATTTAATTGATATATGTTTAAACAAGTTTTCATACAATGTAACAAAATGTTTTTTTTTTTTTAATTTGCAAAAATTAATCTGTATACTTATATATAGTAATTTTATAATGTTTGTGTTTGAGTTAAATGTTTTGTATTGCTATAGTTTATGGTTTGTTGTTTTTCTTTTACTTCTTGAGGCTCTTGTAACATATTATTACAATTTTAGCAGTTTATGGATTACATCGGAAGTTTTCAACTGGTGGTCAGCGAGCTCTTAAGAGTAGAGATTCTTCAATTTGAGTAGCTGGAAATTTTGAGACGTACTATGCTTGACTGGTAAAGGAAATGACTTTCAATCTTGGCCTAGATTTGACATTAAAATGTTTGTATTTGACTTGAGTTTAACTTGATTTCAAGTCGAGAGCTTGAAAATCAATTTCAATAGCTTTAAAATCAACACAATTGGTGAATCTCTGGCTGGGAGTTCATGAAGCTAGTAGAAGAAGTGTACGATGGACCTAGTTGTTTACTCAGGCATATATATAATCTATATAAATAAAATGATAGCTGTTTTCCAATGTTTTAACTCAAATATACTGGATAAATTTTAATCATTTTTTTTTTTTTTTGGTTTATTCTTATATACTTGGTCATTATCTAAAAAAAGAATTATCACGATATCTTAATTAAAAACAAAGTAATTAAAGTTTTAAAGAATGTGATTTTTACAAGCAAAATGCATGACGCGGTGAAATTTTCGTCGCTTTGAGAGAGTGAGGCAAACGATGTAATGCGCATGAGCTGGACAGAGGTTGTTTCTCCTTCCACTGCCTACTGACTATTTCATATTTGAGTGTAGGCTTAATGCAGCTCAGCGAGATATTAGATACATAAAGATTATTTGAATTCTATTTTCTATTTGTTTAGCAGTTTTTTGTAGCTTTTTGTTTAAATTCTTTTTTAGCATTTTTTATATTTTACTCTAAATACAGATTCAAAATACATTTTTAAGTAGCAACCGTTTCAATCAAGTCAAATTACATTTCAGCACTCTCTTTTATCATTGCATTTATTTTTTAACCAGAAAGAGTTAAATTAGCGAGAAACTTTTTTTTTAATTGAACTATATGCCAACAAAATGCTCCCTCAGAATCCGCAATTTTTCCAAGTGTATAGTTATTAATTGATTAATAGTTAAATTTTTGAAAAAATTTCAAATTCATGAATTAAAATCGCTATAAAACCCAAAATAATTTTTAATTTAAATTTTTGTTTTTGTTTTTTTTTTTTGAAGGTTCTATCTGCTCTTTTCATTACGCAAATAATTGATCAAATTTTTGCAATATTTTTAATAATTTATTATTTGTAACTATTTATACATGTATTGTTGTACTATGACGTCATCAACTGCCGTTGGATCTTATAAATATGAATAGTTTAAAAATTAAATTACTGATTAACTATACACCTGGAGCAATTGCGGATCCAGGAAGAGCATTTAAAGAAAAATTTTTTGAAATAAAAAATTAAAAACATTGTTTTTTGGATTATATAGCAATTTTTAATTTTTAATTTTCAAATTTTTGAAAAATTAATTATTGATTAACTAATAACTATACATTTGGAGCAATAACGGATTCTGAAGGAGCACTTTAGGAACAATTTTTTGGCATATAGTTAAAAAAATGTTCTACGCTAAGTTCTTTCCGGTTATTTTTAATATATTTTTGCTTTCAATTTTTTATATATTTTTCCTCTGTAAATTAAATATGTTCTTGACATAATAACCTACGCAGACGATGTCGCGGGTATCAACTATATTAATATTTGTTGATCTAGTGAAAAAAAAACCTACCTACTAAATGGGGGAAAGGGGCAGAGAAGAGCTCCAGAACTCTCTTCCAACATTCACCAATTTATTTAATTAGATATTTATAGATATTTTTCTATCCCTTATCACTAAAGAATTTATAAAATAGTAAATGAAGTTAACGTACTGAGGTTTTCTCTCCAAATTATCACGCAAGATGGACAATGCCCATAAATAGTTGTTGGTATATGAAACGAAATTTTTATATCAGTAATAAATTCTAACACAAATTATGCTTTATGATTTAGAACAAAGAGGAGTGAAACCAAAATTTAGAGTAAAGATGAATGAAGTTAACTTGAGAACAAAAAGCTTAAAAACCAAATCAAACAGTGAATCAAGATGATCGTGAAGAAATCTGCGATAGATCCCAGTGTTTCTAATTGTTTAGGCATCTCAATGTATACTGAAGGAGAGCAAAGAAGAGCTCCTGAACTCTTCTGAATATGAGAATTATAATTGAAAATAAAAAAATCGTTACAATATTAAAAAGTTTAGGTAGCTATATCCATACATAGATTAGACCTGTCCCCATCAAGTTTCCAAATTAACATAGTCTCTATCGTTATGGTAACGATTCATTATTTCTCTAAATAAGTTTAAACTTGAATCATATATATATATATATATATATATATATATATATATATATATATATATATATATATATATATATATATACGTAAATATAATATATCTTATTTCATTTTGTACAATGTTTTCATTTTGTTCAATTTAGCGAACGTTGTTATCTAAAATCGTAAATTTTCGATGCCCTTAAATAATGCTTGATGATCGTAATTATTATATACTTCCTATGCACCCATTATTTCCTTTAAATTGAAACTCGATCAAGCGAGAAGACTTGAAAAGGAACCAATAATTTTTATACTCTATAATGTAATAAGGTACATGTCTATATTGATAAAAATTTTAACAGGAATATTAAAACAGAACCCAATTAACAATATTATATTTAGAAAATGTTTCCTCAAAATTTTGCCCTCCTCTACATTAAGGGGTTATATAGAGTCAGGAGGCTCAAAAAAAAAAAAAAAAAAAAAACTAATTTTCCAGAATTTTTAAGAAGCTTGTGTTAAGATTTGAGACTGATCGGTTCTGCCGTTTCTAAGAAATATTGGTCATCGACTTTAAAAACACAGACTTGAGAAAAGCGAATTAAAAGCTTGAAAAGCTCTCACATCGAGCGAAAACTATCTTTATAAATTTGGGTGTAACTTTGAAAATAATCGGCGGATTGACCTGAAATTTTGTCGGTGTGTACTTTACTATATGAGCTTTAAAAAAATGATATTTTGAAAATTTTAACTATATAACCCTTTAATATGCTCGTGCTGATCCAGTTTGCATTTGCCAATCCTCTGTTCATACACACTTTTTAGAGCTTAAATTTTTAGAGGGTGTGCTCGATATGTTGGTAGTTTTGTGGGTCCGTCAAAGTAAAAAAAAAGCTTGGAAACCACTGGATTTCATTTAGCAGTAAGGAAACTCGATTTGAGTGAAGAGAACTGACTTCAACACAGCAAGTTTCAAACACTCTCTCACACACATTCAACATACAAAATCATTTCGTTTCACGTACACACAAAATTCTCGATCTCGCTTTTGCACAGATGCCGAGGCCGTGGATTTCTTTGTTCGTTCATTTCACTTGCACCCAAATCGTTTGTGCGTTCAACATGGCCCCCGGAATAAATGGCATGCAAAGTGCTTTGTTGTTATATTATTAGTACATTGGCGACAGGAGCCCTTCGAAATCATACCCATATGAAACGATGGCCTATCTAGGATTATCTTCGTTAAGTGGCTCTCATTTTACGAATGAGTGAAAGAGATGAGATGATGGTTCGAGCTCGATTCGAGAGTGCATTTTATATATACACATATATACTAAATATATAGGTACTCTCCCTTCATGGATTACCAACCCATTTACTTTTGGCCCTTCGAGCAAAAAGTTGATGATGACTCTGTGTTACGAGCGACACTTAATGAGTTTGAGTCCAATATTGAGTAATTGCTGTACGCACCAATTAATTGCCCTTTTAGACGTAATCATTCTTTCAACTTCTTGTAAAGAAAATGTGAATTAACTACGTAATATAACAATGATTTAAACGAAAAGCCTAAAAACTTATTTTCGCTGTTAAGTCTTAGCTAACAACAAAAAAGGAAACAATAAAAAGATAAATTAACGTAATGATTTACACGCATAATACGCCCACATAAAAACCTGGTACCTAGGTATATATTATTCAAATGATTACATACTAATCTTCACATAAAATATTCACACTTGGTTTATGTGCGAGCTTAAATTTTATTTTGAATATCTTATCAATAAAACAGACAGCAAAAAAAACTAATTAAGTTGTTTTTTAATTATGACCCGTTTTTAGTTAATTATTAAAGTTTTTCGAGTGTTATTACTAATTATACGAAATAATCTCCGGACACGACCTAATTAAGAACACCTAATATCTTTGCAAACGTGTTAATTGTTTCTCACACAATTATGAGATTTACTTATTGGCTTACATTTGAATTGAAATCAAGTCAAGCATTGATTTTGTCAGTAATTTTAATTACAAATAAAAATGTCAAGCAAGATTCATTTAAAAAAAAAAGTTCAACTACTTGACTTGATATAATACATTCCTGTACACACATAAATGAAGCAATTTTGCGTTTAATTTTTTATAAAAAATGTTTTTTTGGTCGACAAGTGTTTTATAAAGAGAGAATTTTTGAATCTCACATATCAAATCATCCAACTAATCGACGATCTAGTCCTACTTTAGGGATCAAGAAGTACAGAGAGGGTTTTTTATCTAAGAAAAATGGTTTTTGAGGGAAAGCTGTTACTATTTCTTGCTATTGAAATTTTATATGAAGGTGTACTTATTTTGGATAAGCCATTAATTCTAAAAGGGCCAATGTCCATTTTTACTATTCCCAGAAAATGCCAAATTAAATTAAGTGTCCTTTTTTGCATCAAGGTTAGATTGGCCTCTTTAGGTTTATGTTTCTCGTAATGCATTTATTCCAGGACAATTGGCCCTTTTTACACTAACGGTACTATTAAACCATATATATGATCTATATACATATATATATGGAGATCATTTGTTTGCATAACACGATTTCTCCAATTTTGGACATTAGCCCTTTTAGAACTAAGGTACAGAGTTAATGGTTTATATTAATTAAATACACTTTCATAATATGAAATTTAGAGTTAGAATCAAAGCACAGAACCGAACCATAAAATCTTTTTTAATGACTAGTAGACCAAAATAAAAATAGAAAACCATGAAATAAACTTTCTCATTACTTCAATTTACTTTTGGTTTATGATACAAATAATAAGGAAAAAGTAAAACTTAATAAACATAAAGTAAAGGAACGGGTATTAAAAAGTAGAATGAATATATTTTGAGATTGAACGAACGGCATAAAAATAAAATTTTAGCAGGACAAGTAAGGAGTTCGTCAAGGCTAGTACTTACACATATTGTGCAATGAAGCGCACCTTAAAATTTTAACTGTGACGACTGTGATGAAATGGAATTCGAACATGCAGTGATACCACTCGCAACTGCCCTGACGAAACGACGTTATATACCTAAAGGAATTTAATTTTTTCGGGGCCAGTGCTGGCCACTGTAATTGTAAATATAAATATGAAAATAAATGTGGGTAACTACTCCCACCTTACATTCTGGTGACCCTGAAATGCAGCACGCAATGCAGCAGCGAGGAACGGCCATTCTGCTTAAGCCTGAAAATTTCGCCTCATATTTTGGACGCCACACAGTTGCCACATACATTGGACCCCCCCACGAAGGACTCAACTATGGAGTAGCGGCATCCTAGGCGTCGGTTGTAATACTCCATACCCGTCCCACGTCGTCTTCGGACTCGAACCACAGCAGCTTGTCCCCAGCGGCCCTGGCTCCACGACGGTTCCAATCACGGCAGCCCAGAGTCTCATAGCTCAACGATGACAATAATCGTGACCAAATCACTAGGAGGGGAGTGATGTGGCGATGAGAAATGAAATTCGAACAGCAGTGATACCTCTCGCAACTGCCCTGACGAAACGACGTTATATACCTTTAGAAATTCAATTTGCTCGGGGCCAGTGCTGGCCACTGAAATTGTAAATATATATATATGTAAATAAATGGGGGTAACCACTCCCACCTTACATAACTACGAAAAGAATAACATGGAAATTCAAAGTTAGACTTGATTTTAAACTAAATTTACATCAGAAAGTTTCTTTTAAATCAAGCCAAGCAGTCATCAGCTACCAAACATCTTATGAAATTAGTTGAAATTGTAATTTGTAAAAAAGAATCCTTGTTTTGGGATTCAAGTCCATTGGTCAGTTTTTAAATTTTACTTGATATCTCGATTTGTATTGATTTTAAGTCAGATTCAGGCATAGTAGCTTGAAACTCAAGTCAAATAGCTTTAAATTCTAGCCAAATAAAGAAACTCTATTTAATTTAGTCAATATACGATTCTACTGAAATAAAGTGTGGGACATTACAAAACAATTAGTAGATTAGCTTCAATTAAATCAAAAAAATAGGTACTGATTTTAAGAAAGAAACTTTGAGAAAACAAAATTTAAATGAGGTCGTGGATGTCCTGGAGGATATATAAGCCAACCCAATCGACACAACGATTGGCGCTAAGAACAGAAATGTTGACGCGACATTAAAAATCAGCGAAAAAAAAAATTAAAGTTTGAAATAAGAGTAAAACAAAACCAATGAGAAACATTTCCAAAGAGCTATTGTCCAAAGACATACTTTGATTTAAAATCTTAGTGAATAATCTAAAAAATTCTAATTTTAGGCATATGAAGAAAAAAGTAATAACATTGATTTTCTTAAATGTTAAAAACCCATGTAACTCCTCAGACTTTCTAAAAAAAAAAATTGAAAAAACAGTGGCTTAAAAAAGCTTAGTTTGAAAACCGTTATTAATTCAATTTGATAATAAAATAAAGTTAAAAAAATGATAATAACACTAAGATAATGGTCAGTGAATACCTTCACATATAAGGCTAACATACACCTAAGGCTAATATCCTCTGCATACAACATGGCACTGTTCAAATTAAAACTCTAAATAACTAAATAAACATTAAAGATAAGCCTTTCTAATTTTAAGCAACACAGGAAATTAATGATTTAATTATTTTGTTGCACGTGTAACTTTTTGCCTCACACGTCATTTTTTTATTGCAGGCTATTTCGTTTATAAGAGCAACAAAATTTAATTAAAAATTAGTCTCAATGTCCTTGCATTGTAAAAAATACATAATGAAAAAAAAATAACTGGAACTCCACACAATTGTTAATCATGAGGGTGTTCCTAAAAAATATAATTATACAATGTTTCTTTAAATTTTTCAAAAATTTTGGTAGGAAGTACTTACTTGGTTGTTAAGAAAATACAAAATAATGGACCATTTATTTTGAAAGTGATGTAAGTCCATTTTCTCTTGTTTCAAAATAATTAAGGTTTTGCGTATTTGCCAATTTAAAAATTTGGGTTAATTATATCAAGTCAAGCAATGTTTTTATTGGTTTATCAATATGTAGTTTGATTATATAAATTTATTTTAGGCGAATATAACTAAAATAATGTATTTTAAAGGGCTGCAAATGGACTTACACCACTTTCAAAATTAGTCAATTGTAAACACCGTTTAATTTCAAATTTGGAAAATCAAATGTAACTAAAATATACTTTATATTAATCCAGAATTGTTGACAAATAATGACACGATATAAAATCGAAGTAGCACCTTTAATTTTAGACGTTAATTACATTGTTAAAATTACAAGATATTGGGAATATTTATATGTGGCAGTGTTTTGAAATATTCATGATATACCGGAGGTATATAAGATAATAACTGTTTGGGGTCTTTATATTTTACATAAGTAATATAGCTGGCATCTTGGTACAAATGCGCCACGGCGATTTTTTTTCAAATTTTAGCGATCTGCCAGGACCTATGTCCTTCATCGATGTTTTATATATAAAATAGTATCTATACGGTGCACTTTTGAAAAACCTCATCCAACATATTTGCAACCAATGTACCTGTTCTCTAGTAGTGTTTCTTGTTAACTTTTTTTAACCGACTTCAAAAATAGGAGGAGGTTCTCAATTCGACTGTATTTTTTTTTTATGTTTGTTACCTCTGCATTTCCGACTTTTTTTATTGGAAAGCTGGTGCTTCCCAAATGGCCCCATTTTAATTTGAAGGAAATTGTTCACTTCTAAGAAGTTGAAAACTAAGGGATGAAATACTAACTTCTTATTGGATAGCTCGATTTTGATAATTCTTTTTTATTTGAAAGCTGGTGCTTTTTGTGCGGTTTTATTTTAATTTGAAGAAAAACGTTCACTTCTAAGGGCTTGAAAACTAAGGGATGAAATACTAACTTCTTATTGGATAGCTCGATTTTGATAATTCTTTTTTATTTGAAAGCTGGTGCTTTTTGTGTGGTTCTATTTTAATTTGAAGGAAATCGTTCACTTCTAAGGGCTTGAAAACTAAGGGATGAAATACTAACTTCTTATTGGATAGCTCGATTTTGATAATTATTTTTTAGTTGAAAGCTGGTGCTTTTTGTGGGGGTTTCAGTTTTAATTTGAGGGAAATCTTTCACTTCTAAGGGGTTGAAAACTAAGGGATGAAATATTAACTTCTTATTGGGTAGCTCGATTTTGATAATTATTTTTTTATTTGTAGAACACAACCTTAAATTAATCTCCTATCTATTAAAAAAAAAAAAAACTCCACTCATAAGGGGTTAAAAATTAGAGATGAAATAATTTTATAAATTTTTTCTGGCTAACCTGATTTTGATAATTTTGTTTCTATTACGTACAACGTACCTTTAAATTGTTTACATTTCAATTTGAAGAAAAAAATCCACCCCTTAAGGATGAAAATAGGGGATGAAATAGTGACATTTAACCGAATTTTGATAAATTTTTTTCTGTTGGAAAGAATAATCCACTTAAATTTGTTATTACATTTAAAAGCAAAAAATTTCAACCCTTAAGGGCAAAAAGGGATGATGTAGTAACTTTTAATATTAAACGGCGCTGCCTCATATGAGCAGCGCGTTTGAAAGGTTAAACAATTTCAAGAAAAGAAAATCAGTTATCAAACTTCAAATCACTAAAATGCGAGAATTAAATAAATATTATAAAAAAATGAAAAACCGACTTCAAAATAAATAAAAAATCCTAAACAAAAAATCCACTAAAAAGTAAAGAAATAATTGCGTATCCTTGCAATATCTACAACTTACAAGTTATTAGGATGATACAATGTACAACTATTTTTATTTTTGGAGTTGGTGTCAGTCAAGAAAATAAATATTAATGGTAATTTGTAAAAATTGTAAAAAGGTGTAGTTGGTATTGGTATTTTGTAGTTTAAAGGTCGCTAGATATTGTTACAGTACGAGTATATTGTTTAAAAGTTCATTTGAAAAATAATTTTCATAAGGTATCCTTGTTTTTTGCTAAGTACCAATATAGTCGTATTTCCTTGGCTGACACCAACTCCAAAAATAACAATAGTTGTACATTGTATCATTCTAATAATTTGTAAGTTGTAGATACTGCAAGGATACGCCATTATTTTCTTACTTTTTAGTGCATTTTTTGTTTTAGAATTTTTATATATTTTGAAGTCAGTTTTTCATTTTTTTATAATATTTATTTTTCTAATTACATTTTGAAGAGTTTTTGTTAAAACGAAGTTCTCTCATTTCATTTAAAATGAATAAACTAAGTTTTCTACATTGTGTTATTACATCAAAATAATCCTGTGGTGTAAACTGGAATTTCTATTTTCGCAATGCTATTTCTATGATACCAAAAGCTACATCGTTCGAAAGATATATGAATGTCCCGAGAGTAAAAATGAGTGATCAAATTGGAAAAAAAGTTGGACTTACACCACTTTCAAAATAAACGGTCCAAATATTGAATTTTTAAATTATTTTTTCTTTTGATCGACAACAAATGTTCTCTTAATACTAATAAGGCGTAAATAAGACATCTAAAATCAACATAAAAAATAAAAGTTAGTTAAATACCAATTATATAACAGGAATAAAACCGTGACATTCTAAAGCATGAACTTTTCGTCATAACTATAAAATGTATTCTATGCATGTATATATTGTAAAGCACGAGATCCTTTTGTTATAAGCTGCACTCGTGTATCCTATTCAATCCCGGTTTAAGTCAAGTCCTTTCTTTATAAAATAGTTATTTTTAATCTCCATAAATACAGCATCCCAACTACTTCTCTCGTTAGGCCGTGTTGATTCTATTCCACATTTATATATGTGTGCATAAGAATAGAAAATGCAAATGCAACCCTTTTTGTGCCTTGAAAAGAAATAAGGTCGGGGTACGAAAAGGAAATTTATTGTACTTGCATACAAATGGTGACTTGATTATCCTTATTATGGTTTTAGTTCTACCCCTCATACACAATATTTTGAAACACATTTTTCTGAACCAAGGTTTTATATATATTAAATACAAAGAAGAATGAAAAGAAAATATTGTGATTTGCAGATCAAAGGAGCTACCTTTGTAAAAATACTGAAAAGACTTAAAACATTTATTTAAGTAAGTTGGTAAAATTTGAATTTGTGATTTTCCTTTGAAAACTTTTTATGTCAGTAGTAATTTCTAGTATTTGTATTATTAAGGTTAATTAAGAGATGAAACGTGATTTTAAAGATCAGAATTTCAATGATATCTAATGAGAAATGTTTGAGTTAGACGTGTGCATAACATTGATGATATCTCTAGGTAAATATACTTGAAAGAAGCAAATTTTGAATGACAAAATCAATTATTGAATTCGTATATACTTCCGTTCTGTCTTCATACTAACGAAGGGCTTGTGTGACATTTAAATGACGTTATTCGGTGAAGGAAATTAAACCTACGGAAGCGTAAGGTCATCATCTAACCTTTCTAATTAATTGAAACCCCTAAACTTTCCCTGAAAATCACCATGTAAACTTTTTTTCTTGAGATGATTTTTATTCTCTCGTCGCAGCTCCTACGAGTTGCGGAACAACCTGTTATGTACATATTTATCAGAAACACAAATCTTCTGTCTTGTACACATTTTTTTTACTTCTTATACTTCACATCTCCTTTTTTACATCAGCCTAGGCTTTTTGTCTTCATTCGAATATAAATTATTGAGTGACTCCATCTTTTTCCGACTCATAGTGGCTAGTTGTTCTAGCCCATGCCATACCATAGGATCTCTTTGTTCATTACACATGTAATAACGTGGCGTTCTTTTTCTCTAATCGTGATAAATTGGCTTGTTCTGTTGACATAAATATTTTTCAAAAAAGAACGTTTTACAGAGCCACAAACTTGTTCCCGGTTCAAGAAAATCTTACACCTTAAGGGCTGACCAGAACTGATTTATTTTCGATTCATATCAGCATTAACTTAACTTAATACTTCAACACAAATTTTTAACTTGAGTTTGACTTGATTTTACGCCAAATTTAAGTCAAGTAGTGAATTTCTAGTTATCAGATTAAAAAGTTAAGATTCACAATGAATAGATTACCACTTTAACAATTAGGTGCCTATAAAAAAGTAGGTACGTGTACTTATGTACGCGCGTGAGAAGTTATACTTCTTTGGTATCATTAAAAATTATTTTTTATTAATTGCATACATATAATTAATTAAAATAAAATTTATATCTTAACCTCAATTATATTGGAGCACTTGAAAAAGTATAAAACCGCAATTTTTTTCACTAATACTTACGAATAGTAAATAGTATTAATCAAAATATTCAATTTAAATCACTACTGAATTTAACTTATTCGTGGAGTGGACACTAGTACGAGAAGTGCGGTTTTTTGAATATTAGTACGACGCGTTGAACATAGATGACGCGGCAATGTCCAAAATGCTTTTAAGCATTACGAACTTGTGCTGTGATGATAAAATAAACCGATACTAACGCCTCTAAGAACAAAGCACCGTACTAATAGCCTAAAAATAATCTGACGTTTACTATTTAATGGCTGAAATACTGTAAAAACTATGGTTTACAATGAAAATAAAATCCAAAGAAAGCTGCAAGACGTTTATAAAATTTGTCAGGATCATTTTTCTGGTTAACAATTAATGCATGCCATGAAAACGAAGCTCAATAGAAATTGCGAAATTAAGTAAGTAACTACTTTTCAAAGTAAAAGTCTTAATCTTATTCATGCCATGTTTTACTAAATTATTATTGTAAGATAGTTGAATCATTTCAGAACCCCAGATTTCGTGATAACCAAGAATATGCATGGAATGCAGACGTCATTTTCATCACTAAACTCCAAATAGTATGATAACAACTACTGCAAAATCCGAGAAAAGTAATAACTTATTTATTAATAATATGTGTCATGTGTATATATAAATATTGTCTAAGTAAAATATTAAAAATGATTTAAAGAAATATTTATTTTTCTTTTTAATATAAAAATAAATAAATAAAACAAAAATTCAAATTACGCGCGCCAAGTTAAAAGAAACCGAGTGGTCTTGCGACCAACTTCATTCTGTTAATTTTGTGTCTTAGAAGGCGCGCGCATCTAAAAATTTCACTCTCATCATTTTTTCATACCACGCCTAAAGAAGTATAACTTCAAAAATTCTTGGATTACTTATGACTTGATTTTTTTTAATTTTAATTTTACAAAGTTTAATCTTTAAATTGTTCAAGAAAGAACTTTTTTTTAATGAAATATCTTTGAAGATCTTCAGCCTAATAAATAAAACTGTTGCCGGTCCGCTTCGCTGAGCTCTTTTAATAGTTGTTTTAAAAAAAAAAAATAAAAATTAATTTTAGGATATGATTAAGCATTTTATTTGTGTTAATTTCGTGAAGTGAAAATTTCAAAGGATTTGCTGTAGAAAATGTATTCAATTTTACTTTAAAATCCTTTTTATATGTTTATGATCTGTCACAAGTAGAACTAGTAGAATATATTGGTCAAATACTAAGAAGATTATTGTTGAAATTTAACCTCTTTCTATCTTATTTTTCTCTGGTTGAGACTTGAGACTCAAGAAGATTCTTCTCTCAAATATATTACTAAATATCTTCTTTCGTCTTTCTTCTATGCATTTCATTGTAGATCCACTATCGTAACCTTTTCTGCTTTTTTAGCTTTAAAATATGGTTATGAAATACTAGTAAAACCCGGCAGTCACCAGAATTGACTGCTATTCTAGATATTATGAATTGTGGTTAGTAAATAATCTTATAATTATTATTAATTGTTATGGAAATTGAATTTAACAATGATAATTGTATGCATGGTATATGGACTAAGTATTTGAATTCGTGGCAACTTCACTCCATTGGCTGGCATTGTTATACAAGAAACCAATAAGATATCGGCGACAAACTGACACACACGTTAGCTGCTTATATATATCGTAAGATGTTCTAGGAAATATTTTAATGATAGCTTATTAAGTTTTCTGGTTTGTATCTAAGATATAACTTTTTAAAAATGTCGTATCTTTGATCTTCAAAGCTTTTTTTTCTCCTGTAAGGCAGGAGAAGTTTGGAACTTTTTCCACGTTATTTTAAATGTTCCAAAGAATGTTTCCAAGATTTTGGTTAAATTAAGTCGTTTTTTAAATCACCAGCTATTTATCATAATTTGCCTTTATTTAATTAGCTTATTTTTTATAGTTTTTTTTTATTTTTATAAAGGGCCAGGCTGTCAAATTCCACCTCTGAGGGGTAGGCTATTATGATGGTTTTACACCCTATGGGGCAATTTTAGAACAATAATGCATAACCAATCGTAATTTTCTATTAAAAAGATTATTTTCTTCTTCTTTTAAGATAACTGTTGAAGCTTCTTAAATGGATTCTTTATGATAATTTTTTTGGCTGTTAACTTTTTCAACAGCCTGTGAACTTTTATTCGAGAAATCCAAGAATTTGAAAAATATGACATCAAGTGTAGTGATATCTATGTTTGTACAGCTATGAAAATTTTATTTGCTCTTTCTTTTTAGGTACATCAATATTCACTGTCTTTAGCGACTATCCGTGAAGACTTAAAACCAGAGTTCCTTTAGTTCTTAATCTCTTTCAGGCTGATTTAATCCTTGAAGACACCTCAATGTATTCGAGGGGGTTGATGAGGGGATATATCTCCTGTTTCAATAAAGTGTCTTAACTAATAGTATAGGTGATAGAAGAGCTGTTCGTTGTTGAATTTGTCGCATTGTCTTGGAGTAGAACCTACTTAGAGACGTTGATGAAAGAAGCTGGATGTAAAATCTTCTATTTGACCAGGAGACAGTAAGATCTTAGATCCAATCTTCAAGATATCTCCCTGGATCCGATGCAGATTAAAATATAGTTTCCAGAGATATCATTGAAAAACAAAGTTTTTGTTTTCATAAAATTGCTGTAAACATTTCCAAATTGGGTTTTAACGAAATAAAAAACGATTTTGTCCACCCTTGTAAATACATCATAGTTATTGTACATTGAAGAAGTAAATATAAACCTCTTGTTCTCTCGTTCTCTCAGCTAAGAGTTTCAGTCTATTCAGTTTGTATAATCTTTATAGTCAAACAAGAAATATATATATGAGGCACCAAGCAGTGGGGGTGGTAATATATAAAAAAGAAAAAAGAAAATAAAACAAAACCGAACCGAATAAACACATTCCCATACACATTTCATACATATACATACATACATATACATCTATGTATATAATATATTTTAATGGAGAACAACTTCTTGAATTACACACGTGGAAGAGGCTTTTCGAAACTGTCATTAATAATAATATAGGCATTATCTTTTACTAGCCCATTGTACACGAGAACATTTTGATTTATGGTGCGTTCGGGTTGGACGCTTTCGCGCTCTGAGCGCAGTGGAAGTGCGCTCGAAGCGTTCGGCTTGGAGCTGTGAGCGCGTTTGCAGAGCGCTCATGGCCGAGTTCCGGGAAACTCCGGTGCGCTCTCAGACGCTCTCGTCACAGAGGTAGGGCAGCAAAAGCGTGACCGCTCATCTGTCAAATTCAAATTTAAAACGAATACAACGTAAATGTAAAGTAACCTAAAAAATTTTATTTATTTCTAAAATATTAATGTTAAAGTTAATATTAACTGAATCTTTAGGAAATATATATTAATTTAATAAAGTAAAATCAACAAATATTAACAATAAATTTATAAATAAAATATTCATTTCAAAAATTAAAGTAAATATAGTAAATATTAATTGTGAAATTATTCATTTATCAGCAGATTCAGATTCTAATAAATTAATTACTATTTGATAAATATTTCCCACATTCGCCATGTTGATGTTAACCATGTTAACGCATGTTAACGATGTTATCCAATGCTAAAGATGTTAAGTGCTAACTGACAGCCAACTGACAGCTAGACGCTCACAAAGTCCAACCCGAACGGTAGTTTGTGAGCGCGGCCGAGCGCTCTGAAGCCAAGACGAACGCTAAAAATTTGTACTTACGAGCAAGAACGCTCAGAGCGCGAAAGCGTCCAACCCGAACGCACCATATGTGTCCATTAAAGAAAATAAAAGGGAAAACCGAAAAAATATCACCGTTAACGTTATGTAGGTATTTATATCTATATAGAGGGACACCTGAAAATAAAAGGCTTAGAGAAACTGCAATATGGCCATTTGCTTGACTTTTCTATGAAAGCAGCTGTTTCCTGAACATTTGTAAAATACCTTCAGCTCTTCTATATTTTTATTCCATTTCGTAATTATCATAAATAGGGCTTTCATTTCCTCTTTCTATCGTCCCATTCCTTTATCTATACCTATTTGTAAAAAATTCGCACTTAAACCCACTGACCCATATATTATACACATTTTACTAACCCACATTTGGGTTTCAATGTTCGTTTTAACAACCGGAAATGTAAAGGTTTTATTAATAACAAAATGTATTAGTAACAGCCTCCTTTTTTAACAAAAAAAAAAAAAAAAAACTACCATAAGTTTTATTCGTTTTAATTGGACTTTGTTATAACATGTACATATATAAAATAATTTAAATAAATTAGTCTTGAAAAAGTGTTAGTTGTAATTAAAACTGAATGTTAATGACTTATTAAAATTATTAGTTTTAAAGATTCGGGTGGAGATAACATTAATTTGTTAGTTTGAAAGATTGTAATATATGAAATCGAAAAATTTTCAAAAGATGAAGAAAATTTATCATGGGTGATTAACCACGACTCAAATAAACGGAATTATGGTAAAAATATTTTGAAAATATGTTTCCAATCTTGATATGAACAATGTAGTACCTGCCTACCAGTATATTACCAGCATGACCTTTTTAATCGATAATTTATACTTCTTGTACATTGTAGTACATGTGGCATGATACGATATGCTGTATGTGTATGAGAAAAAAAAAATAAATAAAAATTTACGTTCAATGTCAAGGAAATGTTGTTTTGGCCATGGTGGATGGACACAAGACTCGCGAGATCGGTGGACCGTGGACACGCGAGGGGGATAAGCTTGGCTTTACTTGGATAAAAGATTACTGGGTTACTGTCACAAACAATACCACATATTCATACACACAATTAACTATTGAGGAATAAAAAACCCGTGCAGATCTACACGGAAAAAAAGTTGAAAGTTGAATTTGTGACACTTGCATTTATTTGTCAAAATTATTGGTTATCTTGTACGCGCACCATTAAAAATCTTAAAAAAATAATTATAAAAAAAGGTAAAGATAGCTCTGATGTTTTTTTTCTCAACCGTTTTACAAGGTTTTACAACATAATGAAGTAAATTGTACATTGTATATAGTATTATATACACCAAAAATGGTAACGATTACAAATTTGTTAAAATTCGTGGCGTAACAGAAACGCCAAAATTTGTTAATTGTACAACACTCAGCAGTTGTAACAGCTACATATATTTACTACACTATTGTAGTAAAAAATACTATACGTTAGAGCTGAATACAACACAGTGTGTTATCTACTGTTACTTTTGTGGTTATAATGAACACAAAGTGCAGTAAAAATATTACTAGTTTAACGTTGTAAATTTTACACCACTATTTTTTTCCGTGTAAGATAGAACATTTGAACATGAACGAGAGTATGGCGACAAAATAATAAACCAATTCGAATACATCTATACTTTAGTATATACATATATGCTTTGTTCGCGGTTCGCACGAAATGCGTTCGTTACTGATTCAGAATTAGTTCTTGCGATTCTTGGATTTTTGTTAGGACAAAATTCGATTCTTCTACTCATGCGCAGTTTCATAAATCATGGGTATAGTTCAAAGTCCAGTTTCACTATCAACCACTGTCAACGTTCAATTCAATTAACAATTTTCGTGGGTTCTCGTTAATCTTCGTCTTAGTACGGAGCAATTCTAAAGTCGTTCACGAAAAAAACATCCTGAATCGGTTCATAAGCCTGCATTTGCTTGGCGATTATTTTAAATCCGCTTAAACTGATTCGTAATCGGTTCAGAATGAGACCCGCGAACAAAACTATTATGTTACCGTTAAAGTGTGTAATTCCGTTAAAGCGTGGAATAGCTAAGTGGACAACCACTAAAGTTTTGAATGGGAAACCGGAAGTTGATAGAAGAGGAAGTTTTGCACAAATCCCACTCCCGCATAGACTTAGGACCCCAGAACAGAGGAGCAACCCCCTCAGGATATTTCATCCTATATATTTCATGAATTACCTAGTTATTCCATGAAATAACGGATTACATACTTTAACGGTAACAAATACACAAGTGTATGTTTGTTAGGGGTTTTCTATTCCAAAAAGTCTTTGGTAAATTTTAGGTATTTGTAGGAAGTAATTAGAAGGCTGAATTAAAAATTCTTTCATCAAATAAAAGCTACTTTACTGCTGGGTAGTTTAAATTAAACTTTATCCTAGAATCTAGAGGATTGCAATGCTAGTTTTTAGGCAAGATATACAAAAAATAATAAGAAACAATTAATATCCTGGAAAAATGTAAGGTTTCTACAGACAAGCTACGAAAAGAAGTCAAAGGATTTGAATCAAGGCAATACACAGCAGCCGTGTTCCTAGACATCAAAAATGCATTCGACACAGTTTGGCACAACGGCCTTATCAGAAATCTCAACAAAATCAAATCACCCTTGTATATCAAATGCATCCTCAAATAATTCCTCCAGGATCGTACTTTCAGCATCACGTTAACCGATGCAAAGTCTAGGTACAATTCGGCAGGTATCGTCAGGAATACCTCTGGGTTCAATATTGGGGCCAGCATTGTTCAACATTTACTATCACGATATCGTTAACCTCCATGATAGCCTTATAGCACTGTTTGCAGACAGCACATGCTGAATCACTCATGGGAATGACACCAAAAGCACTGTACGATATTTGGGCGTACATCTCAATTTTTGGCTAACTTGGCGGATGCATATAGAAAGAAAACTAACAGAAGATAATGCACGTCTCGCAATCTTCTATCCATTAATCCTAACCCCAACCCAATCCCAATAACCCCGAGTGCCGAAAATCATGGGGATATCCCGACCACGCTTGTGTGACGAAGGCTATACCAAATATCCACGGTTCTAAAGTCATGCTCTGTATTATGTGGGACCAGCTCGGTGTATAGTATATAACGAGTTTAAAACCATCTGAAACCATCACAGAGGGTTGTTATCGAACGTAATGAATGCGTTTGAGCCGAGCGTTGAAAGAAAAACGGCTACAATACCTCGAAAGACACAAAAAAGTTATTTTGCAAGATGACAATGCTCGGTCTCATGTTCCAAAAGTTGTCAAAACGTACTTAGACACGTTGAAATGGGAAATTCTACCCCACCCACCGTATTCTGCAGACATTGTTTCCAGTGACTATCACCTATTTCGATGGCACACGGCCTGAAGAACCTGCACTTCCAGTCTTATTTTATATAGTCTAAAATTGGATCAATTCGTGGATACTGGATCGCTTCAAAAGATAACCAGTTCTTTGAAAGTAGGATCCGATTGCAACTGGAAAGATGGGAGTACGGAACAATGTACCGTATTAATAGCCTAAAAGTAATCTGACGTTTAACACGTTTTTTCCTAGTCACCGTTTGTGTAGTAAATTTGTATTTTTATGACTATTTAATAGCTGAAATATTGTGAAAAACTATGGTTGACAATGAAAATAAAATCCAAAGAAAGCTGCAAGAAGCTTATAAAATTTGTCAGGATCATTTTTCTGGTTAACAAGTCATGCATGCAATGAAAACGAAGCTCCATAGAAATTGCGAAATAAAGTAAGTAGCTACTTGTCAAAGTAAATGTCTTAATCTTATTCTTATCTTGTTTTATTAAATTATTATTCTAAGATGGTTGAATCATTTCAGAATTTCAGATTTTGTGATAACCAAGAACATGCATGGAATGCAGACGTCATTTTCATCACTAAACTCCAAATAGTATGATAACAGTTACTGCAAAATTCGAGAAAAGTAATGACTTATTTATTAATAATAACTGTCATTTGTGTATGTAAATATTTTCTAAATAAATTATTAAAAATATATATAAAGAATTAATTTCTTTTTAATTTTAAGTAAATAAGTACCTAAATAAAAAAAAAACAAAAATTCAAATTACGCGCGCTTGTTTAAAAAAATCAAGTGGTTTTGCAGCCAACTTCATCCTGTTAATTTTGTGTCACCCTGATGCACGCTGCATCTTAAAATTTCACTCTCATAATTTTTTCATAACGCGCTTAAAGAAGTATAACTTCAATAATTATAAACCAGGATTGAATCAAAACATTTTTAATTAAAGGTTGGTTTAAAAAAAACCGGGATACATGCTACAGTGTTGCAAACACATTTTAAAACCGTAATGATTACAATTTTTTCAACTCTTTGGGCTTCAATTCAAAAAAAAATTAAATCTACTTTTAATAATGCTATTTTCAATATTCAGTTAAATTTCAATCCAACCAACACCATGGATTTACAGCTAGTATCGCATTAAATAAGTCTAAGCTTGTTATATAATATAAAACGATTTTATAGATTACAATATGTATTCCATATTCTCTGTAGTATATAAATGCAGCATTTAAACATTTAATTAATTTAATTAACATTTAACCCTCCTGACGCAATCAACAAATTGAAAAAAATATCTTTAACATTTAACTTGCATGAGATTGAAAATATCTTTCTTTGATCATTAATACGGCGATATATAATCAGTATATGAACCTTTTATTATTATTAGATATTATGATTAATGCAATTTAATTAAAATTTAGAAATAGTAAATAAATTTCTTACTATAAAGATTAGAACGAAAATGTATTTTGATCTTTAATAAGAGTTACAAGCATAAATAACACAAAAACCACTTTTTTCCCCTAAACCAAATGTTAATTACAAAAGAACAAAAGATTCGAGGAAGTAATACATCAAGAAAAGAATGAAAACTTAGGTATATTAAACATGGTATATTTCAACAATAAATAAATCTGTGCATAGATTTAAATTGTGTGAGTCATTTTTCATTAAAAATTTACACAGCTTTAAATTTCCGGACGAAATCTGCGAAAAGGTAAATCCGTATAAACACACACACACACACACACACCCCGTTGATCAACATTACGAATCAACCACTTGCCTTATTGAATTATCCCTTTCAAATAAACTTAGGTAGATACTGAATATAGGTAGGTACTATTTGTTGAAAACTTTGTTGAAACGAAAAAGCCAAACCCTCAAAGCATGTACTTTAAATTTAATTTTCTTGTAATCAAATTAAACTTTTTGTAAAAAAAAATTTTTGAAGTTATACTTCTTTAGGCACGTTATGAAAAAATGATAAGAGTGAAATTTTTAGATGCGCGCGCATCAGGGTGACACAAGATTAACAGGATAAGGTTGGCCACAAAACCATTCGGTTTTTTTTTACTAGGCGCGCGTAATTTGAATTTTTGTTTTATTTATTTATTTTTATATTTCAATTAAAAATAATTAATCATTTAAATATATTTTTAATATTTTATATAAAAAATATTTATATATACAAATGACACAAAATATTAATAAATAAATGATTACTTTTCTCGAATTTTGCAGTAGCTGTTATTATACTATTCGGAGTTAAGTAATGAAAATGACGTCTGCATTCTATGCATATTCTTGGTTATCACGAAATCTGGGATTCTGAAATGATTCAGCCATCTTAGAATAATAATTTAGTAAAACAAGGCATGGTTAAGATTAAGACATTCACTTTGAAAAGTAGCTACTTACTTTATTTCTCAATTTCTATGGAGCTTCGTTTTCATGGCAAACATGAATTGTTAGCCAAAAAATGATCCTGGCAAATTTTATAAACTTCTTTTAGCTTTCTTTGGATTTTATTTTCACTGTAAATCATAGTTTTTCACAGTATTTCAGACGTTAAATAGTCATAAAAATACAAATTTACTACACACACGGTGACTCGGAAAAAACGTGTTAAACGTCAGATAACTTTTAGGCTATTAGTACAACGCGTTGTTATTAGTGGCGTTAGTATCGGTCTATTTTATCATCACAGCACAAGTCCGTAATGCTTAAATGCATTTTGGACATTGCCCCGCCATCTGTGTACAACGCGCCGTACTAAAATTCAAAAAACCGCACATCTTGTGAAAGTGTCCGCTCTACGAATAAATTATATTCAGTAGTGATTTAAATTGAATATTTTGATTAATATATTTACTTTTCGTAAGTATTAGTGAAAAAAAATTGTGCTTATATACTTTTTTCAAGTGCTCCAATATAATTAAGGTTAACTATCCGTATGTATTATTTATTGGTACAAATTAAAATATTATTCTCTAAATTTTATTTTAATTAATTATTTGTTAGCAATTAATAAAATCTAATTTTTAATGATGCCAAAGAAGTATAGCTTCTCACGCGCGTACTTAAGTACACGCGCCCAATTTTTTAAGGTAAGTCATACAATCAGACACTTGTAAGGCCATTATAAAGTTAATTATCTAAGAACTTAAATTATTTCACAATATTAAGTCCTTTGCAGTTTTTAAATGACGTTAATTTTCTCTTAAAATCGTCGTCTTTAAGTGAAATCAAGATTTGGTGATGACTGCGAAAAAAGAAACCCTCGCTTTACTTTGATGTTTTTTGTACCATATTCAATCGACTTTCAGCTTCATTAAATTTGCACCGTCCTCTTATGAAATCCAGTTTTGTTAAAAAAGAAAATATACAATAATTTACAGAGAAGCTAAAAACAAAGTAAAAGAAATGCTATCCTTGTTTGTTTGCTGTGCAAATAAGGGAGAAACGTCGCTCAGTTTCAATTAAAAAATCGAATGTAAACCCAACAATAAATGTACTTATTAATTAAAAATCGGACCGAATGAAACAGCATTTTCCTATTTTCAATCCGGGAATCCGAAAAAAAGCCAATGTAATTTATTCCTGTGTTATCCTTTGTGCTTTGTTTTCATTCGGCACGAGCACTATGACATATTCCCTGTTGCTACCCGGGAATATACATGGCGACCTCACGAATTCGTAACGGCGCAATAACATCAAACCCGTGAAGGGGTGGGAATCATTCATGTCGTCGTTGTCGTCATTCTATCGCATTGTCCTCGGTTGTGCGTCCCTGTTTCATCCCCTAGGAAGTGTATGGATTCCCATCGTTCCTCTCTGCCTCGATAAAACATATATATTACGCCACTCTCTAAACTGGAGCATTGGAGCGTTGCCTAATCTTTCTTTCTTTCTTCCTCTTTCTCTCACTTGGTTCATCTGTAGCTCGCATTTTCATTTCATTTCCCTGTTCCTGTTCAGGGCCAAGGACGTGTATTTTGTTCAATATAGCCCACAGCGTACTAAACTCCCAATGCGTACCTCTTTTTGTTCCCACTCTCATTTATATTTTGGCCCTTTGAAAATTACTGTTTTGAAGCTCAATATGTACAATGAAGGACACTCACGCATAAGTGAATACGAACAGTTAGAGAGAAAATTGTTGCTAAATTAAAAAAATAAACTAAGATATATTAACAATGCACGTATACATTTTAGTCGTAATTACGCTTATTCTTTTAATACAAATAATTAACTGGAAAAGATTCAATTAGTCAAAAAATATATCTTAATTTGACCTACATCAATAATGCATCCAATTCCTATACATATTATGTCCTTTTAGAATAATTTTAAACTTAAAATACTTAAAAATAATTTAAAAAAAAAACATGGATAATAATCATGTAAATACTTCATGGTCGTTTTGAAGTATTTACTAAAGGTTTCAACGACCGAACACAAAAGAAAAATTGGGGGGTCTTAATATATAGGATGCAGTACCCATACTCAGCTGACACGAGACAAATAAATTTTTCATTTTGTCATTTGTATGAACATTGATCGCTTATTGGCATAGTGAATATAGACGTATAGTTTGAAAGATTTATTGCACAGATTCTCAGTCTGGTTAATGTACATCCAAAACATTGATTCCTATACTTGAATAGGGTCTTTGTCAGCAAAGAAAAGAATTTGAATTGCATATAATTTAACGAAGAACTCTCGTTTGAAGATTGGATTAAGTTGAAGATTAGAGGATGAATTTATAGTTTATATTACACCTTTAATTAACCTCGAATTTCTATTATGAATATCTAGCTGATACCCGCTTGCTTCGATTGATTAAAAGATTCCCTATGTTCATAGAAAAATATAAAAATTAAATCTATTTGACAAAAAAAAAAAAAAAATGATACTTTCAGACTTTAGATCCAAAGAAAGTTCATCAAAATTCGTAAAAACTACTTTTCAAGAAAGAGATGTTAGCTGTCTCACATCAGCTTCTATACGATTTTTAGTAAAAAGTAACTGTATTTCTTCCTTTAGGACTTGAAAATCTTTCATACCAAATGTGATTTAAAACCGTACAGCTATTTAGGGGACATCCGCTAATTGCGCAATACGTTTTTTGCGATTTTTGAAATACCATCCCCTCCTCTCTGATAAGATGTCATGAGATTTGGTATATATCATTCCCCCAACTCGCAATCTAATGTGATATTTTTCAAAACAAAAAAATACGTGATATTTGCGAGACCTTCCCTCTTTCCCCAAAGTAAGATTAGATGAGATTCGGCTCGACCCCATCGGCCTCTGAACGCCTCACGTAATTAATAGATGTTCCCTTAAAAGAATAGATTAGTAGCTATCCTACAGGATCTTTAGCAAAACTTCGTTAAAATTCGTTCCGTTGAGTAATTGTTTAATTTTTGAAATTTTCAGTTTATTATTTTATTACGTATATTTATAATTAATATATTCGACAATGAACAATGAAAAAATTCAAATATTTTAAACAATTAAATTATTAGTTTTATCGGGTATTAAATTGAAATTCATATTTATTTTCCAGTAAAAATTGTCAGTTTTTTAATTCCAACTTTGTAGAGATTTCTTTCGTTATTGTGTAAAATTGGAGGAAAATGCGTTAAAATTCTATTTCACGAACTTTACCAAAACTTTTTAAATGTACGGTTCCTGTAGGATATAAATGTTTTGCCATTCCATGGGAACTATGCATTATTCTAGCCTTAAAAGTAAGCTATAGATATCATTCTACCCCAAGCTACCACATTTCAAAAATCATATAAATCTTTAACTCTATGATAAACAAAAAACATATCTATCCCACGGGAATAGTACATCTCTCCTTAGTAAAAAGTAGATCAAATCTTCCTAAGGAAAATGAGTTAAGACTCTATTTCGAGGATTTCAATGAAACTGCTTTTAAATACACGGTTCTTATAGAATACATACTTTTTTGCTATCCCATGAGAACAGTTTATTATTCCGGTATGAGAAGTAATCCAATATCATTTTCTGGCCCCTAAACTACCACATTACAAAAAAAAGTTAATCTTTTGCTCTGCAAAAAACAAAAAAAAAATCTATCCCACTGGAACCGTACATTTTTTCTGGATATAAAGTATACTATATGTTAAACCGGATTATAATCTATATCAATGCCAAATTTTATCCATATATCCATTCAGTACTTTTTGAGTGAAAAAGCAACAAACATCCATTCTTACAAACTTTCACGTTTATAATATACGTAAGATTTTAATTTTTTTAATAAGTGATAAGTTTTGGTCTTAGTCTTAGTCTTCCAAAAATGTAGTACCAAGACTAAGACTAAATAAGCAAGACCAAGACCAATACTGGTTAACTGTTTTGGTCTTACAATTAGTCTTGTTTTGCTTATCATTAGCTCAACCATTGTTGAAAGCACTTTTTTTTGGTCTCATAGTAATTTAAGTAATAAGGACTTATATCAAATGTTGTCGCCAAATAAAGTTGTTTAAATTAAGTTATTATAATCTGTATTCTATAAATTTTAGTTCGGACAAAGTAAAATGTTTTAACTTGTATTATATTAGTGTATAGTAAACTAAAGTTATACAAAAGAAACCGTACAAAAAAAAAAAAAATAAAAAAATTGATCAATTATAAAATAAAATTAAGAAGTTTTCTATTTGGCAAAACTCTTATAAAGATTATAAAAATGGTATATCATTAAGTTTAAAAAAAATAATATTATTGGTATCATGCAGTACATATTTATATAAGTAAAATTTAAATGTATGTAATTTGTAAAATTTATCACAAACATATACTTAAATATTTTTACTAAAATTTTAGTTAATTTGCACTCGACTAAAAGGTCAATAGGACATAATTTTTAAATAAAAAGTAACAGTTAAAACTTTCCTAGAAAATTTTTCATTCAAACCATAACTTCAAATATAAGAAGATAAATATTTCATAAGTTTCTTATTAAGATTATCAATTCAAAGAATTCAATGAACACTTTTAGTGCCTTTCAATGAAACCATTTCTTCCATTATATCTAATGCAATCTTTGATTCCGCCCCCTTTGAACACACCAATGATTATGTTTACATTGAGAAAATTTAATTTGTTTTCTTTACCTCTCGCCTATTTCCCAACATGAATTCATTATCCTTTCAAAATCATTTCTCACACGCAACATTATTACTATGAGCCTCCTGTATATGTACCTATGTATTTGTTTTGAACCCATTCCCGGTGAGAAGTGTATATATGGGATCGCTGAAGTGGTCGGGCTCAAACGGGAAATTTTCCACACAAACAGGAACGAATGTCTTTCTAAACAACAACTAATGAATCCTTCGAGAGACTCATTAACATGGGTCAAATTTAATTAAATGGATATTTAAGGGAAATACAGCTTCGATTAAATCATACGGTTGGAAGTTGAGAGAATATTTTCATGGCAAATAGAAAACCTACTTTTGAATGAATTACGTTCCTTTTCGTGTTTGTCCTTGACGATATATGTGAAATTTAACATTTATTACTTTTAAAACTTGGTTTAGTCGTAGTAAAAGAGCTTCCACGTAGTGATCATTAGGCCAAGTTAATTAAAAGTAATGTTCGTACTGTTAGACCAGGGTGGATAATTTTAGAACCAAAAAAAAATTATAGTAGGATGAAACCCGTTGGAAAAAGAAGAGAATATAACAAAAATGAAAGGAAAAATAAATTACGGTCAATCTGAGGTGGGGAAGTGGAAAAGAGGAGTGTTTTTAAAGGTAGAAACGGTTTATCTCGATTTCCGACAAAACTGCAAGTCCTATAAAAAAAAGTTGGATGACAAAGTTGTAGATAATGAGTAGATCTACAACTTTTTTAATAACACTTTTTTCACATAACCTCAAAATTTATGTGAAAAATTCAAATTACCAAGTTTTTGGTTTATAATTTTTATTTTATACAAAAAAAAAATTGTACACCAAATTTGGTGGAAATTTACCTTTTAATGCCCCAAACACATTTTATATTTTTTCAAATATAATTTTTTTCATCTGATAATGTTAATATCGAAAAGCACTCTGATTTACAATCGAAAATTCTTAAATTTTTAGTAAAATTTTTTTAATTTTTTAAAATTTTTTTTTGAAAAAACTTCATAATTTAAATTTTTAACATAAATTTTGAGGTTATGTGAAAAAAGTGTTAGCACAAAAGTTGTAGATCTACTTATTATCTACAACTTTGCCATTTAACTTTTTCCGTAGGACTTGTAGTTTTGTCGGAAATCGAGATAAACCGTTTCTGCACGTACCCCCCCTCCACTTTCCCCACCTCAGATCAATCGTAATTTATTTTTCCTTTCATTTTTGTTATATTCTTTTCCTTTTCCAATGGGTTTCATCCTACTATAATTTTTTTCACTTTTTACCATTGTCAAGACTAAAAGCACTGATCTATGTGAATAATTACGTCTTTGTAAAAAATAATAAATTTAATATTAAGCGGAATTTAAAGAATGAAAATTTCGTCCTAATTAAATCACATTGAAACATCTGAAAATATTAACGTGAACGACTAATTTTCCCTCTTTTTGTCGTTTCGTGCCACCCCCCGTAGCAAATTCTCATTCAATCTGATTCATTTGCATAAGAATTGTTTTGCGTAAATTTTTATAAGGCAAATAAAATCGTGGCTAAATTCGTTGAAATGTTTGCGTTGATAGGAGAATGGTAAATATATATACTACAAGGACACCAAGTTCTCTTTCTACACTAATAAACTTCCCCTAAATTCTCATGGGAAACGCAAAAGCTACACACAGATAACACCCCCTCACTTACGTTTACCTCATATTTAAGATATACCCTCCATGATTTAACAAAATGTTCAATTCAAAGCTGGAAAACCCCGAAACATATGCACATATATACGCTGCACGTTCGGGACGATAAATTCAACCACCTACAAACCACCCTTGATATTAAAAGCTATTATGATTTTTAATAAATAGACACATCAACATAAAAGACCTTTTCCTTTGTCTCTGATTGTGACTAAGTACGTCGTAACTTTGAAATTTCTTCATTTTTCTTCCTCATTTTTTTTTTGTGTTGTTGTTACGTAATATGTGCGTATCTACGCACCATACACATTTCGAACAATTTATGGCTCATCAAAATACGCAATAAACTGAGTCTTTAATAACCAGAAATGGTTTATCTTTACCCTCTCGTTCTAAACCCTACCTAAACATTATGAACGGATCCCGGATTCTCGTAATTGTGAATTTCAAACAAAGGGTAGTAAAAACTGGAAGTTTACAATCTCGAAAATAAAATGGATCGTTAAAAACATTTTTTTTAAAGGTGAGTACTTATATATAGAGAATACAAAAATTACTTGTGACTTAAACCATTGATGGAGGAGAAAAAAAAAACTTTTAACGGAATTTCAAAGGTAATGCAAAGTGTTTGGTAAAACATTCGGAAAAATAATAAAACCCTCGGGAATGGGCCCGGTATTTTATTTACTTTTTCTTCTTTGTTTCAAAAGTTGAAGAAAAAAGCGTTCAATGTTTTCACAAGGAAACGCTGAAGTATTTCGTGATAAGGGTGAAAAGCTGTAGTTTCACGGAAAAAAAATGTAAAAGACAGTTTTGAAAGACGAATGAACGCAACATCCAAGTGTTATCCAAAGGTTGTTTTTCAACCCCTCACTCCAATCTCCCGGAAATAACACAACTTCAACACAAAGTCAAACTCGTATCCATTTAAGTTCCTTAAATTTTTTTTGCAAATAAAAAGAATTTCTAAATATTTAAACTAAGTGCAACAATTTGAAAAAAAATCAATTAACTAATTTATAACCCAACAGGTTTTCTCTTTGTTTCTTATTAATTTATTATGGACCCTCAAGCGCTCATTCTCCCCTACTAATAAATTTTTACCAAACGAAAAACGCAGTTGAAACAACGAATGCAATATGTTTATATCGCGTGTTATAGTTTCGGTAAAAAAATTCGTGCATATTTTTCATTCATGACATTGTGTCATTTAAAAAAAATATAATAACACGATGACAAAGCTACCACCGTTGAGAGGAAAGTTATATATGAACGACCAGACTCGGAACAAATAGAAAAATCAAAATTCGAAACATATCCTGCTGAAAAATATGTAGGTATAAACTTTAGAACGTAGCAGTATTTGTTTTGTAATATAAAAGCACAGAATTCCTCTACTTAATATAACAAAGGTACGTTAATGGAATATCCATTTTTAAGTAATTACTTTTCAGCATTATAATGAAAAAAAAATGTTTTAAAACATAAATCAATATGTGAACATGCTATTTTTGAATATATGATAAATATTTTGTAAGGCGTTTTATCATCATCGAAATAACTTGCATAAGTAAGATAATTTTGTCTTCTGTTCCAGTACCAAAACAGATAGTGAAAGAATTTTACTAATATATTTTTTTTCCTTATTATTTACTAGCTGATACCCGCCCGTTTCGCAGAGCGTATCTTAATTAATCTAATTAAATAATAGAAAATTTTACCAAAATAAGAAATTATATGAGTTATTTTTAGAAAAAAAGTTATAGATATAGTATTAAGGCCATTATGTCTTATCGGCAAGTCTGCTATTTCTCGAGGTTCAAGATTAGACAACGAATTTCTATATATCTTGCTAAAATAAAATGAAAATTAATAATATAGTTTTTTGGTAAAAAAACAACGCGATGGTCACATCTAAGTTGCTATTTTCTCTTGAAAAATAAATTGGGCTGGATTTCTGTTTGTTTTGGGGACTCTGCCTAACGGCTTCATCTCTCTTAATCAAACTCCTAATTGGGATCACTTAAGTCGAACTGTCTGTTTTTGTTATTTATTCTTACGGGTTTCATTTTTGAACAAAGATATTTATTTTTATGAATGAAATCATATTTACTGCAGAGGATTTCCTTCTCCTCCCTCGACAATTCAAACGTTTACTCAGCCGAACTATTAATAATATATTAACTACCCGTAAATTCACAATGGAATTATGGTTTCTAGGAATTTAACCTATCGCTATACTTCCATCATGGTTATAGTTTTCAAATTTGCGAACGTTAATTTATAAGAATAACAAATTACATAGTTTTAAATTATTTTGTCTCTACGATATGTTAGTATATGTACATTGTATCACAACTGCCTGCCGATGTATGTTTTTCGTGGCGCAGTTTTTATAGTTTTTATTTTTTTGCTCAAAAACCAACATTTTTTCGGAATAAAAAGTATTTTAAAGCACTTTTTGTAATGTTTACTACCTGTATGTGAAACCTCGTCCAAATCGGACCAGCCGTTTTCAAGTTTGCCAAGAACAAACAAACAGACAGGGAAAATTATTCAAAATAAAAAGTAGCCTATAATGTAAGTTACAATATTTAATAACTTTTTGTGAAAATTTCATTGAAATCGGCTCAGCTGTTTTCAAGTTTACCCTGGACAAACCCTGTTATTACCCTGTTTTTTTGGGGAAAATTACAATGTCAATGGCATTTATTTTTTTGTATTAAATATATGAAAATGTAGGCAATAAAGAGTATTCAGCATAACACTTTACATTTTTTAGATTAGATCTCAGCTGGGAAAAATGATTCCGTTTTTCGTTCTCTCGCGCAGGAAAGATGGAACGTTTTTAGTCTATAGGTATTCAAGTAGTAAAAATGATAAAATCTTCAATCTTATTATTGGTATAGAATATAGATAAAAACATTTTTTGACCAAAATAGTGAAAATATCAATGTTTAGAGAACTTTGCCGTGAGAAACTTGAGCCTAAATCCTAATACTTAAATCGTCGCCTCAACTGAAAGATCCATATAAATAAGAAGGTTGCTCAGACTACAGCACTCCACCGCAGGATCACCTGGATGACAGGCAAAAGGTGTCCGTTGAACCTGTTGTTCAAGATATTGCTCTACTAAGCAGTGCTCAGACCAACGTGGGCATATAGGGTCCAACTCTGGAGTGTGGCAAGGTCCAGGTGAAGGCGTCAAAGTAAAATCCTTCGATAATGTCTGCGGGTTGGCAGATATGTCAGGAATTCAACGTGATCTGGGTGTTGAAGATGTCATGTGGCACTTTAAAAAACTGACAGAAACATACGTGCAGTCGAAATGTATCCAAACGAGCTTTCAATAAGGGAGCTTCCGCTTAAGAGACTAAAAAGAAATAATTTTAACAATTTTTTAAATTGAATATGTCCGCAATTGTTCCCTCCTGACAATAGTCAGATGAACATAAAGGCTTTTGATTCATTTTATTTTGTTTTATTATATAAAAACAAAAATGTATAAAAATAAATAATTCATCCTAACTTTCTTAAGGAGGTATTCTAGTCTAGAAATGTGGAAAAATCAAATTTTCTTTTCTTTCATATTTTCAAAGCTTAAAACTTTAAGAGTATGTTCTTGAGAGAATTTTTAAAAATTTTAACTATTTTGGACCAGGTATTGATTATTACAAAAAGTGTTAACTACCATTGTATTGCCACTGCACAAAACTTTACCTGAAATTTTAAATGCGTTTTTCTCGAAAATACTTTTTTCGATACGGTTGACATGATATATCAGGTTCTAATGCACCAATTTACTTGAAATTTGGTACAGACTTTCTTAATACTATCAAAATTTGGTTATACAGGTATATCAATAAAAAACTAATTACTTTACGCTCGTAAAATCACCTCAAAATCGAGCCTGTTGATTAGATTACCCCTTAAGTAAAACGTCGAACAGTTTATACACTAAATATTTTCCAAACCAAAAATTATAGTTACATGCTGATAATTAATTTGTTTCGTTTTGAATCTATAGGTATAAATAAAAATATCTAAAATTTTAATTTTTTAAAAATAATCAAATCTTATATTAATTGTGTGCTAGATTTAATAGAGTGAAAGTGCATGATATAAATTAATAATATAACATAGAAAAGGTGTGTTAATAAAGAGAACAACTGATTAAAAGCACTGGACTTAAAAAGCAAATCCCGGAAATAGTTGTGCAAACTTATTTTGAAAGTTCAAGCTTGTTTTTGGCTTTTACAACTATTTAACGAGAGCTTATTTCAAGTTTACATTCCGGTTCTAAAAAAAATCCTAAACCCATAGTTAAAATTATTTCTGTCGATGCTTATTTTATAAAACACAGAGGATCAATAAATATATTTGGATATTTTAAAAAAATTTTTAGTTGAAAATGGGGAAATAAGCACTTAATTTATATCTTCTTAAATGTAGCCTGATGAAAATAAATTGAAATCTTATAAATTAAATAACGTTAAACGTACTTTTAACGGATAAATTTTGAATAATGCAAAAAATTTTAAAAGTTTTACATTTCCTCGTTTCGAAATAACATTTTCAATAATGACCTTAATACGTTTTCATTAAGTTAATTTCGCTGGTTTAATTTGCAAATTTTATCTCAATTAGAAATATAGCACATTATAGTTCACTATATTTATTATATGTACAATTCCAATTTGAAATTCCCGTCTTCTCCCATATATATAAATATATAAATATCTTTTATACATCATCATCTTCATCCCCCTAAACTGACTAACCAAAGCTGTCATTTGGGTTTTAGGGGCTGACGCACGCGTAGTGGCATTTTCTTTGTGTGCTTGCACCCTCTCTCAATATATAATACATTTGGGGATGGCGTATCTATATCTATCCCAAATGTGTATGTGTGAGGTGGTTGAAGAGAGGCCTTTGGGGAGTTTTCATATCAAACTTAATAGGGTGTCGCTACATTACATAATTATTCTATATCATGTCAAACGCTGTATATTCCAACTTTTACTTTCTATTATACGAAAAAAAAATCCTTTAAAAGATTTCCTTTTCCTCTTAAACCATTCACTTTTTCAATTTTATCAATGAAGATAAGAAACTTAATTTTTTAACTTAATTGTTTCGACAATTCTCTTTCTTTTTAAAAAAATTATAAAACACAAAAAATTATTTCGTTTATTTCCTCAACTAAAATCGTTACGAATACAACCACTTGAAATATAAATTCAGTCAAATTTTCCCAATGTTAACGACTCAATCTAGATTAGTTCTACTACCTATATAAAATAGCTATCAAATTTTTACTACCTACACCTAATTTTAAAATCAATAAAATAAGGGATTAAAGACTTTCGATTTCTGACTGTATAATAAATAATTGGCATTGAATGAGGTTTTATTTGTTTTTAAATAATGTTAATTAAACATTGAAATTAAAACCAGTTGAGTAATCGTTTCATTAAAAATGACAGAGCATCAATCATTTAACAGGCCTTTGTATGTACCCTTTAAAAATACCAAACGATAAAAAAAGGGATTTTAAATAATGCATTTACCCTTTTAACAAAATTTTAACTTGAATTTACGTAACGTGAATGACTTTCATCGTTTTTTAAACCAAATTCTTACTCGATGTTTAATTGAAAATTTTCCTCATATAATTCCGTCAATAAGGAATGAAATTCCTCAAAACTTTTTAGTGCACTTAAGTATTAACTTTTACTACATTTATACCAATAATAAGATTGAAGATTTTATCATTTTTACTACTTAAATACCTATATACTAAAAACGTTCCATCTTTCCTGCGCGAGAAAATGAAAAACGGAATCATATTTCCCAACTGAGATTTTTATCTAATCTAAAAAATTTAAGATGTTTTGCTGAAAACTCTTTATTGCCTACATTTTCATATATTTAATACAAAAAAATAAATGCCATAGACATTGTAATTTTCCCCAAAAAAACAGGGTAATAACAGGGTTTGTCCAAGGTAAACTTGAAAACGGCTGGTCCCATTTGGACGAGATTTTCACTAAAAGGTAGTAAATATTACAAAAAGTGATTTAAAATATTTTTTATTCCGAAAAAATGTTGATTTTCTGATCAAAAAAATAAAAACTATAAAAACTGCGCAACGAAAAACATACATCGGCAGGCAGCTGTGATACAATTTACATATACTAACGTATCGTAGAGACGACATGATTTTAAACTATTTAATTTGTTATTCTTATAAATTAATGTTTGCAAATTTGAAAATTATATCATGATAGAAGTATAGCGATAGGTTAATTTTCTAGAAACCATAAATCCATTGTGAATTTACGGGTAGTTATTATATTATTAATAGTTTGGCTGAGTAAACGTTCGAATTGTTGAGGGAGGAGAAGAAAATCCTATGCAGTAAATATGATTTCATTCATAAAAATAAATATCTTTGTTCAAAAATGAAACCCGTAAGAATAAATAACAAAAACAGACAGTTCGACTTAAGTGATCCCAATTAGGAGTTTGATTAAGAGAGGTGAAGCCGTTAGGCAGAGTCCCCAAAACAAAAAGAAATCCAGCCCAGCTTATTTTTCAAGAGAAAATAGCAACTTAGATGTGACCATCGCGTTGTTTTTTTACCAAAAAACTATATTCTTAATTTTCAATTTATTTTAGCAAGATATATAAGAATTCGTTGTCTAATCTTGGACCTCGGGAAATAGCAGACTTGCCGATAAGACATAATGGCCTTAACACTATATCCTAGAATAATGAACCTAAGGCAACCAAACCTGATACCTCAGATCTTAAGATAACACATTAAATATTATTGATCCTAAAAAAGGTACACTTCCTAAAGGATAGCTACTAAGCCATTCTACTAAAATTAATAAATTATTTCATATGACGTTTGGTGTGAAAGTTTCTCAAGGCTTAAAATTTACTTAATATTTTATAATATTCAAAAAAACGTAAAGATCCTACCTATATGATAGCTTATATCTATTCCTGGAAAAGTAGTTTAACGGATTTTCATAAACTGTCTATGAAATAAAGGTCTAGAAATATCTAATTATTTTTTTTGTAAAAATAGCTTAATTTCATATTTTAGGTAAAATTTTCTATTATTCAATTAGATTAATTTAGATACGCTCTGCGAAGCGGGCGGGTATCAGCTAGTTTTCTTATATAACTTGCAAGGCAAATATTCCGTAATATTCTACGATGGAACGATTTTATCGTTTTTGATTTAATGGATCACATAAAAATAAAACCTAGGATATATATGGAAAGTTAAACACACAAATCCTTATTTTCTACTAAACTTTTACTTTCATCATCATAGCAGTGTGTAAAGCAAGGTCAATATTACCTACCCTATGCCTTCAACCACTATGCTTTGTTCTAAATAAATCAATAGAAGGTATATAAAGTTAAAAAAAAAACAATAATGAAAAGGGAAAGTATAGTTAGCGAGGAAAAAAAAAATTATATAAGGGCGAAAATGCGTCCACAGTCAAGTCATTTCCGAGTGTCATCAAATAAAATGATACGAGCTTGCGTCAAGGTCTTTCTCTGTGTCCCCCTGACACAGCTCCTTTTTCACCCTGAATATACATTTATATATACACACACACACTGAATTTATGGATGTCCTGTAATGCGGAACAAAGGACTCATGGGATTTGCTTTTTATCAGATATACCGTTTTTCGTTTCGAATAAGTAATTTTTTTTGCAATCGTCCCTCATCGAATTGAATTTATTATAAGTTGCCTCCAATCAATTTGTATCGGGTGAAAATCTATCAAATAATGAAATCAATTTAACAAATCATATAAAATATAAGTTGTTTGTAATAAACGGTTTGACAATCACCCATTTCATTTCATAAAAAAAAATTATTAACTTTTCACCACTTGAATGATGTACAACGATTTATATCTATTTACAAAATTTCAACTCAAAGCTATTGTACTGTACCTATTATTATTTATAGATTGATGGAATGAAAAAAATTGCAAAATTGTTAAACAAAGGAATTCGGGAAGAAATAACTTCAGTGAATGATGTTTTCAAATTTAAATCTTCCCTTTTTCGTTTTGCTTTTATATATAGATCAAATTATGTTACCTATGTATATTTATGTGTTTAGTTTCTAGAATATTCTCTATTCAAAATTAAGCTTATTTCCATTCATTTCTGCGTTTATTTTAAAAATTAATGAAATTGTAATAAAAGCAGCTTCTTGTGTAATAAAAATATACCACATTAATTATTATAATTAAGAAATTTTTATACGATTATTTGGAATATTCTTTATGTGTTAAGCTACTCTTATATATATGCATCTACCTGTTATTTTATAATCATAAAAATGTTATAGAATTTCGTAAACTTATTTTTTAATTAATAAATAATAAGTACTATAAAAACGTAAATGATAAAAATATCGAAAAACATAAATTTGCACAAATCTTGCAAAAATTTACAAGTTCAATACAAGGCTCTGAATGAGTGTACGAACAATAGTACTATGGTTGCCATCTGTTAGACAGAAGCGACATCAGTTAAATATATTTTCTGTTTTAACTTATTTAGTTCATTTTTTCTACGTTTTCTATATATCGTCTTAATTTCTTTTTGTTTTTTATGATTAAGAATCAAAAATCAAAATCAAATTAAAAAAATACCAAGTAACTATCGTTGGACATTCTTTAAAAATATTTTTATCTATTAAAGTGTCCTGAAAGCTGGTAAAATATCAGAAGAACTTCATAAGAATTCACAAATACCTGATCATCAATTTGGTTTTTTGGCAATTACACTCTACAGTGGAACAAATACATCGAGTAGTTAACACTATTTTAAATGCACTGGAAAATAGAGCACTGTTCCGCAGCTTTCTTAGATATAGCACAAGCTTTTGACAAGGTATGGCACAAAGGGCTGATAGAGAAACTTCGTAAAACCTTGCTAAACGATTACTATCAAGTGATTAGGTCATAGTTGGACAAAAGAAGTTTTCAAGTAAAACAAGGAGGGCAAGGGTGCCTTAGGGAAGTATCCTTCGACCCTTATTGTACCTTAACTTAACAGCTGATCTCCAACAGTCAAAGGGGTCACAACCGCTATGTATGTGAATGACACTGCATTGATGGAACTGCAAGGGATCTAGAGGTAGCTTCTGAAAAACTTCAGGAAATATTAAACATCTTTAATCTGTAGATCAACAAATGGAGGGTAAAAGTCAGTGAGGGTAAGTCCATACATATCATAATTACCGCCAGGCATCAGAATTGCCCTCCGGTGAAATTAAACGACGTCGAACTACCCTAATTCGATCACGAAAAATATCTGGGAATGTACTTCGATAGAAGACTGCCTTCGTTCATAGATACATATTAAAGAAAAAAGAAAACACTACAGTAAAAAGTTTGGAAAAATATACTGTCTCCTTGGACAAAGATCACAATTGACGATCGAAAATAACGTGCTACTATGAAAATCGGTACTAAGACCTATTTGAACATATGGAGTTGAACTTTGGAGTACGGCATCCAACTCCAATCAGGAATTCTACAGAAGTTTTAATCCAAAAACCTTCCTAACAGTAATAGGCGTACCGTGATGCGTTAACAACGATCGAGTACGTGAGGATCTTGGAATTGAAAAGGGGAAGGAGGTGATTATGGGATGATCACATCGTTTTCAGGTGAGACTGAAGAACTATCCTAACCACCTTGCTATCAATCTGCTTAATAACAGTTAGGAAAACAGGAGATTGAAGAGACCCACTATTCTGCAGTTGGCCAATAGGTTTCAGTAGACATCACGAGGATGTTAATAAAAAGAAATTAAGCTGTATCAGTGGACACAACCAATTCAAAAGTGTATCCGTAGACACATTGTAATTATTGCCAAGAGGCTGATTGTGAAAAAAATTTGTTTAAAAAAATCTGGTAAAGAGCACTGTTGAAGTTCAATTATCAGGTTTCTTATGATAGATGTTTAATTGTTCTAAATGTACAAAACTACAACAATGAAATTTGAACAGGACTTCAAAGGATTACCACTTAAATAAAGAGGCCCCAAATTGTGTTAACAAAAAATTGGAACTAGAAATAAAACAGATAGTAGGAGTTTAGCCGGATATCGGATGTTCGCCTAACCTTATAGTCGGATATTCGGCCGCCGAATATAATAAGGAACTTTAAAAGATAAATTAAAAACTCGCTTTAACTCCATAAGTCAAGACTCAAGCTACTTGAATGCAACTTACCTAGATCCGAGATTCAAAACAAACTACTTGGGGATGCTTGATGCTGAAAGAGTGCGTCAGGAGATTCTATTGGAATGTTAAAAACAACAGATTGTGAAATCGATTGTGTCCGCAGGAAAGGTCATGGCTAGCATGGTTTGGGATGCGAAAGGGATCCTATAAATCAATTATTATCTAAGGGCAAAACAATTATGAGCGAATATTACACAAATCTTCTCAACTAGTTAGACGCCAAAATTTAGGAAAAAGGCCTGGCTTGGAGAAGAAGAAAAAAAATCATCTTCCACCAGGACAATGTATCCGTTCAGCGGGTTGCCACTCAACGCTAAAGGATAGGGAGCTTATTTGACCTATCACTTCTGAAACAATATCAACTCAATTCACTTTAGCCGTAAAATCTTCAAATTTCTTTTGACATTTTTAGTTTTCTCCCACATTTGGTGGGAACTTTGTTGTTATGCAGAGCACTTTATTGACAAGTAAACTATTTAATTTTAAATTTAACGTGATTTAACCAATAATTAACCAATTTGCTTTAAAATGTTGTTGTTGTTGTTGTTGTTGTTGTTGTTGTGGTATTGACACTGAAGTGATCATTGAATAAGAAGGTGGAGAGGGAAAAAAGTGGCATTCCGCTGCATCCGTTCACAAGAGGGCATTGGCTATGGGAAAACTATGAGATTTGGGATTTGGGGCCTCATCAGACTATCACTTTTCTCAATATTGACAAAATTTATTTTTGGAAAGCGCTTTTCATCAAATAAAGAAACTGAGAACGTGGTAAATTAATATTTTGAGGGACATTAATGTTCGATAAACGTTAGACGAACGACGTGGACTTTTCAGCTCACCTCGTATTATTCAATTTTCAAGAAAGACGATAGAAAAAAAATTATCTTTAAATATATTTCAAGAAGTTTATATGAGCAATTTAAACAGGTAGTGATTCTCTTTGCTTCTGTTCAAGGATGGATACTTAAATAAAATTAGAAAAAAAATAAATAAAAATAGTAACGAAAATTATCCTTCAAGCTACAAATTAAGATTTTATTCATATTATAACAAATCAGTTAGCCATAAAGTAATGTATGTAGATGATGACATTTACTTATGTCTTGTAAGCTATTGAAAAATAAATATTTTTAAAAAAAGAACAAAAAAAAACTGACTTTGGTCAGATTTGCTACTTAAAAAGCAACAATAACTGATGGATTAACATTGGTTTAATATTTATCACTTAAATATAGAAGATAACACTTAAATTCAGAAGATATCACTTAAATTCAGAAGATATCACTTAAATATCAATTATGTAATTATTGCATTTAAAACTGAGAACATTTTTATCAGACAATAAAATAATCTTAGCACTAACCTTGTTTGAGTGAATCTATCGGGAGGTATCTTGAATGGACGTTTTACTTGTTCTTCAATAAAGTGGAGAGGTTGATAACTTGGATTTTTTTTGCTCAAAGGATATCCCGAAGGTGGAGGTGCATTTGGAAGTGATTCCCGACGCATTGTTATTGTTCGAGTGAAAATACTACGTCTTTGTGGTGTAATCGTATCACAACTACTTAAAGTTTCAGCTTTAGATGCATGTGATGGGTAATGAATTCCCGTCGATTTCTGATCTTCATCACCACTATCTTTAACAGCTTCGTGTTTAATCATATCACCATGGATCATTTGACTTTTTCGTACGGTGCTACGTCGGTGTTTCACTTCTGGAACATCTTTCACTGGTAAGAACCAAGCATCACCAAAAGCACTTTCAGTGTCGTAAATCTCGCAACTAATATTTCACATTTAACAATCAAAAATCTAACGTTTTTATTTTCAGTGGTACCTCGACATACGAGTTTAATTCGTTCCGCAGTCTTCTTGCTCGTATCTCGAAATACTCGTATCTCGAATTTTATCTTTTATCTCTTTTAAAAAGATCAGATGCACGACCTGTTGCAACTTTTTTCGAGACCTTCGACCTGCTAAGCCGAACTCGTATCTCGAATTTTGCTCGTAACTTAAAGCAAAAAATCACTCGCTCGCCGGATCGTATCTCGCAAATCTCGTATATTGGGGCACTCGTATGTCGAGGCACCACTGTATTTTACTTCTACTTACGGATCAGCTACATCTTGAGGGATTGTTAGAGTGGCTCGATTTACTTTAACTGGTTTCTTGATTATGGGAACTGAACGTGCTGCCCACGTGTCTACTGGTGATGGCGTTGGTGATTTATCTGGAGTCCATGAAGGATTACCAAAATAGTATTCGTCTCCGGGATCTCGTTTGAAAAACTCCCAACGGAACAATTGTTTCCACGCCAAATACGAACAATGAATTGTAAAATTTATGCATTGTTTATGAAAATATATGTCATAGCATTCATTCAGAGCATTTTTTATGATTTCGTCACGAATATCTAAGATCACAGCATCTCTTTCTTCTCGTTCCAGAATTTTTTGCCTATGAAAAGGTCACTTGATTAACACATTTTTGACATAAAAAAAATTTATCAAAATTTTGTGAAAATTAAAAAAAAATGTTAATTAATTTTATTATTTCAATTATTTATATTATGTTTTTGTGTTTAATAATAATAATAATTATTGATCGACTCACTTTATACATAAGCTATTGATATTTTGATTAAGACAAATTATATCAGTATAGGTACAAGGTTTGTTAAGTAATTGAAAAATTATAATGTAATGACTTAATTTTTAAGTTTAACTTTTAGGATGGAACTTACCAATGCAGACCAGAAATCGTTCGAAATCCTTCACGCTCTCGTCCTAACGATGATCGTTTCATTAATAACACTTTTTTTCAAAAAAATAAAAAATAATTAAAGCTTTTCAATTGACATTTGTCAAAATACAGAATTATATGGTTGCTAATATCAAATTTATAGCAACAATGCTTAAAAAATGAGAGGGATTTTTAAATAAAGATCTGTAGCTTGTAGTTTTTTTTAAACTTTTTATATATTTTTTCGATTGCGTTGATATTTTCAGTACAGTTTTACGTAGGTCAAAGTATTAAATGTGCGTTTTGGCAGTATTCGTATGTATAATAGAAGTACATGTAAGTAATTCAAATTACTCTATACTAATTCGTTTCTATTTCAGTTTACAAAATGGGATTGGAAATTTTAACTTAAATATTTTAGTTACAAGTCATCTTTGTTCTTTCTTACAATGAGTCAAGTGTAATAAAAAAACTTAGTTGTGAGAATCCTGTTGATGATAACATTTTATAAATGATTGATGCTCAGAAAATTAAAGTTTTCAAAGCTTCTTCAAGCTTCTTGTTAAGGTAAAAATAAAAATTATTATAACTTATAGATTAAGTTATAACAATTATTTGGTTTGCATGAAAATTTTCATTTATAAGTCATTCACCAACAGATTGATAGTTCATTAGCAAACTTTAAATTTTCTTAATTTCTTCACTTATACTAGTTGTACATAAGAAGAGGATTTTTCGGACTTCTAAATGAGTTTCGACCAGCCCCTGTCACTCAAATAGGAGAAAGACTAAAAAAAAAAAGTGACCGTTTGTGTCGCATGTTTTAGTACCTTTGGGTGGCGCTGGTAGTTTAATTGAACAACAGCTGTTAACTTTCTGTGTTGTCATTTATCAGTTCTTTATGCTATTATCATCGTTACTGTCACCAATGATAACTTAATAGTTATTCTCATATAATAACGATAATAACTAAAGATGCAACAAATGTTCGGTTACTATTCGGTATTTGACCTATTTTATAGTTATTCGGCTACATTTTTTTATACTCGGTATTCGGCCGAATACTAAAAAATAGCAAAATAAATGTTTAATTCGGAATTATATATATTTAAAATTACAAATTAAAATTGAAAATCTAATGAGAAACATTAATTATGATGAATCTAAACAATTTTTTCTGCATTTGAGTAAAGTTTCCTAAAGGAACAACCTCATTTGAGTTTAGAAATCCCTGTTTACACGGATCTAGTGCCCGATCTAGGCGAATATTTTGAAAATAAAGGTCAATTTCGGTTGCCGTTAAATTTTTCTTTTTTTTTTTTAATAAAAAGTAATGCGTCTCGTGATACGATTTACTCATAAATGAAACGGCCGAATATTTGGGTATTCGGCCGAGAGTGTGGCCGAATATTCTGCAAATCACTATTAGTTGCATCTCTAATAATAACAACAATAATGATAACAATAAAAATAATTTGCCTGACGTTTAAAAAAATTATTTCTTACCTCCATAAAATTCTTCGTTCAACTGTCTCAACTGTACTACTATCGCTATCTACAATCAGTAAAAAATAGGGTCATTTTATGTCAAGGTTATTAGATACATAAGGTATGCTCACTTGACTAGGCGGCGTTTCTTTGATCTCTGAAAATGACGTCACCGGATTAATGTTTCTGATAGAAGCCAGTAGAGGCGTTAAAGGCCATTAGCTATCGTTGATTTGTGGGGGATTTTACCTGGTGACTGCATTTGGTTGGCACTACTATATTTAATAAAATATGCTTTTTATTTAGGTTATATTAAATCCTTTGAACAACAAATTTAAATTTCAGTATGTCAATAATTAATTTTTATGAACATAATAAATGTTAATTTGATTTTTCTCTGTTATTTTATTTTAATTGAATAATGAAGACATATTAATTCTTCTAGAATCTATATTTTACTGAGCTATAAATTTTGAATTCCCGCGTCAGTCAACAAACCAGTGTTTTGATATGATATATCATCATTATCCAATTTAAATAAAGTAATAAAGAAAAATCAAATTAATATTTATTATGTTCATAAAAATTAACTATTAACATAGTGAAACTTATTTTTTTTTTGTGAAAAGAAGCCCACCTTTTTTAACTAGATAAACCTAGAAAGATTACAAATAAAAAGGAATATAAACAATATTGCTAAAAAAGTTTAAAATAAAATAAAGTGTATAAAAAAAGTTTTATTTTGAACTTTAACTGAGCAAAATGAAACGAAATGAAATTTCAAACTATAGAGCGTAATAAGAACCTTGCGCAATAAGAACAATAGTAGTGATAAGAACCAATTATAGCAGATATCTAATGGTTCTGTCAGAAATCTTAATCCAATGACGTCAGAGAAAAGTAATAACCTTGAAAGTGAGCACCCCTTGATTTTATGTAACAGGGAGTTGTTATAGTCTAAGATCCAAACCTACATCGAACTTCACCGAGTTGATAATAGAATGAAATATATGTTATCATGAATTTAGTATATTAAAAAAATATATTTAAAATGGATTGCCTAAAAAAATCCTGGACAGACTAGTTATAGTTATTAAAAAAAAAGATTTTTAATAAAATATTGCAACATCAAGATAAGAGAAAAAAATGTTATATCATCATAAGGGCTGTTTTATTGCGAACACGTTGATATAGGTTTGTCTGCCAAAAATTCGGTCCTATTAGGGGCTAGTGAATTTTAAAGATTTAAATTTTAATGCGCGTGGAAATGTGTGACAGAGAGATCTAAGGTAAGTATACTGTGTAATAATAAAGGACCCAACATAGTAGTCGACTGTGATGTAAAAATTTTTTTCTATTTGTTTCAATATTTTATTAAAAATCATTTTTAAAAAAAAAATAATTAAAAATAGCCTGTCCAGGATTTTTTTCGGCAACCCATTTTTAAAATATTTTCTAATTTACTAAATTTATGATAACATATGTTTCATTCTATTATCAACTCGGTGAAGGTCGGTGTAGGCTCGGATCTTCTACTATTACTGGTTAGGGCTGGTTTCGATCTATTCGAAAACCCCTATCCTACTTTCTTAATTTCAAATGGTGACGTTCACGATACTCTTCAATATTGTACCTCATATAAAACTTAAATATGGACATTCAAATTTTTCTTTTTTTTACGAACTTGAAACCACTAAAATAAATGCAGAAAACGTTTCAGGGTAATTTTTGAGATTTTTCCAATCAATTTTCATTAATTAGTGTTGATAAATATAGGGGGAAATTTATGGGAATTTACAATAAATGCAACAAAACTATCAGGTCGCGACGTTTCGCCATATTTTAAAGCTTCATCAGGCTTTCTGATGCATGCTCAGCATTCTTGTCTTTTTGTAGCCTTATATATACCAAGTATACATAATGTTTTTCTATATTAAAAACGAATTTGACATACATAATTGATGTTTATGAAACTTTTTGTCACCATAAAATTGGTATACTAAATGTAAGGCTAAAAAAATACAGGAATATTGAGCATGCATCAGAGAGCCTGATGAAGCTTTAATATATGGCGGAACGCCACGATCTAAAAGTCTACTTGCATTCATTGTAAATCCCGACCCATTGGCCATCTAACAATATTTATCAATACAAAATAACAATGATTTGAAGAAATATTAATTAATCAAAATGTTCAAAACGTTAAATTATAATCAATTTCTTCACCAACTAAGATTATTTTCATTTTCATGATTACTAGCGAAAATCAATTTCCCACTTTTTCACTTTGATCTACTTTTCTTCAAGTGATATTTATTTTTAAACTTAACTTAAAATATATTAATTATAATATTTTTACAACGGAAATCATACAACAATAATTTGATTTTTTTCATAAAATCAATGATTCAACCATTCAACATCATCTTTAAATTTTTTCTTTGATTAATGATACTAAACTATAATAGTTAATATGCATTAACTATTTCATTAAATACGAACGTTTCTCTTGTAAATGTATTTCACTTAATAACAAAAATAGTGATAAACTTATTAATACGTAACATTTATAATTCGCGCTTTTAAATAATTTAAAAATAGAACAATAATAGTAATGATTTTATAGAGTATTTTGAATTTAAAGATAATTGGAATTATTTTTCTAACTATTTAATAAATTTCTTCCATATTCAATTTGACATAGATTTTCTGATGAAATTAGTTCTAGTTATAAGATTTGCTAGAGATATATATTTTGGAGGGGTACATATATATAATATATTTTTTATATCAATGGGACATAAAATATTACGTCTTTTAATATTTTTTTACTTTAATATCTATATAATTAATTCATTTTCTGTACACTCATAAAGCATTATTTTCTGGAACTATTTTAGTTTTTGTTCTTGACTTAATTCATATAAGTTAGTTATTATAAATGTTCTCGATAAGTTTTTTATTAACAATAAGTGTTTACATAAATATTTAGATGACACACGAAAATGGAAAAATTTTACACTGACTTGTTGAGAATTTGGGGATAAAAATGCTAATTTTATGATATTTGTTGAGGCAGATAACTGGTATCTGCTATTTTTATAAATTTTTATTTATTTATTTATTTTTCTCTTACAAGCTTAAGTCTATTTGTTATAATTTTCGTATTCTTTTTATTAAATTTTATTTCATTACAAAATATTTTATTTAGGCAGTGATTTTTACAAATCTAAATCTTATTATTTTTTTTTTTGTTTAAATGTTTCATCCTAATATCGATTTACTTTAATTTATTTCTATATATTTTTAGAAAGGACGACTCATAAGACATTAAATTCAGTCGCGCACCAATTTTTGAAAATATTTTTTTTTTGTCACAGTCTTATGACGTTTGGGCGCTTGATATCAAAATTTCTCTTATAAAATGTTTATCATCCTCATTTTAAAATTAATTATAATATATCTTTTATAATATTACATTTAATTAAATATCTTAACATTTTTATCCCAAAATGATGCTCTAGCTAGGAGGGTATTTGTCTATAAATATCCATTTAATTTAAATTATGTACCATAATTGATTTTGAATATTTTTTTTTTTCATATCTATAACGTCGCTTTATAATCGAACTATATTTACATTTCGACAAAAATATTTTTTTAAAAAAATAAAGACGTTTATACTTATGTACTTGTTTTAATTTAAGGTTTTTTGTTATTGACAAAAAAAAGTAAAAATTAAAGGACAATTTTTGTCTCATTATGTAAAAAAAATTGGTTTTTAAAAAAATTAATAAGGAATGAGACGTAATTGTTTAAGTAATGTGGGGGTTGAATGTTAATCGGTCGAAAGCATCGATTCATCGCTGTCCCATCATCCAACACGAAGCCATCGATCTATCGAATATTCCAAAGCGGCCAACCATCTAAAAACATCAAAATTTATTTATGTGTAACTGAAATTATTTTTTTTTAAATACTGAGGTTACCTTTTACGATCTAAATCGGATTCAGTATGGAAATATAGATGCTTTTGAGTTGGATCTGGAGGAATGACCTCAAATGCATGTTTCTTACCACCGGGAGCTGCTTGTTGCACTCGGTATCCATGTAAACATGCCATGCCTATAAATTTTTGGTAAAAATAATTTCCATAAAAAAGCAAAAATTTGTAGCTTTGGAAGAAATTATCTCTGAATAAATTCATGTGATTTTATCTTGGAAAATGTTTACCCCATTGGATTGTAATGTCCTTTTTTGAACTAGGACTTTCAAAGTTTTTATTGCATAAAAAACAGAACGGGTTGTTTTTGATCAGCAAAATGTATGATTCCTCTAGTATTGTTAACAAAACATCTAAGTGGTTGTTCCTTCTTTCATATGAACAGGATGAACCGATTTATACTTTTGTATAAGGTAAGTTTAAAGGTTGAAGGTTATAAATGTTGATATAAAATTAGATATAAAAATCTTCTTCTTGTGTGTGTTTGTAATTAAACTCCTCCTAAACAGCTGGACCGATTTTGATAAAATTTTTGTGTGTTCAAGTGGATTCTAGAATGGTTTAGATTTACAATTAAATAATTTTTTTTTTTATTTTGCAATTGAGAATAGTTTCGATTAACAAATACCTAGATGTTTCTTTTAATTTTAAATTTTTTTCCTGTAGGTAAATTTTTCAAGGAAAAGTTCCTTTTTAAAAGGAAAATTTTCTGTTTATTTGTGAATTTTTTGTACATCAAAACGGTCCAGATTTTTACAGCTGATTTAAAAAAGTTTGGAAATTTTTCTAATTAAGACGTGTGTACAGGACAACGACTGTCGGGTCCGCTAGTGTTGATATAAATTCTTGACCGCTTACAAGTCTTTGAATTTATCAGGAGTTAACAATTCAATATTTTCATTCAAATTTTAATATTTTTACATAATTCGTTAAAAAGATAAAAAAAGGATAATAATTAGAGTTCATCAATAACTGTTTTTATTGCTTTTTTCTTTTACACAATTTCTGGAACTCTTAAGACCCGATTTTCAATCCCAGAACTTCCTTTATAAAAGAATTCTAAGACAAATTCAAACAGATTTTTTGTATCATTGTATAAGGACAAAGTTATGGTTATTTAAAAAATCAGCTTTAGATCATTATTTCAATTTTGATAAAGAGACAAGAAAGACTAATTTAATTTCATGTCAGTGTCAAGTATTTAAATGCCATAAATAATCAGAGAAAATAAAAAAATGGTTATAATGATAATCAACAATATTTTCACAATATAAGAAAATAAATGATTGTGTGGTTTTACGAAACCACGATGCAAGTGAAACTTTTTTTTCAGATTTAAGGCACTTAAGTAACTGAAAATTTTCGAAAAATTATTCGATTTAGGATATGAAAATAGAGTAGAAAGAAAGGGATGTATCACGAATTTGCTGTCTGACTTGACGCGCGCCGTTGCAATTAATTTTGAATTTCCATTATTGATGTTAATACTCGAATATTATTTTCATTATTGAATTTGTTGATTATTGTTAAATCGATCATCTGCCTGTTGTTATCTATTGTAACATCACTGTTGGATATTTTCGCACTATTCTCACAAGCTGTATCTTTGTCTATCATGATCAAGTGAACAATAACATTTATATCAATACACTGATCAAAACACAAATATCAATACAAATATGATTGACAATTAATGACAACTTATAATATACTAAGACGTTGTCATGGAGAGGAAAATAGCTCATTACATTCAGTAATAACTTGCGCAAGAGCCCTGGTAAAACGACATGGTATATAGCTAACAATGTGTATACGAGCTAAATTGAGACGATGTATAAAAAGTTTCACTTAAAAAAAACTTTTTTTGAGTCGTTGGCAACTATTGGCTTCATAATTATATAGACAATCATATTTATTAATATACTGTCACGGATTTGAGAACCAGAGGGGTTGGGCCTATGTTTGTGTGAGCGTTGAAGATAGAAGAAAGGGATGTCGGCTAACAAAGTCAGCTTACAAAAGAGAGTCTAAAACATTCAAATGATTGTCTGTCACTGGAACTCCCCGTTTCGTAAAGAGATGAACATGAGATAACAAATTCATCTAGAAAGTTCTCTAAATAATAATTAATGGGTGAGAAAAAGACAGACACCAAAACAACGGGATCGAATGCTTTAGCAATGGAGAATTTTGGCGAATGTTTAAAATTTTCTGGAAAAATGTCCGAATTTCTATATAAGCGGACAATAACCCCAGTGAATTCAGTTGTAAATAAATCGTCAGTGCAGTTGTAAATAAACCGACAGTACGAGTGCTAATTAAACTGTAAATTGTTAGTGTTACATAAATAGTGAATCACGAGTGTTAAATAAATCGTGAACAGTGCAGTGATAAATAAATAGTGCATATAGTGAAATATTGAAAAATAAACAGTGAGTGGCAAGAAGTGAACAAATGACTGTGAAAAGTGACTAGTTTAACAGTGGACTAAATCATTGTTAACGTGTAAATAGTGTAAAATAAACTAAAACGTTACAATATGTTGAAACAATAAAACAGGGGTTCCAAAATAGATAAAACATTTTTTAAATTGAACCTTTCTCTGCACTTTTATTTTACGAAAATGGTCAAAAATTTGACAGTGATAAGGTTTCTGATTTCTTCTTAAAAAATTTTTGAAGAAATATATATAATTTTATCTTATTAAACTATTTATCTTGACTATTAAAACTGTAAAGTTTGATTAACTTATTTGATGATAATTATAGGTTTGGATAAAAATGATCATTGTTTAAAAAAAAAATTATCTTTTCATATTTGATGGAACTGAACAACGTTTAAACGAAAGCCTTTCCCCGAAAAGTTTCAATAAAAGTGTTAGTTTCGATTGTTAATGAGAGACGAAAAAAAATAATTTTCATACCAAATGAATTTTTTGCGTTGGCATCGTGATAAAAGTATAGACAGGCATCTTTTAAGACGCAATAACGCTTGTTCCATGCTTTCCATTTACTGCCCAATTTCATCAAGTAACCAAAGCAGTCCGGCTTATGAATTAGCGTTGGCGCCAGCCTCAAGTTACGTCTCGTTGTATCCAACCACGTATCGGCTGCTGAACTCCGTTCAATCGCATGTGAAATTACAGCCACCCAACGCGTAGCTGCCTCCTCTGTATCAGCGGCTAATTGCAGCCCTGTAGCACCCTCTTTTGTGACAGCCCAACCGAAAGGACGACCACAATCGGGAGTTCTAATCACCTCGTAATTAATAAGCATCAGTGCGCCTACTGGTTGAGTTTCCTAAAAAAAAGAAATGGAACTCTTAAATCAAGATATCTACAAAACTACTACGAAAAAAATTGGAAATTTAAAAGGTATCAAAGAAAAATTTTAAAGGAAAAACTTGGATATATTAATTTAATTTTCCTGTGTCCATTTTCAATGTGTTTATAAATAAACAATCAAAATTGAGATAAAGATTCAATTACGTCATGGACGAGTCAAAATTAGAACTTTTAAAGGATTTATTTAGGACAATTTTTAGAATATCGTCGATCCTGGAATATGAAGGTTAAAAAATTTAACTAACCCCGTCTGTTTTGTAATAGTATAAACAATTGTCTCGTTTGAGACAAAACCAACGTCGAATCCATTTGTTGTTTTGAGTATATTTCCATAAGTATCCAGAATATAGCGCATCTTCCCCTCCAGGTTCTCCAGTACCGGGAGGTGCAAGAACATCACAGGTTCGGGCCACTTCCAATTCTAAAATATCACTGCCAGCATGGGCGATTTTCACGACTTCTGAGTGCGACTTGTCCAGAACATTAATCCCATTGACCGATATAACAATGTCGCCGACCTCCAGGCCAGAAGTTTCTGCAGGCGTATCGGGCTCGATTGCCGAGACCACGACCGGCTTGGAGCCGTGTATTCGAAAGCCAAATTCGCCGCATTCCCGTCGAACAATCACAGTCTTGTCGCTTTCTGTAATTATTCATCTACATAAATATTAACAAGAGCTTTTGTCAAGACTCGAAAACAGAGAGGAATACATTTTTGTGTTGGGCTAAAAATATAGAAGAAGTGGAAACGTCTGTTTTTCAGTTAAAATAAACATGACCGGATGCATATGGGGGAGGTTGGGTGTGGTGTTCATTCAAATACAATCCCGTTCTTTTTCGTTTCGCCACACCGCTTACGTTTCGCGTACTTTACTTGGTTTATGGGTTCATAACGTTGGGGAGGATGTCGTAAAAAGGTATGCACTAAACTTTTGGCTCGTGTCCAAAATATTCATGGAAAAAGTATTTTAAAAGTTAAAAGGTTTTTTGCATTTGATATAGGGATACGAAAGCGGGCTTCGAAAATTAGAAAAAAAAAAATGTAACTGTAATTTTAATATTTGTTTCAAACAAAAAAAAATAAAATTTCTTTTTTTAAAAATTTGTTTTCTAATAAAAAAAAAATGCTTGCGTGTACTTATGTACGCGCGTGAGAAGTTATACTTCTTTGGCATCATTAAAAATTAGTTTTTATTAACTGCATTCAAATAATAAATTTTAAAAATTTTTAAAAATTGTAAATTAATATTTAATAATAATAATAATATAAATATTTAAAGATATAATTATTAAAAATAAAATTAAGAGAATAATATTTTAATTTATATCAATAAATAATATCCAAAGAAAGCTGCCAGACGTTAATAAAATTTGTCAGGATCATTTTTCTGGTTAACAATTCATGCATGTCATGAAAACGAAGCTTCATAGAAATTGCGAAATAAAGTAGGTAGCTACTTGTCAAAGTAAATGTCTTAATTTTATTCATATCTTGTGTTACTAAATTATTATTTTAAGATGGTTAAATCATTTCAGCATCCCAGATTTCGTGATAACTAAGAATGTGCATGGAATGCAGACGTCATTTTCATCACTAAACTCCAAATAGTATAACAGCTACTGCAAAATTCTAGAATAGTAATAACTTATTTTTTAATAAAATGTGTGATTTGTATACATGTATTTACAATTAAAAATAATATTTTCTAAATAAAATATAATAATATATTTAAAGAATTAATTATTTTTAATTTAAATATAAAAATAAGTAAATAAATAAAACAAAAATTCAAATTACGCGCACCTATTTAAAAATACCGAGCTGTTTTGCGGGCAACTTCACCTTGTTAATTTGTGATGATAAAATATAACGCTACTAATGCTTCCAAAAACGTCATTTTTATCATTAAACTCCATATAGTATAATAGCTACTGCAAAAATCGAGAAATTAATAACTTATTTATTAATAATATGTGTCATTTGTATTTATAATTATTATTAATTTAAATATAAAAATTAATAAATAAGTAAATAAATAAAACAAAAATTCAAATTACACGAGCCTAGTTAAAAGAAACCAAGTGGTTTTGCGGCCAACTTCATTTTGTTAATTTTTGTCTTAAGATGGCCGCCAAACTAAAAATGTCACTCTCATCATTTTTTCATAACGCGCCTAAAGAAGTATAACTTCAAAATTGCAAGAATTCAAAAATTCGGCCACGTCATTGATAATTTTAAAACACGGAAAATTTTTTTTTAGTAAATCTCATTGATTATTTTCACTTTATACAAAAATAAACGTCTATCCATTATGTCTGATCAAATTCTCTTATTATAAATAAACATTACGCTCACTCGAGAGTAAAATTTAAAATGTTTGAACGTGCCAAATTTAACGACCATTTAAAAGGTGATATTCTATTTAATATAGTTTAATGTAAATTGGGTCAAGAAGACAAATACACGTGGTTTTTGTAATGGGAAGATAAACGCACATGTGCCTTGACTGAAAAAAATCAAGGCTTTATTTTTTGAATATTTGAAAGGTTTCACTCATATAAATAATTTAAAAAAAATATTAAATACCATTTGGCTTCGCTGAAATTAATTTCACTGCTTGCGATTCTTTACACCAAACCATTAACATTAATTTAAACAACTCTTCTAATGCTTGTCTTAACGATCCCTCGGTATCCATGTTTTTTGTGGTTTCTACATTTAAAAATGGTTATTTAACAGCCATTTATTAATTTTTACTTTGGTCAAAGTGTTACCCAAATGCACCAGTGTGAGACTCATTATGGAAATTTAATCACAATTTACACATCAAATTTCAACAATACTTTTTTGAAAACACCATCCGACCATCTGCAATAATACCGGCGTGAATTTAAATTCATTTAACACGCGAATACGAATACGCGTTACGATTTAAACTGACCCGAGGAAAACCGGCGGAAAATCGTTTTTCTAAGGATTCTCATGAGTGAAACAACAGTCGACGACTAGTGAGAGTGCGAGAATCCGTCTCGCAACGCTCTCACACGGCTTGTTTAAATTATGAGAATACTTTTTGAAGATATTTCATTTGAAAAATGTTTATTTAAAATAAAAAGTGACTACCTAACTAGAAAATTTTCGCTCATAATCTCAGTTTTAATATGATTATAATGAAATGGTAAATTGATTAAAGAAACAGCATCGTTTTTTGCTGGATCAGAAAGATGATAGAAACGACGTGAGACGTCGGTTTAATAACGATGCGGGGGTTCTAAACATTTGTTCTTTTTTGCAATACAAAAAACGAAGCTCTGGTCTTCTATCAACAAGTAAAAAACTCATTTAATAAAATGTTCAGACTGTAACTTGTTTGAAAATAATTAAATTATTTCATTCATTTGAAGAGTTTTCAACACTTTAGATTTGTAAGTGAAGAGTTCAACTTCAGAGAGACATTTTCTATGAATTTAAACGAAACATTCTGAGTTCTATTTCTTTAAGAAATAATGGTTCTACGAATTTTGCAATTTATGTCAATTTCATTAAATAAGAGAAGTGAATACTTTTGAGATAAATGAAAATTATGACTTTAAAATACCACTAAAAATAATAACTTTTCTAATATATAAAATTCAATATATTTGACTAGTAGCTTGCCGTGAAATATTCAAGTCCGTTATTTTAAAATATCGAATGTACAATTAAAAAATAAAAATAAAAAATACGATTGCAAAATTCGTCCACTAGACTTCTCGCATGTAATACCGTTAGTTTAAACGCTGGGCCACAAATATAACAAAAAGTAATACCAACCGTCTCCTTACTATCGACATACAAACATTTGCCTATTTTTATTATACTTTTTCCATCAATGTGACTAACCTCGTAGATATCGTAAAAGTTATACTATTGTCACAAGTCTAAGGGAGTGTCGCCGTTTTATAACTCTAGGGGTGATGTCACCTGCTCTCAGTCGTGGGTGGGCCGAACCGATCACCAGCCAAAGGAGGAGCATCACAGGATGGGAGAAATCTTGTGAATTCCAAAATATTATTTCTCTAAAAGTTTCGTCTTTTAGACCACCAGGCACGAAGGATTAAACAAAAGAATGGAAATTTCTACCAAGGAATAATAGAACCGAATATTTGAGAAGGATTTCGAAATCCTATATAAGGCCCCGAGAAACATAGGCGAGTCAGTGTGTTGAAATAAATCTTCGACGAGTCTTGAAAAAAATAGTGAACAGTCTTCAAATATATCTTCGACGAGTATAAAATAAGGCGTGTAAGTGATCATTGTTGAAATAAATAGTGAAAGTGAACAGACAATTAAAGAGACAATGTTTACACTACTAAGAGGTTTATATAGTTATAGCTAATACGAGCGTGTTTTTTTTTTCTTATGGTGTCCAAAAATTAATAGTATTGTCACGGACTTGCGATTCAGAAGGGTTGGGTCTATGCTTGTGTGGGCGTGAAGGATCAGGGAGGGGCGTAGTCGACTAAGAAAAGAACTTCTGGAACATTCTTAAAAGGGATTAGTCTTTAGGACTTTCGTCGTGCAGAATATTGACCAAAAAAGGATTACTTGGTGAATGACAAAAAGGACAATCTTCTGTAAGTTTCTCTGTGAAATTTTTGATGGATGGGAAAATGACTGATCATAAGACAATCGAATCGAATGTTCTAGTAGTCGATTAAGTGGGGTTGGTGCAACAACCCGGTAAGTCTAAAATTTCGGTAATCGTTGATTGAAAATAAAGATGACATAAGGTAGGTCCTTACCTTTCCAAAATTATTTACCACACAGGACAGTACCGTTGTTGCGGTTACCATTTAGCTCCGGTTCTTAGACCAATCGAAAGAGTAATATTGTACCAAAGAGAAAATGCTATGCAAACAAAATTGAAAAATTGGGATATGCTGGGTTCTTGCACCAAGCCCTTTAATTGTCCTATGTTATTTTAATGGGAAATGAAAAAAAATGTGTTGAGGCAAACCTTTATATTGATATGTAGAGTTCGTTTTGACGCCAAAATTTTAGTTTTAATATGTATCTAATAAATTTTTGGACACTTTAAGAATTAAAAAAAAATATTTTTTGATACACCCTAGAAAATTGATGATTTGTGTCTTGGTGTCGTTACATTGAAAATTTCACTTTTGAACCTACATTATCAAAAGTATTAAGGGCATATGCTGCCTTAAGTATGAAAATTGCAGTCTTCAATTTCGTTAGGAAAGTACAACCTAGTGTTAAATGCCACTACTATTATATTTTAATTTTAGCGAAATCTAAGTCATTGAACTTTTCATTGGCTTTCGAGCAAATAAATAAACTTGAACTTTTCATATAAAAATATAAGAAAGGACACACAATGCCAATTTACATGCCAGAACTTTTTGATCGGGACAATTACAAAGAGTCCTCAATTTTGTTTAAATGGTTTATTAAATGTTATTATTACGTATTAAATTTATTTGTCTATGTAATTAATGGTAAATTAGTATTAAACGTAAGAATATTGATTAAATTACATGAAAATTTTGAGAATCTCTGTAGCTTCGAGTACGAGAAAAAAAAATTCTATTGAGACTTATTCTTGATTAGTTTTCTACCTCCGACATACACTGGCGAGCTCTATATTTAAAATATCACCACTTCTAATGACGTCATTTTCATGATATTTTCGTTTCTTAGGTCACTATCACAATTATTATTGTCGTTACAAAATTAAATAGAAGAAAATCCGTCATACAATTACATAACACAAACGTAGGAAATGCTCGACTCAGAATTTACAATTGTCAACTTCACATTTTCTGACAGGTCATTGCATGACAACAACAAAAAAAAAGTTTTATTTACCAAAAGAATTCGATGCTTGTCGCTTGTACATTTCTAAACAGGATTTACGATGTACCATACGATGAGTGACGCATTGATAACGTTTTCGAAACTCGTGTTCGGAACTGGTGCTTCCTGTGCTGGTGGTAGAATCGCGACGGGCCTGCAGACTTGTCGATGCCTCCGATAAATCTAATGGAGATTGAATTTCATCTAAACGAAAAACACCGTGTCCCAATAAATTTTTATTTGAAATCCCACCGGGAGTCTTACCGTCTTGTCGAGAAGACTCGGGTCGATGCCATACATGTTTCTCGTCTTTATCACCGATAAATATCCATAATCCTCGTTTGTAAGACTCAGCATAGACACCCATGTCTTCATCGTCGTCGACAATCGTAACACTAGGAGAGGATGCTGTTGCCTTGATAGCTTCGAAACTAGCGTCACTTGATCGAGCTAACGGACGGAGTTTGATACGGGAATTGTCTTCTTTCCCCCTTTCTTCAGACTAGGAATATTTCGTTCAATTTTATCCTGTAACAATATTTTATCCTGCTTACCTTTGCTCTCACATCTTGACGATACCGATGATGATGTCGTCTCTCAGCATGGCCACGTTCTTCAGATCGATACCGTTTATCTAATTTTTTATACAGTCTTCCTGTAGTTGAATATTTTGTTCGAGGTCCATCTGGAGAATCTGCAAACCCTGCTGGTGGTCGAACTATATCTGCTGGAGTTTTATCTGCTACTTCTTCAATGTTATCCGTTGTAACAATATCGACTTCTTTACCACAGTGCAAGCAATGAATACACTGATGTTGATCAGTAATTGTAGCCGTATTACTTCCTGATTCACTATAAAAAACACTGTCACTCCCAGGACTAACTGATCGTAAAGATTCAGCACTGGCCGCTTTCAATTTGGCAGCTTCACTATTTTCGATAGTTACACCACCTTTAGCGGTACGAATTTTTCTAGGTGATCCACCTGGACTTTTTTGATATCTATGTGGACTAAGGCGGTTTGGTTTTCCATCGGCATCATCACCGTCAATTTTTGGTTGCATTGACCGTCTACGAGGAAGACTTCCCGGTAAACTTACAGTTTTATTTTCAATACTTCCACTACGTCTACGAGGACGTTGAGCTGATGACGTGGGCGAACGTGAACCAACTAAATTTGGACCAGATTTACGTCGTGGTGCTTCTCTAACTCGACGATGACGTCGAGGTGATGTTTGATTTACACCACCATTATCTTGAATATAATTCGTACCGCCACTAGATTCATCAGAAGTGCCCAAATTCCCAAGAGGAATTGTCGGAATTTTCGGAATATCATCTTGAGGTGGAGATCTTAAAACAGACCATTCATCATGAGGACTGCGCCCAGCGATTTCTTTCTCCGATTTTTTGTTGTATGCTGCAGAAGTTTGAACTTTTCTAATTGGACGTTGAGGACTCCGTGATTTTGTTCGCTTTATTTTGTCCTGTCCATCAATTGGTGCTAGGCCAGAAGGACTTTTCTTCTTGACCTCCTCACTTTTTTCATTCTTATGTTTCCCGGTACCATCAGGAACGAAATCGAGAGTAAAAGTTTTTTTCTTACGCCTCTTTTCTTCTTCGGACCATTCTTTGCGGTCGATCGTACGTTTTACTAGTTTGTGCCGTTTTCCATTACCTTCATGATCTTCTTGATCGTCTAACGGCGATTCATAATAACCTGATGACGAATAATGAACACTACGATCTTCGTCTGAGATCGATTCGCCTTTTTGTGTTTTTTGAGCGGAACGTATAGGTGATGAAGGCACTGTTGGTCTGTGTTCAAGTTTAGAACGTTGGTCCATTGCGGTTTGGTCTTGAATCAATTCACCATTACTGCCATGGATACTATAGCTTCCTGAACTACTACTGCTGCCTGACGGTGATGTCGGTTCCTTGCTAGATGTTCTTTGTTTAGTTTCGTGAATCGGTTTTTGAATTTCGGGTTTTTGGGGTTCAATCGGCACGGGCGTTGAAGGTACATCACTTTGTGATTCTTCAAGAATAGGGGGAGGAGAAATAGAAGGTACTATAAGGTCATCAGTGACAGCTTCTCCACGAGCTAGGCTATAAATTGATGAAGCACTTTCAAACGAGCTCCCGTCTTGAGTTCCAGTTTGACTACCATGAGTACTATGTGTGCTTGTTCCATGCATTGAAATTGAACCACTTCTTCGAGAACTATCCGAATTAGCAGTTACATAGTCATCCGTGGTAGTCGTCGTAGTACTTTCTGAAATATCTGTCGTTTTTCCTGAATCGGTTTTATTTAAAAGCAGTTCAGCGGCGGTTTGAATTTGTTTGATGTGATCAGGGGAATCGAGAGATCGATGGGGTGTTTCTAATGGGGTGAGATCAGGTGTTTGACTTAGAGGACTACGACGCCGACGTAGCTCACTACGGCCTGGAGAACGGCGGGATGGTAAAGGCATTGTGTATGAATTTTCGTGATATTTTTGTGGGGTCGTAACAGCAATCGATGGGGGTGGTTGGTGCGGGTGTAGGTTTGGCGTCGATGCTATTTCTCGTTTTGTTTTCGGCGACGACGGAACTTGAGTCTTGAAAAGAATAACATATCAATCATAATAATATGACATCTTCAAGGATTAATAAAAAATGAAAATAAACAAAAGCGTCTATACCTGATCGGTTTGAATTTCTTCTTCTAGAGCGTCCGTGTCCATAGAGCTACGTTGTTGGTGTTGTAACATTAGTAAATGTTTTCTTCGAGACGATGGTGTTAAGAGGGTGGCTGATGGTGACACAGCAGTCAGAGAACTTAAATCAGATGTACTTAACACCGCCCCATTTTCAGTTCCTGAATCTGCTTGAAGCACGGTGGCTTGAGACTCATTCCATATACCATCAGAATGATCTCTGTAAAAAATAAGGTAAAATTTTTTTCATTTAAATTTTTGTCAGAAAATCCAAGATTTAAGTGTACCTCGTCATATCAGTCGTGAGAGAATCACTCGAGGCAAATGGAGATTTCGTTTTTCCATTGGTTTCTTTTCCTTTGACATCCACTTCCATTCCAGGAGATGAAGGCGCTGATTTGGGGGTTGATTTGGGTACATCTAGATCACTAGTTGATGACACTCCATCTTCCAGACTAACGCTACGCTTACGAAATAAACCACCACAAATTAAGTTTTCATGAAATTCTTCATCTAACGACTCTTGAAAACGTAAACGTTGTTGTATGGGACTAAAAACGCCAGAAGATGGTCCGGAAGGTGGTTCTTTGAAAATGCCTTCGTTTAAAATTGGAGAGTTCAAAAAATATGGCGTGAACGATCGTTCCGGTTCTGTTTTGATGTTTTCTTGACTAGTCGAAGTTATTAAAGGACTAGTTATCATTTCTTCGTCGATCTGTTGCTTACGACATTCTTGTAAAATTTCTCCTTCGGACATGGTTTTGATGAGAACACGTTTCTTGCGTGGTTCGTCGTCGATTGGTTCAGGTGAAAGTTGAGGTTCGAAATCGATGATAATTTCCTCTTGGTTACGTATTTCAGAATCTGAATCTTCTTGTGGTTGATCTTGAGGTGGTTCTTCGACTGGTATATTGGGTACAATTGGTTCAGGTTCAATAGGTTCGATTGGTTTAATAGGAGATTTAGGAGGGGGTGTATGTGTAAGAATAAATGGTGACTTAGGAGGTTCTTCTGATTGGGTTCGATGTAAGGGCTCATGTTCTTGAAGTGGCACTTGTTGAATTTCATTGGGAAATACTTCGGGATAGTGATTGGGTTGCACGGGAAGACCGAATTTGGTTCCAGCTTCGGAAAAGGATTTAGTTAATTTACGTCCGTTTGTTAAGCCACCGTTGGTTTGAGCACCTTGCGAAACCATTTTCACCTGAAAAATTTTTTAGCTATGAAAAAATTTATTGATTTTTGTGTCGGATACAAGAAAATGACTTTTATGACGCGAGTCGAGAGGGAAAAGAATTTGTTATCAAAGTCAAGTGGTTGTTTATAGCAAATAGCATATTTTGTCCCGGTACCGCCTTTTTAGTGGAGAATAAAGTACTAAACATTCTCCCACGTGTTTCCCTGTTATATTCTTTTCGACGCTTCACTAAAAATGGAAATGACAGAATAAACCTGGAAAACTCATCTCTTCCCGTTTACTTGGATGCTTCTAATGTAAATAAATGTTTTCGCTCGACGCTCTTTCGGTTTTGAATTTTTTTTTTTTGAAAAGGGTTTTTGTGTTACGTTTTTTTCCTACGTCTTTTATATTTGAAGTATATAGATATGCAAACACATATCGTTATGAAGAAATTCATTAAAGAAATAAACCTTTCTTCCGTAAAAAAGAAATAGAAACGAAAATTACAGCAACTTTGATTTCTTTCGTTTTGTGGCAGAGTGACAATAATAGCAAATATATTGATAAAATTTATCCCTGTTGTGAGAGGGAGAAAAGCAACGAAATGCCTGGAGGGCGTAATATATAATATGAATTCGTACATATCGCTTTATTTTACAACAACAGCCATTTGTTGGGTAAAGTTGAAGGGTGTAGAAAAATCCAGTCATATACAGGGTGGTCGATGTTGACATATACAAAGGAAAATTTAAGTTTCCTCTTACGAGAGAAGGCATTGAAATGTCACCCCCATACTTTGTATCTAAATCCGTAATGGTTTTTTTTCAATTTGGAATTTTTTGATTTTTAAAATGCTTATTATTAATCGTATTTCCAAATGTTCAAGACTTTGGATCGATCCATGGTCGAAAATTGTAACATTTAAAACAGGTTCGAACCTGGATCGATCCACAAGCCAATTGGAACGATTGGAAAAAAGATGGCGATCTTTGTGCTCATGTGAGACTAGCGAGATGGCAATGGCAGCCCCTAGGCAGGTGCTGGCTTTCTTTAAAAGCCTGATACTTCCCTAGTTAACACAGAGGGTCACATCCCAATAGACCTCCTTGGTCGCGGTGATAAAGGGAAGGAATATCCTGAGACTCGTAAAATGGAAAAAAAGATGACGATCACATCCGGCCATTCATTCATTCGATTAATAGTCTACATTCGAAATTCAGCATACATTCATCAAGAGCTCACGGGACCAACACATTTTCTTACAACCACCTTTATTTCTTTAATCTTACAATCATCATTTTACATGTTTATTTCTCAATCTATATGAAAAATTATTTCATTAATTTAATTATTCTCAATTACTTTTCATTAACCGATTGCAAAAAAAGAAAGAGGTTCTCAATTCGACTGTATTTTTTATGTTTGTTACCTCAGAACTTTTGACTGGGTCAACCGATTTTGATTATTCTTTTTTTTTTGAAAGCTGATGCTTCCCATGTGATCCCATTTTAATTTCAAGGAAATTGTTCACTTCTTAGGGGTTTAAAACTAAGGGATGAAATATTAACTTTTCATTGGATAGCTCGATTTTGATATTTCTTTTTTTTTTTTTTGGTAAAACATAATTTTAAATTAATCTTATTTCTATTTTTATAAAAAACTTTAATCATAAGGGGTTAAAAATTAGGGATGAAATTATTAATTTTCCCTGGCAAACCCGATTTCGACAATTTTTTTTCTATTACAATTTCAATACATTTCAATTTGAAGTAAATATCCCCCCCCTAAGGATGAAAATAGGGGATGAAATAGTGACATTTAACTAATCATGGAATTTTGATGATTTTTTCCAAATAAAAAGAGTACTCCACTTAGTTCTTTCATTACATTTAAAAGAAAAAAAAATTTCAACCCTTAAGAGCAAAAGGGGATGAAGTAATAACTTTTACCATTTAAAAGGCGCTGTCTCATATAAGCAGCGCGTTTAGTAGGTTTACCCATATTCAAAGAAATAAAATCAGTTATCAAACTTCAGATCACTAAAAATCGAGAAATAAATAGAAAAGATAACAAACTGAAAAACCGACTTCAAAATAAATAAAAAAACTTAAACGAAAAATGCACTAAAAAGTAAAAAAAATAATTGCGCATCCTTGGAGTGTGTACAACCCACAAATTATTAGGATCATATAATGTACAACTATTGTTATTTTTGGAGTTGGTGTCAGCTCTTATATAGATATTAATGTTCATTTGTAAAAAAGAATAATTAGTTATTAGTATTTTGTAGTTTAAAGGTCGCTAGATATTGTCAGTACTAGTTTATTGTATAAAAGTTCATTTGAAAAATAAATTTCATAAGGTTTTCTCGTTTATTGCTAAGTACCAATATAGTCGTATTTCCTTGACTGACACCAACTCTAAAAATAACAATAGTTGTACATAATATCATCCGAATAATTCGTATGTGGTAGACAATTCAAGGATACGCAAAAAAATTTTACTTTTTAGTGCATTTTTTGTTTAAGATTTTTTTATTTATTTTAAAGTCGGTTTTTCATTTTGTTATAATTTTTATTTATTTCAGTAAACAAGTTTTCATTTGTGCGTTTTTTTTCCTTAATTATCAACCCCCATGCAGTTTACTCATCCATCCTAAAACACCAAATATTGATTAAAGTGTGCGGTTTATAAGGTTTCACAAAATCGTTCACAAAAAGACAACAAATCGTTTAAAAATCTGATTCTTAAACGTTCAGGGTTCATTTCGATGCCCTCTGCCTCTATGAAGGGAATATAAAACAATTTTCTTTTGGACATCTAAAGACCGGTCATTTATCTAGTTTCAAACAAATAACTCTTAAAAGTGTTATTATATTTAATAAAAGAGAAGATATAATAAAATCAATAGTTTCAATTAGATTAGAATAAAACTTTTTTATGACAACTTTATTCTTTGAAAATATTATTTCAGTTTCGTTCAGACCATTAATTTTGTCAGGTATGGTTTTTCGTAAGTTTATTCATCCAGATGAATCATTTGATGTCGCATAATAAATGCAAATAATCTATCAAACCGTCCGAATATTGCTCCCGGAAATGCAAATATAAAAGAGTACTGTTAAAGCGAAGAAACTTTATAACGAAGTTCTACGGAGAGAAAACCAGAAAAAAATTCTTTTCATAAAATCCTAGATTTATTTGACAAGAAAATTCGATAGAAAAAAATAATAAATTTTATCAAAGCCATCAGACGTTAAACAATAAAAACACACTAAAAGGATAAAGGGTCTAATCATCTTTCACTGTTTCTCATAACAAGTTTTCCCTAAAAAATTCATAAAAGTAAAAAGAAAACGGCGACAAGGCGTCAAAACAACAAGGAAAGTTGTGTGAAAATCTCCGGCCGTTTCCATAAAATGGCTCTCAGCTCTGTTATTTTTCCCCTTTTAAATAAAAAGGATATAAATATAAAGGGAAAACACAAGATCATCTAGATATAAGAATGAAAGACGGCATTAAAATAATGAAGAAGAAACCCCCATATTTGTTAAGAGCTGATGGATATTGAGATTTTTTTTGCTTTAGTATAATATAAAACATGTATAAAGGAATCGTAAATTTTTCAATTAGTCGAAATACACGTTGAGAAATAATCAAAGAAAACGAAGATATAAAACGTTTTGCAAGGGGGATTTTTGCCACTTACCCGTTGAATCGTTCGTGGACTTAACGATAGATGATTCGGTTTACGACCTAAGCAAACTTCCGTCTGAGTCGCTTGGGTTTTCATAGGGCCTCGTTTTACTTTTTCTGTGGAGAAAAATATAATTCAGAGTTAGAGGATTAAATGAAAATGGTTTTATGGAGTAAACATATTTTACCAAGGACAACAATTTTGGGTGATTCAGAACCATCCACTGGCCGCATCATTGGGGGATCAGCCGTTTTTTTTCCATCTAAAAGCCTCTCCTGACTGCGTGTGGTTAACGAAACTTTGGCAGCGTCATCGAATGATGTTAATGTGTGCGATCGGGCGAAACTTACATGCTTTGTTCTATTATTATAAAAACAAAATTGGTTAAACAAATTTCGTACTACTAATATCAATATTATAACGGCAAAGACAGATAAAATGAGATCGAACATTGTCACCAGTTACATAACAACAATTAAATTCAACTGTTTAACAATTAAAATTCATATACAAGCATGTTTTAGAAGGTAGTATAGTCAATGCTTGGATAATATCCCGTTTTAAGATGCATACTTAGTTCAGCTAGTAATTGGACATAGCTGAATAAAATATGGTAATCAGAATTTTTAAAAGCCGAATAAAAGTAATTATTATACCCTAATATATTCAGTTCCCTATTTTATCTTCAAGTTCATAGCTTGTGCTTGCATTAACACATTTAAAAACCGTTTGGCACAAATATCTAACAATCAAATTTTCAAAATTTATCTGAGCCAATGAGATCAAACTATTGTTTAACTGTTTGAGAATCCAGTCCCTATTTTGATTTTTAATACTTACAGACAGAGAGAAGACTGAGAGAGCCAGATCGCATGAATACATTTGCTGCCATCTACTCAGAGTAGAGGTGTTTGGAACTATTCTTTAGTCAGTTTGTGTTCCTTTTTCCACCGTTCTACACTCGGAACGTCTGCCATAGAGAAGGTTCTCTCTGTCAAAACATACTTGGAAAGCTTTTTTTTCTCTCTCATGAGCATAGATAAGTCGTAAGCTATCGCTATTTCAGAGAGAGAAGAAAAGCGTTCCGAGTATGTTTCGACAGAGAAAACCTTCTCTATGGCTTTAGACGTTCCGAGTGTAGAACGGTGGAGAAAGGAACACAAACTGACTAAGAAATATTTCCAAACACCTTTACTCGGAGTAGATGGCAGCAAGTGTATTCATGCGATCTGGCTCTCTCAGTCTTCTCTCTGTTACAGATATCATATTGAATTTTGAATTTGCCCCTTCATCCAGTGGTGTATTCGGGGGGGAGGGAGGTACGTGGGGGAACGACGTTCCGGTACTTTTTTTTAGTAACTAATCATGTTTTTTCATTACAAATGAAAATGTTTTAAATTGGCGAATTTGCAAAAACATTTCAAAAATATGTTAACTTGTAGAGAATTTATCTTGCTTTTTGTGTCTTGTTTCTTTTTCCGTTTTAAATCAAATAAATACATAATATGCAGGCTTTAGCGGCCTTATTTTTATTGTTTTTTTGTCGAATTTCTTATTTTTGTTTGTTAACATTAAGTAAAAGAACAATAAAAAAAATAAAAAAACTTACAAGGAAAACAAAAAGGCCGTAGGGGTGTAAGCATGGCGAATTTGCCCCCGGAAGATATTTAAACGATACTTGGAGGGTTTGTAGGTATTAATGAAATAATAAGATTCTGAAAATTGTAGGTCCTTAGCGAAATTGGTTTTTGAGAAAAAGCAAATTTTGTAAAAATTGGAAAAACATTTTTTCTCAGGAACGCGTGAATCGATTGATCTAAATTTAGGAGGCTGTTTTAGAGGCTGATAATAGCTTTTGGGGAAAAAATTAAGAGCTTTATCGGTTCATAAAATGTTTGAATAAAATGGCGTTTCTTATTTAATTTTAATTTTTAACCATGATACAATTCTGGCGCCATTACGAAACTATTTTTTTTTGTGATAACCTCATCCATTTTTCTATAAGAATCTGAGTTTTTGAAATCTAAAAAAATAATACGCCGTAGTAAAAAAAAAAAATTAAAAACCAACCGCGCGCTGCCAAAATATTGATATCCCTACGGCCTTTGCTTAAAATAAGATGATCTCCAAAAAACTTTCAGGAAGCTGCTTGTGGAAAGTCGCGGACTATATTTTTTATCTCACCATGCGTTCCATTACTTCTTATTTTACCAATACACCACTGCCTTTATCCCCTTTAAATTAAAGTGGTAACTCAAAATTTTGGTGTCGGGTAGAAAAGGGTTATTGAAATCTATGAAATGAGTAAATACAATTTGATCCATCGAAATCACTGCTAGAAGAAGCTTTCAAGAAAGACTCCCTCATAATTGGATAGTAAAATTCAATCGATTTGATACTAGACATTGATTTGAAAGAACAAAAAATGATAAGTGATAATTATGCAATTTGTAAATTTTATAAGTGTTTCATTTTATTGTTTGATTATAAATTTTCATGATATAACAGGTTTCAAAAACGTGAACTCAATATAATTTCGTAAAATGCGCTACAATATTAGGTATTTAGTATTTCAGATATCTTCAAGTATTGATTTCCAGGAACAATTACTGTTGTAAAATTTTCTTATATTTTAAATTGGTTTGGTTTCATAATGAAAAATATCAAATATCGATTGCAATAATTTGTAAGAGCTTTTAGAATTTCAGTTAGTTTATAATGCGATTTAGTATAAAAATTACACGACATACTTTTCCTATGTTTCTTTGTATAATTATTTTGTGATACTTTTTTTCATAACCTTCTGTATTATAGTGTAATGCTACATTTGAATGTTATATTTATCATTTAACGCAAATATCAAAATCTATCTCTGCGTAGCTTATTAACGATCCAACAGAAGAATTGAAGCATTTCAAAATTTTCTCTTGAAAAACGATTTAAAGATCAACTAGATTTTTAATTTCATTAGAAACAATTAAACCGAATGAGCTTTCAAGTGTGTTAAGTCCGAGTTAGCGAAATTATGTAAGCCTGCTGTCAAGACTAATAGATCGGTGAAAATGTAATCCAACTTTAACTTTTCATAATTGTATTATGCTGATTTCAGCTCTCTGTTTCGAGGAAAGCTCGCAAACATGTGAAATAAAAATATAGTTTAATTACTTTAAGCTTTGGTAAATTAAAAAAAAAATACTATAGCCCCTGCCTCTACCAAAAATTAAAGGTTTAAATCGTGGAAAAAACTTTTGCTGTCGTAAGTTTTCCACAGGAGCCGTGAACTTTTGGAGGAGTATGTCGTGTGTGTCAACTTAAGATCTGAGATACTTTCATGCCATTTTTTTTAAAACTTGTTTGACCATTTGAGAAAATGAACTCTTCATCATCTTATAGGATCTGAGTTTTTTCTTGAATTAAAAAAATTAGCCATTCACTTTCACAATTCATTAATTTTTTACTACAAATTAAAAAATTAATTTCTAATTCACTTAATTAAATTACCAATTTTAATTGAGAAATTTTTAAGATTGTGAAAGAATCAAAAAAAAAAAAAATAGACCATCAAAAAGGTGGTAACCCAGTGTAAGTCTCAAAATATGCTTTTTGGATAGGTACTAATTAAACAATAAGCTGTCGGTCTGGCGGCTTGTAACTTAACCAATTTTTTATGATGTATAATTTTAGTTGTAAAATAATAGTTTTTGTTAGTGATTTTTTTGAACTCTGATATCTTTCAAACGGTTAATCTGAAGAACTTTGTTCTAAAGATCTTCTTTGTACAGCGTAAAATTGTCTTTTAATTCCTTCTTTCAAATTGTTGTTACGATGAATTGTTAGAAAGTTATGAAAATTCAAAATTAAAATAAAATTTACTGTTATTTAAATGGAAAATGAAAAAATGGATTGAGACAATCTTAATATTGACATTAAGTGTTCGTTTGGACGCCAAAGCTTTTGTTTTTATGGTTTATTTTATACTATCAACTTTTGGATACCATAAAAATTTATTTTTTGAAACACCCAAAAGGTTTTATAAATAAATTTGATACAGCAAAATTGAGAGAGCTTTATAAAATTGGAACAATTCATCGTAACAACAATCTGAAAGAAGGAATTTCAAGGTTATTTTATGCCCTACAAAAATGTCCTTAGAACAAAGTTCTTCAGATCAACCGTTTGAAATATATCAGAGTTCAAAAAAATCACTAGTACTTACCTAATTACAAATTTTAATATTTTCCTACTAATGTTATCCATTAAAAGATACAAATACTTGGGTTTCTTAAAGAACTCGTGCAGCATAATCAAGCAGGAAAACAAATTGATATTACAAAAAAGGGCAGTACCCGAATTGATTGCGGAATTGTGCAAAACACATCTTAATACAAAGAATTTTTTTAGCGAATTTGGACTCTCCACTTTCAATTACTACATCGGCATCATTCCGTATAAACTAGAAGAACTACGTGAGATCAATCTACAATTACGACGCATCTTATAAGATCAAAAATATCCAGACACGTCATTAATGTCGACCGTCTCTACCTGAACAGAACTCAACTAAGACGAGGACTTCAAAATTTAGAGGAAAAAGCCGAATGCATATAGCTTTATCAAAATCAAAAACTTAACAACTTCAGAAGCAAAAAGATTATCGACATCGAGAAACAGACTGCTACGTAGCTTAGATTGATTGAACCTTTTCTTCGAAACAAGTATAATGACGACACCCAAATTACCATTAAAAACCTCAAAGTCAAAATCTACAAAAATCTCATGAACAGGATTTATCAGAAAGAGCTTCATGGTGTCTTGTTTCAACCGGACCCCAACAACCCGATCGATTTGGCACAGTACAATTTATGGCTAAAACATTTCGCCAAAACAAGAAGCAATCGAATATGTTCTGAACAGGAACCTATTTTAAGCCGAAAAAACTGCAACCACTGCAGCGCAGCTCGAAAAACACAAAACAAAGGGAAGAAGACTGTGGATGATTTAGGATCACAATGTGGAAGACTACTTGATTTTGATTATAAGGAAAAATGTGGACAGGTGTATCCACTTTATGTTCATACAATGATACGGTATGACCAAGTTCCGCCGTCTTAAAAATTATAAAGTGGAAGGAATTTTTTCAAACGATCGAGTTAAAGTTAAATCGGACGTTCCAATCCACACAGAGAGACAGATTAGTGAGAACAAACCAGATCTGATGGTGCATGATATTGCAAGAAAATAAATCACTATAGAGGAAGTTTGTATCACAAATAAAAGTAACCTCGCCTCTGTTGAAACAACGAAATCACGAAAATATGAACTAGATATTAGCAAACGAACTGCAGCTAATGTATCCGGAAACGAAAGTAATCACCGTGCCAATTGTCCTCACATAGAACGGACTTGTGTCACCCCATTACAAACGACACATGAAAACTATAGGGGTTCCAAAACGTGTGATGGCCTATATTCAATCAATAATCATAAAGCACACCACCGAAAGCAAAATGTGTGACCTTTTATCGAAGCAGGTATCACAGAACTATTTAACCTCGTTAATCAGCCATAAGAACAATAAAAACTTTTATTTTCGACTTATTGTTTGAATGCAAATTAATTAAACTTTATTAAGTAGTTAAAAAAATATCCATTAAAAAGTTGGTCAGTTACAAGCCTCACAAGTTTCTTTTTTTTGTAAATAAATAATAAAATTAGGTGAAATTTTGAGAAAAAAACCTCGAGGTTCTCCTTCTAGATCTTAAAAGAACTTAAACATAGGTTGTCTGTAAAGTCGGTTTACGGACGATAGTTTTAAGTGATAATATCCTATACAAACATTGATGAAAAATGGCATACTTTTATGAATTGAATTATTATCACTAAATTGTCATGATTTTTAACCGACTTCAAAAAAAAGAGGAGGTTCTCAATTCGACTGTATTTTTTTTTTTTTATGTTTGTTACCTCAGTATTTCCGACTGGGTGAAGCGATTTTGATGATTCTTTTTTTATTTGAAAGCTGGTGTTTCCCGAATGGTCCCATTTTAGTTTGAAGGAAATCGTTCAATTCTAAGGGGTTGAAAACTAAGGGATGAAATACTAACTTCTTATTGGATAGCTCGATTTCGATAATTCTTTTTTTATTTGAAAGCTAGTGCTTCTCGTGTGTTCCCATTTTAATTTGAGGTACATCTTTCACTTCTAAGGGGTTGAAAACTAAGGGATGAAATATTAACTTCTTATTGGATAGCTCGATTTCGATAATTCTTTTTTTATTTGAAAGCTGGTGCTTTTCGTGGGGTCCAGTTTTAATTTAAGGGAAATCTTCAACTTCTAAGGGGTTAAAAACAAAGGGATGAAATATTAACTTCTTACTGGATAGCTCGATTTTGATAATTCTTTTTTTATTTGTAAAACACAACTTTAAATTAATCTCCTATCCATTAAAAAAAAATTCCACTCATAAGGGGTTAAAAATTAGAGATGAAATAATATTATAATTTTTTTCTGGCTAACCCGATTTTGATAACTTTGTTTCTATTACGTACAACGTACCTTTAAAATGTTCACATTTCAATTTGAAGAAAAAAATCCACCCCTTAAGGATGAAAAAGGGGATGAAATGATGGCATTTAACCGAATTTTGATAATTTATTTTCTGTTAAAAAGAATAATCCACTTAGTTTTGTTATTACATTTAAAAGCAAAAAATTAGAACCCTTAAAGGCAAAAAGTGATGATGTAGTAACTTTTAATATTAAACGGCGCTGCCTCATACGAGCAGCGCGTTTGGAAGGTTAACCATTTTCAAGAAAATAAAATCAGTTATCAAACTTCAGATCACTAAAACGCGAGAAATAAATAAATATTATAAAAAAATGAAAAACCGACTTCAAAATGTATAAAAATTCTTAAACAAAAAATGCACTAAAAAGTAACAAAATAATGGCGTATCCTTGCAGTATCTACAACTTACAAATTATTAGGATGATACAATGTACAACTATTGTTATTTTTGGAGTTGGTGTCATTCATTAAAATAAATATTAATAGTAATTTGTGAAAATTTTAAAAAGGTTTAGTTGGTATTGGTATTTTGTAGTTTAAAGGTCGCTAGATAATGTTACAGTTCGAGTATATTGTTTAAAAGTTAATTTGAAAAATAATTTTCATAAGGTATTCTCGTTTTATGCTAAGTACCAATATAGTCGTATTTCCTTGGCTGACACCAACTCCAAAAATAACAATAGTTGTACATTGTATCATCCTAATAATTTGTAAGTTGTAGATACTGCAAGGATACGCCATTATTTTGTTACTTTTTAGTGCATTTTTTGTTTAAGAATTTTTATATATTTTGAAGTTGGTTTTTCATTTTTTTATAATATTTATTTATTTCTCGCGTTTTAGTGATCTGAAGTTTAATAACTGATTTTATTTTCTTGAAAATTTTTTTTTAAAAAGAAATCAGTCTAAAAATTATGAAGAAAATCAATTTTAAATTTTATTAAGTAAGTTGTAGAAAAAACACAAAACACGTTGTCTAGGATTCAACAATTGCCTCTCTATCGATTGTATCGCGTTCTCGCTTGCACGCACAGGCCCAAATAGAACGTGAAACTATTTCAGACTGGCTGTCGTAGTTCATCAATTTATAAGACGTTATCACGTCAAAAATATTTCGGTTTGTCGGCAAAACTAAAAGATCAAAAGAATTAAGGTTTTGAAGAACCTCAACAGAATTTCAATTTCAATTTGGGCTTATACTGGATGATCATCTTTTTAACGGTCGCCGCTTGGACTACTGTATACCTAAAATGACACGCAGTTTTAAACATACGGATGAATTAATTTTTTGTCAAAACACAACAGCAATCAATGAAACTTTTTAGATATTCGACTTTTTACTCTTAATTTACATAAAAAAACTCTAGGTTAAAAACGTTTTGGTACTAAACATTTTTTGCGTTTAAATGAATTTATAAAATAAATATTTACAACTGCAGATAAAACTGCATAGTAACTATCAATTATTAATTTTAAAAATTACTTTAATGTTTCATGACTCATTAATATTTTATATAATAATTTCTTAAACGTGAGCTTAATTAATGATTCCAATGTAAAATTATGATCTTCATATTTAAAACTAAAAACGTTTTTAATAGTTTATACTCTCTGCACTAATGAAAGTATATACTATGAACCATCTTCAATTTACATTATTAGTACCTACAAAAGATGCATCTAATATCTCTAATCTATATGTAACATAGTATGTAGGGTATATACGATATAGTAACTGTTCATAAAACAAAATTATATAAGAACATGAAAGATATAAACTTATAGAAACTCAAAATCGTGATGATAAAATTTAATTGCACGACACGTTCGCACATTTAATTCGACCGTTAGTTTTTAGTTACATTTTAAACTTAGGGACCATATAAAATGCAGTTTTACCTGTGTATTGTTCCATCATGATGCAATAATGCAGATGGCGGAGGCGGTGGGGGTGGCAGATCCGGATGAGCTGGACATACATAATGAGCAGGGGTGCCATGAACAGTTGGTAAATATTCGCTACTGTAACTCATATAATTTAAATGTGCCGCCCCCATAGAGCCGCCGCTAATTGTGCTTTGGCGTGAAGCGGGTCGTAGTCGCGGCTGGTCGTACAAATCCATGTCAATGTCAGGGCGGACCGACCGCGGCCGCTCCATCCGTATCGATTCTTCGTCTTCTGGCATCCACGTGTATCTTTTGGGATCGGCGAATCCACATATCGATTTAGGCCGTCGCCGAAAATAGGAACAATCTAGGTTTTCATCGTATTGGTACAGCTCGGGTGGTGCCGGAGCCGAAAAAGGATACCTATTTACAAATAAGTTTATATTTAGCATCAGATTTGGTGTTACCTTAAATTTATTTTCTTACCGAGGATATCGTGGCATTGGTGCATAGTCTGCCTGTCGACGACATAATTCATGTATGTTCTCATCACTTGGAACTTTTCGCCGAACACAAACAGAAAGTAGTGAAGACCGACTACTCGTACAAGGACTTTCCTGATAATTACTAAGACACCCAAAAAATCCACCATTGCCCGACCGATGTCGTTCCAACACATCCAATTGTCGATCCGTAATGCAGTACTGTTCGCGAATATCCTCTTTCGAATAAAGTGGTGTTCCCCGTTTATTGCGGGAGATATCACTGCCCCCGACTTTATTTCTTCGGCCCATATTCTCATCTTCCGATTCGTAACTTGTAGCAAGTACGTGGTGGATGTCGGCCTGCAAAAAAAAAATTCCCTTAAAAAATCTTTAAAAAAAATCTTGAAGCTTTATTGAAACAAGGGATGAATAACAAAATATTTTTATTCAGAAAACGCATCAACTAACCCAATTTCAATCTCGTTTTGTTTATCCATGGTCCACCCCTGGTCAATCTCTAACATTTAATAAACAAACTAAAATAGGGAGGACATTGATCCTATTCAATCCAATAAACTCGGGATCAGCTTAATATCGTTATTTCCATCCCTCTTTAACTTCTAACGTGAAATATTTAAATAATTGTCAATTTTATGTGACGTATTTCCCTCTAAAAAGAAATCGTAAACTCGTTTTAGATCACGTAAATTTCTTTTAACACCACTATCACGTTTTAACATATAAATTTTATCGAGAAAATCAGAGGTTGAAACGTTGTGATTTATTTTATTTTATTTAGTTTTCTTTTATTTTGTTATCCCGAAAACTTTTCTGTTAAACGCTAAAGTTTCTCGGTAATATTTAAAATATTGAGAAAATCTTGGAAACGTGTTACATGTTTCCATTCTTCGTCCTCGTTACGGGATTATTTTAACGCTTTTACTACCTCGCTCTAGGCTGAGTTTTCATCGTATGATCTGTAAGTTGGTTTCTTACTAAAACTTTTTACATTCCACCCACAAAATTTAATTCAAAACGAGGGTTTGAATCGATTTAATTTTTTTTTTCTGGTTTTTTTTTCATGTGCCTATTTTTCCGTTTGTATGTCTCTATGGACCGTTCTCGGATATAAATTGAGCATTTACGTATGTTCACTTCCGTTTGTAGTTGCAATCAAAGCTGCTGGATCTTTATTACTTCCCAGTCTTGACAAAGGGAAAACAAACTTCCTATTTCTTAAGCTCGTGTCTTTCTTGCTCTCATTAAGAAACACATGTCGATCTTTCTTTTTTCTTTTGGTTTATAGAAACGGATTTTTACCCTAATATTTTCACATTTTTTCCGGAATGTTCTTGAAAATAATGATGTGCAATTTTTCAACGTGCTGTTCTATTAGAATTTTTTTCCATTAATGAATATTCCATAATAATGAAAAAAAATTTATACAGCATAAAGTGATCTAGCTTCTAAATGACTTGATGTATGCAATAAGCGTAATGCTTCTGCCTATGATGATATTCAAATACTAGCTGATACCCGTGACGTCGTCTGCGTAGATTATTACGTTAAGAACATATTTAATTTACAGAGGAAAACATTTAAAAAATTGAAAGCAAAAATATATTAAAAATAACCGGAAAGAACATATTAAACTAATATATGCCAAAAAGTGCTCCTTCAGAATCCGCTACTGCTCCAAGTGTATAGTTATTAGTTAATTAATAATTAATTTTTCAAAAATTTGTAAACTCAAAATTAAAATTGCTATATAATCCAAAGTAATGACTCTTTTTATTTTTTTTTCTTTCCGGATCTGCAATTGCTCCAGGTGTATAGTTAATTATTAATTCAATTTTTAAACTATTCATGTTTATAAGATCCAACGGAAATTGATGATGTCATGGTACAACAATACATATATAAATAGTTACAAATAATTAATTATTAAAAATAATGCAAAAATTAATTCAATTATTTGCGTAATGAAAAGAGCAGATAGAGAACTTAAAAAATAAAAACAAAAATATCAAATTAAAATTATTTTTTGTTTTACAGCGATTTTAATACTTGAGTTTGAAAATTTTAAAAAAATTAACTATTAACTATATATCTAGAACAATGGCGGATCCGGAAAGAGCATTTAAGGAACAAATTAAAAAAAAAAAAAAAAACTAAAAAAATGACTTTTTTGTATTTTACAAGAATAATAATTTGCAAATTTTTGAAAAATTAATTATTAAACAATTAATAACTATACACTTGGAGAAACTGCGGATTCTAAAAGAGCAATATTTTGTTATATATTTTAATTTAAAAAAAATTGTTCCTCGCTTACTTAACTCTTTCTGGTTAAAAATGTATACGCATTGATAAAAAGGTGTTGAAATGTAATTTGATTATTGTAACGGTTATAACTTAAAAATGAATTTTCAATTTTTATTTAAAGTAAAATATAAAAATGCTTAAAGAAAGTTTAAGAAAAAGCTACAAAAAACATTTTAAAAACTACTAAACAAATAGAAAACAGAATTCAAAAAATCTTAATTTAATATCTCGCTGAGCTGCATTAAGTCTATGCTCAAATATGAAATAATCAGTAGGCAGTGGAAGGAGAAACATCCTCTTTCCAGCCCATACGCATAGTACCGTTTGTCTAAAAATGCACCGCTTGTCGCGTTCTGCTTGTAAATATCAAATTTTTTAAACCTTAAATACTTTGTTTTTGATTAAGATATCGTGATATTTCTTTTTTTAGATAAGGACTAAGTATATTAGAAGTAATACAAAAAAAATGATCAAAATCCACCGAATAGTGTTTGATTTAAAAGCGAACATTGGAAAACAGTTATCATTTTATTTATATAGATTTAAAAAATTTTACCTGTAAAGGTAATAGCGTAATATACTATAACATCATGAACCACAAACACTTAACCAATTATCCATAATTTTGGACTTTTTTCCCATTTTACTTTACCAACTCGATTATGGATAAATATAATTTATAATGACAGGCACTTTGATGCAAGAAGAATGAAATGCCTCCATTTTTTTCCAATTTCGTAACATTTTGTAGAGAAAAATTTCAACCCGAATGTTGATTATAAATTTTTTTCATGTTTAAATTCTGAAAAAAAAACATTTAATGATTTCTTTTATAAGACAGTATTTTATTTAAAATTTTAATTAAAATAAAACTTTGTTCATTTATGCTCAAATATTTCGTCCTTTATTACTAAATGAATTTCAAAGTTTCTTAATTCGTTTAAAATACATATTTTGTTTAAGCTTATGTAGGTTTATGTAGGCTTGGGAAGTTAAAATAAAAAATTTTCCTTATTTCTTTTAAATATAAAGATAAAGATATTCCTTTAAAACTTTAAGTCAATGAGGCTAAAAAATGTAATGCTGGGAAAAATTGCAACAATTGAAATGTAATGTATTTCAGTTGTACTACCTAATACGTGCTTGCGATGCTATAATTCTAATTTTAACAAATAATAGGGTTGTGTAAGTTATGATCTTTGAAAACTGTGCTTCCAACTTTCCTAACAATACGTTAAATTTAATTATTGCGGTTTTCATTCTCTTTATCTTGTTAAACATTACTTATAGATAATAAATTAAAAGAATCTAATAGAACAAAAAATTAATAAATTCCAATTTTTCCCCTATGTTTACGGTTTGTAACCACCATTAACTGAAAACTGCTTTTTTAAAATCGAGTTAAAGTTTTTATTTCCAGTAATTGTTAGTAGTTTCATCTGGCTTTTCAACTATTTGGCACATCATCGATTAAATATGAATAAGATGAAGGTAGATCAATTGAAATTGAAAAATTATTATTGCATGATGAACTAAATATTATAATATCTTATTATAGACATTTTCTCAACTTTCGTTAACAGCGACAGTATTAAAAGAATTTTAATGAATTAAGCAAAAATTTATTCTGCTTAAAAACACTGAAATATGAATTGAACACTTATAACAAATACAAAGATTATATGAAGCATTGTTTGGCACTCTAAGACAATATTAACCAACATTGATTTGCCGCCTTTTTAAATCGAAAACCGTCTTTTATTTTCAAACCCGAGTTCTAGCATGCCATTCCCATATTGTTAAGTTGCAGACACGATTTATTAAATATTTAAAGAAAACATAAAAAGAAGATCTCTAAGCCTCTCGCCTACCCAAAGCTCAACCATCATCGACGGTATGGTAAATCCTGTTTTATTGACTAGACTTGTATAAGAAATAACATTTTTAGAATATTCTATAAAATTTTCTTTGAGAACTGTTGAAAATTTTACCATCAAAAACTGGTTTTTGGAAATTCATCAGAAAAAAGTATTTTCGCTATGGTTTTTCTTGACCTAGCCAAGTTAAACAAAATCAGGTCATCCTTCACCACAGAGCTAAAAGCGATTTAAAGAGCACACGTCAGTGGCGGCTCGTGACATTTTTACATGGGGGGGGTGCTGTATTAATAAATAAATGAAAAACATAACAGACCTATTCAATTTATTTTTTTTTATATAAAATCTATTCTACGTTTTTTTTTGCTTTTTACTTTTTTTTCTGCCGATATGACAGTGTCAGTTTCAGTTTTAACATGCATAGATAAGCTTATGCTTGTAGTACACGAACTTAAGCGTAGATAGACGAAGCTGGATGAAGCCGGCTGAATTGACACTGTCAAAACCCCAGTGCTAAACTTTATATTTCAACGTATTCTAAGCAAGATTTAAATAGTTCGTTTACCTTAACAATTGAATTGGTAATATTTAACAATTTTACTGTATTATTATGACTCCATCAATATTATTGTCATTTAATAATATGAATGTAAACAAGTATTTTTACATAATCTATTTGGGGGTGCTGCAGTGCCGCAGTGCTTATGGACAAACCGCCATTGCTATACGTCCTACATTCGAAATGGCAACAACAGTAAATCATATATCATATGCACAGATTCCAAACATTAAATCAACACCCTAAGAGGGCATAACTCGGAAGACCTAATTAAAAATATTAAATCCCTGGCCTGGCAGTTGGGGACAAAAATAGGCTTTATGTGGATACCGTGCCACATAGGCATCGATGACAATGAAAAAGCTGACCAACTTACTAAAAGAGCCGCTTCAACCAGAGTTAGAGACGATAATGTTAATTCTTGGACTCTCTAAAATACTTAAAATTTACCCATATCAAAGATTTGCTAAGTCAATGGGACCTATCATTTGACAAGCTGAGACAGAGTAAGGCTTCGGTAGAAACGATGGCTGAATTTTGGTGACCTCGGAAGAGTTGAGGAGGTAACCCTTACAAGATTGAGGACAGGCCAATGCAAAGTTACCCACGTTCACATCTTTTCTGGGGAAACGGCCCCAGTTTGTCTGACTTATGAAAAACCTATTGACGTTCCCCACTTGGTAAGATTCGACCGTGGTTGTCTACCCCCTTTCGATCAGTAAGATCTTGGGAATATGCTGAACCCGGAAGTCTCTAACTTCAAACAAAGATGGATGTCAATGAAGAAATCACCCTACTATCGACAGATCTTACTCCCAACACTACGCTTATTTTACCAACCAACCAACCAACCAAGAAGTTGCGAAATGACCCTCCAGTCAAAGCGACAATAATATTTGACGTAAAAAAAGGCATTCTTATGAGTTACATAAAAGTACCGCAAATAAAAAAAATAGTTTAAGGTTGCTTTGTGACTTGATTGCCTTTAAGATTGTTTAGAAGTGGTGGGATGGATCTCCCATTTTAAATAATTTTTGATCGAATCTTCATCTATTTTGTGGTGTATCTATAAAAGTAAAAAAACCTTCGTTTAATCACTAAGCCAGTGATGGCAAACTTATGACCCGTGGGTCAGATATTGACCCAAGAAAATTCTTAAACTGATCCATTCACGATTCAATATATGAAAGTTGACAGTTTTTAAAGCAAAATATTCTCTGTATATTATACTACGTACTTTGTAAATACCTATAAAAATTAGACTTTGTAATTCCTTCAGGAAGATTTTGGCTTCATAAAAAGGATGTTTAACAGAGTTTTAACAGATTGGTTCATAAGAACACAAGGTATACATCGTTTAAAACGATCAACTTTGAATAATCATAATTTTCAGTGAAACGAAAAAGTTTTGATAAGCTTCTTGGCCTCGGGATGACATCTGGAATTATGTGAAATCCGTGACCAAGATAAAAAAAAAATAATAAAAGTTAGATACAGATAAAGCTTTACGAACGTTTGAATTTGTAAGCAGTTAACATGAAGATTATATACCAACAATTCTTAAATTTTGTTAAATCAATAAAAATGTAATTAGAAACTATTAAATGTAAAACTAAATGATAGCATTTATTCAAGTGCTTAGATAAAACTAGCTGATACCCACGACGTTGTCTGCGTACGTTATTATGTTAAGAACATATTTAATTTACAGAGGAAAAGCATATAAGGAATTGAAAGCAAAAATATATTAAAAATAATCAAAAAGAACTTAGCGTAGAACAATTTTAACTATATGCCAAAAAATTGCTCCTCCTAAATCCGCTATTGCTCCAAGTGTATAGTTATTAGTTATTCAATAATTAATTTTTTAAAAATTTGTAAATTCAAAAATAAAAATTGCTATATAATCCAAAATAATCATGGTTTTTTTGCCACCTATTCGCGCAGTGGCAAGAGCATTAGTTCTCTCCACTTCATGCGTCAAGTGGTTCTGGGTTCGATCCCCATTGAATCCTAGACTTAAGATTCTAGACCTAAGATATACTTGACCAACAGAAAGTTTTTGTGTTTAGACAGTCGTGATATGACCTTAGCTGTTAAAGCGACTTAAAACACCAAAAAAAAAAAAAAAAATCATGATTTTATTTTTTTTTTTCAAAAAATTGTTCCTTAAATACTCTTTCCGGATCAACAATTGCTCCAGATGTATAGTTAATTATTAATTCAATTTTTAAACTTTTCATGTTTATAAGATCCAACAGCAGTTGATGACGTCATAAAATACACGTATAACAATATATGTAAAAAAAGTTAAAAATAATTAATTATTAAAAATATTGCATAAATTTGATCAAATATTTGCGTAATGAAAAGACCAGATAGAGAATTTAAAAAAAATTCAACTAAAAATTATTTTCGGTTTTATAGCAATTTTAATTTTTGAGCTTAAGAATTAAAAAAAAAAAATTAATGATTAATTCACTTTTACTATCCACCTGGAGCAATTGCAAATCAAGAAAGAGCATTAAGGGAGCAAATTGATAAAAAATTTTTTAAAACCGTGACTCATTTGTATTTTACAGCAATTTTAATTTTAGTTTGCCATTTTTTGACAAATTTATTATTAATAAATTAATAATTATACACTTGGAGAAATTGCGGATTCTGAGGGAGCAATTTTTTGGCATATAGTTTAATTAAAAAAAAAGTGTTTCTCGCTAACTTAACTCTTTCTGGTTAAAAAATATATGCAATTATAAAAGGTTGTGTTGAAATGTAATTTGATTATTGTAATGGTTGTAACTTATAAATGTATTTTAAATTTATATTTACAGTTAAATATATATAAAAAATGTTAAAAGAGAATTTTAAAAAAGCTACAAAAATATTTTAAAAACTGCTAAACAAATAGATAATAGAATTCAAAAAATCTGTTTTAATCTAATATCTCGCTGAACTGCATTAAAATTGCGTTCATTTCAATTACGCTCAAATATGAAATAATTAGTAGGCCGTGGAAGGAGAAACAACCTCTGTCCAGCCCATGCGCATTACATCGTTTTCCCCACTCTATCAAAGCTACGAAAATTTCACCGCTTCACGCGTTTTGCTTGTAAAAATTTTAGTATTTTTTAAAACTTTAATTACTTTGCTTTTAATGAAGATATCGTGATAATTCTTCTTTTAGATAAGGACCAAGTATATAAAAACTAAAACAAAAAAAATTTATAGAAATCTATCTAGTAGTTTTTGAGTTAAAACTGAACATTGGAAAACAGCTATCATTTTATTTATATAGATAGATAATGTTTTCTTATTAAACTCCATGTATTAGTGGTGCTCGGTTCAATTCCTTTCGAATTTTAGTTTTCGTTAGACTAAATAAGTTATGAGAATTTTCTAAATGCTCTGTGTTAAAGAAGTTGTTACATGAACTTTAATGTTAAATAATGACGACTCTTGTTAATAATGTGCTAATAAAATATTTTATTAGTAGTTTTGTATTTAATATCTTTATATTTAAGATATGAATAAGATTATGAGTATAAGACTCATCTGGGAGATTATTGGCTATGAATTAAGCTCATACTTATGATTAATAGTCCATAAACAAAGGTCAATGATGTCGTTTTTAATAATAAAATTAATAAATCAATTATTAAGTTACGTTATTACAAAGAGTTTCTTCATAAAAACATCTCAACTCAGGAAGATACCATAAAATTCATATCAAAAAAACAGATTGTAGGGTTTATGAACGAATTAATGTGAAAAAAGTTTGCGCATTTTTCTTTTCGCTGCCTTTTCTTTGGTGGTATATCTACAAATAAAATATACCGGGAGTGGTAGGAACGAGATGTTGAATAGATCGTTTTGTTATCGTTTGAGAACGCTTGAACAATTTTCCTCATTGCAAGTGCATGAGAGACCACACAAATCATGGGATTATCATGTGCGAGAAAACTCATCCTTCTCCTCATCAACCTATATCATCAGCAGGACAGGTGGTGCGCCTATTTTCCGCACATAATTCACACGAACGCCTTCATATCGAGTCCCTTTTTTTCTCCCAAACAAATTCTCTCGAGAGGCTCGGTTTCTTCGTTTCTATGTTAAATATTAAGAAGAGATAATGCTTTGTGAGTGAAGGGATGAGCGCATGGAAACGATGATGATAATAACTGGGGATTCATGAATGGCTCATTAAAAATTCATTGAATGTTTTTCTCACGTTTTCTAAGACCTTCTTCCCCCCCCATCGCCTTTCAATGGCTAAGAGTATTGTCTCTGCCTATTGTAAATATTGTTTGTCCTACATCTCATTTTTCTTAACTTTCTGCAAATTTTATGGTTTCATATATTTAATGTATCTTCCGAAGTTGAATTTTGAATTTGTTTCTAGTAGAACAATAATTGGGAATTTTAAAAAAAAAATTATATTTTAAAACTTTATTTTTAATAATATTAATGTTTAGTGCGAAAAACTTGAAAATTTTTTTTTCAATTAATAATAAGCAATTAAAAATAGATAAAATTTAAAAAAAAATCACGCGACTGTGAACGCGCCACGATTGGTCACCATAGTTTTGACGTCATAATGGTAGAGCTATTTAATAACAATAGAGCGTTTACGGCTATTACGTGTGATTTTTGTCAATAATATTGAAAATTTAATGCTTAAAAACGATTTAACCATGACAACAGAATTAAATAGATCAAAACATTGTATGAAAACTACCATTAAGACGTCACACACGCTCGGATTTGTTCGGGAGCTGTCGGCGTGTGACCGGCACTGGATTTAAACATTTATTTTTATTTTGATATAAACTTGAAATTATTGCAAAAAAATAAAAATACTTTTTGTTATAAAACATATTGTCACAAATCTAAGACACCAATTTGTGTCTGGCGCCCGAAGGGCGGAATTAAACAATCACCAGTGATAAGAATTGTACAAAAGGATGGACCCCCTGAAGTAGTTTTATGACCACGGATTAACATTACAAAGGAGGAGACAAGGACGCATTGTTCTAGTATTTTCTCCATTGATTTATCAATAGATGAGAGAAAGACAAGCGCTTAGATTACAAATAGAAAATTCTAGTAACGGATGATTTATGGCTTGGAAAGTTCTCGACCGATGATCGGTTACTATAAATAACCCGAAAGAAGGCTCAACAGACCAGTGTTCAATTAAATGTTCGACGAGGCAGTATTCAAATAAACCACCGAGTGTGTATTCAAATAAATTCATCGAAGTGCTCAGTGTTAAAGTGAACAGTGTTATATAAATTGTGAACATTGTTAAATAAAGTGTACATTGTGTATATAGTGAAATATAAACAGTACTGTGACTATTGTTGACAGTGAACATTGTTGTAGTGCATAAGTGTTAGATAAATAAATAAACAATTGTTTAAAAATAAATTTGTAGTCATTATACACAAACCAACGAACCCGTAAAAACGTTACAATATATATATATGATCTTTCCATTTATCAAAAAAAAAAAAAAAAATTAAATTCAAAAACCTAATTGAGTAATAAATTCGTATTAAAGTTGTTAGCATTTTGGGAATGTATTTACATGAATATTTAAGGTTTGAGGAAATTAAAGTTGAAAATTTTCTTACCTGTGTTGAAACGTCAATGGATGTTAAAGACGTTGCATGTCCCAAAACTGCTCGACTGTTTCCTAGCGAGGCTGTAACAAGAAAAGAAAACAATTTAATGATATTTTCGACTTCTTTCTACTATTAAGCAAAAATTATTTAAATATTTTTAATAATTAATTATTATTATTTCTCTTAATATTTTCACTTTATTGTTATACAAGTGTAAGAGTTTCATTATACTTGTAATTTTTGTATATGATTTGGTACATCACATGAGGCTGTTATAGATACACAGTAACTTAAGCCTACCTACGTTATTAAATTTAATCCAGACGAGAGACAATCTTTACATAGTATAAAACAAAGTCGCTCCCGCTGTCTGTTCCCTTAGATCTTTTAAACTGCAAAACGGATTTTAATGCAGTTTTCAGCAATTGATAGAGTGATTCAAGAGGAAGGTTTGTAGGTATAAAGCATGCATATTATAATAGAGAAAAGCTGGGAAATTCAAAGATTTGTAATGTGATGTCATAAAAAACATATTTTTCTGCACTTACACTGCAAACGCTGGCTAAACATTAAAATGAAATTGTGATATTGATAATATTCATAAAAAAGTCTGCGGTGGTATATGTCTATCTTCAAAGGATAAACCACAGAAACCATTTTTATCTTTTACATAATATAAAAAAATTTATTGGTTATTTACCAAGCTATTTTAAACAAAACAGTATTATTCCTTATCCAATTAAATGGATTAGATACGTTGTGCATTTCATGTAGATTATAATTGCCCTTTACAGCATATCAAAAAAATAAATATTTTAGAAGATATCGCAGATATAAAAAAAAGTGTTATTGTATGTCGTACGTATTGTCTGTTTTATTGGTATCTTCTTCTATGTATTATGTAAAAAACATATGTTGGTCATTATTTGGAGAAAAATCTCAAAAAATTCTACACCTATTGAAATCAAATTTTGATACAATATACAATCCGCTTGATAATATTTGTTGATACATCATTTAAAATTAGTTAAAAATAGTATCAAATTTAAAAGAATCTGATATAATACATTTATATTTCATTATTCATTTTAATGATAACGAACATAAAAACATTTTATATTTTCAAGTCTAAACGAGGAAAAAATATTGTAAACTTCATATTCGGTTCGTTCGCGGTACTGATGGTACTGATCCGGAACTGGTAAAGAATCATTAGATAGGATAATCGCCAAACGTATACACGCTTATGAACTGATTAAGGGTTATTTTCGTTATTAGGACGAGTATTAACGAGAACCCACGAAAATTGTTATATGAATTGAACATTGATGCTTCGTTCACATGAGTCAAGTTTACTTAACCGATTTTAGTTAATCGATCAAAAGTGGAATAAAAAACCTAGTGTGATGACTTGTTCAACCTTTTTTTGATCCACTAAAAAGTTGATTACGGTTCTCACACGAGGTTTTTCATTCAAATTTTTTTCATCAACTAAAAACCTTTTCATCAACTAACAAAAATCTGAGGATCGCTAGAATCAATTATAAATTGGTAACAAACGCATTTCGTGTGAACCGCGAATATCGGACCGTAATTCGGCTCATAAACTTGCATGCGCTTGGCGATGATCCTAAATCGGTCTTGAACTGATCCATTATCGATTCATTATCACATCCGCGAACGAACCTAATATCCCTTTACAACATAACATCAAAAAGAATATCTTAAAATATATCAGAGACTTAAAAAGCGTTGGTAGAACGGCTGGCTATTTTGTACGGCTTACGTGGAGGCTGTTTTATTGATATCTTCTTAAATATGTAATATCTGCTGCGAGGCGTCATAGTACTTTCTTTTACTTTCAATTATGAAACTCGCTATGAGTATAAGTTGTATAAAATATATGAAATATAAGCACTTTATAATTATACATAAAAACATAACTATGTTATATGCATACAACCTATATATATGTAGGTACATATAACATAATATACGAATTCTCAACCTTCACCCCAGAACCGTATAAGGATTTTGATGAACTTACTTTGTATCTAAAATCTGGAAGTATCAATCATCTTTTTTTGTCAAAAAAGATTAATTTTATATTTTGCTATGAAGATAGGGAATCTATTAATCAATTTATAAAATTTAGATACTCTCAGCAAAGCGAGCGGGTATCAGCTAGTTAAATATAAGAGAAAATATAATATTTAATGTCTATCTATTGCCAATTCAATTTTTAAAGAACGATTGACTGACCACCCACAAATTAAAAACATTAAATAATTTTGATTTCAAAAAAATTTTTTAAATTAATTTAGATCATTGGTACGCAAACTATTTTCATTTGCGTCCGCCATTCTTTTAAAAAAATTTTGTCGCGGCCCAAGAGTTTTGGTGAGGTGAGCCAAGCACGGGTGACTCAAAATACTTTTCGGTGTACGGCTCATGGCTCAGGGATCGTTTTCCTTAGAAAATAAATATGATCCTGCTCTTTGCGTTCACAGAAAACTCCGTTAGTTTTTTCTTTCTACTTGGGTGGTATAGGAATAGGAGTTGAGTTCGTGTTTAAAACGTTCTCGGTAACAATTTCAATGGAATTTACATTTTAACTGACTATATTTTTTATTTTCATAAAAAGTTCTTTAAATTTGGCGACCCTGAAAAATATTCTTGCGACCCACGGTTTGCACACCACTGACTTAGATGATGAAATTTCTTCAATTTTTAAATTGAAAAATTAAAATCTGAAACTAATCAAATTAAATTCATTTTATTAATAGTAAAATTAAGTATTTGAAATACTTTAATTTAGAGTTTGATTTATCTCATTGAAGAAAATTTATTATATGAAAAATGAAAAAAAATTTCTTCGTTTTGTTTTTGATCTCCTGCATCTTGGTTTACACTACTCGAACACAATTGTGTAAGATATTGTGTGTTAAAATATTTTGATTGTTTATGATGTTAACAAATTTTCTTGGTCTTTCAGTACCAAGTAAACCAGGAGAGATAAAATGCGTGCCCGAATCAATGTTTCAGGTTCAATGCAGCCGATGCAAATGTAATAAGAACGGATATTCTGTTGTGTGCATCTCTAAGCTGTGTCCAAATTATTGAATATAGTGTGTATACAAAAAATTACAAATACACATTTAAACAATGTTTTATGACTTACATACGTTTTATCCTTTTAAACTCTAATAACCGCCGTAAAATCAATTACGTATTTAGTTAAGCTTGTAAAATTATACTCAATTAATAAAAAAAGGTTATTAAAACAAAATTTTGTGAATCTTTTCTTCCTTAATACACTTTGTAACGAGGCATTATTTATTTTTAAGAGAGATATTCGCTGAGCGGACGGAGTTTTTCTATTTATTTCAGGTCCAAGTAGAGAAGCGGTATCCTCGAGGCGTCAAAAAAACCAAGTCAAATTTGGTTGTTTGTCGGCAACTTTGTGAACATCGGGGGAGTATACAGTATGCCGGAAGTCCACTGGTCCACTCTATTCCGAGCTAAATGGATAAGCTCAAGAACTCTGATTCCACCAGCCGAAGAATAAACATCACTTTTTATAATTGTTAAAAATTTAGAAGAGATAATTTTTATTTTTATTTGTTTTATTTTATCATTAAAATAAATTTAATTTGTGTATTATTTATTTTCAAGGGTAGTACGAGCGGGGCGATCACCAATAAAAACATAATGTACCAATTCAAATTATGCATTTTTTGTATACAAAATCCATTCTACGATTTTAAGCTGGATAAGGGAATTAATCGGTCTTGATCCATATTATTCCCTAGTAATGATTCAATTTGTTTTGTTTGTAGAGTCGAAAGTAGCGACAAAATTAATTAACCATTTAAAAACAGTAGGATTTTGCGACGAACTTCTTTAATCGTGGCTACAAACGTACTGTGGTGCTGTGAATAACACAGTGCCAGTTTCGCTTGTTACATCCATAGATTGAATTACACGAACTTAAGCGTACATAGACGAAGCTGAACGAAGAAGGCTGAATTGACTCTGTCAAAACCACAGTTCCAAACCACATACCTCAATTCTAAGCAAGATTTAAATAGTTTGTTTACATAACAATAGAATTGATTTTGTTTAACAATTTCATTATATTATTATTATGACGTTCCATCAATATTATTGTCTTTTAATACTTCAGGAAAATTAAGAAAGTACTTTATTGTGAAAGAAAATGTAATGTATTTATTCAAAGAAAAATAAAAACGTATTTAAAAAATTTATGAAAATCAATTATTTTCAATTTCTTAACTGATAAAAATAATCTGAAACGAATCGAATAAAAGAATTTTCTTTATTTCTTTATTATATAAATAATAAATGAAGTGTATTCACAAAGTTTGAATGCATTTAAGAAAACTTATTAGATGCACCGAAAGTGCCTGTCGAAAATTCATTAGTAAGATATTATGTGCTATACTATTTTATATTCTTCATTAATATTTATTTAAAAAAATTCATCACGTCACTTTGTCGTTTAATTATAGTACAATAGCAGAAAAGACTAAATGCGATTCAAATTCAATTGTTATGATTAGATGTAACACTTGCAATTGCAATCGCCAAGGTAAAAGCAGACAGTGTACCAATCGGAAGTGTAAGCCATAATAATCATTACACATAAACAGTTTACAAGTATTTACAAATATTAATAATATTTCTTTTTAGAACCTCATGAGCCATATATAAGGGTATCATGGTACTGTTAAACTCAATCAATTCTTAAGTGTTAAAGTCACAAATAATTAAATAATATAAAGTAGTTGCGTGTTTTTATGTACGCGCGTGAGAAGTTATACTTCTTTGGCATCATTAATATTAGCTTTTATTAATTACATTCAAATAATCAATTTTAAAAAATTGTTAATTAATATTTAATAATAATATATATTTAAAGATATAATAATAAATAATAAAATTAAGAGAATAATATTTTAATTTATATCAATAAATAATATCCAAAGGAGGCTGCCAGACGTTTATAAAATTTGTCAGGATCATTTTTCTGATTAACAATTCATGCATGTCATGAAAACGAAGCTCCATAGAAATTGCAAAATAAATTAAGTAGCTACTTTTCAAAGTAAATGCCTTAATCTTATTCTTATCTTGTTTTACTAACTTATTATTCTAAGATGGTTGAAACATTTCAGAATCCCAGATTTCGTGATAACTAAAAATATGCATGGAATGCAGACGTCATTTTTATCAATTAATTTTAAATAGTATAACAGCTACTGCAAAATTCGAGAAAAGTAATAACATATTTTTTAATAATATGTGTCATTTGTATATATAATTATTTTTAATTTAAATATAAAAATAAATAAATAAAACAAAAATTCAAATTACGCGCGCCCAGAAACCGAATAGTTTTGCGGCCAACTTCATTTTGTTAATTTTTGTCTCAAGATGGCCGCCCATCTAAAAATTTCACTCTCATCATTTTTTCATAACGCGCTTAAGGAAGTATAACTTCAATAAATTAATAATGTGATCTTGAGATGCCTAGGAATAATTAAGAAAGACTCGGTGGAGGAGCAAATAGCCATCTGCTCAGACTCGCATTCATGCATTAAGGCCATAACTAATAGGGAAAATATGAACACAGTGGCATATATACAAAATAAACTAAGAGAGCTCCACATTAAGGATATACAAATCATATGGATACCTGAGCACATGGATATGGCGGGTAATGACTTAGAAGACTTGGCAGCAAGAGGGACCACTTTGAAAAGCTTAGACATGAACAGGCACCGACTGTCTAGGTGTCTAGAATGCACTTAGGCGGTGTAAAGAAAGAACAATAAAGCTGTGCGACGGCTTTTGGTAATCCCAACTACAGAAACGTGATAATACCAGAGTGTCCACCCCCGAAAATCCACCCGGGCAAGAGTTGCCAAGAAACCTAAGGTTAAGCTATTGTAGGCTGATGGTGGGACACCCAAGGTTGACCCACAGCCACCTGTGCCGTGAGACGACAGTGCGATGGAGCAGATGTGGACAAGATACATCCGTAAAGTCCGAAAGTTTAAAAAAAATGAGTGTAGAGCAAGGGGTGATAGAAAGCCTGAGCTACCTGAAGGAGGCCAATCTTCTCACCGAACTATGATTCAGTGTATGTGAAAACGTAACCCGAAAGTGTGTCAATGTGTGAATGTGAACTATGATTGTGCGAAATAAATAGAAAGAGTGTGAATAGGACAGAAAAAGTGTATTAATAAGACTCCAAGAAAATGAAACAAGTGGCAAGATCCTTAGAACTAGAGCAATCGCTGATGACGGTAGATGTACCAAGCGACTTGAAATAACCTAATGAAATAAATAGTGATAAAAAATAATTTTATTTTCAGATGCTTTAATTTATTTATAAACTATTAAATGATGTTAAAATGATATAACATTCTTTAAACCATTACTTCTTCAATTTTTCAAAACGTTATAATATCAGAACAGTATTCTGGGTCATAAGAATTTTTGTAGACAGTGAAATTTCCTTTAAAGCCCCTTCTTTCAGATTATTGTTACGATGAACTATTCCAAATTTTGAAAATTTAAAAATAACATTTCCTGTGATATTCAAATGGAAAATAAAACACACATAAAGGATAAAGAAGCTTGTTTCGGTACCAAAATTTTTGTTTTAATATATGCTATCAGTTTTTAGACAATATAAAAAATAAATTTGTTTTTTTAAACAACTTAATATTTATATTCAAGTAAAAATATTCATATAAAATTTGTTATTCTGAGATATTCTTGTTATAAAAATTTTATTTTTTTTTTGAAGTTATACTTCTTTAGGCGCGTTATAAAAAAATGATGAGAGTGAAATTTTAAGATGCGCGCGCATTTTAAGATAAAAGTTAACAAATGAAGTTAGTCGCTAAACCAGTGGGTCTCCTGACGCGCATAATTTGAATTTTTGTTGTATTTATTTTCTAATTTATTTATTTTTATATTTAAATTAAATTAATTATATAAAAATACGACACATATTATTGATAAATAAGTTTATTAATTTTCTCGAATTTTGCAGTAGCTGTTATAGGTACTATTTGAAGTTTAATGATCAAAATGACATCTGCATTCCATGCATATTCTTAGTTATCACGAAATCTGGGATTCTGAAATGATTCAACCATCTTAGAATAATAAGTTAGTAAAACAAGATAAGAATAAGATTAAGGCATTTACTTTGAAAAGTAGCTACTTAATTTATTTTGCAATTTCTATGGAGCTTCGCTTTCATGGCATGCATGAATTGTTAACCAGAAAAATGATCCAGACAAATTTTATAATCGTTTGGCAGCTTCCCTTGGATATTATTTATTGATATAAATTAAAATATTATTCTCTTAATTTTATTTTTAATTATTATATCTTTAAATATATATATTATTATTATTAAATATTAAATTACAGTTTTTTAAAATTGATTATTTGAATGAAATTAATAAAAACTAATTTTAAATGATACCAAAGAAGTATAACTTTTTACGCGCGTACATAAGTACACGCAACCACTTTTTTTAAATTTGTAATACTAAATGTGTAAAAGCGACGATATGTAGAACCAATTTTAATGAGAAAAAATTCAACTTAAGAGTTTTTACATGACTATGAATAGGAAAAGAAAATTTGTGATTTTCACCAATTATCAAATTCATTTAACGTAACAAATAAGAAGATAAAAAATTTGAAATCAAATAAGAAAAAAAAGAAGGGTTGATAATGAACAATATTAGAGCTTTTTTATATATAATAGACTTTACACAGTGAATGCTTTTAGTGAAAAAAAAAAAAATGTTTTTAAATAAATTTTATAAAAAAGCACTTTAAATTCTATAACCATTCTGATCTCAGGCTTGAAGGTAATGTGTATGTAATATGTATGTGAAAATTATACCATTTTTTTTGATATTCAAAATGCGTAGCTTTTACTACAAAAACGATACAATATAAAAGCAAGTAGGAAAATTCAATATCTTGAATAGCACTTAAAGTTGATAAATATTAAAAACATTTTTAAGAAACGTTTTTAAAAAGTATTTTATATAAAATTATATAAACATTAAGTATCTTCATATTTTTAACGAGTTTGATAAATTGCATAATTTCACAAAATCTAATTTCTAGAAACTCGTCTGCATAGATTAAATAATAAATTTTGATTAAGAGTGCAATTTTACCAGGTAATTTAAGACCTAAGTATACCGTTTAACTATCAAAATTTCAATTTTCTCGTTCTATGTTAAATCAGAAGAAAAATATACGAAAAACAGAAATTCAGAGCTTTTAATCACGTAACTCAATTTTTATCTTTTCAAAAGAAAGAAACTTGAAACAAGCTCAGTCAGTCGAAAAGACCGTTTTTACGTTTCAATAGATTCAATCTCTGTTATCTTAGATTATATCGCATATTTGTACTTAGAGAATTTTCATATAACCTCGCCTAGTTTTAAACAGTTAGTGATCGAATATTTAAGTTGAGAAATTTCATTTAAATGTATAGTTTATAAAATATATTGATAAAAAAATTCTTGCGATAAAAACGCTTTACATATAATATGAATGGAAAAGTTTGTGCCTTATTTATATAAATCATAGTCTGAGTAAATAATGTATCAAAAAGTCCTCTTAAAATTAATTTAGAATGTCAAATATTTTGACATGCGACCCACAATTTATATATATATATATATTAAATTCCCCAACATTGCAGTTCTTACCTTTCTGATCGAACATTTACATGGATTTAACCAAATAATATTATCATAAATAATGCGCCTGATATGGTATTACGAAAATATCGAATTCCGGTTGGTCGAATCATTTTCTATGCATACACACATACATTTATTTATGGGGACATATGCGGTGGATACCTCAACATTCCTATGATTATAAAGGCGAGTTGAGGTATGAGAAGGTGTTTACTAAATGAGAGGGAGGTTTATAAAATGATATTATGTACATTGAATATGGTCACAACATTAGAATATATAATTAGCCGTAATATTCAAGCTCAAACTCGAAAGCCCGATGCCAAGCTTTAATTTTGTGCTTGCAAGCGGAATGCAGATGAATAGCGAACGGGAGGAATGTATTTGTAGGAAGGTTAGAAATCAACTTGGCGTGAAACTAGAAACGGGGAATTAGAACAACTTTTTTACTGGAAATTTAATTTCTTTCATACATACGTAGGTATGTTTGTATTTTATAATGCTGTCTCCCTTTACATATATGCCATATGCTTCTATATATATAAGTTGTTTATGTGTAGAGTTATAAATTTGACAATGATATGACAATATCATGGATTAAATTAATTTAATAGTATTATGGTTATTAACTGCTAGTTTTTAACTTTAATTTTAAATTGAAATTGTAGTTAAATATTTAAAATGTTATTTGTTATTTTATTACTAAAATAAATGAATTAATTTTCAACTACTGAGCTTTAATCTATAATATTTAATAAAATATTTAATCTATAAATGATTAAGCTACATTATGAATGTAGCAATTATGCGGCGGGATCTTCGGCTATTAGGGATACCCAAAAGAATTTTTTTTTTCAAATACAATTACATTTTATTGATATAATTTTACAGGTAGATAAAATTTCCAAAATATAATCACCGTTATTATTTAGGACTGTTTCCTACCTTTCAGGCAGCTTACCAATCCCTTTTTTCTAAAAACTGGAAGGCTTTGATTCTAAATATACATTTAGATAATTTTCTTTGGCTTGTGTACTATTGAATTTTTTTCTCTCAATGAATTTTCTAAGGCCCTAAATAGAAAAAAATTAGATGACGTTATATCTGAGGAGTATGCAGTGATCTGATGATCTAAGTGCTAAGACGTCAAAATTTTCTTTGGAAAGTATCTGTTCTGATGCTCAAGCCAGAACTCACACTTAGCAAGATCCTATGTATGGCGGAATATTCGTGGAGTTATCCATTATGAATTTTTAAAGCCAGGAAATACAGTAACTGCTGTAGTTTATAGTAAACAGATTGAAAGAATGAATAAAAAATTAAAAGCGAAACATCCTCATTTGGTTGATACACAAGGCAAAGATGACCAATGAAAAAATGTTTGAACTGAATTTTGAAGTTATAGATCATCCCGCATATTCCCCAAATCTCGCACCATCTGATTTTTATTTGTTTAGGACCCTAGAACATCCATTAAAAGAAAAAAAAATCAATACTGTACAAGACATAGAAAATCATCTAAGCACATATTTCTAATCAAAGCTTTAAGAGTTGGGAAAATAGTTTTTGAAAAAAAAAATATAGTAGGATGAAACCCATTGGAAAAGGAAGAGAATATAACAAAAAGAAAGGAAAAATAAATTACGGTCGATCTGAGGTGCCGAAGTGGAAAAGAGAGGCGTTTTTAAGGGTAGAAACGGTTTATCTCGATTTCCGACAAAACTACAAGTCCTATGGAAAAAAGTTAGAAGGCAAAGTTGTAGGTAATAAGAAGATCTACAACAATTGCTTTGACACTTTTTTCACATAACCTCAAAATTTATGTGAAAAATTCAAATTACCAAGTTTTTGGTTTATTATTTTTATCTTCTACAAAAAAAAAAAATTTACACGAAATTTGATGAAAACTTACCTTTTAATGTCTTAAACACACTGTTCTTTTTAATTTAAAATATTAATTTTTTCACCTTATAATGACTTAATATCAAAAAAGCACCCTAATTTTCAATCGAAAATTCTCACGTCAAAACATCTGATTTTTTTTTAAAAAAGTCGGTGAGCTTTTTGTTCGTTGAAACCTCTACTTTCTAATGGTGCAAAAATATATATACATTACAATGTTAAAATTTCCTATAAAATGCAACAATTAAAATTAATACAATTGTACATAACACAATTTTGAACAATTTATTAAAATTTACACTTTAATTATTATATTTTCTGAGAACATTGTAATGTATATATTTTTGCACCATCAGAAAGAAGAGGTTTCAACAAACAAAAAGCTCACCGACTTTTTAAAAAAATCAAATGTTTTGAGTTGAGAATTTTCGATTGAACAGTAGGGTGCTTTTTCAATATTAAGTCATTATAAGGTGAAAAATTAATATTTTAAATTAAAAAAAACAGTGTGTTTAAGACATTAAAAAGTAAGTTTTCATCAAATTTTGTGTAAATTTTTTTTTTTTGTAGAAGATAAAAATAAAGAACCAAATACTTGGTAATTTAAATTTTTCACATAAATTTTGAGGTTATGTGAAAAAAGTGTTAGCACAAAAATTGTAGAACTACTTATTATCTACAACTTTGCCGTTTAACTTTTTTCCATAGGACTTGTAATTTTGTCGAAAATCGATATATACCATTTTTACCCTTAAAAATCCACCACTTTTCCACTTCCCCACCCCAGATCGACCGTAATTTATTTTTCTATTAATTTTTGTTATATTTTCTTCTTTTTCCAATGGGATATTATATTCATCCTACTATAACTTTTTTCAATTTTTACTATTTTCAAAGGCTAAAAGCACTGGTCTATTGGGAAGTAAATAAGATATCAAAATCAAGAATCCATCGACATGAAAAAAGAAAGTTAATATTCGTGTAATATATGCAAGAAATAAATTCTCCAGTACGATAAATTACAAAAAAAAAATCACTTTTGCAATTTGTGCAACTATTTGATTTACCAAAGTAAACACATTTCCTGTAAGTTACCATTAAATTTATATACCCATTTACATATAGAAGCAATGGATTTATTGACTGCTACAATTTGTTTAAAAGTTTAAAAGCTTAATTAAGGAATAATTAATTAGCAGAAAGTTTCTATGTGAATGAATTACATCTCAAATTAACTGAGTTTCGATTACGATTATACGTAAATTACAGTTCAATTTCGAAGATTGATAATTTTATATTATTTATCTCGTAATTGTTGAGATTGTCTTTATGAAAAGCCAGTAATTGCCTTTTTAAAAAATCATTTCAATACATAATACTAATTTTCAGGTCTTAATAGTTTAATATTTGAAGCAATTATCAGGTGAAAAGACCAGGTTTTTATTTTAACAATTTATTAATTGAAAACTGTTTGGTAGATAGTTGATGAAGTCGGAATAACACCGACGAAACGTAGTGTAAATAGAAAATAAATTGTTAAAATAAAAAACTGGTCTTTTCATCTGATAATTGCTTAAAAAACCATTTTACATTCAAGACTTTAGGTATTAAAGAACATATTTTAGAACTCAAAGAGCATTACGTAAGAACATTACCAACCCCATTTGTTAAAACGAAATATTTTGTTCAGTTAGGTCCAATCCCAACCCCCAAAGATTAAGAGAAAGTCAGCACAGTAATAAAACGTTTAATATTTATTTACTTTTGAGGTATGAAACATTAGGTTTGTGATTCGTAAAACAAAGTTTGACAGACTCTGTTTCTTATATTTTAATCAGATTTTATGGAATAAAAATTAAATTTTCTCTTAACATAGACATTAGGATTGTTTATACTCTTTTTTCATTTTATGTAGGAATAAACGATGTTGAAAACTAAATACAGGATTTGTTTACTCGACCGTTTTCCAACCTTATCGAAACGTAACGATGATAATATTTTAGATGCATTTACGTGAATGTTTTCCTTTTAAAAAATATCCCCGAATCACGTTATCTGAAGTGAATTTGAGAAGAGGGTTGATGTTTTCTTCCATTTGTCCTCTTGTAAATGGATTATGTATGGATTACATTTTCGTTTTATGATAAAGCACGCGTGCGGCAAAATATTCTCGACCAGCTTATCCGGACAGAGCAATGATCATGTTCCTAATTTATCATCATCGTATATAAAACAGTGATTTTCAACCTATGGTCTGTGGAACTCCTGGATGCCTGTAGAACTATCGCAGGGAGTCTGTTTCTGATTGTATATTAACGCATTGTACGTTTAAGAATCTTCTTCATACATATGAGGATCTGCATGAGGTTTTAAGGGTCCACTACAGTGTTAAGAAAGTTAAGAAACACTGGTATAGAAGGGGTTGCTTTCTATGGCTACTTCACCAAGCAATGGCATGAAGTGATTCGAGTCTTCAGGGTAATTTTAAAAGACGACCAAGCTCAAGAGATGTTGATAATGATGATGGTGAGATTTAATTAAATTAACACTCATGGCCACCTGACCCCAGTTTTGAAGAGACAACTCCCTATGGGAAAGCAAAACGACAACGTTGCGTATTTTGGTTAGTACACTTTAATTAACAGCAAAGTATTCAGTTGCAATTAACGTTCATGTTTAGTCGGCTGATTCATTTTAAATAACGGAAATGGTTTTTTTTTAATGTTGAAAATTTTTCACTAAGATTTTCGTAATCTTAACGACATTACAGCAAATGTAAAGGAAGATAAAAGTTTATGTAACAATTACTTGGTTTCGTCGTTCCTCTCACAGACGCTTAACAAATATGAGACCGGATTGAAGTTGTGGGCCGACGAAAGTCTGGGACGAGAAAATTTGTTTGCAAATGACATTGTTTAAATTAGTTTAACGACCAAGGCTCTGGGAACTCGTTCTATTCATCACACACTTAAAAGTCGTAATGGTCCTAAGCGAGTTGCGATCGTTGTTGGCGTGTCGTAGCAAAACTAGAACAACTTGGCCAACGCTAAAACAATTAAATCCTTTCCCATACTCCACTCCAAGCCAAACAATTAAAATTATTTTTATAATAACACAGTTTTAATCTTCTTTACTAGACAAATCTCCAGTAACTCAAAGCAAAATACATAGGTAAGCTTTACATCTTCCTTTGATTTCAATCCATTCTCTTTCATTATATCCATTTACTAATTATTTTTAAAATTCTCTTCACTGAGCTTCACCCATTAATTTAATAAAATTATATGGACTTTTTCTAGATGTAAGAGTTCAACCCTTTGCATTATACGAGGGATTTTTTTTTATATCCGTACATAGATAATTAATTATTAGTACACAAACCTTGATGTCTGTATAAAAGTTTATTTTTATACAGTGTTTATAGTGTGTTTTATACAGATAATGTGTTTTAACCTTTCTTCATCCCACTTTTGTTATATTATAAAGTTGCTACAAATAGCTTCACCACACCTTATTTGAAAAATATCAAAGGTATTTCTTTATAAAGAACATAAGGCTTTGATACTTTGTGTATTACGTTTTAACACTTTTTCATTTTAGTTTGTAGATCTGTATCTTTTGCAAATACAACTACGTATGAAGTTGTTCGTTGAAAATTATTGAAGTTATACTTCTTTAGGCGCGTTATGAAAAAATGATGAGAGTGAAATTTTAAGATGCGCACGCATCACTAAGACACAAAATTAACATGATGAAATTGGCCGCAAAACCACTCGGTTTTTTTTTAACTAAACGCGCGTAATTTAAATTTTTGTTCAATTTATTTACTTACTTATTTATTTATTTTTATATTTAAACTAGCTGGTCCCCGCCCGCTTCGCTGAGCGTATCTAAATTATACTGATTGAATAATGGAAACTTTCATCCCATCAACAAAAAAAGACAGATAGATATTTCTAGATCTTTGATTCATAGAAAGTTCATGAAAATCAGATAAACTACTTTTCCAGGAAGATATTCTATATAGCTATCTAGAAGAGCTATCTTATTGGTTCTTTACGTTTTTATGAATATTATAAAATACTTATACTTGTGTTCTTTAAATAGCAATACAATTCGAAAATGTTGAATGTATTATATATTAAACTGAGTTTTTCACCAAGTTCAAAATTTTCAATAGTAATTTAACACGTTTATTTTTAAACATTATAGACATTCAAAAATTAACAACGGAAGAAGTTTCAATGTTTCAAAAATTTTCATTATTAATTTACCGATGTTATCGGATGTTAAATTAAAAATCATATTTTGCTGTAGAAATTGTAATTATTATTTAAACTTTTTTGGAATGATTGTGTTAAAACGCTATTTTATGAACTTTAGGGATAGCTTTTTTAAAAACACGATTCCTGCAGGAGGATAAGTACAATTGTTATGCTATCTTTTGAGAATCGTGCATTATTCTAATATACGAATTAATAATCTATATTTTTCTCTGACCTTTCAACTACCCTATTGCAAAAAATCATGTCAATCTTTTGCTCTATGACAAACAAAAACATATCTATCCCACGGGAGTAGTACATTTTTCCTGGATAAAAAAGAGATCAGGCCTTCTTGAGGATAATGTGCTAGAGCTATATTTCACGTACTTTAACGAAACTTCTATTAAATACACGATTCCTGTATAATACAATTGTCTTGTTATCCCACGGGAAGAGTACAATTATGTCGATTTTTTGCACTATGAAAACTCTCATTGCTTGTTAAGCAATGTATTACGCACCGGCGCTATCTACTTAAAATATTGGTTTGTAGTACATGCTATGTATCATCATAGATGGCGCTGTATGTGAAAAAAGATTTTTCCGCTTTTCTGTTTAAATATTTCCTGAATTTCCTTTGCTATAAACCTCACATAGCCCGAGACCTTTCCAACGAATGCAAAACCGTGGAAATCGGTTCGTGCGTTCTGGAGTTATAGCGTCAGGAAGGAAAACCCGACTTATTTTTATATAATAGATTAAAAATAATTAATTCTATTTAGAAAATATTCATATACACAGATGACACATATTATTAATAAATAAGTTATAACTTCTCGAATTTTGCAGTAGCCGTTATCATACTATTTGGAGTTTAGTGATGAAAATGACGTTTGCATTCCATGCATATTCTTGGTTATCAAGAAATCTGGGATTCTGATCTAATTCAACCATCTTAGAATAATAATTTAGTGAAACATGGTATGAATAAGATTAAGACATTTACTTTGAAAAGTAGCTACTTACTTTATTTTGCAATTTCTATGGAGCTTCGTTTTCATGGCATGCATGAATTGTTAACCAGAAAAATGATCCTGACAAATTTTATAAACGTCTTGCAGCTTTCTTTGAATTTTATTTTTATTGTAAAGCATAGTTTTTTACAGTATTTCAGCTATTAAATAGCCATAAAAAACAAATTAACTACACAAACGGTGACTTGAAAAAAACATGTTAAACGTCAGATTACTTTTAGGCTATTTTCTAGTTAGTATTTGTTTTGCTGTTGCCTCAACCGACTTTTTATCGCCCTTTTAAGAGCATATTTGGCGATCCCCATTCCAAGATTTGGGCCCACGAGTGGGTCATCGGACCAGCCCTTGCGCAAGCATCAGCTTCTTCATTGCCTTCAACTCCGTTATGCCCCGGCACCCAACCAAGTATGTCCTCCAGGAGTTGCCGACACTCCAGCAACAACTGAGAGCTTTATATCCTACTTAATTATCTCTTTTGATATTGATGGCTACTCTCCCAGATCAGCCAATAGAATAATGGCTATACTTAGTAAGGATATCATTTGCATGTTTCACTTTGGGACTTCTCTAGAGGTTTGCATTCATCCTCGAGTATTGTACTAATAGTTGTTCTAGGCTGTTAAGTTTTGAAATGTATAATACCCTTAGTCATAAGAAGCTCACAAACACTCCTGGGGGAGTCTTCTTTTTAGCCTCCAATGAGCCCTGAAGGCGCCAAGATCCAGCGCCTGGGCAGTCGCACTCTCGTTCAAGGTGTTGTAGAAGTTGCCCACAGTCTGCTTGATGTAAGTATACCTCCATGTAATTTTTTGTGGGTCTGGAAATTTTGGTTAAACCAAGTGGATCCGATTGCAATCCTAAGGACCTTATTTTGGGAAAATCTTACTACAGTAGAAATCGTTTATAACGAACTTCAGGGGACCGTTAAATTTTGTTCGTCATAAGCGATATTCACTACATAACCGATATGTATAAACCTATATATTTTATCTAAGACATATCACGGGACCCGAAGGTTTTGTACGTTACAACCGGTTGTTCATTATATCCGGTGTCGTTATAAACGATTTCTACTGTATTTATTTTTTACCGAAAATTGAATTTGAATTTATAATTAAAAACGAGACCAACTTAAATGTTAAGCTTAAAATTAAAATTTTACCTGACGCGTTAAAGTAATTTAAAACACAAAACAATTTAATTTAAACGTAATTTTCTTATGAAGGATAAAGCGAGCAAAATTTGTAATTTTTATTTGAATGATTAATGAATAATATAATGCAATTGCCTTAAATGCAAGGAAATACTTTGTTCAAGTTAAAATCTTAATCCCAAATCACTGCCAATCAGCTTTCAGCTCAATGTTAACAACTCTTCTCTAACAATATTAGGACTTTATAATAATTCAAAATAAATTAGAATCTTAATAAGAGAAGAACTTTTTCATTTGTAGTTGATAAAGGATGCTAATACTTGTTGAAATATATTTTAGTTAAGGCCTACTTTAAAATTTACTTGAAAAGTTGAATAGTTTATAATTTTTCATCTCGTTTCATTGTTCTTTTATTTTTTTGATTTCGAGCACTTTCTTGGATTACTTTAAAGTCGGTGAGTGATGATGAAACAAACATTGGTGGCAGACATAAATGTGAAGTGGGAGAGAAGAAATGGGCAGCGCCATTCTTTGGATTCTCATTCATCTCCATTTCAACCCTTAAATGCATGTGGATGTATGTAAAAGTTTTAACAAAGTTACAGAGCTTTAGTTGAGAAGAAAGTGTAAAGTAGTTTTCCTCAGCTTGCCGCTTATACACACATACACATATATATTGTTTCATTGTAATCTCTTGAAAACCATCCCCTTTTCCCTTTAGTTTCGTCGTTCGTTATTCCATTTATTCGTTTCATGTCCTATATGTGTTATATATGAGCGTATGTAACGTTAATATTAGCAGGCGAGTTGAGATACGTAGCTGATGGGCGTACATGGATCAGTATGGTGGGTTGAGATGCTTTACTATATGCAGTTTGGGAATGGGGTTGATAAATGTCCACCCGAGTCCCCTCACGTTTACGGTTCCCATAGTTTTATCTTCTTCATTTTGGCGCCGGCAATGACTTGGAAATTTAACTGTTGAATTATGCCATTGTTAGGGAATTGAACTTGACTTGATTTTCGTCAACAATGCCACTAAAAGGGGTTTTCAAAACATGATGTAGTTGTTTTTGAAACAAATTGTGTGACAGTTAACAAAAAAAAACCTGAAACTGAAACTCGAAAACATGTCGTGTACGTTTAAACTTAACAAGTATATATTCTGTAACTGTAATATTTATTGCAATGCTAATATTTTAAATTTAAAAAGTTGGATAAAAATTCAAAGATTCAATTTATTTAAAAAAGTGCAACAAATAAATAAAATTATTACAAAATGAAAAAATGACTTCAAAATGAATACAATGTCTCAAACAAAAAATACACTAAAAAGTAAAAAAAACGTGGTTGCGTGTACTTATGTACGCGCGTGAGAAGTTATACTTCTTCGGTATCGTTAAAAATTAGTTTTTATTAATTTTATACAAATAATCAATTTTCAAAAACTGTAATTTAATATTTAATAATAATAATATAAATATTTAAAGGTATAATTAATAAAAATAAAATTAAGAGAATAATATTTTAATTTGTATCAGTGTCTACAACTTACAAATTATTAGGATGAGATAATGTACAACTATTGTTATTTTTGGAGTTGGTGTCAGCCAATGAAATAAATATAAATGTTCATTTGTAAAAAGGTTTAGTTGCTTATTAGTATTTTGTAGTTTAAAGGTCGCTAGATATTGTCACATAACTAAGTAGTACATTGTTTAAAAGTTCATTTAAAAATTAATTTTCATAAGATATTCTCGTTTATTATTAAGTACCAATATAGTCGTATTTCCTTGGCTGACACCAACTCCAAAAATAAAAATAGTTTTACATTATCTCATCTTAATAATTTGTATGTTGTAGACACTTCAAGGATACGCAAATTTTTTTTACTTTTTAGTGCATTTTGCTTAAGATTTTATATTCGAATTATTTTATATTTGAAGTCGTTTTTTCATTTCGTTATAATTTTATTTATTTCTCGATTTTTAGTGATCTGAAGTTTAATAACTGATTTTATTTCTTTGAATATGGTTAAACCTACTAAACGCGCTGCTCACATAAGACAGCGCCGTTAAATGTTAAAGGTTACTACATCATCCCTTTTTGGCCTTAAGGGTTGAATTTTTTTGCTTTTAAATGTAATGATAGAACCTAATGGAATACTCTTTCCAAAAGAAACAAAATCATCAAAATTTGATGATTCAGTTAAATGTCACTATTTCATCCCCTATTTTCATCATTAAGGGGTGGATTTTTTTCTTCAAATTAAAATGTGAACAATTTAAGGGCACGATGTACGTTATAGAAACAAAAGTATCAAAATCAGGTTAGCCAGAAAAAATTAATAATATTATTTCATCCCGAATTTTTAACCTCTTACGATTTTAGGTTATTTTTTTATGAAAAAGGTGGTTGCGTGTACTAATATACGCGCGTGAGAAGTTATACTTCTTTGGCATCACTAAAAATTAGTTTTTATTAATTGCATTCAAATAATCAATTTTAAAAAATTGTAAATTAATATTTAATAATAATAATAATTATAATATATATATATATATATATATATATTTAAAGATGTAATTATTAAAAATAAAATTAAGAGAATAATATTTAGTAATAATTAGTAATAAGTAAATAAAAAAAAACAAAAATTCAATTTACGCGCGCCTAGTTAAAAAAAAACCAATCGGTTTTGCGGCCAACTTCATTTTGTTAATTTATGATGATAAAATAGAACACTACTAATGCTTCTAAAAGCGCGCTACGATGCAGACGTCATTTTTATCACTAAACTCAAAATAGTGTGTATAACAGCTACTGCAAAATTCGAGAAAAGTAATAACTTATTTATTAATAATATGTGTCATTTGTTTATATAATCATTTTTAATTTAAATATAAAAATAAATAAGTAAGTAAATAAATAAAACAAAAATTCATAACGCGCCTAAAGAAGTATAACCTCAAAAATGGATATTAGATTAATTTAAAATTATGTTCTACCAATAAAAAAAGAATTATCAAAATCGAGCTTTTTAATAAGAAGTTAATAATTCATCCTTTAGTTTTTAACCCTTCAGAAGCAAAAGATTTTCTTCAGATCTGAGACCACACGGGAAGCACCAGCTTTCAAATAACTAAAAAATCATCAAAATCGGATCACCCAGTCAACAGTTCTGAGGTAACAAACATAAAAAAAAATATACAGTCGAATTGAGAACCTCCTTTTTTTGAAGTCGGTTAAAAAGAAAAATGAATTTAAGGGCTAACTTTGTAAATTGCCAACCCCAACAATTTTTTTTTGTTACAAAAAGAAAAATCAGTTGTTTCAATTTTGATGAAGGATCACATATCTGAAAATGAACGAAATCAAAGGGGAACACCTGACATATCTTCCTTGTTAGTAAAGCAATTTGACAAATTAAAGGTTCGTTTATAAATTTATTTTCACTGCATTATCTGTAAACTTTTCAATTTCCTTTTGATGTAAATTTAATACAAAACATTTGAGAGTAAATAAGGTTACATTAACCGCAGTAGCTTTAGGTATCAAAAGTGTTTTCATACTTTTGATTTTCACAGGATAAACAACAATTTTTATAATTAATAAACTTTGAAATTCCCAACCTGTATCTGTCTGTAATTAATTAAAATGTATGGAATTAATAATTAAAACAGCTGTTAAATTTCAAATATGAAGCCTCATAGAGATTAGGTACTTAGTTGTCGCTTGAAATTGCAGATCTTTCACGATCCATTTTAAAATATGCGAACATATTCAAAAAGCAGTGACTGTAAGGAACGGTTGTTGGATACGAGGAATATCTCGAAAACTAAGTGTGATAACGAGAAAGGGGACGAGTGACTGATTTACTATTTACAGCTATATAATGTCATTAACAGAATTGAATAATTTATCATATGGTATGCGATAACGATGGAACGTAACAGAGGACTTTGTTATCAGTCCGGAAATATTTGTAAATGTTTCAATGGATGAACAAGTCAGAAATTCTTGACTGGCTTCGTTTCGATTACGTGTAAATTTCAGAGAATTGAATAAAAAAAAAAACGTAATCCTTAAATCGAGTCCAGATCTGTAAGGAGTTGATAGAAGCGTGAACATGATGGTTTTACTGCTCGTCTCTGACCAGGCTATAAGTCGAGAGGAATGGGGGAACAATTGGTTACATAGAAGTAGAAAACATGGACGTATCGTAGAAAAACACAAAGGGGCAACTTACCCTTTGACTTGTTATGTTCATTTATTTATAGGTTTTTAATTTTTCTACTCCTCAATTATAGAGTTATATAATATTTCTTTTTAGCCTTTTAACATTGATCCTTTCTTTAAAATATTTAATGCATTTTCTAAGATATATTTCCCACAGTAAAATAGGTCTTATTAGGTTTGTTCCAATCGTTCTTCTGGCGATGTTCAAACACTGACAAAGAGCAAGACAACATTGACCAAGAGACAAGAATGAGTGAACATAAAGTGACAAGCTCGCTTAAGTTACAAACCGGCTAACCAGTGCTCCAAATCAGTGTCGATATAAGCGGTTGTTACAAAAAGGTACGTACAGAGCTCGACTCTCAGCCTAATGCGGCCGAGCGGCTGTAAGCTAAAACATTTCTTCACTCACTCTTGTCTCTTGGTTAATGTGTCTTACTCTTTGTCTGTCTGTCATTTTTTGAGCATCAACATAGCTAGTCGTATGAAACAAATCTATTGTAAATTGATGAGTCAAATTCTTAAAGTTAAAATGTATTTAATCGACAAATCTCACGCTCAAGTAAAACGTAGAATACAACGTAATTGCGTCACAACAAGAGACGCTTAAAAGTAAATAAATCGAGGTAAAATTCAAAAGACAATCCAGATCGGTTTTGGTAATCGTAAATGGTTCAAAACTAGGCGATACTCAACAATGGTTTCAACAATTAGTTCAATATTAAATACTTAACAAAATCTCAACTTTAAATAACTCTCATATATAATTTTTACTTTATAAATTCAAATAAATTAAATAAATAGAATATATTTAAACTTAAAAATAATTGATTTGTCATTGCACGGATTTACCATCCACATAAAATAAATAATTTACGACTTTGATTGGATTTATCGATCCTAGAAAACTATTTTAAATTTTAAATTTAGTATTAAACAGAGAATAGAACAATTAGAGAATTGTAGTTAATAACTGGCATCTGGAGCTGTTTTCAATATTTTTATTGTAAAACTTTTAAGAGTGAGGATTAAAATTCAAATTTATCAGTATTTGACTTGAGTTTAACGTGATGTTAAATTAAATTTAAGGCAAAAAACTTGAGAATTAAGTCGAATATTTGTGCAGAGTTTACCTAAAGAGGTTATATGCAGGAGGCCCAAAAATATTTTTTTTAAAAGTAATATTTTGTTAGATTTTAGTTACGCCAATAATATCAGTTCGCGACGTTTCGCCATATACTACGACTTCATTAGGCTCTCTGATCTATGCTCAGCATTTGTGTCTTATACCGTGCATATAACAATTCCATGAGCAATTAATCAACCATGTATCAAATTTGTTTTTACTTTCTTTTACTACTATATAGTAAAAGGAGTATTGTAATCAGGTCGAATTTTCGAATTCGAGCTTTCACCGGAAATACATGTTTTGAGGTCTCCTGAGTCCAAAAAAGTGGTTTTTAGAAACATGTCTGTGTGTGTGTGTGACAGCCATATCGTATCAAAAGCTTTATCCGAGTTTAGCCAAACTTGGAAATTTGCCTTCAATTATATCTTTTTGTGCCGCGAAGCTTTTGGTTAAAATCGGTAAAACGGAAGCTTTACTTTATTCTAGGAGTTTTTGAGCTTTTTCAATTTTTTTCGAAAACGGCTCCAACGATTTTCTTTAAACTTTCTATAGTTCTTAGAATCATTGATGCCTGAAACTTTTATTTGAAAATTTTTCCTGGGAAAATTCGAATAAGGACGGTTCTGGGATGTAATTTACATTGGATCTCTAAATTGGATCATTTAAAATAAAAAACCCAAACGGATTTCGTTTAATTAATCTACAATTTTGTGATTAATTGAACGAATAAGTTAAATAATTTTTTTTGACAAAATTAAATTATTTATCGGTAAATTTTTTTTTGATTTATTACTAAAATACATACTTCAGAAACATGTGCTGAAATTTGAAACTTCAGACGTTTCTAAGAAATCTTGTTCACCGAATTTAAAACACAGTGTTGAGAAAAACGCGTTAAAGTTTCAAAAGCATTTTACATTGAATGAAAATTCTCTAGAAATTTCCGTGTAACTTAGAAAATAATCACCAAATTGACTTGGAATTTTCTAAATGTGTACTTAAATGTATTGTCATAGTCTAGGAAGTCTGGGGGGTTGGGCTTTAGACTATGTCGGCTGAGACCGTTTTAGACCTTTTGTCTAAACTTCACGCTGACTACCCTAACGAAGCGTGAAGAGTGGAAAAAGGCGGAGCGTAGTCGACTAGAAGAAGAAACATCTAGAACATTCTTAAAAGGTCGGACCCCCGTGGCGCGAAGAGATTGACCAATCAAGGATTACTCGGTGGATTTCAAAGACGACAAACTTCTAGCACTTTCCACGTAAAATTCTTGATGGGCGGGAAAATGACAGATCCTAAGACAATAGAATCGGAAATTCTAACAACTGAATAAGTAGGGTAGGAATGTTTTGGAGCAGGAATGGTGCACCTTTCTGGATCTGCGTGCCAAAAATCCTTAAATATTATTTTCGATTATGCCATACGTGCCTAAGAATTAACGAAAATGACAAGTTCAAAAACTAAAGCAGAATTGTTTAAAAATAAAGTTATCATTGATAAAAATAAACAACATTTGGTTGTTACCAATGAATTTTGCTGTTGTACATTCGATGACAAATTCTATATCTGAAATCTGGTCCATTTTTCGCCTTAAGTAATTCACACTTCCAACTGGATTTGTCAGTCATTCTCTTTTTTGAATTACATTTGACGAAATTATTTTATGAAAACATTGATCCACAAACGTAAGTATAAGAGAAAATTTATAATATTTCTGTTGCTAGTTTTCTTTTCAATCACTAAAAATTTCTGGACTGGCGTTTTAAGTTCTCACTATTTCTTCTTTTTCATTATTATAAATTATACTCCTCTTTATCAATCATAATCTTTTAAATTTAGCAACTCAAATATCTCCAAATTAATCTCATCTACTGATAGTGTATCTGCGGATATAAAATAAACTTTGATGTTATTTAAAATCTCTTGAATTGTTTGCATCTTCAAAAAAGCTCGTTTATGTTCGATTGAATAACTATCAAAACTTATTTAACTTTAAATTTTTAAAACTTAAAATTAAAAAAAAAAAATTTTTGAACTTAGAAATTTAGTTGCGTGCCATTCAAATTCTCAAACGTGCCACCTCGGGCACGCGTGCTATAGGTTTGCCATCCCTGTTCTGGAGAAATGGCACAGTTCCTATACAAGCCAGGGCAATCATAGAGGACAGTTATATATCAATTGTCAACTGAGTGATAAATAAATCGTCAACGCAGTAATAAATAAATTATGAACAGTGTAGTGCTAAATTAATAGTGCATATATAGTGAAATATAAACAGTGAGTGACAATTAGTGACTGTGACTATTGTAAAAGTGAACTTAATCATTGTTAACGAGTGTAAATAATGTAAATAAATAAACGTTTGTAAAAAAAAATAATTTGTCGTTATTCAAACACAAATCCAAGAACCCATAAAAACGTTACAGTATGAACATTACTAAAGTGATATTATAAAAATCGAAAAATAAAATGAAACCTTTTATAACCCCTTAACTATGTTGAATAACTGGATGCGCCTATGCCAGAAAGTAACGTATTGAATCGGTTTTACGTCATTGTAGTTTTGAATGTGAATAGAAATATATAAATAAATAAATGAAAGCAGAGGAAATATATATAAGAAAAGGATAGAACCTTTCGATTGGATTCGATTCAAGTCAATTGGGGATAATACACAAGGACATTGAGGAAGAGGAGCAAAAAAGGACGATTTTCAAGAGTACAGCAATTGCACCCGTTGCGACACATCTGTTTCGCTGAACCATTCTTGATATTGATTTGATTATTTATATTTTTTTATATAAATAAAATATTCAAATTTTTCTCACTTATGATACGACATACACATACATAAATGTATTGCAGATATTACGTGTGCTTAAGTGTACAGATTTTTTTTTTATAATTTCCCATTGGTTTGTTATGGTTGAAAAGTTTTTGGCAAAGGAAAGAGATGGCAGTGAGAAAATGTGACACGTACGCAGTTTTTTTTTCTCGATCATGTGCCACGCAGAAAATTGCGGTGATTTATTTTTCAATGGAAAAACCCGTCGAAGTGTTACGCAGAATAAAAATATTATGTATATTTCTTTCAATGGCTGATTTTTCAATGGAGAAATTTCCATCATTATGATTTTTTCGCACTATTTCTTCATTGTGAAAAGATGTTATTAAAAAAAAAAAAAATTACCGGTTCTTTATGCTGAAAGAAGCTGTGCTCTATATTTTGAAAGTATATATGTAAATTATCGATGCTGAAAAAGTTCTACTTTATACACTATAGAACATAATTCAAACTATAGCTAAAATTTATTTACGATATAACACTTAAAAAATAAACCTAAAACTTTTAATTCCATAAGCGCAGATGCAATTTACTAACAAAATATAGTTCATTAATTTGTAATTACGATAGATTTTCATATTGTTGAAATTAATAAGTTTATAAATACATATAGAATATTAATAAAGCCTTGAATCGATAAATTACTCTTTCTTTATTTTACCAAGCTTAACTTTGAATTAACTTCAAACTTGTTTTAACATTATTACGTTCGATACAATATACAAGTTTATACATTTACTGAGTATAATTACAGTTGAATATAATCTTGAATAAGTTATAGATTTTGTGTTTAATTTGGATGTTCATTAACTTGATGTTTATTAATGCTAAAATTATACACAAAATGTGTAGTTCTTGTTTATTTCCTAGTCTTACAAAATATATTTTACCAGTAATTCTTCGTAAATTGCTTGTTATTATTCTTTAATGATGTTATATGAACGAGGCATTTTTAATGCAACCATATGTATGTTGTAATCTGAGAAAGTTTGGCTCCATTCCATAATTGCACACTGTAAATCCGAATTGGTTTTACGGAGATTACAAACTTACGGGAAGAATTGAGGTTTTTATTTGACAATGGGTGCAAACAGCTGATATCAGCTTTTATAGAAAAATTCAAATACGTACTTAACGTCAATCTCAAGAAAGACACAATTCACTCTGTACCAAAAGAAATGGTATTGATTGGCAATTATATGGTACAGTTGTATGCCTCCAGGGCAAATATAAAATCTTCAAATGACTAAAAATTGATTCAGTCATTGTTTTGAATAGATATTTAAAAACAAGACGTTTTGGAGTAAAAAATTTTATTTTTGGGCTTCTTATAGTCCTCATATTGATACTCCAAAACCCTTTTTACTCCCACGTATATTATACTATATGATTAGACTCATTGGAAAGATATATTTTTTATATCATAGCGACTTCTATGAAGAGTTATCATTTTGCTATCTTTTTGATCACAATAAAATAACTTCTACAAAAAGTTCTACAGTTCTACAAGATAACATTTTTTTAGATAACATTACGACATCTTTCTGACATTTATGCCGAACGGGCTATTGCATATTAAATACAAAAATTTCAAACTTTTTTAAATAAGCTGTAACAATCTGAATCGGTTTGATGTACCAAAAGTAGCAAATGTACAGGAAATTTTCTTGAATCTGATCTCAGCGCTACCTACCGGAAAAAAATTAAAAACAAAATAAAAATAAAACATCTAGGTAATTGTTAAGATTGTGAATCGAAACCATTTTCAAATAAAAAAAAGTGGTTGCGTGTACTTATGTACGCGCGTGAAAAGTTATACTTCTTTGTTATCATTAAAAATTTGTTTTTATTAATTTTATTCAAATAATCAATTTTAAAAAAACTATAATTTAATATTTAATAATAATAATATATATATATATTTAAAGATATGATTATTAAAAATAAAATTAAGAGAATAATGTTGTAATTTGTATCAATAAATAATATCCAAAGAAAACTGCAAGACGTTTATAAAATTTGTCAGGATCATTTTTCTGGTTAATAATTCATGCATGTCATGAAAACGAAGCTTCATAGAAATTGCAAAATAAAGTAAGTACCTACTTGTCAAAGTAAATGTCTTAATCTTATACATATCTTGTGTTACTAAATTATTATTCTAAGATGGTTGAATCATTTCAGAATCCCAGATTTCGTGATAACTAAGAATATGCATGGAATGCAGACGTCATTTTCATCATTAAACTTCAAAAAGTACTTATAACAACTACTGCAAAATTCGAGAAAAGTAATAACTTATTTATTAATAATATGTGTCATTTGTATATATAATTATTTTAATTTAAATATAAAAATAAATAAATTAGAAAATATATTTATAATTTAAAATACAAATACAACAAAAATTTAAATTACGCGCGCCAGGAGACCCACTGGTTTTGCGACTAACTTCATTTTTTAATTTTTACTTTAAAATGCGCGCGTATCTTAAAATTTCACTCTCATCATTTTTTCATAACGCGCCTAAAGAAGTATAATTTCAAAAATAAAAATATCTAAATGTTAATCTAAACCATTCTCGAAACCATTTGAACACAGACAAAAAATGTCATCAACATTGGTCCAGCCGTTTAAGAGGAGTTTAATTACACTGAAGATTTTTATATATAAAGATTCAAAATGCTTAAATAGAAAAATATATTTCATTGAGTCCTAACCAGGGATGTAATGGACATAAAAATTTGGACTTGGATTATCCATTAATTCCTTATAGATACTTACTTTAAAGTTTTATCGACTTAAAAACTTTAAGGTGACAAAATTAATATCCAAAATTATCGAAAGCTTTTATATCGAATTTGGAGATGGTAAAAGTTAAATTTGTATTTCGGATATTCCATAGTTTCGGTTACGGTTAAAGAGCTCCTTAATATCCCTGATTCTGATAAAAATATTGTGGATTTTTTATTGAAATCTAATCAAATGAATTAAAATTTACAAAAGGCGTTTATCGATGAAAATGCATCAAAAATGTTGCTTTCAAATGCATTTAGTACTTTAGGTCGTTATAATATTAATATTCAGTGTTGTGGACTTGAACTTTTATGTTGGACCGATCCATGGTTGAAACCTGTATCATTCAAGACAGGTTCGAACCTGGATGAATCCACGAGCAAACGAGGAAAATAACATGGCCTTTCATACGGCCATGTGGTCATTCGATTCGATTCAAATCAGTACTTGATTCAACAGCTATGCATTCAAAATTCAACATTATACATTCATCTTTTCTACATTCATCATGGACGGATTCGAGAGCTCATCTAAGTAATCAAAGATCTAATAATCTTTATTTAATTTATCCGGGGTATTTATTCTTTATTACACATTTTAAGTTACATCAATTTCCTTTCTTTAATTCAATAAATTCAGTTTTATTTCGTGCGGTTTCATGACTTTCCTATTCCAACATCTAAAACACAGTCCACTATTACCCACTCTCATCCACCCCCAAACATCCTAAGCATCCAGTTTGCCATTTTATATTCAATTCCAAAAGGTTTTAATGTGAGAAGTTATTTTTTTTGAATTTTTATCGTATTGTATAACTTCTATTCAAATACATGAAAATCTCGTCGTTATTCACACATAATGCATGGACTTTATTTATTTTTCTAAAAAACGGCTATTCAAAATGTGAAATTCTTCGATGGTAAATGCACAAAGCAAAGTGTTTGATGCCATGCATGGAAACTTTTATTTTTAAACTCTTTAAGATACTGTTTAAGTGATTCAAGTGGCTATAAAATGCATATTACATACATAATTTGCAATACATTTTTACGGTTCATTAAAATATTTTAACGTGCAAATATTTATCAGAGTTTCCTTCTATGAACTGCGCAAATTTCATCAAAATCCAAACAAATAAATTTCCGTGTTCTATCAATCTATTATTCGATGAAAATTACAAAATTGAAAACAGAACTGTGTTGTGGACTCATTGATCTGATAACTCGACTTATGCATTTGTCATCGAAAAGTTATACACTGGAAATTTTTCTGTTTTTCTCAAAAGTGCATGACATTTTCATGTGCACAAAATTTGATACACGTTCCACAACACTTTGATAGAAATTTTGTGAAAAATGTTTGGACGTTATAACGTTTTAAAATCATATATAAAGTGACAAACTGTTTATTGTGTAGATGCATTTTATAGTCAGCGTTAGATCACTTTAGTGAGCAACTAAAATTAGAAAAAGCAACATCTTTCAATCTTTCATACCAAATGTCATTTAAAACCTTTACCTTTTTTACGATAAATGGTAAGATCTGTTCAGTATGTTAAGATCTGAGGTATCTTTAACAAAACTTCATTAAAATTTGTTCCGTTATGTAATTGTTAATTATTTAAAAATTTAGTATATTATTTTAATACGTTTATTTCTAATTAATATCTTCCACAATGAACATTTAAAAAATTCAAAAATTTCATAATTAATATTATTATATATAAAATTGAAATTGAAATTTATTTTCCAGTAAAAATTGTCTGCTCCGTAGTACATTACAGGTGCCACTTTGCACCACGACTTAGAAATGCCAGAAGTGGAGGCTGTTATCCAAAGCAACTATCGTAAGCAAAGCGAAACATTTGCATCTCACCCTAACCCAACTGTACGGGAAAACCTAAATAATTTGCCTCTACCCAGGAATCAAAGAAGGCTCAAGAGAAAGAGGCATGCTGATTTAGTGGAGGATTATTTTCCACAGTAATAATAAAAGTAAAAGAATGATTTTAAGGACCATCAAAGGATGGTGACCTTATTCATGTGACAGGTTAACCTGATTCTAGTCAGCTTCTGAACTGTGTCTGCCCAACTATAATGCCGACTATAGGCAAAAAGTTACAACAAGTAGTAAAAAAAAAATTGTCATTTTTTTTAAAAATTTAAACTTTGTGGAGATTTTTTTCGTTACTGTGTAAAATTGGCCAGTCCTTCTTGAGGAAAATGCGTTTAAATGCTACTTGACGAACTTTAATGAAACTTCTTTTCAATACATGGTTCCTGTAGGATTCAATTGTTATCCTATCCTATGGAACCGTGGATTATTCCGGCATTAGAAGCAATCTATATCATTCTCTGCCCCGTCAACTACAACATGAAAGCGGATTATATATTGTATCAAAATTTGAGCTCAATTAGTGTAGAATTTTTATTATACTGTATTGTTTAAAATAGCTAGGTAAATAACCAATAATGTTTTTGTAATATGTAGAAAATAAAAATGGTTCCTGTGGGTTATTCTTAGGAGATAGACATATACCATCGCGGAATTTTTTATCAATCTTTTTAAGATACGCAATTTCGCCGCATATTAGTTTGCTCTATCTCGTAAGGTTTAGCCAGCGTTTGCAATATAAGTGCACAAAATATGTTTGTTATGACACCACATTACAAATCTTTGATTTTTTCGACTTTTCTCTATTATAATATCCATGTTTGATACCTAAAAACTTTCCTCTTCAACCGCTCTATCTATTTCTGAAAACTGCATTAAAATCTATTGTGTAAGTAGCTTAGTTAAGAGATCCAAGGGAACAGACAGCGGGAGCGACTTTGTTTTATACTATGTAAAGATATATATACATTCATATAAGCATAAATATAGTGTGCGTGTGTTTTTAATTATACTCCTCCTAAACGGCTGGACCGATTTTGATGAAATTTTTTGTGTGTATTCAAGTAGAATCGAGAATATTTTAGGTTTACAATTAAATATTTTTTTGTCCGGTAGGTAGCGCTGAGGTCAGATTCACGACAAATTTCTGTACATTTGTTATTTTTTAGTTCATCAAAACGGTCCAGATTGTTGTAGCTTATTAAAATAGTTTCAACATTTTTGTATTTAATTGTTCATAGGACAACGGCTGTCGGGTCCGTTAGTAACTAATATGTAAAACTTTCAATGATTTTAATTGTGTGATGATTTTTAAGTAGATCAAGATAAGAAGTACAATTTGTACAACTCATTATATAATTTTTTCGTCATTCTTTAATTCTTCTTCTTATAATAATTCTTGTGGATAATAATCAAAAAAAAAATTAATTAAATAATTAATCATTTCATTAATTTCATCACAATTTCATGATATGCATTGTAGTGCATTTTAATGTTATCCAAATTACATTCGATGCAATTTTGTCTGAAAGTTTTATAATTAATAGTAAAAACTACTAAATCTTCAACATACTACATCTTACTATTAAAGCCATTATAAAAACACTGAATTAATGATTAAAAAAAATTAACTTAATAAAAATTCATAAAAAACTTTCTCAACTGTTTCGGAAGGGAATCCTTTTATAAAAAACACGAACTTTAACAGAAAAGTAGAGATAACGAAACACTTAGTCGCTTTCCGAAAATCAAGTTTAACAAACTTTTTGATTTATAAAGTTTTCGTCAACAGTATTTAACTTTTAAGAAACCCAAAAGCCTTTTTTTATTATCTGATTGAGTAAATTGATGATGTCAAACATTAAATATTTAAATTTTCTAATGATTAAATAAACATAATATAAAGATGGTAGAATTAACGACGAAATACACTTCATGTGCTTATTCGTTATATAATTAAGCATCCTTCTTATTTCTTAATCAAATTAATAATATTTACGTCAAGTTTGTAGAATCGAGAGCAAAATTGACAATAAATTAACCAACAACTCGAGTTTATCCCCTTGTAATTTTGTCGTTCATCTATCTCCATTATATTTGGAACAAATCAAACGAAAATGTTCCCTCTTAATTGATCACAACCATCTTCATTTTCCAACTAATTCACCAGTCAGGTCTCTTAAATTAAGGCGTTGTGTCTGTGTGAATATATGTACGTACTATATTTTTGTGCAATGTGCTCAAAATGGTTTGAAATGCACAAACGAACGAGCTCTGTTGTCTTTATTAATTGAATTCAAGCTAGGGAACATCTATAATTATGGCGGAATAAGGATAATAGGTTACGAACGATTCATAAAGGAGAGAAAAGGGGAAAATAAATATAGTTGTAAGCGGATGTGCTTCCGCTTCGAGTTTCCTATTAATTTATTATTATTTAACGAGAATACCTAATGATTTGTTCTGATTTTTTATTCCTGTTGATATTGTTTCAAAAATGGCTACTATAAACTAAATATGAACGAAAGTTTGCTTTCTATTCGTTACATTTATTTGAATTTTAATTTGATAACTTTATTGTTAGATAACTTTAAGGGGTGATTCTTTTTGAAGACACGAAACCCTTAAAGGGAGTACATATATGATGAATCATGTGCAAAGCTCTAAGTTTTTATGACACACAATTTCCAGATGTCTATTCAATTCTTAGTAGTAGTGAAGAAATGAAAGGATATGTGTAGATAAAGCCGAGAAGGTACAAAAAGTGTGTCACTGTGAATTTTCTTCGTCTCTATTATATAGAGTAGGCACGGGTGGAAAATGTCCACTGCTATTGTCAACGCACGGAAACAACCCGATTTCCATCCCCCAAGTCTGGATCGTTGCACATGTCGTCCGAATGTTTCGCCAGAGCACCATTTAGACGACTATTGTATGTCAGAGGCCGGCCTCAGTTTCTCTGTATCTTTTTCATCCGGCCAAGGCCTGGGAAATTCAATAGGAGAAGAGAAAACAAAATAATCACGTATATTTACCATTACAAAAAAAAAAGTAAAAATTACACAAAAAAAATTTATGAAACCATTAGATTTATAATTGCATTGAAATGCATTAAAAGTGCATGGTTTTAGTGCGGGTAGGCTAATATTGAGTAGATACATGGTTACTTTGTTTTGATGTGGGATGTAGAGACCTATGCAGGAGTAGCTCGAGGGTATGGGGCTATGATGGAAAATCTAATTAAGCTGAATCAACTCACGATTTCGGGGAACAACAATGGCGTCGAATGATGTTTGTCGGATTAAATTGTGTCAACGCCATTGCTTATTATATAATTCATTATATATAAATAGAGGGAGAATGGCAATGGGAAACAAGAGACAGAAAATTAGGGCATAAATTCAATAAAAAAAAAAATATTTTAAAAATTTTACTTTGTTGTTCTTAAATATACTCGTAGAATTAAGGATTTTAATACTTTGGAATTTGGTGGGGAATAACACGGAATTTTAATACATATATTTAAATGTTATTTTTTTTTTTGTTAGTCAGGCACTAATTTTATAAGTTGTTTCATTTTTAACTAAAAATCGAGCAGATATCATTACAAAAATGTACGAATACTTGACATGATCAATCTGGATCTAATAAAGATTGTTTAAAACTTTGACGATACAGAACGATTTTTAACTCACTATTTTAACTTGACTGTTGCATGTATGTATGTGCCACGCAAATCTGGCAACGGCAAATGAACCCATTTTTCGTGATCGGATCAAGCTGAAATTTAGCAAGTAGATGCGTTGTCGATGACAATGAATTTTATAAAAATTTCAACTCGGGGAAATCAATTATAACCAGTGGTGTATTCGGAGGGGAACGTGGCGGAACGACGTTCCGGCACTTTTTTTCAGAAACGAAACGCGTTCCGGTACTTTTTATAGTAACTAATCATTTTTAATTCCAAATGAAAATGATGTTGTAAATTGGTGAATTTGCAAAACCATTTCAAAAAATATGTTAACTTGTCGAGAATATAATCTTGCTTTTTCTGTCTTGTTTCTTTTCCCCTTTTAAATCAAATAAACATAATGTGTTGTGTTGGCCTTAGCAGTCTTAATTTAATTTTTTTTTTGAATTTCTTATTTTTGTTTATAATATTTTTTAAAGCAACAATAAAAAAATAAAAATTTACAAGGAAAACAAAGTTTTGTTCATAATAAGATGATCTCCAAGAAACTTTCAGGAAGCTGCTTGTGAAAAGTCGCAGACTATATTTTTGCTCTCACAATGCATTCCGTTACTTTTTATTTTGCGAATACACCACTGATTATAACTAGCTTAAATATCTGCTGCGAGGCGTCACAGTACTTTCTTTTACTTTCATTTATGAAACTCGCTGTTGGTAAAAAGAAATATAAGCACTTTATAACTATACTTATAAATAGAACTATAATATGCATACAACCTAAATATTGTATGTATACAAATATTTAAGCTTCACCCCAGAATCGTCCTTATTCGAATTTTCCCAGGAAAAAGTTTCAAATTAAAGTTGTAGGCATCAATTAGTCTAAGAACTATAGACAGTTTAAAGACAATCATTGGAGCCATTTTCGAAAAAAATTGAAAAAACTCAAAAACTCTTAGAATAAAGTGGAGCTTTCGGTTAACCGATTTCAACCAAAAGCTTTGCGGCACAACAAGATATAATATGGAGGTCAAATTTCAAGTTTGGTGAAATTCAGATAAAGCTTTCGATACGATATGGCTGTCACACACAGACATGTTTCTAAAAACTACTTTTTTGGACTCAGGGGATCTCAAAACATGTATGTATTTCCGGTGAAAGCTCGAATTTGAAAATTCGACCCGATTACAATACTTCTTTTACTATGTACGGAAAAAAAGTGTTGTAGTTTTAACAACATTCCTTGTTAATTTTACTACATTAACTAGTATTATATAGGATGACACCACGTGTGGTAACGTTTACCAGTCAAGGGTAATTAAAAAAAACTGTTGTATTATTTACAACACGAACTAGTAAAAATGTAGTTGAATTTTTGACACTTGCATTTATTTGTCAAAATTATTGGTTATGTTGTACGCGCCGCATGCGCAAACGTCAAAATTTGTTAATTGTACAACACTCAGCAGTTGTAACAGCTACATATATTTTCTACACTATGGTAGTAAAAAATACTATACCTTAGAGCTGAATACAACACAGTGTGTTATCTAATGTTACATTTGTGGTTATTGTGAACACAAAGTTCAGTAAAAATGTTACTAGTTTAGTGTTGTAAATCTTACACCACTACTTTTTTCTGTGTATAGTAGTAAAAGAAAATAAAAATCAATTCAGCCATCCATCTCTATGAAGTAATGCTACTTAACCTTTAAAATTTACACTTTTACTCCCGTTACTAAGTGATTTATCTCAAATATTTCATAGCATTAGTCTACGGTTACAGTGGATGCGTATTCTGATGAATCCGTCACAACAATCTAACTGTGCAGTGGTAATGAAAGTGGTTAGATTAGATGCGACCGATTCGTCAGAACTCGCACGAACACGTCAGAACTATTCCACCGTTCAAATTAGTTTGTTTTGTTCGCATCCGTTCTGACAAACAGCCACGTAATTTTGGCCCCTTGTGAGACAATAGCACTTATTTGCAGTATCTCCACAATGTTCTGACAAACATTTCTGACGGATTCGTCAGAATATTCACTGTAACCGTAGCCTTAAGCACGCGTGTCATTTTCGAGAAAAAGAGAAATAGAGAGAGCCTTAAAAATGTAATTGTTGTGTTAATTTTATAATTGTAAAATATTGATAGTTTGCTGTGAGATAGCTTAAAAGGTCTTCTTGTTACTCACACAACAATAGGGGAAGAAATCAATAAGACAAGAATACATTTTTTTTAAAATCCGTTAGCATAACTTTAAAAGACAAGTTTGGTTTATGATTCTTAATCAGGAATAAAAAAAAATTGATGGTCTGAAAAACGGTTTACGAACGATAGTTTTACGTGAAAACGCCATTAAGAAACATTGATTAAAAATTGCATACTTTTATGAATTGCATTGAATTATTATCACTAAATTGTCATTATTTTGTGTAATACAAAGAAGGAGTTAATTGAAAATTACAATTTTTTCAAAATTAAATCAGACTGTAAATTATGAAGAAAATCAATTAATTCTTATTAAATTGTAGAAAAAAACACAAAACATGTTGTCTAGTATTCAACAATTATTGAATACAAGGCGGGGCTTATTGTAGAAGCTCTCAAAGAAGTTCGCGTGGCGGCGTTTCAGTAGCAGAACTCTATCGTGCCTCTCTATCGCTTGTATCGTGTTCTCGCTTACACGAACAGGCTCAAACGGAACGTGACACTTTTTCGTGCATGCTGCCGGTGTTCATCAATTTATAAGACGTTATCACGACAAAAAGTAAGTTCAATCAATTTTTATATAAATACTGATAGTTTACTGATAAGAAAGTGTAGAGATTTTTTTTCTGAAAAAATGCAGAGCTCTTGTATAATAGCGATAAATATAAGAAGTTTGTATTTGGGACTCACACAAGAACAGAGAAACGAATCGACATGTTCTTTTTACTGTAGATAAATAGTTCATAGTTTCAAGACTGTGAATAGAATTGTAGGAAAAATGTATTGTCCTTTATAATGCTCATAGCTTTGTTTAAAAAGCTGAATGAGTTGTTATGAACTTTATTGCAACTGTAGCTTAGATCTTAAAGCTTCACAGAAGTTAATATAAGATATATAGTTTACGCTATTAAATAAAAACATGTAACAAAAAAAGTGGTTGCGTGTACTTAAGTACCGCGCGAGATGTTATACTTCTTTGGTTTCATTAAAAAATAGTTTTTATTAATTGCATTCAAATCATTAATTTAAAAAATTGTAAATAAATATTTAATAATAATAATAATATATTTAAAAATATAAAATTATTAAAAATAAATTTAAGATGATAATATTTTAAATTATATCAATAAATAATATCCAAAGGAAGCTACCAGGCGTTTATAAAATTTGTCAGGATCATTTTTCTGGTTAGCAATTCATGCATGTCATGAAAACGAAGCTTCATAGAAATTGCAAAATAAAGTAAGTAGCTACTTTTCAAAGTTAATGTCTTAATCTTATTCTTATCTTGTTTTCCTAAATTATTATTCTAAGATGGTTGAATCATTTCAGAATCCCAGATTTCGTGATAACCAAGAATATGCATGAAATGCAGACGTCATTTTCTTCACTAACCTCAAAATAGTATAACAGCTACTGCAAAATTTGAGAAAAGTAATAACTTATTTTTTAATAATATGTGTCATTTTTATATATAATTATTTTTAATTTAAATATAAAAATAAATAAATTAGAAAATAAATACAACAAAAATTTAAATTACGCGCGCCAAGAAACCGAGTGGTTTTGCGGCCAACTTCATTTTGTTAATTTTTGTCTCAAGATGGCCGCCCATCTAAAAATTTCACTCTCATCATGTTTTCATAACGCGCCTAAAGAAGTATAATTTCAAAAATCCTTAAAAAAAAGATTTAAAACACTTTTTCGATTTAAATAAAATTGTATGAATATTTTAACTAACCAAAACCCAATGGTTTCCTTGAAAAAAATTAAATGTAAAAATCGCTTTCCCAATGTAAGATTTTTTATATTCCTACCCCCCATTTATATTCTTATCAAACCATTCTATCATTGAAATCTCTTCAATAAATATTTTCTTTTTATTTAGGTATTACAATTTTTTGCTTTTTTCCTTTCAGTAAGCTTTAAAACATGATTTTCTCTTTATTTTTTCTTCAATGATTTTTTCAATTATTCTCAGATCACAAACAAAAAAATGATTTTTATATCAATGTATGTATATGTTGTGTTTACCTACTTTATTATGTATATAATGTATCCATATATTTTGTATTTGCATGGAAGTGTGTAAAAAATAAATCGAAAATCTCGTGTCCTGATTTCAATTGAATAAAGGAATATATAATATGTATAATCTTTGTTGGCATAACTTCTCTCTTATATTATACATAATACATATATCGAAAAAGGGATTTGTGCATTTTATATATTGACAAATTTTCCAGTTCTTCGTACGGTTATATATAAATGGATTGTTTGAGTTTGTTTAAATTTCAAAAGTGAACTAGAGAGAAAATGAAGAAAACAAATAAAATTAAAATTTCCTTTTTTGTTGTTGTTGGGAAAGTGATGTGTTGGAATTTTACTATTTGATTTTCAATTATATGTAAATGTTAGGAGATTTTTAGCAGAAGTAAATCGCTTGGAATGCCACAATTACACAGAAGCTTTCGGCTTTTATTGAAAATATTGTGCGTTGGTATATAGGTTTTATTCAAAGCTTTATATACACACCAACTAAAGCTTCCCAACGTTTTGTATATAAAGAATTGTAGAGAAAGAGGACGAAGTCAACATGTTCATATCTCTATTTCATTCCATTTTTCTTAAGAAAAAAAAATTATATGTGGGAAAAATGACGACATTTTTATTGAAAATACTCGTTCCCTTTTATGAATTTTATTAGTGAAAAATGTTCTCTAGAGCTTCTTGAAGAATGACTTTTTGCCACTTGAAATTTCATGAGTGATACCTACAATCTGCATGCATGCTCTGATTCATGATAATATGAAAATCTTGCAAGCAGATGAGCGTTTTTGTGTGTATATGGTTATATATAATACATAAAGTGCATCGATCGAACCTCATTTATTACGGAAATGGGAAATTGATCTTGTCAAGAGTTACAATTTGTCCTCTGAATCTCGCCGTAGGTTTTGGGAAACAGTATGGAGTTGAAATGAATGTTCAGTTTTGATGTTGTCTCTTTCAACGTTAAGCTCCCGGGGCATTAAATACTCAAATATCGTGAACTAATACACGTTGATGACAATGATTTCAAGTGGATACAATTCAGAAATTTCCATATTTTAATTGTTCTCTCTTAATTTGTTGTATCTCTGTTGAGATACGAGACAAACAATGTATTACATCGACTTTTTTGATTGCAAAAACGGTTTTTGTAAATATTTTATAACTTTTTACGCTAATGAAAAACTAAAATTTAAAATTTTATTTTAACGAAAATTTTTCGTTTCCACCAAAAATACTTTAAAATGTTGTTGTTTTTAGTTGAAACAAAAAGATTCTCTCATATTTCAAATGAAATTTCTCAAGAGACGTTTTCGAAAAGTTTCATCAAAGTCATCTGGACCGGAGTCAACATCCCATACTTTGTTTAATAAAATATTCCCACATCCGGGATCAAATTACTTGAAAACTCTTGCGAGAAAATTGAGCTGCTATACGGTCACAATGAAAGAATGTAGGTACCCCTTAAAACTACGGTAAATAATAACAAGCGGAAACTGTATAATATTTGAGTACTTCTATCTTAATTAACGTATTTAGAAAAGTGTTGGAATTCAAACTAAGAAAATATTTTAATTGATTTTTTCCAATCATCATGTGCGTATTTTGGATTATATGAGTTAAACAATTGGATTACGAGTTTATATGGGGGTTAAGGAAGTCATGTGAAAGAGATAAGGGGATTTGGGAACGAATTAGTTTATCCTAGTGCGGATATGTTGTTTATTTATGAAGGTAAATACTTTGCTATATTTCTAAATGTAAACCCCAAACATGGAACTAAATGTTCTTCTAACTTGGGACATCTTTATTATATGAGCTTTTTTAAAAAAAGTTTTTTTTTAAATAAAAAATGTGCAATATTAAGCAGCCATATAAAACACCCAAAAGTTGGAAGTAATTCAAACTCGTTTTTAGAAATCGAAATAAAATTTTATTTTTTAGAAACTGATATTCAGATGCTTCACAACAAATCATATCCCCTATACCACCACCGTTTTAGCCGCTAATGACATGGCTATTAGAGAAACTATAAAAAAATCCTGATAAAAGAAATCTTTTGAGCGTTTGTGTCAAGTTAATGGCTTTTTAAATACTTTCAATGTACGGTACATTGACGCATGCAAATAAATCCTTAACCCAATTTCCAAATATCAGAATTAAAAAAAATTACAAATCAAAGCTAAGGAGCTAGAAGTTTTACATTTGGTGAGTCTAACTCCTAAACTATCAACTTGATCAAATTTTTATTTTGTCATAACGAATCTACATGCAAATATAGTATAAAGAATTTCATTATAAAGTACGGTTTTATGTGAGATAGCTGATACCCGAGACATCTTTTGCGTAGGTTAATATGTTAAGAACATATTTAATTTAGAGAGGAAATACATTTAAGAAATTGAAAGCAAAAATATATTAAAAATAACCGAAGAGAACTTAGCCTAGAACATTTTTAACTATATGCCAAAAAATTGCTCCTTTAAAACCCGCTATTGCTTTAAGTGTATAGTTATTAGTTAATTAATAATTCATTTTTCAAAAATTTGTTAACTCAAAAATAAAAATTGCTATTTACTTAATCCAAAATAATCACTGTTTTTATTTTTTTAAACAGTGTTCCTTAAATGCTCTTTCCGAATCCGCAATTGCTCCAGGTGTATAGTTAATTATTAATTCAGTTTTTAAACTATTCATGTTTATAAAATCCAACGGCAGTTGATGATCTAATAGTACAACAATACATGTATAAATAGTTATAAATAATTATTATTAAAAATATTGCAAACATTTGAACTATTATTTGCGTATTGAAAAGAGCAGATAGAGAGCTTAAAAAAAAAAATTTAAATTAAAAATTATTTTGGGTTTTAAAGCAATTTTAATACTTGAGTTTGAAATGTTTTAAAAAATTTAATTATTAATCAATTAATAACGTATGCATATAGTTTAATTTAAAAAAAAGTGGTTGCGTGTACTTAAGTACGCGCGTGAGAAGTTATACTTCTTTGGTATCATTAAAAATTAGTTTTTATTAATTTGATTCAAATAATCAATTTTAAAAAACTGTAATTTAATAATAATAATATATATATTTAAAGATATAATTATTAAAAATAAAATTAAGAGATTAATATTTTAATTTGTATCAATAAATAATATCCAAAGAAAGCTGCAAGACGTTTATAAAATTTGTCAGGATCATTTTTCTGGTTTATAATTCATGCATGTCATGAAAACGAAGCTTCATAGAAATTGCGAAATAAAGTAAGTAGCTACTTGTCAAAGTAAATGTCTTAATCTTATTCGTATCTTGTGTTACTAAATTATTATTCTAAGATGGTTGAATCATTTAAGAATCCCAAATTTCGTGATAACTAAGAATATGCATGGAATGCAGACGTCATTTCCATCATTAAATTTCAAATAGATAATTGTATATATAATTATTTTTAATTTAAATATAAAAATAAATAAATTAGAAAATAAATACAACAAAAATTCAAATTACGCGCGCCAGGAAACCCACTGGTTTTGCGACTAACTTCATTTTGTTAATTTTTGGCTGGAAATGCGCGCGCATCTTAAAATTTTACTCTGATCATTTTTTCATAACGCGCCTAAAGAAGTATAACGTCAAAAAAATGTTTCTCGCTAACTTAGATAACTCTTTCTGGTTAAAAATTATGTAATAATAATAAAAGGGAGTGTTGGAATGTAATTTATTATTATAACGGTTGTAATTTAAAAATGTTTTTTTGAATCTGTATTTACAGTAAAATATAAAAAATGCTAAAAAATAATTTAAAAAAAAAAACTATAAAAACTGCTAGACAAATAGAAAATAGAATTCAAAATATCTTTATTAATCTAATATCTCGCTGAGCTGCATTAAGTCTACACTCAAATATGAAACAATCAGTAGGCAGTGGAAGGAGAAACAATCTCTGTCCAGCCGATGCGTATTTCATCGTTTGCCCCACTCTATCAAAGCGACGAAAATTTCACCGCTTCACGCGTTTTGCTTCTAAAAAACACATTTTTCAAACTTTAATTACTTAGTTTTTTAATTAAGATATCGTGATAATTCTTTTTTAGTTAAGAACCAAGTATATAAGAAATAAATCAAAATAAAAAAATTGATTGATATCTATGCAGTAGTTTTTGAGTGAAAAACAAACATTGGAAAACAGCTATCATTTTATTTACCTATATACTTAGTTTGGTAATTTATGGGTTTAAGTCAGGACCATGTTTCCTACTTTTTAAATTTTACGTGGTTACAGGTAGCCATTTATTGTTTATATTTATTATCTCAATTAATTTTTTTTATACTTTTAAAGAGCAATTTGCATTTTGAATATTCATTAAATTGTGTTTTAACTTTGAACATAGGTCACTTAGTGGCGTGGTTGACTAGATAGTTGCCCTATACGCCAGTGGTCCTGGGTTCAAATCCCAATAAAAGCCCAAATTTTTTTTCTGGGTTTTCTGATTTGACGGTCGCTAATGACCTAGTAGTTGATGCGACCTTAAATAAATTTAAAAAAAAACCTTTGAACATTTAAGGAGAAAAAGGGAATTTAGGGTTTTAGCCTTCGAACTTAAAGAGATTGGAATGAATGGGAATATCATTGATCTCACAGTTAAAAATAAATGTCAGAAAAACTTTGAGAGAATTTTCAGGTAGTTTTATTCGAAACTTTTTTAACTCAAATAGATATCACATTGTTAATTTATTAATAAAATTTTCAATGGGATAATTAAGCTTTCAAACCTAATTAAAATGTTGAAGCACTACAATCATATAGTACTAGTAAATATTTACGGTTCACTTGGTTCAAATATTCTCATTGTACCAACTCGTAATTCACTGTTGTGAACGATGAACAATTTTTATTGCTTTGTAATGGCATTGTCTTTTTACAAAACGGCAAAAGGTTTTTATTTATATTGAACTCAGTAATTGAGAGTTTTTTAATAATAATTTTATTATAATTATTCCCCTATAAAGTTCAAACATAAAAATACCTCAACAAAATTACTTAAGGTTTGCTATAAGTCTATAAGATAAGAGATGCAAACGATCAATGTTACATCAAACAATATTTTACGAGTATGTCGATTTTTATTTATAAGATTTCCATATTTTGATTGGTTTTAAGCATTTATAAACATTTTATAATCAAACTGTAAACTTGGAAATAGTTCTAGCCGTTAAAGTAACTACAATTGGTTTCAGATTTCATTGTCACTTTACTTTGTGGTACATTTTTTAGACTAAATCAAGCTAAAATAAAAATTCTACGTTGTACCTTACTTGTTATTATCTCATATAATAAATATAGGAAGAGGTTGATTGACTAACAGAGATGCTGGAGGTTGAACCATTAGAAATAGAAAGACGAAAGAATTTTTCGAAATTTCATCCCTAAGTAGTACAAAAAAGGGGTTGAAGAGTTTTTTTTATTTTCTATTTTTTACACCCTTTTCCTAAAATATCAATTTTCTAATTTTTTTTTGCAATTTGCAATATTGATGAAAATGTAAAAAGGCTCAGTTTTTTTAGTTTGAAGTTCCAAGAAAATCCCCAATGAAATGGCCGTAATAACTTATCGATATATTTTTTTAATTGCGTTCTCTAATTCATTACAACGTATTCTTTGAAAAAATGTATTGAAAAATATAATATCTGGGGGGGAGGGTATAAAATTTAAAGCTTTGAATTATTACGTATAAAATACACAAACTCGTTATGTCTTGGAAATGGCTCTACAATTCTATTAAGTGGCGTTGGAAATGTTGCAAACTATCAACGGGATCGCCGAAATAATCGAATAATCGAAAGCAATGTGTAAATTGCGAGTAGTCTATAGCCTATGACCTTTGACATTCATGAATGATGAAAGTTGTTTTCTATTTCGGATGGGCGTAAAACACAAAATATTTATTAAAATTTTAAAATGTTTCATTTTTTTTTTTAATTTTAAATTGTATAACTACAATATCACTTTTAATTGCATACATTTTAAGAACTATCATTGATCAAATGTCAATTGTCAATTTGTAATGCATTTTCAGGGATTGTTTTATTTTTTGCAGTAGGGGGATTATAAAGATTTCTCTCTTCACAAGCTGAGTATTATTTTTGACGTGATAACGTTTTATAAATTGATGAACTACGACAGCCAGTCTGAAAAAGATCGTCCATTTTGTCACGTTCCATTTGAGCCTGCGCGTGCAAGCGAGAACGCGATACAAATGATAGAGAGGCACGATATTATTGTTGAATCCTAGACAACGTGTTTTGTTATATTTTACAAATACTATTCACTAAAATTCACAACACAAATTATAAATTAAAGTAAAAATAAATGTGAAAATCACAAAACGAAAAATCCAAATTGTTAATTTTGTATCTCCAGATACGTATTTCAAACGCCATGCGTTCGTCATCAGTATATAAATTGAAGTGTCTTCGAGGACAATTTCGTGCTGATTCATTTATCAATTTATTTTTACTTTAATTTATAATTTGTTTAGTGAATTTTAGTGAATAGTATTTGTGAAATGTAATAATTAAGTCCAAAGTCAGCGAAATTAAATTTTCTATTAACGTGTTTTGTGTTTTTCTTTTAAATTTACTTAATAAGATTTAATTGATTTTTTCCTTCATAATTTTCAGTCTGATTTCATTTTGAAAAAATTGTTAATTTTCAATTAACTCCTTTGTATTATACAAAATAATGATAATGCAGGGATAATAATTCAATTCATAAAAGTACGCAATTTTTCATTAATTAGGTGTTCTTTATGACGTTATCACGTAAAACTATCGTCCGCAAACCGACTTTACAGACAACTAATTTTTTAAGACAGGCTTCAGTTTACGTTTGTTAAATTTTAAAAGAACAAAGTCACGGGTAGCTAGTATAGTATATCTTTTACAGTTTAATGGTATCATATCTCAACAAAAACTTTGTTTAACTTTGAGTTGTTTTCATGCTTAATCAAGACATGTATAATGGCTCCTTTTATGATAATTTACGAGTATACTATATGTTATGCTTGTAAAATATTTTCCACGATAAGTGATGAAGATATTCGAAAATGTCATAATAATACAAACCTATGGTTAAATATTGAAAATTATCATATAAAAAAAGTGGTTGCGCGTACGCGCGTGAGAAATTATACTTCTTTGGTATCATTAAAAATTAGTTTTTATTAATTTTATTCAAATAATTAATTGTAAAAAACTGTAATTTAATATTTAATAATAATAATATATATATTTAAAGATATAATTATTAAAAATAAAATTAAGATAATAATATGTTAATTTGTATCAATAAATAATAATATCCAAAGAAAATTTATAAAATTTGTCAGGATTATTTTTCTGGTTAACAATTCATGCATGTCATGAAAACGAAGCTGCATAGAAATTGCGAAATAAAGTAAGTGGCTACTTGTCAAAGTAAATGTCTTAATCTTATTCATATCTTGTGTTACTAAATTATTATTCTAAGATGGTTGAATCATTTCAGAATCCCAGATTTCGTGATGACTAAGAATATGCATGGAATGCAGACGTCATTTTCATCATTAAATTTCAAATAGTATAACAGCTACTGCAAAGTTCGAGAAAAGTAATAACTTACTTATTAATAATATGTATCATTTGTATATTTAATTATTTTTAATTTAAATATAAAAATAAATAAATTAGAAAATAAATACAACAAAAATTCAAATTACGCGCGCCAGGAAAGCCAGTGGTTTTACGACTAACTTTATTTTGTTAATTTTTGTCTCAAGATGCGCGCGCATCTTAAAATTTAATTCTCATCATTTTTTCATAACGCGCCTAAAGAAGTATAACTTCAAAAAGTTATGCAAGAAGCAAACAAGTTATATTTAACAAATTGAAATATTGTTCTTAAAATTACCGGTAGGTATAAGAACATAACGAGTTAATACATTCTATAATTTTTTTTTTATTTTGCGTTGACGATAGGATGGTTGAGGATAATGCCAACGATAAATATTTTAATTCAAAGTTAGGATAAAATGAACAAACTGAGTCTATATCTTGAAAGATCCATTAATCTAATTACATAAATAATTTTAGGAAAATTGGAGTTAATCGTAAATTACTCATACCACCACTTTATTACCCTATACGATAACTTATACTGGTAAGTCGATTTTATGTCATTAACTCAATTTTCATCACTTATAAAACAAAACAAAAAATGGAATCTGATATCTTATAAATTATTATCGTAATTTGTATTCCATGTTTGAAAAAGTGTCTAACATTAATTCTTTAATAAAGTTATTCGAATCTTTATCGTTCAGATCATTAATGAAATTCATCAAATTAAGTTATTGGACATTTTGTATTATGAGTTGATTTTTTTTCCAATTCAATGCTTGATTCGACTTGATGTTTAAATATTAATACTTGATTTTAATTTGATTTAATTTTAAGTGCAATTTACATGAACTAGATTGAAAATCAGGTCTAGTAGTGAATTTCTATTAAATCAAAACAGGGTTATTAGGATTTTACTTTTGTGGTACTCTTTGTAATAACTAAAATTCTTGAAAAAAATTGAGTTCAGTAGTTTTATAATAATGGCTTCTAAACTTAGTTTTTGTCTTACTGTCAGATTTATTTTTATGGAAATATTGTAGTACAATTAAAATTTTCCTTTTTTCATATATTTTATGTAAGTGGACACCGCCTTAAAATTAATCATTATCTTGAAAAACGGTATTGAAAAATAAAAGCACCTGAATTTGATATATTTTAAAACGGCTTTAAAGATAAACTGATACAGTAAAGAAAGCAAGTAAAGTGAAATTTGATGAATTTTAAATTTCTGCAAATCGCTTAAATGTTACAGCTTTTTGATAGATGAGAAGGAATAAAGTGTACAATTTCAACAAAAAGGCAGTTTTGTTGAGAGGAATTTCCGGGCCTGTGATACATTAGTAGTGAAATTCCCCCCTGATCGTGCTTGTAAAAATAAACCTTTCAAAATATTTATTTTACAGAACAAAATTTTACTAAAAGCTCGAGGTTCAGGTCTCTGCATATGCCGGGTTCATGACAAAAACCATCCCTTCTTAGTACCCTTGCATACAAATATAAAAACACGTAACGTCCCTTTACCTTTTTATTTTAAATTAAGTAATAGACTTATCATACTATCACTCGATAAATATCGTTTGAGTGATTTTGTTCTTTAAGAGTTGTGTTGAAAAATAAATAAAAAACATTATAAAACTGGTCTTATTTCCAAAATACACTAAAAAATAGAAAATAAATTTTATATTAGAATTTAAGAAAAGAAAGACCTCTATTTTCAAAATTAAAACAGTTATTAAAATTAAAAGTGATACAAGAATCTTTAATCGTATGTTAAATTGATCATCTAGATTCTAGGTGATCATCGTGTCTATAAGACCAGGGTGTCTATTAGTGTTAAATTTTAGACATGTAAATTAATTTGCTCAGTTAATGAAAAATTACAGATAAATGAATTAATTTTAGCACCCCTCGAGTCAAAATTTTAAAGCCCCAATTTAATCTTGTCGAGCCTGATACTTTTGATGCGATCATTTACCAGTACGATTTAAACCTTCTTCAGCCCAACTACACTGAAAACGAACGTAGTTAGGTGCTACCGAGCTGAACGAGGCCTTATTACTTTCTTTTACCACTATATATAGTAAAAGAAGTATTGTAATCAGGTCGAATTTTCGATTTCGAGCTTTCACCAAAAATACATGTTTTGAGGTCAAAAAAGTGGTTTTTAAAAAAATGTCTGTGTGTGTGTGCGACAGCCATACAGTATCGAAAACTTTATCCGAATTACACCAAACTTGGAAATTTGCCTTCATATTATATCTGTTTGTGCCGCGAAAATTTTGGTTAAAATCTGTAACCCGGAAGCTATACTATATTCTAGGAGTTTATGAGCTTTTTCAATTTTTTTCGAAAACGACTTCAACGATTTTCTTCAAAATTGATGCAGTTCCTAGACGCATTAATGCCTACAACTTTAATTTGAAACTTTTTCCTGAGAAAATTCAAATAAGGAGGTTTCTGGGGTTATAGGTGCGAGCTCGTATATACATAGATAAAAGCTGTGTGCATATACCTAGTTCTGTTTACATGTATAGTTATAAAGTGTATATTTCTTTTAATAAACAGTGAGTTTCATAAATAAAAGTCAAAGAAAGTACTGTGACGCCTCGCAGCAGATATTTTTTAATACATTTCCCTACATTTTAAGATCCATTTCAACCTGTCACGCCCTGACTTCAGGGTATCTAGGTTGAAATGGATTTTAAGATGCATGGAAATGTAATAAAAATAAGTCCTGTTTCAGCTTGGTAACTCCTACATAAATTGTAAAACATTATTTAATTAACTAGCTGACCCGCGCAACTCCGTCTGCGTCACATAAGAGTGAGAGAGGGTTAAGAGTGGGGAACCTATGACACAATTCTAAATAAGTTGAAACTTTCTATGTTTTATCCACAAATCACTTAAGAACCATTGAAGAGATAAAATTTGGTACCAATAACGCTAATTTAAAACCAGGCGGACGAAACCAAGAAAAACATTGTATGTCTGTAATGGGCAATATTTATTGATTAATTTGAAGACTTTTTTTTCTACGTTAAAAGTATAACATGAGCTATCTTAGGTACATCACACTTTGATCAGTAAGAGTGGAACTATAGTTAAAAATGGGAACGGGAATAATAAAGGAACGCTGCATAACACTACTGGGGTGTTTTATCGATAAAATTTACGTATGTAAACTTAAAATATAATGAAGAAAAAAGCTTAAACAAAAAGTAATGTAAAAAAAAATTGAAATGTTATTTGATTATTGTAACGCCTGTAACCGTTGTAACAAATAATATATTTTAAACTTGTACTTCTGTATCTGTTATAATATATCGCAAGGAGCTGAATGCCTGAATGTCGAATGATCAATGAATCAACTCAGTACTGACTACTGAAAACAAGTTAGAAGTACACAAATATTGAGAAGGGAAAGCGCAAGCGCTCACTTAGGAGGCCTAACATATTTTAAAGAGTGGGGAGTCTTGAAAAATGTTAAAAGTTAAAAATGTAATTGTTGATTTTTTAAATGTAATTTAACACGCTAAATTCTAAATATGTATTCGAAAATTAACAATGAAAGAAATTTCAACGTTTCAAAAATTTTTATTATTATTTTTCAGATGGTAAATAAAAAATCATATCTTCAAATAAAAATTGTAATTTTTATTTTAATTCTAAGGAGAAAATGTGTTTAAACGCTATTTCACGAACTTTAAGGATCAATTTCACGAACTTTTTTTTAACACACGGTTCCTGCAGGATCCAATTATCATGCTATCCTTTGAGCTCCATGCATTATTCTGGCATAAGAAATAAATCTATATTATTATCTGATCCCTCAACTATCATATTGCAAAAAATCATGTCTATCTTTTACTCTGTGAAAAACAAAAACATATCTCTCCCATGGGAGTAGAACATTTTTCCTGGATAAAAAAGAGATCAAGCCTTCCTCAGGAAAATTCGTTAATACTCTTATTCATGAACTTTTAGAAAACTCTTTTGAAATACTCAGTTCCTGAAGGATACTATTTTTAGCCTATCCTACGGGAACAGTACAATATTCTAACATAAAAAGTAGCCCATATCATTCACTGACTTTTAAACCACCATATTGCAAGAAATTATGGTAATCTTTTGTTCTGTGAAAAACAAAAACGTATCTATCCTACGGGAACATACATTTTTCCTGGATAAATGTGGACTGTATGAAAAGAAAAATTATGATTTTGCCTTGAGGACCTTATGAGTTATTACTATAAATACATATATTGTAATCAGATAAAATGCTTAGTTTCAGCATGATTTTTCTTCGAAACAGTTTTTCTCTATTTTCCCGATTAAATGAGAAATTTTTCCAAAATAAAACGTGTTCTAGATAATAATTCGCTTATTTATCATACTTAAATATCACCAAAATCCATTTTCAACTAAAAATAGAGTTTATGCATAATTTTTTTCTCCAACCTGTTTTTCAATTTCCCGGGTAAATGAGAAATTTTCCCGTAGTAAAAAGTATTCTTTTTAATGACTCAGATTGTCATTTATCATCATACTAAATTTTATTAAAAAAACCGTATTTGTTTAGGTAAGAATTAATAATATGTTTCTAAAAACAATTTCGCAAATAATGAATTATTTTTGAAACAACCTTAACAACCATTAAAAGGGTTATAGCGGGCTAACCTTTAAAGATAGACATATGTCGCCGCGGACTTTTTTTTAAACTTTTTAAGAGAAACAATTTTGCAACACATGATTTTTGCGTATTTTTAACCATTTACGCAGGGCAGGCAACAAACGCTCTCAAAAGGAAAAAAATTTCCTAATTTTTGCAACATTTTCTATCGATGCTCTGCTCCTATTAGTCTTAGCGTGATGTTATATAGCCTAAAGCCTCCCCCAATAATTAGGCTATCAAACATTAAAAGAATTTTTCAATTCGAACCAGTAGTTCTTGAGATTAGCCCGTATAACCAAACAATCAAACAAACTCTTCACTTTTATATATTAGTATAGATAAATAATGTTTAATAATAAATAATAAATATTAATATTAATAATATTATTAATTGTTAAAACATAAAGGTACTTTTGTTTTACTTTTGAACGTAGGAACCTCACTTAAAATTACTTCTGATTTTTCATAGTCATATTTTTTTTTTTTTTGTTTAAAAAATATTTCAGAATACAGTAATTTGAATTGACTTACAACATTATGAAAAGAAAAATATCTGCTGTGGCGTCACAGTACTTTCTTATACTTTCATTTATGAAACTCGCTGTTGGTTAAAAGAATTATATAAGCACCTCATAACTATACATAGCAGAACTATATGCATACAAGTATACAACATATATGTATTAATGAATTCCCAACCTTCACTCCAGAACCGTCCTTAATCGAATGAATTTTCTCAGGAAAAAGTTTCAAATAAAAGTTGTAGCCATTAATAAGTCTAAGAACTATCCTAAGTTTAAAGAAAATCGTTGCAGCCGTTTTCGAAAAATTTGAAAAAGCTCAAAAACTCAAAAAAAAAGTGGAGGTTTCGGTTAACCGATTTCAACCAAAAGCTTCGCGGCAAAACAAGATATAATATGAAGAAAAATTTCTAAGTTTGGTGAAATTCGGAAAAGCGTTCGATACGATATGGCTGTCACACACAGACATGTTTCTAAAAACTACTTTGGACTTAGGGGACCTCAAAACATGTATTTCCTGTGAAAGCTTGAATTCGAAAATTGGACCCTATTACAAGACTTCCTTAACTATTTAGTAGTAAGAGAATGTAAATATGTGCGAAGCGTGCCAAGTTTGAAAATGATTGCTGAAAAACTGTTTGAGCTAGAGTGTACATAAATTAGAAAAAAGTAATTTAAAGAAAACGCGTTATAAAAAAGTTATACGGATACCTACTTAATTAAAGAATTGATATTTAGTTCCTTGACTTCCTTAACTTAAAATAAATATTTTCAATCATTATATGATGCATTTTCTTTAAATGAACCTTGAAGAAAAAATTAGTCAAGAAATTATTTTCCAAACATTCGCCATTGCAATTCATTATCTGCTGAGGTTAGCTTAGTAGCTAAATTTTTTGAGGCAGTTACAAGTGAGTGTGCCATTAGGTATGTAAAAATTGTAATGAATTATGGTCGAATTTCGACCACTGGGCGACTTCTAGTATATATAAATCAACATAAGTGTAAAATATTTAATTAAATTAAATATAAGAAAACTAGAATCTCAACATTTATATGATGGGTCATGTCATCGAAATTCAGCCTGCAATTTGGTGATGATTTGATAACGAGAAGGTGTTCAAAAATGGGGTAATGTACTTTAAACATACACAAGAAGCAAGTTAAAATAAGACCAGTAGAAACAGAACTCTTTTAAATTCTCACTATCCGTCAATTTTATCCGTATAAAAACCATTTTACTCGTGAAATATTGGCTTTAAGAATATAAAAATTGAAAGTTTAGTATTTACTTTGGCAGCTATACAGTGATAAAAGTGAATGAATATATTCTCTTTTGGATATCCCTTAATATAAATTTTACTAATAAAGTTAAAAGAATGAATCCCATATATTTTATCTGATTTTTTGAGTCCATATAGCGTCTTCTAGTAAAAAAATTTCCTGGATTGTTGTAAATAAATGCTTTCAAAAATACTTTAAAAATAAATAAATTGGGTCTTTAATTTATCTTTAAGTGTCTATAAATAACTTTTAAAACTCAATTCATTTCCAACAATCGCTGTAATAGGGCTATCTTTGTTTTTTAAAACTTTTTTTATACAAAAATAAATACTAACCTAACGTAATATTTCTAAGTTTGTTCTGTAATCTAATTAAACTCTAATAGTTTGTGATATTGTTTCTCAATTTTCTGTAAACTTTCTATTTAATAAATAATGGTTACAAGTTTATCCATTACCGGATATAAAATATTGAATTAGATACGTATTAAGTTCCTAACCTAATTCCATAAGTTATTACTAATTCAACATAGGTATAAGAACTTTGTCCACTAAATAAATGATGTTCAAGGGAATGTATTCCATAAATTGTATGTAAAATTTTAATTTGAAAAATTGAAAGTTTTTTTCAATACATAAGTAAATAAGTTAAACATTTTATTTTTGGTTTAAAAATAGTATGTAAACATAAATTTTAAATCAGTCTTTGAAATTTATGCGAGTGCTTGAATTATTGTGGGAAAGGGTAAATGTTACAGCAATAATTAATATAAATGGGGTAAAATTTACAATGAAGCTTGACGTTTTTAGAACGTGAAAAACGATATAATAATGCACAAGCTTTTGTATCACACGTTACATCTCATATTAGATGAAATTCTTACAAAACGAAACCGTGTGCATTGATCAGTAAAAATGAAACATTGCATTATTATCATTTACATTGAATCACCCAAAAAGGAAAAGCTCTTTAAATAATTATTCAAATTTTTCAAAAGATAAAATGAATAAACAAACAACAAGATTAAAGGAATGGGTTCAATACTGGAAATTCCACAGAATAACGTCGAGAATTCACCGGTCACATCATTTTACCTCTTGGACGAAGTAAATATGGAAAATATTCTTTGAAATATCTTATTTTTATATTTTCAACGAAAATAATGTGAATTTTCAAACTTGTAAATGAAAAACAAAAATGAAGGTAAGGAGAATAAGAAATATAAGATACACTGTCTGTTCTTTTTTCATTCGAATAAATTGCATTTTATTCGTTTTAAGATATCTACCTAAAATATTTTCCAACAATTTATCTTTTTTTTCTTTTTCGTCTTAATATAAATGGCAGAAATGGTGAGATCAAAATAATATATAATGGGTAAAGTGTATATATACGAGTCGGTTCTAAGGTAAAGAGGACGTTAAGAAGTGCAATGGGGTCGTGAAACGTTGTACAGGGGTTGTGCCTGTTACGACCTGCCAGAGAGCTTTCCAGTGAAAGCTCTACTACACATTCATAATTAAAAAATAAACAAGGAACACAAAAGAAAAGTGTTACAGTACACTTTTTCGTGCCACTCTAATTTTATCAAATAAGTGAAACATTTAAGAAAAGAGCAATTTTCCCTGAACAAACAATTTTTTTAATTGAAATTTTTTTATTTATTAAATACTTGTGGTATAAAAGTGTTTAATTAGGACATTTTAACAAAACTGAACAAAATTGAGTTTTTAATGTCTCATCTCTCATAAATTACTGCGTTCACATTTTGTTTATCCGCATCCGCTAGTTCTTTGGACCGTTTGTTTATTTAACCCTTGCGGTGAAGAAAAAGCTCTCGTTCCTGAAAATGGTCACCATAATTTCAAATGCTAACCAAACATTTAGGATATATATTTAATATTTATTATCCCGCTCCATTTCATCATGTCTTCCTTCATCAAGGCACCACCAGCAAATTCGAGCTTTGCTATACGCGACGAATTAATTACGTGGTTTGTTTCATCGACGAGCTTTAAAAGCAACAACAACATCTGTATTTAATTAGGCTCCATTATTATTATTTAGATATTCATTTGAATATAGAGATACATTTTACATGAGTGTACATAGAATTTATAAATTAAAAAAAAAACGATTTTACCACTTTAAATGTTGGCAAATTTAAATTTATTGGTGTAAAAAAATGTTCGTTTGGACAAATAGAAAATTTCATTAAAATGGTAATTGTTTGAACTGATTTTTATTATGTAAACGTGATTTTTATGCTTGTAATATAAATTAAAAAATTTTATCACGGTTGTATTCATCTGTTTTATAGGTAATATTTTCCACATTCCTCAATGTTTAATCAAGCTAAAATTTTGCATAATTATGTATATACCTAATTCCATATTCAAAATTCGACAGTGTTTAAGACGAAGTGATTATAAAAGAAGCGATTTTTGTGATCTGTGAACTTAAATAAATAGGTTGATTTTATTAATCGGTGGTTTCTAACTACTTGTTTAAAAATGGACAGGTCAACTTTCTTAAAGATGTCGAAAAAAGGTGGAAAATTACCAAACTTTAGTTTAGTTGGACTTGTATCTGTTGAAATTGTATTCATAATGTACTATTTGAGGTTGTTAAGTATACCTAGTTATTGGAAATAGAAGTGAATATTCAACAACCAATGTTCAAAATTTATTCTCATTCAATTTTTGACAGTGATTAAGTAACAAAAAAGTTATTTAAAACTTAATGATTTGGATGATCTGTGAAAATAAATAAGTGGACTAATTACCTTTATTGAGAAATGGTTTTTATTTGTTTGTTTAAAAGTGAACTTTAGGTATTAAAGACGGTGATTCGGGGAAGGGAATATAAATTTAATAATGCTTGATTTAATTGGGACATCTTTTAAGTTTGAATTCATAATTTACTGTTTTGAATTTGTAGATGCATTTAGTTATTGAAAGTTGGAGCCAGTGATTTTTTTTTTGAAATTTGTCGCATACTTCGATTACTGAAGCAATTTAAGGGAAGAAATTTTAAAGAAAGTTTCAGGGAGCTATTAAACAAAAAAAGAGTACTGTGAAATTTTGAGCTCTTAATATTAGTTTTTGAGAGATGCCGCATACAAATTTCTATGTTCTATTTGATGGGATTTTTTCCGTTAAGTTGGGGTTGTGTCAAAAAATTGGAAAAATGTATCATCAATCCAAATATAGCCTTCAATTACTTTTCAAATAATAAATTTATCAAAAAAAATTTTCTATAAAATATATTTCTATAAATTTTCTATAAAAATGTATCTTGGTTATTCCAAAATATTGTTTTTGTTGTGAATTTTAAAATTCCAAAGTGCAAGAGAATGTTTTTCCATGTTAAATTTAAGTGAAAAATGGAAATTTGCGATGCGGCAACTCTCAAAAACTAATATTAAGAGCTCAAAATTTCACGGTACTCTTTTTTTGTTTAATAGATCCCTGAAACTTTCTTTAAAATTTCTTCCCTTAAATTGCTTCAGTAATCGAAGTATGCGACAATTTTCAAGAAAAATTCAGGAAAGTTAACTTTCGCATTATTGTTGAAGTTATACTTCTTTAGGCGCGTTATGAAAAAATGATGAGAGTGAAATTTTTAGATGCACGCTCAATTTCAGTCAAAAATTAACAAAATGAAGTTAGTCGCAAAACCATTGGGTTTCCTGCCGCGCGTAATTTGAATTTTTTTTGTATTTATTTTCTAATTTATTTATTTTTATATTTTAATTAAAAAATAATTATATATACAAATGACACAAATTATTGATAAATAATTTATTACTTTTCTCTAATTTTGCAGTAGCTGTTATAGGTACTATTTGAAGTTTAATGATGAAAATGACGTCTGCATTCCATGCATATTCTTAGTTATCACGAAATCTGGGATTCTAAGATGATTCAACCATCTTAGAATAATAATTTAGTGACACAAGATGTGAATAAGATTTAGACATTTACTTTGACAAGCAGCTACTTACTTTATTTTGCAATTTCTATGAAGCTTCGTTTTCATGACATGCATGAATTGTTAACCAGAAAAATGATCCAGACAAATTTTATAAACGTCTTGCAGCTTTCTTTGGATATAATTTACTGATACAAATTAAAATATTATTCTCTTAATTTTATTTTTAATAATTATATCTTTAAATATATATATATACAGGGTGCGCCATCTAGACAGGACTTATTGAAATGTTGAATAACTCCGCCATTTTTCAGCCGATTTTGGAAAATGAACAAGATTCATTTAGGGTATACAATGCCATTTATTGACAATTCACTCAGAATACAATATCGATCAAATGACCGCCTCCATTAGACACACAAAAAGCGGCCCTTTTTTGGGCATTTTTCATTGTATTTGACAACATTTCGGGCGTAATAGCAGCAATTTCCGCTTTAATATTAGCTTTTAGTTCTTCAATAGTCTTTGGTTTGCTGGCATACACCTTACTCTTCAAATAGTCCCACAGGAAAAAGTCTGGCGCCGTCAAATCCGGCGAACGAGGAGGCCACTCCAAATCACCCTTTTTTGACACAACGCGTCCCGGGAACTTGCTCTGCAAAAACTTCATAGTAGCAACTGCGGTGTGACAAGGTGCGCCGTCTTGTTGAAAATAGAAGTTTGTTAGACGGTGTTTCCGCATTTCCGGACAAACAAAGTGCGCCAACATCCAACGATAGCGTGCACCGTCGACGGTTTCTCCAACTTTGAAAAAAAATGGTCCAATAATCGTTTTCGAGCACACTCCGGCCCAAACAGTAACTCTTTGGTTGTGCAATGGTGTTTCGTGAATGATGTGTGGGTTTTCTGTTCCCCAAATTCGACAGTTTTGTTTATTGACCCCGCCAGAGAGCGTAAAATGAGCTTCGTCCGTCATCAAAATTCGGTCCCAAAAATCAGGCTCGGCATCGATCTTTCTTGCGATCGTATTCCCATATTCGAGGCGACGCGGCTTGTCCGTTTCCAACAATCTTTGGGTTAGTTGCACTTTGTATGGAAAAAGATGGAGATCATCCTTCCAAATTCTTCTTAAAGTGGTTCCACTCACATTCAGCGCCTGAGAACGACGCCGATACGACACACTTGGATTTTCGGCAACACTCTCTCTCACCGCTTCAACAACTTCATTGGAGCGTCGCGGACGCGGTCGAATGGGTCGCGGGCGAGTAGCTACAGACCCGTGTTCAAAGAAATTTTTCGCCAAAGTACGAATTGTCTTGGCGGAAGGCGCCGAATGTCTCCCATATTTCTTACGATACGGACGCACAGTTTTCACAGTTGAACGATTGTTTTCAATGTACAGCGCTACAATTTCAGCCCGTTTTTTTGGCGTAAACCGATCCATGACTATAATGGCATAGACTGACGTTTCAGAATCTGGCTGATTTGTCAAAATCGGCTGAAAAATGGCGGAGTTATTCAACATTTCAATAGGCCCTGTCTAGATGGCGCACCCTGTATATATATATATTATTATTATTATTATTATTATTATTAAATATTAGATTACAGTTTGTAAAAATTGATTATTTGAATAAAATTAATAAAAACTAACTTTTAATGATAGAAAAGAAATATAATTTCTCACGTGCGTACATAAGTACACGCAACCACTTTTTTTTATAATTTCCAACAACATTTTCGACATAATAAAGAAGCATTTTTTTTAAGTGTCTAATTAGACCAGTGCTTTTAGCCTTTGAAAATGGTAAAAAGTGAAAAAAATTATAATAGTATGAAACCCATTGGAAAAGGAAGATAATATAACAAAAATCAAACGAAAATAAATTACGGTCGATCTGTGGGAGGGAAGTGGAAAGGGGGGTTGTTAAGGGTAGAAACGGTTTATCTCGATTTCCAACAAAACTACAAATCCTATGAAAAAAAATTAAAAGACAAAGTTATAGATAATCTGTAGATCTACAACTTTTGTATCAACACTTTTTTCACATAACCTCAAAATTTATGTGAAAAATTCAAATTACCAAATTTTTATTTTTTTCTTATTATTTTTATTAAATTTTACATTTTAATTGTTGCATTTTCTGAGTACACTTTACATTGTAAGGTATATATTTTTTGCGTGAAAATCAGATATGTTGGCGTGAGAATTTTTGATTTCAAATTAGGGTGCTTTTTCGATATTAAGTCATTATAAGGTGAAAAAATTAATATTTTAAATCAAAAAAATTACAGTGTATTTGGAACATTACAAGGTAAATTTTACAAAATTTCATGAAAAAACAATTTTTTTGTAAATGATAAAAATAAAAAACCAAAAACTTGGTAATTGAAATTTTTCACATAAATTGTGAGGTTATGTGAAAAAAATGTTAGCACAAAAGTTGTAGATCTTCTTATTACCTACAACTTTGCCTTTTAACATTTTTCCATAGGTCTTGTAGTTTTGTCGGAAATCGAGATAAACCGTTTCTACCCTTACCCTCCCCCCTTTCCACTTCCCCACCACAGATCGGCCGTAATTTATTTCTCCTTTAATTTTTGTGATATTTTCTTCCTTTTCTAATGGGTATCATCCTACTATAATTTTTTTTCTGTTCAAAAATGATTTACCCTGGTCTAAATGTACTGTATGCAATGCATACATGTTGTATGCATACTTGGATTTAAATTTTCGTAAAAAAATCACTTTTTAAAATAAAAATGTAATACATCTCATAGTCATGACTTTTAATGTTGAGAAATTTGGAGCAATTTTAACAGTGCTTTGTAAAAGTTCCTATTGACTAACAATAAGGTACGAGTAGTTATAAGAGAAAATTTTTGAAAAAAACTAATACCAGATTTGCAGCTCAACATATGGTATAAAAACTTGCTTCAACTTGTAGCGTCAGTGCTACAAACTAGCGAGATCCGGAAGCTGTCATTGGTCAACGTATCCTGACCAATGACAGTGAATCCTTCAGCAGGAGACCATATAAATACCAGAGACCAACAAGGAAAGATCAGTCCGACCACTCCCAAGGAAATCGCGGGAGTGATCAGGACTCTCAAAAATAGGAAGGCACCCGGAGACGACAGGATCGGCAACGGAGTCCTCAAAATTTTACCCAGAAAGCACATAGTGGCTATTTGCAACATCGTCAACGCGATGTTACGTCTTCACTATTTCCCCACCAGATGGAAAACAGCCACCGTCATTTTTCTCCCAAAACCTGGGAAACCACTCAGCGATCCCGCTAATCACCGCCCCATCAGCCTTCTCTGCACTCTAAGCAAAATAGCTGAAAGTGTCATTCTCACTCGTCTTGACAGGTTCGTCGTCGATAACAACATCATACCAGACTTTCAACATGGCTTCCGCCCGAGACACGGCACGGCACACCAGCTTCTGCGGGTCTCGGAATACTTGGCGGACAACCTCAACAAAAGTAGACACACCTCCATGCTGCTACTTGATTGCAAACAAGCATTCGACCGGGTCTGGCATGATGGACTTATCTTCAAACTCATCAGACTCAACTTTCCACAATACCTCATCGGCATAGTCAAGTCATACCTCACCGATAGAAGTATCGTCACCAGGGTGGGCAAATCACTTTCCGATTCTCATCCAATCCGTTCGGGGGTTCCACAGGGCTCCAAACTTTCACCTTCTCTCTTCAACATATATTGTCATGACATTCCTTCTGATGACAATATCCTCACAGTTCAATACGCGGACGACATTGGATTTCTGCAAACCTCTAGGGTCATCTCCTCTACCAGGCTCAACAAGTTCATTCCTTTGGTACTGGACTGGTACTGGAAATGGAGATTCGATATCAATTCCACCAAATCAGAAGCCGTTTTCTTCTCTCGCCGAATGCGCAAACCACCCAAGCTCATCGTGAATGGCCACCCCATCAACTGGAGCAACTCTGCCAAATACCTCGGAGTCATCTTCGACAAACGCCTCACCTGGACTAAACAAATAACCGCCACCCGCAACAAGACTATTGGAGCCTTCGTCAGTTTGAAGCCCTTCTTCAACAACCCAAAGGTGTCCCCGTCCACCAAGAAGCGAGCCTTCAATGCCATCATCAGGAGCATCTGCACCTATGCCATCCCAATTTGGGGCTCCGCCGCCCCCCACAGGATCCGAAAGCTGAACGGCACATACATGCGGCTACTGCGCTCCGCCCTCAACTTTCCTTGGTTTGTTCGCAACGAACAAATCCTCCGGGAAACCAAACTCCCCTCTATTCCCGAGGCGGCCCGAATCTACGCAGCAAATTTGCGGCGGTCCGTTTCTGGCCACCAAAATCCTACCATCAGCGCTCTTGCATCCTTCAGGTGCAAGAAAACCGACCGTTTCAGAAGGCCCAGCCTTCTGGTCTCCTAAGGTACTTCAAATCTCCTAGCTTCGCCACGGGCGTCCGTGTCCTGCATCTTCTGCTCGACCTCTCTCATCACTTGGTTTAGAACCCAAACGGTTGGTAACCAGTAAGGTGGGGGTTTTAGTCGGTAGGCGCTATACGCGAATCCGACACTACCCTTTTTTCCTGGGTGTCTTTGGAAGATTTCCCCCACCTTACTTCTGTCAAAAAAAAAAAAAAAAAAAAAAAAAAAAAAAGGAAAGATCAGTCATCACATGAGTATCATCCTAGCGATCGTTCGTGCTCTACAAGACACTCGAGAAATTCTACCTGTCGTACACCCAGAGGCCCGAAGGGATCAGTATCGTTTGCCAACCATTCGGCTCAAGACGACCCAGGCCAGCTCCGTATAAATTGTACTCGGTCTCATAGACCACATCATTGTTAAACCTAAGACATTTGCAAATAAAGAGTTACTTCGTAGACAGTAGTTGACTGTTTCATTTTTTGTACGGTCCCCTTCAAACTTTTGAATCAAACATTTGATTTAATTGAAGAGAGAAAAACTCAAGTCTTATGACTCAAGGAAAGCTATGAAGGGCAGTGCAAAACTGTATTAATAAAACTAAGAGAATCGAAATAAGTTTTCGTCTTCAAAGAATGTTGTTTTAAAAGAAAAAAAAGCGTCATAATTATACATATTTCATATTTAACGTTTTCAATTTAAACGTATTGCCTTGTAGTTTTGTAGTCACTAGTCAAGAGCACAACCGTGAAATAAAATGTTTGTCTTTACTTCCTAAGTTTTATCAAGACTAAAAATATATTTTTACCTGAGGGAACGGTGGTCACGTATTTCCAAGTGCATCTACCCAGAACACTAGTTTTGTAAAACAGCATTTTTTTTAATAAAAATTTAATGATATCTGCGCTTGGCTTTTCTGTTACTTTTTAAATTAAAAATGAAATGTTTATTTTATGCTCAACATATTTTACGTAAAGGGATGTTAAATGATTTGAGTTTAATTAAAATATACTTTATTGACAAGGAATATTGGCAAAGCGACGTTTTACCTTTGGAAATTAGGTTGAACTAAATGCTTTATAACATTACGCTAAGGGTTTTCCATCTTAACGAAACCAAACTTTACTGCTGAAATGCATATTGTGGGGTTATTTACCACAAAGCCATCGAAAGTGTTCTGTTGTGCTTTGTTTTCGAATACACCATTATTATATAATTTTGAAGCAGATTTAAACCTATTTTAACGTAATAAATTTAATATTATGTACTGAAGTACATGTTTTAAATAAACGAGAAGAAAATATAGAGACAATGAAAATTCTTTATTCATTGACAAGCTAATTTATAAAATATATTTAGAAGAATTTGTTGTTTCCCGTTGAATGACGTGAAAAATAGAAAACTATTTGTTCTTTTAAAACGGGAAATTGTAGTTAAATCAATTTTAGTTTTTGAAATCAAAAGTTTATTTTCTATAAGCAAGAGTTATCGATGTGAATGCACATCGTGTATAAACACGAGATACGTTTTGATCAAAGTTTTTTTTAAAAAAGTCTTCAATTCAAGAACAGATAAAATATATTCTTGATTTTAGTGGAAAAATTGATATCTCAGACAAGTATAAAATATTTTTATTAAAATCTTAACGTTCTTAAATTTTCACTTTTGTTTAAGACAACCATTAACAATTCCTCAAGTATTTGGGAAATTGATTGATTTTTACATTCCAAAAACAAGTTTAAGTACAAATTTCTAATAGAAACTCCCTTTTTAACAATTCTTATCATTTCACTAATATTACATTTATAATTAACTTTCTCTCTATCTAATATTTTAACTTCATCGAAATCAAAATGATGACCCGTCTATAAAGGCTCGTTCACACGAGTCAAATTTGTTGACCGATTTTAGTTGATCAACAAAAGTTGAATACGGCTTAAATTAGTTTTGGTTCAGACTAGACGTTTCAACTGAAATCGATCAAACCGTTTAAGCTGTTACAATGGCTTTGGCGGTAGCGGTGCGCGATGTGGTGTATACTATAACAGTTATATTTCAAGAACAACTGCAAGCAATTCTATCAAGGAGCAATCGTCGAAAGCGACGTTTTTGGATGAGTTAAAAGGATCTTGGGAAGAAACTTATTAGGAACTTTGGAGATATTGTTAAGGGAACTAACGTTAGACGATAGTAAAAAATATATACATTATTTGAGTATATCCGAAGAAAAATTTAAGGAATTGCTATTGCTATTTTTTTCAACTATCCAAACGATAGTTTCGAAGACAATCATGCTTATAATTCTAAAAATTTGTACATCACGAAGTCCAACCATTTGCCACTCATTTTGTGATATATTTGAAAAAAACCTCAGAAAATACCTCGCAAAACACCTGCAGTTGATAAGAATTTGTTAAAATATTAAGTTTGTTGGTAAAATTCTTCTCTTTTAAAAAGATTTTTTTAAATAAATTATTTTATATTAGTCCTAGAGATAAAGTTTTTTTTTACTGTTAATTTTTATGATTTTAAATAGTTGTCCTTGCAAAAGAAATGTATTTTATTACTTCTAGAATCAAAAATGACGACACTCGAAGTTATAATTAGAGTCATAATTATGCTCTAAGTATGATTTTTATTATGGGTTAGCAGAGCTTGGATAAGACATTCTCAACGTGTAAGGACATATCTTTCGAAGCCCCTAAATAGCATATAATGTTCTATATTTTAAAACTGTGTAGTAATTCAAATAAAACATAAACCACAGTCCAGAATTTTAATAATACTGTCACAGTCTAAGGAGCTACGAAAAGATCTTAAGTTTGTGGAATGTCGCCATTTTGTGAGTTTGGAAGTGGTGACTGCTCTTTAAACTGTCTCAGCCGTGGGTGGGCCAATCCAATCAACCAGGCAATAGGGAGCAACGTGATTATAGAAAGGGAAAGACCTAACGAAATATTAAGACAGTTCTCAAGAGATCGGACCTTCATGGCGCAAAGGGTTAGAACAAAAGGATTACTCGGTGTATGAGAGAGAGAAAAATATTTCTGGTAATTCCTTACGTGTAAAAAAAGACAGAATAGAAACAATAAAACGAATTGTTCCAAGAAGAATAGAAAGTTCTGGTGAAGGAATTAATAGAAAGAATGTTCTCAAAAATGGACAAAATAATACAAAAAGTGAACCTCTTTTGGAGAAGAGAAAAACCTCTTTGAACAGAAAGTCAGTCATAAATTAATCGCTAACCGAGTCATAAATAAATCGTCAACGTGAGTGATAAATAAATTACGAATATTGTGTTCAATACTCAGTGAATTGCGAGTGTTAAACTAATTGTGAACAGTGTAGTGCATAAACTAATTATAAACAGTGAGTGACAATTAGTGATTGTGATTATTGATTATTATGACTATTCACTAAGCAATGAGGTTAATCATTGTTAAGGTTTAAATAGTGTTACTAAATAAAAATTTGTAAAAAATAAATTTGACGCCATTCAAACACAAATCTAAGAACCCGCAAAAACGTTACAATACCAAAAGAGTTGAAAGCAAACGAACCAGCTAATTCAATGTGAAGAGTTCATAAATGTCAATGCATGGCTCAACACAAATATGACTCATCACTTGAACGACAAAAGTTTGACCAACTTTTGTTGATCCACTAAAAAGTTGATCAACTTAATTGAAACAGAGGTTCACTCTAGGTTTTTCATTCAACTTTTGTCGATCAACTAAAATCGGTCAACTAAAGTTGACTCGTGTGAACGCGTCCATAAGTGATAAAGACACAAAGCCGTCTTTTCATTCAATTTTTGACCATGTTTGCAACTGTAGTCATGTTGATACATCCTACTCCCTAAATATTGTCTTGTCTGTCCTATATAGAATTAATTGCACAAACATGGAATACTGTACAGTGTACACTATATTTGAAGCTTTCAATAATTTATCTCTATCCTTAAATTCAATATAAAGTTGTCCCACGGTTTTAATATTCTAAAAAGCTGGTTGCAACAAAAGCACAATCTTATTGATGGAGCAACGCCTTTCTAAAACGGACAGTTGAACAGAGTCTCTTCTCTGTTCTTCCTTCTGCCAGTAATTCCATCTCCATTAGTACCATCATTAAATAATTATTGTATTTACGTACATATATGTATGAGAGTGTAAAGATAGTTTTGTAATTAATTTATTTTTGTAGCAGCCTGAAGAAGTTGCGTTTAGCAACAAAACGTCGAACGTCGCTGAATTTGAAAACTTAAAAACACCCAAATAAAGTTGATCTTAAGTAACCTGACTCATTTTCTTTCATTTATTGCTAAGGTCTGAGTAAAAAGCGTATCATTATTATTTATGAGAAGAAAATTTAATTTAATGGCTAGTAGTTTCAAATACTGAAGAAAATCTTATTAAAAAAAAAAAAAAAACTTTCGTTATTTCGTAAAATCCCATCCACCTTTACTATACTCAATTTGAAACGAATACCCAAACTAAAATTTATATATCGCAATAAAAAATTTAAATTGAGAATGTTGCAATTTTTATCGTTTTCTTCTTATGCTCAGTACATGAAATACTATCTTGGAAATGAATCAATACTTATATCATATTGAATAAAATTTGAACTGTAGAATAACGTAAATGGAACGTTATAAAACTCTTGGCAAAAAAATGATGATTTGTAAGCTATATTTTGCCTATTTTGCCTATAAATGATTTTTGTCTATAAAACTTCGATTCGAACTCGTTAGGAAGCTTATTTTAAATTCGCAAAAAATCAATTTATTTTAATGGACCGTTTTATGTGGTAGGTACATTTTTAAAGAAATTTTTAGATATTTTGTAAATTTATGGAATCAATTTAATACATTTCATTCTTAATATTAATTTTCAGGTCTTCAAAGTGTTATATTTTAAGTAATTATCAGTTTATTAAAGACCAGTTTTTTTTTTTAATAATTTATTTTCTTTTCGCACGACGTTTTGTCAGTCTTATTCTGACTTAATCAGGTATCTTAAAAATAGTTATATCAAATATAATAAAAATATAACTTTTTTCAAGATACCTGATGAAGTCAGAATAAGACTGACGAAACGTCGTGTGAAAAGAAAATAAATTATAAAAAGAAAAAACTGGTCTTTAATAACCTGATAATAATTTAAAACATTTCATTTTTTTAATTTTTTTAAAATGTTTATTTAGTAGAAATAACTATTGATTGTTGAATCGTGATAAAATTGTTGCCAACCACATATTTAAAACAAATAAATACTCAACAAATAAACGGTTGATAAAAGTTTTCCCCTTATTAAACTCTCATTTCAAAATCACATTAAAAACGACAAAAATGTTCATCTTTCCCAACCTCGATTCGTTTTTAAAGCATATAAAAATCACAAATAACATTCGAAGACAAAAAAAACTACCCCAGGCTCCATATAAACCCCCATTTCTTTCCTATACGCATAATTAAATAAGGACAACGAAAACCTTTTTCCCTAAATCATCCGTGCAATAATAATTATTTTTGTAATTTTTTCCTCTTTGATCTAAGAATATTCACGCTTGGTTCCATTTCGGAAAACTTCGATGGAAAACGCGTACAAAATGGGAAAAAAGTCTTATTATTATCGTCTTTGTAACTCTCCACGTTTTCATCGTCTCGCGATCAAAGTTCCGGCACTGATAAAATATTCTCGCTTGTCTCATTAAGTCAACGTTTTCTAAAGTACAAGCTTTATAAGACATTCATCCATGTCGATATTAATTAAGAACATCTTTAAAACACCTCCTTTCATATATTCCATCCGCTGCTTTTCCATTTCTAAGTCAATCGTCCTTATTTTCATTTCTATTGCCAATGTGTTTGGTCTATCGTTTTTCAATTACTTAATATAGAAGTGTCAGCGATACACGTGACTATGTTCGATTCACTCAAAGGAAAACACTTGATAAGAAAAATAAAAGGATAAAGAAAAACCAGAAGTATTCTGAAAGAAAATCAACATTATTTTGTTGGAAGCAAAAGAAAACGTTACAATGAAAACGAAAGAGAAGTGGTTGAAAAGTTTTGCATTTTCTCAAAGGCTTGTGTTCTTGTCGTGTCGGCTGAGGAAAACTTTCATGAAACTAATAAATTGCATTTGTATGCATTTTGTGGCGACGAGGTTTTCATATATTGAGACGCGGGATACAAACAACGTTTATATAATATCTTATGCACTGTTATATTTATATTTTTAAAGTATTTCTATCATTAAAACTGTTTTAGCGAAGTCAAATTGTAATTCGATACGTTCAGTCGCTATGGCAACTTGCAGAAAATGTATATGGGATGCAAGGAAGAGCATAAAGATGTATTACTTTTCAAATTTCAAACCGCAAACGTGTATTGAATTTCGAGAAATGGGAAAATCAAAACATCAAATATTTAAATGATGAGAAAATGTTGTAACTGTTGTAGAGTTTTAATTTTTTTATTAGCTCAAAATATTATTTGTTTGATATAATTCAAAGGGTAATAAAAATTAAATGAAAATACATTTTATGATGTTTGTACTGCAATATCATAAAAATGTGTACATATCTCGAATATTCCATACATCGGTTTCTATCGATGTATTGTTTTTTGTTTGAATTGCAGCTCACAACAAATTAATTTGTTTTACAAATTAAATTTCTGTTATCATAAAAATAATAAACTGTTGTTCTTACAAGCAAAAGCTATATGACAACGACAGTCTCTATTCTGTACTTTCCTTGATATAACACTGCAAAAAAAATTTAAAATATTTGTTTTATTATTACAGGTTTAAGATACAAGTACACTTATCTCTCGATTTACGCGGTACTCATTTTACGCGGTTCGGAAAAAATTACATTTAAAAAAAAATCAAATATATTTTAATATATAGGATTAGCAAATAAAGGCATAAAAGGCAACATTAAATGCTTGTTGGAGAGCAGTATGGCCAGAAGTAGTTGAACCTGATCATATAATTCCAGCAAACGGTAATTTAATTTAAAAATAAAAAAAACAAAATTCCTAATGAAAATTTAAAAAGCTAACAATGAAAACTCAAAATTACTTGCTATTGTCTTAACGGTGAGTTCTTAGACAGTGAACTTTTTTTTTGTACCCCGCGCCTCAGCAAGGGGAGTTAAAAGAGGCGGACCACTTCAAAATATTGTTAGACAATCAATTAAAAGCGCGGGTAAAATTTTGAATCAAAGTGACAATGTAGACCTGATAAATATTACATTTCCAGAATTTGTGCCGCTGAATACAAAATATACATGTGTGTGTACGTAACGTTTTTTTTTTTCATTATTTGTTTCAAATAATTCTCTATTACTTAACTCAAAAGTATATAATGAATTTGTAATTTATACAATATAAAGCAAAATTTAGTTTTATTTTGACCAACGCAAAAATGAAACAATGTTCTCAATTCCACATGTATGATATATTTCGTTTTAATGTCGGATCACGCATAACTTTTTACTTAATGATTCGATTATAACTTTTTTTTATCTAGGCACATAGGAAATATTTCTGAGTTTATCCTATTTTTATTTGAATAAAAAATCCATCTCTAAAGGTTTGAGAAATTGTTATTTTTATTTCCGTAATATGTAAGACGAGGAACTTCTGTGTATTTGGAATAATTGTAATAACAAATAAACCCCCGGATAACAAGTTTTTATGAAATCGTTTATTTTTAATTTAACGAATTTTCCGGAAAATTGTCCATTTTCCGTAAAGTGTAATGACGGATTCGGCTTCAGCAACCTTTAGAACCCCCGGATAACAAGTTTTTATGAAACCGTTGATTTTGATTTTAAAGTATTTTTCGGAAAATTTCCCATTTTCTATAAAATTTGATAATGGATATTGGTATATAAAACCCTGGAAAACCACTTTTCACAGGACTGAAAATTTTGAATTAATCATGATAGTCTAAAATGTATCTAAAATTAAATCATAATATGTTTCTTATACAAGAAAAGTTTTAACTGTATTTAAATTGGAAATATATTTTATTCACTTGTAACTGCAGGCTAGAAACACGTGTTTATTTGAAATCATAGAAGCCTACTACACAAATTACGATAAGTTTGTATACTATAATAATGTAAATGTTTATGTTTGTAAGTATTATAAATACATATAAAGAATAAGGTATACGTATGCGTGCATCTTATTCATTCTTTTATCCTGAAAATGTTGTAAGTTAAATAGTGATAGCTTGCTATAAATATTTATCTGGTCTACCTTAAATGGGAGGAGCGACATGTAATAGTTCCTAAATTTTACCACAGGCAGCATCGGACAATTTCAAAATATCGAAATATTACTGATTTATATTGAGTTATAAAAAAGTAGCTTTTTAATGCATTATTTATGAAAATTTTTGAGACATTTTTTTTTTATTTTTTTCTTAAGACTTGTCTCCAAGTTTGAGATTTATTAGTTTTTTCAAAATCTCGTTAGTTTCTATTCCAAATGAGTATTTAAAATTGTTCCCCTTTTTTACCATTTTCAATTTGAGTTCAGGAAAATTCTTTTAGAAATTTTGATAAACTAACATATCCTAAACCTAGGTAATCATATTTTCTTAGTATTGCAAAAAAATCAATGTTCTACATATCACTAGTTCCACAAAAACTTAACTTTTGAAACGCTTTTATTTCATATACAAATTCTAGGCATGGACTCACCCTTAATATTTTTTTAATAACCCGGACTTCGTTCACGTAAACTCCGTAATACTACTCATAAAACTATTCCATATGTGATTTTTGAAGATCGGCAATGGACATGAACAAATAGGTTACAATAAAGCCTAAAGGCTCCTTTTTATTCATAAAATATAATATTGTTTTTATTGATTAAGAATTTTTAATTGATCATACACCTTTGTTAAGCTCCCAGTTTAAAATTTCTTTCCGTAATAAGCAAAATTTGTCATTTATGAGTTTAGTTTTTATTTTTTTCAATTTTGATTGATACTTTAACAGTAAAACTGTGAACGTTTTACATTAAACAAAAAACATTATTACGGTACGAAATTGGTTTAAGAAATAAGAATTAAGAATTGATAATCTTTTTTGTTTTTTTTTTTTTTTTTTTTTTTTGATCAACGATCAACTTTTTAGAATCGAGATTGAATTAAAACGGAATATAAAAAAAAGTTTGCTATGACGCTTTCTATCAATCAATTATTCTAATTTAGCTGTGTTCAGTGAAGCGGGCGGGTATCAGCTAGTAGTATATATAATTGTATTTGTCTTTGTATTGCCCTGGTCTTGCTTATTTAGCCGTAAGGCTCATTTACACTTTGATTATTGCAATTGGGGGTGATTAGCGATTAGTGATTTTTGTGAGTGATTATTTCAAGTATGCAGTGCGAGTAGAGTCCACTGAACTGTTTAGCTGCTGAGCTTAGTTTAATTGTGTTTTCTAGGAAGCAAATTACAAGTGAATGACATGCGGGACGTAGCTACTCTTCAAAAATAGAACAGGCTACTATTCACTGATTACTAACCACTCGCACTAATCAATTTTGGTCCACACGTGTTTTGCTCTAGTCACTAAGCACCTACACTAATCACTTGCACTCACTCTAATGAAAGAGTAAATAAACCTTTAATCTTAGTCTTAATCTTATTATAGATTAAGACTTCATCACGATCAATTTTACTCATCATTAGTTCAAATACTTATATTAAAGTAAACTGAAAAATTCAAATAACAAAATGGGTTGTCGCTAAAAAAATGAAAATTGCCAAAAGTAGATTCAAAAAGTTTAACTTATAAGTCCTCTAGACGTAATCAATTTTCGTTTAATATTCCATATTTTGTCTCGGTCTTTCATATTCTGTCTTGGTCTTGATTGTTTAGTTTTAGTCTTGTAGTTTTGCAAGATCAAGCCTACATAATCAAGACCAAATTTGCCCATCACCAGTATCCATTAAGTCCAGTAATGGGACATTTTACCCTAATATTTTAACATTAAAATTAAATAATCAATTAATTATGTGGTTTAATTGACTTTATATTTAAACTAGTGCCCTTGACCCGTGAAAAATCACAGGTATATATTTACTACAGATGTTGGCTAATAAAATATATCGAGCCACCTATTGGCGCAGTGGCTAGAGCGGTAGTTCTCTCCACTTCATGCGTCAAGTGGTTCTGGGTTCGATTCCCGTTGAATCCTAGACTTAAGATTCTAGACCTAAGAAATAATTGACCAACAGAAATTTTCTGTGTTTAGACAGTCGTGATATGACCTTAGCTGTTAAAGCGACTTAAAACACCAAAAAAAAAAAAAAAGAAATATATCCACAACTTTGCTGTTTACCGGACGCCAAGATTTGACGATGGATTCATATAGATCTCGCTAAAATAAATCGAAAATGAAAAATACAATTTTTTGAGTTTTTGATTAGTTTCGGTAAATTAACTATATGGAATCTAAAAAAAAAACGCGATGGTCACAACAAACTTGTTATTTTCTCTTGAAAATTAAGTTGGGATGAATTTTTTTTTATTTCGGGCCCCCCAAATCCCCACCGGAGGCTGCACCCCCGGGCTCCGCTTCTAAGATAGTTGCGAGGTGTATCCTTTTTAGTATCCAAGTCGTAGAGTATTGTGAGATATTTTGATAAAACATTGGAAATTTACTATTATATTTATCAGCTCTTCAACCAGGAAGATACTTCAGACTATCTTTATTAATCTTATCTGCCAAATAGATATTCATTGTTTTTATTCGGTGAGCTATCTATTTTCTCATTTTTTTCATCTTTAGTACAGACAGTAGACTTTAGGAAACCTAAAAAATGATAGATCATTTCTTTCGGGCATGTTAACATAATTAGTACATAATACAGCACATCATATCCTTTGTTTTCTATTTGGCACCATTAATGGCTTAAATAATTCATTAAATTACATTTAAAGTAAAAAATCAAGGATCAATTGGATAAATAAAATATTGAAACAACTTACTGTTTTGCAAAACAACTATATAATAATATACAAATCAACATAGCAAATTCTATTCTGCTTACATAGCTATTCTATTCTGTTGAGTGTCAGAAAGAACAGAGAAAGAACATATCAGTGACGTCAGAGCAAGTCAAAGTGAGCACCCCTTGCCCCTTGACTGCTACTGACCAATGAACACGAATAAAATCGCATATGAATAGAGTCGAGATAGCTGTGTATATAGAAAAATAACGTTAGTTTATTTTTCCGAATAAAATCGCATATGATTTAAAATTCTCGACATAATTCCCTGACACCCAGTATAGAAAATCCTGTGTTGTAAACAAAAGTGCAAACTGGTAATTATTTATGTTGATGATATTCACATTAAACCTTAGTTTAACTTTGTTTTACTGCAAAGCCCTCCCAAGGGGGGTACAGTTAAAATATTAAAAATATAAATATATAATAGGTAAATATCATTGATCCCATACAGCTGTACTTGTATGGGATAAATGACCATAATATTACCATACAGGCACAAATCGCGCAAACAGCTTAGTACAGGGATTGCTCCTAGGGGGCAATAGAATGGCCCTCTAACGGCTCCTAAGATTGCCGTTAAGGGGCCCCTCGTTCATAAACTACATCATGCTAAATTTCGCAATTTTTTACCCTTCATTCTTCCTTCGGCACACTGCGTCACACTTTTTGCAACCCACCATAAATATTACATCAAGAAAGCTAGACCCCCCTCTTAATAGTTTATTTACATTAATAATACAATAAATATTAAGGCCACCTATTGGCGCAGTGGCTAGAGCAGTAGTTCTCTCCACTTCATGCGTCAAGTGGAACGGGTTCAATTCCTATTGAATCCTAGACTTAAGATTATAGACCTAAGATTAAAATTGACCAACAGAAATTTTCTGTATTTAGACAGTCGTAATATGACCTAAGCTGTTAAAGCGACTTAAAACAACAAACAAAAAAAAAACAAAAATATTAATATTATAAATTAAATAATTAATATTCAACTACATTAAATAATTATAATTATTACAATATTTACACATTCAATACGAATAACTTTCTATTATGACTAATTAAACTAAAAAATCGAGGAAAAAAAATTAAAGAATTGTTTGGTGAACTGCGAACATCACGTTTTCTTAGACTCGTCGTTCTCCTTGTCACATATTGAAACACTAAGCGATACCCCTTCCTGCCTCTGGTATGCGAACGTATTTTATGAACGATCCCTAATTTCAAAGATACTAGAAATGTGATTAAATTTTAATCTTAATAATTTACATAATTCAATATAAATTTACCTTTACTCGTAGTTGATATGTTTTGAAGTTATCTTTCTTTATAATATTACCTACAGATTTCACCTACTTTGTGTCTTCTTGTCGTAATTCAACAAAATTTATATATTACTAGCTGACACCCGCCCGCTTCGCAGAGCGTATCTAAATTGATCTGATTGAATTATAGAAAATTTTACACAAAATAAGAAATTAAGCTATTTTTACAATAAAATATAATTAGATATTTCTAGACCTTTATTTCATAGAAAGTTTATGAAAATCCGTTAAACTACTTTTCCAGGAATAGATATAAGCTATCATATAGGTAGGATCTTTACGTTTTTTTGAATATTGCAAAATATTAAGAAAATTTTAAGCCTTGAGAACCTTTCACACCAAATGTCATATAAAATCATTTATTAATTTTAGTAGAATGGATTAGTAGCTATCCTTTAGGAAGTGTACCTTTTTTAGGATCAATAATATTTAATATGTTATCTTAAGATCTGAGGTATCAAGTTTGGTTGCCTTAGGTTCATTATTCTAGGATATAGTATTAAGTCCATTATGTCTTATCGGCAAGTCTGCTATTTCCCGAGGTCCAAGATTAGACAACGAATTCTTATATATCTTGCTAAAATAAATTAAAAATTAAGAATAAAGTTTTTTGGTAAGAAAACAACGCGATGTTCACATCTAAGTTGCTATTTTCTCTTGAAAAATAAGTTGGGCTGGATTTCTTTTTGTTCTGGGGGCTCTGCCTAACGGCTTTACCTCTCTTAGTCAAACTCCTAATCGGGATCACTTAAGTCGAACTGTCTGTTTTTGTTATTTATTCTTACGGGTCTCATTTTTGAACAAACATATTAATTTTTATGAATGAAATCATATTTACTGCAGAGGATTTCCTTCTCCTCCCTCGAAATTCGAACGTTTACTCAGCCGAACTATTAACAATATATTAACTACCCGTAAATTCACAATGGAGTTATTGTTTCTAGGAATTTAACCTATCGCTATACTTCTATAATGGTTATTATTTTCAAATTTACAAACATTAAATTATAAGGATAACAAATTACATAGTTTAAAATCATATCGTCTTTACGATATGACATGATATATGTACATTGTATCACAGCTGCCTGCCGATGTATGTTTTTCGTTGCGCAGTTTTTATAGTTTTTATTTTTTTTCTCAGAAAATCAACATTTTTTCGGAATAAAAAGTATTTTATAGCACTTTTTTTAATATTTACTACTTGTAGTGAAAATCTCGTCCAAATCGGATCAGCCGTTTTTAAGTTTGTCAGGAACAAACACACAGGAAAAAGTATTCGAAATTTAAAGTAGCCTATAATGTAAGTTACAATATTTAATAACTTTTTGTGAAAATTCCATTGAAATCGGCTCAGCTGTTTTCAAGTTTACCCTGGACAAACCCTGTTATTACCCTGTTTTTTTGGGGAAAATTACAATGTAAATGGCATTTATTTTTTTGTATTAAATATATGAAAATGTAGGCAATAAAGAGTATTCAACAAAACACCTTAAATTTTTTAGATTAGATAAAAATCTTAGCTGGGAAAAATAATTCCGTTTTTCGTTCTCTCGCGCAGGAGAGATGAAACGTTTTTATTATATAGGTATTCAAGTAGTAAAAACTGCAATCTTATTTTTAGTATAGATTAAAATTGATTTTTTAAAATCCTAAAATTTAAGTTTTCTTAAAAATATTATAGTTTGAAATTTGGGCAAATAGACCCCTAATAAGGGTCTCTTGGATTGATATAACCACAAATAATGAGATTTCTTGAAAGTATGCTAGTAATTCTTGCACTTGTTTTACCTATTTTTAAGATATATTATCCTTTCTCACAATATAAGCAACTCATATTCTCTTTATGGGCCAACAATTTTATGGGGTAAAACACACCTCCTAAAACTGCAGTGTTATATGTGCTTTTTATTTCACTTGAAGTTATTTTTCGGAATGGAACGTGGTAAAAAAGATTTTTTATTCTTCAGCAGGATAATGCTAATGGTAGGATATGTAAGATATTATAATATATTATCTAAAATTTTGAAATAACCGTATAAAGACTTTATGTTTTTGATAAAGGACAAGACCATATAAATAAAAATTAACGATTATTTGCATACTAGCTAGAAGGGTATCAGTGATTTCGAAATGAAGAAATATAAGTTTTAGTTTTAAGGTGTTTAGGTTTTTAGATCAATTTCTCCGAACCAAAATGTCATTGAAAATGTAGGAAAGCAAAAGTAACTTGGTCTTAAAATTTAACCAAAATCTAACAATGATTTTTGGACTATAAACTAAATTTTTTTTTAAAAGCAAAAGCGGTTAGGTTTTCCATACAATTTGTTAAAAAATCTATGAAATTTCATTCAAAATAAGACTTAAAAATAAAATTGAAAGGAAAAGGTAATGTCCTTATGATTGACTTGATATAAATATTTAATAAAGGATCGTAAATGATTGTCTACTTCTAAATTAATTAACTATTTACTTAATTGGTTCATAGTTAAATATCTTGCTTGTTAACTACGAAAAATATAAAAATCAACTCCTTGATCTTATATTATTATCCTTTTAAATCCTTGTTATCAGATAACATAAACATAAATTAGCGTTTCTAAGTATACACAGAGTAATAGTTTAAGTTTATCATTAAACCGGTGTATGCTTTTTCACTTTTAAACACTTTGTTTTTACAAAGAACAAAAATCCAGGTGAACCACTACCAGATACAAGTTTGAACACAAAAGCGTACGAACTTGGTATAATCAATATCTAAATTTTCATTCAAAAATTCCAAGGTTGAATTTAGGGAAATTGTGTGGGCCGTAGGTCGTTCTTGCTTTGGCGTAGAAGATAATGTGGGTAACGAAAGCCAAGTTTTTAGCAATAATATTTATCATGAGAATGAATATTCAATTAGGGGCAGGAAATATGAAAAATTTTGTAAAAATTAACTTAAAAAAATTTGGTAAAAATAATTTAACCGTTTGACAAGTTTTGAATTGGAAAAAATGGTTTAGAATTCATCTATTGAAAAATTTAAAAACCGAATGAAAAATATGAAAAGTCAATCAATAAACCAAATATTAATTAATACACAGGAAAACGATTTAAAACTCAAAATTAACTGTAAAATTGATTTTTTTTTACTTCCGGTTAATTATAAAATATTTTACAAAAACTGTACCGTTGTGTGCAAAAAGTTCAGATAAATAAAGCGACATGCAATCATTTTCAAAATAAAATTAAAATACACAAACTACAATGACGTAATGAACTCGTGAAAACCCTTTTATTAAATTTCGTAAAATTAGGTTACACCTCGACAGTCAGTTTCAATCTATTATTCGAAGGTTTTTCGGTAGGGATGAATGATAAAAAGAGAACAAAGGGACAATGCACATGAATAATTAAATGCTCCACAACAATTCATGCAATGTTTATATAGAAATTTTGATTTTATTAACAACCTTTCGTTAAAAATCAAGTTCAGTTTTTCTTATCAAAATTTATAATAACGGTAAATACTTGGATAGAATGCGATCAATTTTGTCTATTTTACCATTGTTATGTTGTATTTTATCCAATTAAATATAGCTTGTGGATATATTTTATTCGTTCAACTGATATATGTTCTATTTAATACAAAGTCTTACCATTTTTTTTAGTGTAAAACTGTTGCCAAGTCAAAGATTTTTTTTTGTTTGAAAAAGAAAAGAAAATTAATTCCAGAGTACTACACTTTTTCTAAAAATGAATTTCGATTTATGAAGCGCAGGAGTGATAAGAGTGAGATAAGTGACCGATATTAGATCCGAAATTAAATTATAATATACTAGCTGGTCCCGCCCGCTTCGCTGAGCGTATCTAAATTATACTGATTGAATAATGGAAACTTTCATCCCATCAACAAAAAAAGACAGATAGATATTTCTAGATCTTTGATTCATAGAAAGTTCATGAAAAGCAGATAAACTACTTTTCCAGGAAGATATTCTATATAGCTATCTAGAAGAGCTATCTTATTGGTTCTATACGTTTTTATGAATATTATAAAATAGGTACCTATACTTATGTTTCTTAAGTAGCAATACAGTTCGAAAATGTTGAATGTATTATATATTTAACTGAGTATTTCACCAAGTTCAAATTTTTCATTAGTAATTTAACACGTTTATTTCTAAACATTATAGACATTCAAAAATTAACAATGAAAGAAGTTTCAATGTTTCAAAATTTTTTTCATTATTAATTTATCAATGTTATCGGATGTTAAATTAAAAATCATATTTTGCTGTAGAAATTGTAATTTTTATTTAAACTTTTTTGGAATGATTGTGTTAAAACATTATTTCACAAACTTTAAGGAAAGCTTTTTAAATACACGATTCCTGCAAGATGAGTGCAATTGTTATGCTATCTTTTGAGAATCGTTCATTATTCTAACATACGAATTAATAATCTATATTTTTCTCTAACCTTTCAACTACCCTATTACAAAAAATCATGTCAATCTTTTGCTTTATGACAAACAAAAACATATCTATCCCACGGGAATAGTAAATTTTTCCTGGATAAAAAAGAGATCAGGCCTTCTTGAGGATAATGCGCTAGAACTCTATTTCACGTACTTTAACGAAACTTCCCACGGGAAGAGTACAATTATGTCGATTTTTTGCTCTATGAAAAATAAAAACGTACCCACGGGCTTATACATTTTTCCTGGATAAAAGGTAGACCAATCTTTCTTGAGAAAAATTCCTTAAAACGCTTATCCATGAACTTTTACGAACCTCCTTTTAAATACTCAGTTCCTGAAGGATACTATTTTTAACCTATCCTACGGGAACGGTGCTATATTCTGACATAAAAGGTAGCCTATATTTATTCTCTGACTCTCAATTAACCGCCTCATTGTAAGAAATTATGGTAATCTTTTGCTCTGTGAAAAATAAAAACATATCTATCCTACGGGAACCGCACATTTTTCCTGGATAAAAATAAGAATGTAGGATAAGAAAATTATTTTTGACTTGAGGACATTATGAGTTATTACTATTAATAAATTATAATCAGCTAACAACGTTTAGTTTCAGCATGATTTTTCTTTACACCGGTTTTTCTATTTTCCCGTTGAAATGCGAAATTTTTTCGAAATAAAACGTATTGTAGAAAATGATTCACATATTTAGCTATCACCATACTTAAATATCACCAAAATTCATTTTCAAATAAAAATGTATAGTTCATGCATAATTTTTGTTCCATCCCGTTTTTCAATTTCCCGGATAAATGAGATATTTTCCCGTAATAAAAAGTATTCTTTTTAATGACTCATATTGTCATTTATCATCATATCAAATTTCATTAAGACCCGTATTTATTTGGCTAAGAATTAATAATATGTTTCTAAAAACAATTTCGCTAATAATGAATTACTTTTGAAACAATTTTAATAGCCATTAAAAAGGTTATAGCGGGCCAACCTTAAAAGATAGACATATGTCATTGCGAACTTTTTTTTAGAACTTTTTAAGAGGAACAATTTTGTTACACATGATTTTTGCGTATTTTTAACCATTTACGCAGGGCAGGCAACAAACGCTCTCAAAAGGAAAAAAATTTCCTGGTTTTGGCAACATTTTCCATTGATGCTCTGCTGCTATTAGTCGTAAAGTGATGTTGTATAGCCTAAAGCCTTCGTCGATAATTAAGCTATCAAACACAAAAATAATTTTTCAATTCGACCCAGTAGTTCCTGAGATTAGCGCGTTTAACCAAACAATCAAACAAACAAACTCTTCAATTTTATATATAAGTATAGATATTAGCTGATACCCGCCCGCTTTGCTGGGCTTCACTGGAAGATGAAAATGAAAAATGAAAATACCACTGACCCAAACGTCAATTTAATACTTACATATTAGTTGATTTTGATTTGCAGTAAAAAAAGGTTGCCGACTTTTGATTTAACCGATATATCTTTTTATTTTTTTAAAGAAATATACAGTGCATCTGATATTATGTATAGGATAAAATCATGTTTGTGAAGTGTATTACACAAACATATTGAAACCTTTGTAGAATGGAAGCCCTTCCGTGAACTTTTCAAATTCCATGCTTTGAATGCATGACGATGTTTTGCATATTATATAGTATATACGTTCATATTTTTCAGTGTTAATCTTTGATTAAATTTGGATGTAATTTGTACTCCAACAGAGAGCTTTAGTTGTAAGTTCATGTAATATCTACTCAAAGCATTTTGGTTGACTATTGTTACATCTGCTTGTATGAATATGTACAATGTATTATACAAAGTTTGTAGTTGGGATGTTTTTCCAGTTTAAACCTCCTGCAGCAAAGAAACTACATAAATCGTAAATCGTAAACGCAAAAAAAAAAACTTTTGAACCTATAATGTTACTTCAAAGAAAATATTGCTCTCTCTTAAATTTTATCGCTTTTATTTTTATTAATTAATTTTTTCACTCTTCAAAATAAGCAATTTTTTTTTTATTTCAGTGAAAACATTTATTGTTGTATTAAATTATTTTTTTGATAATCTCAAAACCATTGCCTTCTAGACAAATTATGTCATGTGAAGTATAAAGAAGAATTTGTCAGAATGTTTTCAGTTTATATTCATCAGAGAAAATTTTCATTAAAAACAAGTCATCTCTTATTAAATATCTATCCCCGAAAGGTAGTGGAAAAATTAATTATTTGGATGAAAAACTTAAAAAATTATTTAAATTAAAAAATCTTCTTTGTTCATCTTAGTTACAGTAAAAACCACATTTATAAGTGAACAAAAAAGTTGAAAGTTAAATTTTTCTTAACTTAAACTTTAAATTAATATTATTTGAAGAACCCAACCAAGATCTTTTTTGTTTGTGAATTTTTTATAGGCTAGCCCAGAGGTTAATACTCTCTTAATACATAAGATTTTTTCAAAACTTTTGATTTTCTTGAAAAATTGAAAAACTTACATTTTCAATCTACATCTATTGTAAACGTAGCCAAATTGAATATTTCGCGGTACTTTTAAGACGAGACCGCGTGTTTGACACATTTTGGGAATCACTGGGCTGCCCTATGCTATTACGACACTTAATCTAGGTAAAATTGCTCTTCTGACCAATGCCAAGAGGGAACAGGTTTCACAAATAATATATGAATTTAAAACTTACAAACATAAATTATTAAAAATTATGGCAACTTATTTATAAAAGTGATGGGATTTACCCGCTTTAGTCTATTGTATGGAGGAGCTTTTAAGATGACAGAGGCTAGTCTGGATGAGTATCAATCCTTTGGGTGTACTTTTTACTCTGTTTTTTAATGAAATCAACCACAGGTTCCACGTCTAGGTCAAGTTGAATTAGTTTGTTTGTGATGAAGCGCCTCACTCAAAGGAAGCAGCTAAGTATCAACTAGTAAGGATCAACTCGACATTCGAAGGTTTGGCGACCCCCATAAATATGCACCATATGCCCATGTTGGTAGGAGTATCGCCTTTTAAACCATGACCTTTGAAATTAGGCTCGAAGGCGATATTTTTGTAGTCAGCCATCGTAGTGTCAGTTTTAAAATTTTCAGTTGTTCAACTTTTTTTTTAATGTGGAAGTTCCACGTTAGCCGCTTGTCTAAGTGGAAACCAAGGTATTTAACTTCAAGGCAATTAGCGACAGGATGGTTGTTGATATTTATTGGGCCGCACGAGTTTTTGCGGGGCGTAAATGTGGTTAAGGTTTTGTTGTATAGGTTAATTTTTAGATTAGAAAATACAGATACAATTTGTAACTCTATTAAATACATTTTCTCTAGGCTAGTGATCGGAAAACGTATAATTAATCAAAAGATCAATCAACCAAATATCAACCATTAAGGTTTCAAAAAAATATTCTCATAGTGTCTAAAGTTGATAAAATATATTAAAACAAAAAATTTGGCTTGTGAAAGTGGACTAACAGTGCACATGCAATTGGTGAGTGCTCTTTTTTAAGTACACCAATCAACCCTAGTGAGCTAAAAAAGACCCTGAACAAAAAAAAAAAAAATGAATCTCGAGGACACTAGGAGCTCATTGTGGCTTCTAGGTGTCCTGGAGGATACATAAGTTGTCGCTAAGGACAGAAATGTTGAAGCGACATTAAAGAACCAGCAAAAAAAATCATACTTAAACGAGCTTGTTAATGTCATTATTAAGATTTTCCTCTGTAATGGTGGGGGTGGTTACCCACATTTATTTACCGTTATATACAATTGCATAGGCCAGCACTGGCCCCGAACAAATCGAATTGTTCAGGTTTTATAATGTATTTCGACCAACGCAGCTGCGAGTGACAAACACTGCATGTTCGAATTTCCACCCGCCAAACCTCACCCCCACATCTTTTTTTGGAATATTTAGAACTTAGAAACAGTTCATTGTATTAACAATTTAAAAAATTAATTAAAAGTAAATTGTAGGTTCTACAAAAAACATCCTAAACTAATTATAAGGAATGGCTATAATGCGAGACAAATGCTGAGCATAGATCAGAGAGGCTGATAAAGCCGTTATATATGGCGAAACGTCACAAACTGATATTCTTGGTGCAATTATTGTAAAAATCCCAATCCTTTACCTCTCTAATTACATCAATTAATTAAAGCTAAGTGTCCTTAGTTCAACCGTTTCAAAGATATCAGCGTTGAAAAGCTACACTAATAACATTTTCCAACAAAACCACAAAAAAAAAGAAAAACTGCATCAGAATGTAAATATACTTTATTAAAGCGCCTAAATGTAAATTAATTTTTAGTGTTGCATTTCTAAAATTTGATGACCCACTTTAAGAATAACACGGAGCCTACAAAAAGCACGGATAAGGTGGTTGAAAATCACTACTCTACAGGAAACGTACCTAAAAAGGTTACCCGGAAAAAATTTTTTTTTTTAATCATATATAAGTAATCAGATCTGAAAATATGCCAGCTATGAGCATATATAATTATCAATTATATATGATATATGGCGTAATATAATTATTATTAATTATATTAAATATATTATTATTAATATTATTATCAATATATATGATTAGACAAAAAATTTTTCCTTAACAATCACTTCCTACAAGCAAAAGCACATTTTACAAGATTTTTTTTATAGAAGCTAAATAAAATAAAATAAAAACATCAAGTACCTACGACGATAACTAAATAAATATTACAATTACATTATAATTACATTAGAGTGAAGGCCCGAAAAAAAATATTTTTGTCTTATCATATATAACTATATATTATGATCATACTTGGGCAATTTTCAGATCTGATTATATATGACTATATATGATTACACAAAAATAGTTTTTTTCGGACACTCACTAATATTGTAATATCTTTTTAGTTATCGCTATACTTGGTGTTTTTTATTTTATTTTATTTAGTTTTTATAATAATTCTCTCCAAAAATGTGCTTTTGCTTGTAGTAATTGATTGTCCTGGAAAAATATTCTTGTCTAATCATATATAATTATATGTTTATGATTATACCTGGCCAATTTTCAGATCTGATTATATATGATTATATATGATTAGACAAAAACATTTTTTCCCGGGTAGCTTGTGATAGTTTAAGCTATGAGTGAGTTCCTTTTGCTAACCCTTGATAAATAAGTTATTGGTAGTAACCAATCAAACTAATTAAAAACGATATTGTACAACAACAAAAGCCTCAAAAATATCAGGAAGTTATAGAAGCTCCCAGAGACCTTCAAGGAAATTTAAAAAAACTAATTTCTGGGGATGGGATTCTAAACAAACCCAAACAATTTTAAATGGATAATAAAAAATTAAAAATCATTTTAAAAAAACTTTCCCAATACCCAATTAAACATGTTTAAGTTTTTCTTTTCTTTTGATTTATGGTGCACTCTTAAGAAATATATAAAACTTAATCAACCCCTAGCGAAGCCGAGACAAGTCTACTTGTAAAAAGGTAAAGATAATCCTCTCTGCTTTACAATAAACGTTGACGTTAAATTAAAAGTTAGTTTTTCCAATATATTTTTCTCTACATTAATTCTGCTATTAGTACAACAAATAATTCAATGTAACTTGATAATAACAAACAATAAAACTACTTTAGTTGAATAATTTAAATCGATTTTAAATGAATTTACCAGAAAGCTTTATAGTATGAAAATGAATACTCCATCTAAAAACTAAAATGAAATCAATTATTTATATATAAAAAGAATTTACTAAAACAATTTCTTCGAACATTTTAATAATCCATTTTCCTTAAGTAGAGAAAATGTTTCCCGTACAATTTTACTTTTCTTTTGCACGTTATACGATTACCAGCCTACGTAATTTGAGCGATCGTTATTTTATATAACAATTTCTAAGTGATACTCAATATTAATATTAATAACATTTACGACCGAGAATATTCCGCTCTTGCATCTCTCTGATTAAATTTCTACTGGATCAATTTCCAGAGATGGCATTAATATCATCCAATAGTCTGTGTCTTCTAATTAATTTCCGGGCTATATTTGAATTTTTAATTCTGTACTTTTCATGCTACAACTATTTATTGTGAAGAACCCGAATAATAACGGGTTTCAAGTTGTCAGAAAAAATGAAATGGGTAGTGTATAAATCTACCACAAGTACATGTACATATACTAGAAAATGTGGAAATTTAATTGAAAACTTTATATTTGCAATTTTCTATGTGATAGTCAACATAATACATATTCGAAGCGCGTATAAATATTTTCCTATTTTCCAAGCTTAGCAAGTGAATAAATTCACAACGGAGCTTTAGGAGGAAAATAAATATAAATAAAATAAAGTTCCCTTAGGGGACTTGCAAGTAATTAAAAAACACAGATTAAAGAAATTGGAGGAGGATAAAAAATCTTTCGTTTCGTTTTGTTCAATGTTACATGCATAATATATAACGTAACTGAAAATACACAGAATTATTAGGTATTGAAATATCGTTTAATACTTTAGCAAATGACGTTGGCTATTTTGTTTAGATAATAAACTAATTAATAGAGTGAAATGTTTTTTTCTGTCCTCGTTTATCAAACGTAATAATACGATTTTCCACTTTTCCAAGCATAAAACGTTCCCAATTATTGTCAATCAAACCATTCGATTCAGACCTTGGTCGTCAGTAAAAGATGTCCATGGTATACACATAGTATATCTCTTGGCATAGTTTGTTTTTTTGTAATGATTTCGTACGATTTGCCGATTGATCTACGAATTGTAAAGCGTTTGACGTGAATGGACATTGAGGAGGGCGGACAATTGGACGTGGGACTGACTGTCGATATTTCCAGGAACTTTTATCGCAAGCTATTGTAGTGGGTCTCGAATTGACAATCGTAAAAATGACATGAGCGTACCAAAGGAGGGAAACTAGGTGCAATATTGAAGTAGTATTGAATTTGACTTAAATTTGGCTTTAAGTTAGATCAAATTTGAATATCTATCTTTATATATAAAAATGAATTTCCGAAATGTTTGTACGCGTATAACTTTAGAACGGTTGAACCGATTTTACTGATTCCTTGTTTATTATGTTTGTAATTTTAAGGACAAGGTTTGTGTGGAAGAAACTTTCTGGTATACCATCGAGAAAGTCGAAAATTTAGATAGAATTTTTGTATGAAATCTTAATGCAAAATGTGACGTCATATCTGTTGTTGTAAGTTTTCATAGCAACAACGAATTCTACGTTAAATATTAGTAGTAATTTTTTGTAGATAAGAATTGAATTGAAATCAACATTTAAGTGTGTTAATGGTAATTATCTAATCTTTGGTTCAATGGAATAACCAGGAAATCCATTGCAGTGAATATGATTTCATTCTTAAAAATAAATATCCAAGTTCTAAAATGACACCCATAATAATAAAAAAGTGGGTGCATGTACTTATGTACGCGCGTGTAAAGTAATACTTCTTTGGCATCATTAAAATTAGTTTTTATTAATTGTGTACAAATAATTAATTGAAATAAAATATTAAAAGGACTAGAAAAGGATAGTCAACAAAGTCAATAAAGTTCAATTTAAATTTGAAAAAAAAAACTAAATAAATATTTATTTTTTTACATTAAGTGTAACATAAATTCTCTCTTTATTCGAAAGTTATTTTTAAATTATGTTCACTGTCATAACATCTTCCGGTAATGACTAAATCGGAACTTCAGTTATCAGTAGTTTATCATAACTAAAATATGATACGATGGGGTGGACACTTTCACGAGAGTTGCGGTTCTTTTGAATTTTAGTACGGCGCGTTGAACAGAGATGGCGGGGCAATGTCCAAAATGCCTTTAAGCATTACGAACTTGCGCTGTGATGATAAAGAGGACCGATACTAACGCCTGTGAGAACAACGCACTGTACTAATAGCCTAAAAGTAAACTGACGTTTAACACGTTTTGCCGAGTCACCGTTTGTGAAGGAAATTTGTATTTTTATGACTATTTTTTGGCAGAAATACTGTGAAAAACTATGGTTTACAATGAAAATAAAATCCAAAGAAAGCTGCAAGACGTTTATAAAATTTGTCAGGATCATTTTTCTGGTTAACAATTCATGCATGCCATGAAAATGAGGCTCCATAGAAATTGGGAAATAAAGTAAGTAGCTACTTGTCAAAGTAAATGTCTTAATCTTATTCATATCTTGTGTTACTAAATTATTATTCTAAGATATATGAATCATTTCAGAATCCCAGATTTCGTTATAACCAAGAATATGCATGAAATGCAGACATCATTTTCATCACTAAACTTCAAATAGTATGATAACAGCTACTGCAAAATTCGAAAAAAGTAATAACTTAATTATTCATTATATGTGTCATTTGTATATATAAATATTTTCTAAATAAAATATTAAAAAAAATATAAAAATAATTAATTATTTTTAATTTATATGTTAAATTAAATAAAAAAATAAAACAAAAATTCAAATTAAGCGCGCCTCGTTAAAAAAACCGAGTGGTTTTGCGGCCAACTTCATCATGTTAATTTTGTATCTCAGTGTATCTCATCATTTTTTCATAACGCGTCTAAAAAAGTATAACTTCAAAACCAAAGTATACAGTTCTACTTAAGTGATTCTGATCAGAAGAAGTTTGACTTTGAGAGGTGAAACCGTTAGGATTTCGATTTATAGAGGGAAAAATACATAAAGTTACATAGGGATGAATTGGATCAAAAAAAAATTTTAACTCATACACCCAGCGTATAGAGGAAGTTTAAAGTATGTCAAACGTAAATTAGGGGTAGTAATCCACTGAAAGATGACTGAACTACAAAAAGTGAGATTTCTAGGAGGTGAAAATACGAAGATATTTATCACCTTGAAAAATTTACAATTCCTAAGGAATAACTTTGTGAAAATGACTTTTTCATATTTTGCTATGATGGTTTCTATTAATCAATCAGTTTAATTTAGCTATGACCAGCAAAGCGGGCGGGTATCAGTCTATATATATATATATATATATATATATAAATGAATCGCCGAAATGTTGTACGTGCATAACTTTAGAAAGACTGAACCGATTTGACTGATTCCTTTTTTATTGTATTTTTAATTTTTAGGACAAAATTTGTGTGGAAGAAACTTTCTGGTATACCATCGAAAACCATTAACGCACTTAAATTTTAATTTCAATTCAATTCTTGTCTACAAAATATTACTATTTAACGTGGAATTCGTTGTTGCTATGAAAATTTAAAACAACAGATATGACGTCACATTTTGCATTAAGAGGCGGGTATCAGTTAGTTTATAATAAAAACTTAGGATTTCAATTAAAATTTTATACTGACAGAATATTTCCTTAAAATGTTTTGCTCCTCTTGATCAAAACCGGGAGACGCCCATGAAAATAGCTACACGAAATCAGGAGGATACAACATAATTCCATACGGAGACCATGTAACGATGGTGTTATTTACATTTATGCAAATCAAAGGGAAAAAATTTCATCATAAAATCTCATAAATTCGGAAATGTTTACACAGAAATTTCGTGCATGTTCTCGTGCATGTCTAGACATGTGTTTACGAGGCAGGATATATATTGATAGCGTTCAAGGAAGATACAGGATAATCCGGTCATAAAACAACATTATATTGTATCTTTATCAACTGACAGCTACGGCCAATGTAATTTGACATGGAACGAGACAAAAATTGCATATATCGAATTCAGAATCGAGGGATCACGAGAGAAGCTTGCATAAGATGTGGAAGCTGGAAATAGGGACACGGGAATATATCGATTCGAGGCACAACGAGAAAATCTCAATAGCTGTACGCTTCTTTATCACGTTGAATCTATTACGGTCAATATTCGCATATAAACATTATAGAAGTTGAATTATCGTAGCTTTAGCCATACTTTGCCAATTATTTGAATTGCCCCAGGTTGTTACAATATAATTACTTCTTTTTAATGGTATAAATGTAATGAAAAACCGAGAAATTAAAGCTTCAATAATCATGTGTAGACACAATACAGAAGATATCCAATAAAGAAAAAATATTGATATTTGAAAAATTTAATTAAATTTATGTTATTTAAAACTTGATCATATTTTTACTCTATTCCAAAGAATAAAGGCAAGGAGTGCGTGATATAAAAATATGGTTTATAAATCTTTTTATTGTGGTTTTTAAGAGATTATAATTTTTAGCATTTGATGTTAAAAATAGTTTTTACTATATATCTCTTTTAAGAGGAGAAACTTGAGTGTTAATGTTTTGATGAATAATTCATATCACTTCATTATACAGGTTTCTTGCATCAAGTGTATTGCTTCATTAACAATAAAACACGATGCATCGATGTACTGACGAAAACGTACATCGTATACATTTATATTCGCTTTTGAAAGTGTCTAATTATTGAGTTGGATGACAAATTTATGCATGAAAAATTTTAATTTAGTACATAGTCATAGGATATTATTTCATTTAATGTTCATATTAAAATAATAATCAATCATCAAAATCGTTATTTGTTACTGCAACTTTATTTTTGCTCGTTTAATAATAAAAGTATAAAATTGGAGTTTTGGACAAGTTAAATGTTTAAACAAACAAAGGATGGATTAAAGAATGAATAAAAATAGCAAACGATTTTTCAAGATTTTTTCCCTAGAAGACTTTTGAATTTATTGATATGAAAATTTAAACACATATTATGGTAACACTAAACTGTATTTTAACATTTTTGTTTTTGTAGATTGACTTGAATTGTCTTGACATAGACTATAGAGTATGCTCTAATATACAGCCTCGGACACTTAAAAAGTAGGTATTGCTCTCTTTAAGATTTACAAGTGGTTATAGGGTTCAGGTACACAAAAAAGCACATTTGTAATTATGACCTGTGTATCTTAATAAGATCTTATAAAATAATGTGCCTCAACCCTGGTAATAGGGTGATGGGGTGAAAACTGATTACTGTCGATTTTGTCTTATTGTAAATTTAGCTTCCGAAGTGTACCGTAAAGAATAAAATAACCTTACAATTTTTTTTTAAATTTTGTGTTCGTAATGTGGAATATTAATAAGCCAAAAAAGTCTCAGATATCTGCTGTTGATTCAGCAAAAATTCACAAGGTGAAAATTTAAGTAAAATTTCGAGATGTGCCGTCCGAAATTCTATCAGACATTTTACCAATTCGGGGTCATACGAATACCAAAAACGGAGTGGGCGAAAACGAATACTACCCCTAGAATTGAGAGAGAGAGAGAGAGAGAGATCACATCTCTAAGTATAAAAATTTAAATTTGCTAAAGAGCTATTTAATGACTACGGTGTTAAAATATCAGTAAGAACAGTGTGAAGGCGTTTATGCAAAGGTAACTTACATAGTAGAAGGGCTCGATGTAAGCCCTTTTTTAACCGACTTCAAAAAAAGGAGGAGGTTCTCAATTCGACTGTATTTTTTTTATGTTTGTTACCTCAGCATTTCCGGCTGGGTGAAGCGATTTTGATGATTCTTTTTTTATTTGAAAGCTGGTGCTTCCCGAATGGTCCCATTTTAATTTTAAGGAAATAATTTATATCTAAGAGGTTGAAAACTAAGGGATGAAATACTAACTTTTTATTGGATAGCTCGATTTTGAAAATTATTTTTTTATTTGAAAGCCAGTGCTTTTCGTGTGATTCCATTTTTATTTTAAAGAAATCGTTCACTTCTAAGGGGTTGAAAACTAAGGGATGAAATACTAATTTCTTATTGGATAGCTCGATTTTGATAATTATTTTTTTATTTGAAAGCTAGTTAGTGCTTCTCGTGTGTTCCCATTCTAATTTGACGAACATTTTTCACTTCTAAAGGGTTGAAAACTAAGGGATGAAATTTTAACTTCTTATTGGATAGCTCGATTTTGATAATTCCTTTTTTATTTCTAGAACACAACCTTAAATTAATCTCCTATTCATTTAAAAAAAAAGAACTCCACTCATAAAGGGTTAAAAATTAGAGATGAATTAATATTATAAATTTTTTCTGGCTAACCCGATTTTGATAATTTTGTTTCTATTACGTACAACGTACCTTTAAATTGTTCACATTGCAATTTGAAGAAAAAAATCCACCCCTTAAGGATGAAAATAGGGGATGAAATAGTGACATTTAACTGAATCATCAAATTTTGATACTTTTTTTTTTGTTGGAAAGAGTAATCCACTTAGTTTTGTTATTACATTTAAAAGCAAAGAATTTCAGTTCTTAAGAGCAAAAGGGGATGATGTAGTAACTTTTAATATTAAACGGCGCTGCCTCATATGAGCAGCGCGTTTAGAAGGTTTAACCATTTTCAAAAAAATAAAATCAGTTATCAAACTTCAAATCACTAAAACGCAAGAAATAAATAAATATTATAAAAAAATGAAAAACCGACTTCAAAATAAATAAAAAATCTTAAGCAAAAAATGCACTAAAAAGTAACAAAATAATGGCGTATCCTTGCAGTATCTACAACTTACAAATTATTAGGATGATACAATGTACAACTATTGTTATTTTTGGAGTTGGTGTCAGTCAAGAAAATAAATATTAATGGTAATTTGTAAAAATTGGAAAAAGGTTTAATTGATAATTGGTATTTTTTAGTTTAAAAGTCGCTAGATATTGTTACAGTTCGAGTATAATGTTTAAAAGTTCATTTGAAAAATAATTTTCATAAGGTATTCTCGTTTTTTGCTAAGTACCAATATAGTCGTATTTCCTTGGCTGACACCAACTGCAAAAATAACAATAGTTGTACATTGTATCATCCTAATAATTTGTAAGTTATAGATACTGCAAGGATACGCCATTATTTTGTTACTTTTTAGTGCATTTTTTGCTTAAAATTTTTTATTTATTTTGAAGTCGGTTTTTCATTTTTTTATAATATTTATTTATTCATCTGAGAAACAAAAGGAAATTCGGTATAAGAGGGCTAAAAGTATGAAAATTGGACGGAGAACGATTGGATGAAAGTTATTTGGTCAGATGAATCCAACATAGATGTAAGCCATTTTTATATATTTTCCAATACAATAATGTGATAATGATAATGCATCATTGGCGAAATAGCTTAATTCAAAACGTACCATTTTTTTCTTTTCTTTATTAGATATTTAAGCAACCTGGATACAGGTATATGCTAAGGAGGAAGGATGAAGAACACCACTCTGACTGTATACTGTCAAATACGGCGGGGGCGGCGTCATGATTCGCTGATGTATTTTCTTCAGGGGCGTCGGAGAAGTCCAATTATGCATGGGGCGAATGAATACCACATCATTTATGGGTATGTTAAATGTAGTTCTGGACCATCAATTTTATAATTATTTGAAGACGACGAAGCTGAATATTATTTCTAGCAGGATGGTGCTACTTTCCACGCTGCAAAGATGCCAATTGAAAATGTATGGCCTATGTTAAAGAAAAAGTTCTTAAAAATAAAATACCTTCTAAAAAAACATCGAAACAAGCGATTTTAAAAGAATGGAGCAGTATTTCACCAACCCTATGCCGAAAATTGGCATCCAGTATGCCCAATAGAATCAAAAGAGTTATTAAACCTAAGGGTGGATTCATCAAATACTAAATTTTGTGTTTAATATTTTTATTATAACGTTAATTTAATACAATAATGTTATTCATACCATTCCTCAACAAACCCTTTTCCTCCAATTAACGGATCGACCAAGGTGTCTTAAGCCTAGTACTCACTGGTACACGGAAAAAAATGTGTTGTAGTTTTAACAACATTCCTTGTTAATTTACTACATTAACGAGTATTATATAGGATGAGACCACGTGTGGTAACGTTTACCAGTTAAGTGTAATTAAAAAACTGTAGTATTATTTACAACACGAACTAGTAGTTGAATTTTTGACACTTGCATTTATTTGTCAAAATTATTGGTTATATTGTACGCGCCGCATGCGCAAACGCCAAAATTTGTTAATTGTACAACAACAAGCAGTTGTAACAGCTACATATATTTACTACACTATGGTAGTAAAAAATACTATACGTTAGAGCTGAATACAACACAGTGTGTTATCTAATGTTACATTTGTGGTTATAGTGAACACAAAATGCAGTAAAAATATTACAAGTTTAGTGTTGTAAATCTTAAACCATTATTTTTTCTATGTAGACATGTTGCTCGATTTTGGTCTCTGAGGCGCGTCTTAGGTTGTCTTCATAGAAATGTCTATAGACGAATCTTCGTCTAGGGCCTGTTTCGAGACCAAAAATCTCAGGTCTGATGTCTCTCGATTGGAATGGGAGACTTTAGGAGACAGCATGCAACGTTAGACATGTTACATAACATTTTGGTTGTATGGACGTGACTTTTATCTAGAGGCAAGCCGTGGCCAGCTCCTTTTATTTTGTTTGTTTATTGTTTTGATTTTATTTTGTCCTTCATAATGAAGATCAGACCGAGAAATTCAAATTGTAGTGTGGACGCTAGACGAGACAAAGAACAGTGTCTCTAAACGGTTTATAGACCGTGTCTATAGGCTTTCTCTAGACGGTCTCTAGATCGCGCAACAGTCTACTAGTGAGTACTAGGCTTTATAAATACCTATGCCCGCGGCTATATGTACTCGTACATTATAAAAATGATACGAAAATCGATTTTTTTTTTGGAAATTCTAACTGTATATAACTGTAAATTAAATTTTAAAATGTTTCTTATATAAAAAGTTTGCTCTAATTTGCTCTACGTTAAATGTGTTTTTGTATGCACTTTATAGCTATCTTAATCATTCAAATTCAAACAACTGAAATATAAAAGCATAATTTTTGATGCGCTCAAATTGAGTAAAATGAACGTTTAAGTATCGTAACTTAACAATATATAGAAATAAAAAATATTTAAAATGCATTTTAAAATCATATAAATTAACCAATTAAAGATAAATGGAGAAGTCCAAAGCGAAATTAATGGAATGGCATCAATAAATACCTCCTGTACTTTTAACAAGGGGAAGAAACACATTTGAAAGTCTTTTTTGAAAAAATAAAAAGGTATTGTTATTGTGTAGTTAGAGGATTATCAGTCGTAATATCCAATAAGCCGTGTTTTCAACCAAAAAATGTCCATCATCTTTCAAGTGTATATAAAACTTTAAAGCCAATATTTAAATTCAATTTTAACACACGATGAATTCCAAATTTAATATTGTGATCAACAACGAATAAGATTGTATGAAATAAAATTGAATTGAGACGTTTTTGTCTTTTTCCATTTCTAACCTTTCGTTTCGTGACGAGTTATGCTTTCTTACCTTTCCCCAAATCCTACCCACGCCTTTTAAGTCTTCAGGGATATACAGCGTGGCATACATTTACAAAAGGAAATTATTAGGTAAGTACTTTAAAAAAAGAAATGGAGATGACTGAAACAATATCCATTAAATAAGTGATACAATTTCATATTCAGAAAGGAATAGCAGAAAAAATATTTTATATATCAAAAATTGTATCTATCCAAACACATGAATATTGTAAAATATGTACTCAAATTTTTTTTTGCTTTTAACCTCACCGGGTAGATTGAAAAAAAAACACAAAGTACAATTAAAAAAATCAACAAACCAAATAAAAATTCAATGCAGTCGAGTACATTTTTAAAGAGCTCAAAGCTCTCTTGAACTGAAAAGCTGCTTTCATGCTGTTTTTTCACTAATTTATTATTCTAACAGAGCTCTTAAACAATCGTAAATAGAATCAAACTAGATAAACAGTACAATCATTTTCCCGTTTTTTTTTTCTTTTAATTAAATTACCATCAGTATAAAAAAATACCATTCTATTCCTGAAATCCAATCTAGAACTGGGATTATTCCCGTTAATAAGTTCTTATAACAACAATGCGGTTGTTGTCGTGGTGCGAGAAAACATAGACTGGTGTTCAAACAACAAAAAGCAACCAAGAGAAAATAATGATGAAGAATCAAAAGTTAATTTTCGAATTTATTTAATATATAATTATAAAAGACGCGGTTTTAAATGGTCTCTGGTATTTACCCTTGATTCAATGTTTATATTGAAAGCTACGATAAAATATGTCTCTGGGGAGTATAAATGAGATTTATTAGTCCCCTTATAAAAACTTTAGGTACTTGAGTGTAAATCGTGAATATTCGACAATGGAAAAAAGGCTAATATATGGTTGAAATCCAAATATAAGGTTGTATAAAATTTCATCTTTTCATCAATTTTATAATGAATGTAATGAAATTGGAACTTGATATACCTTTGAAAACATTGAATAAATGATTATTCGTCTTCGTTGCAAATAATTAATAATATAAATTACCGGATAAATCATGGGCGTACTCGGTTTTTGGTTTAGGGGAAAACAATGCTTTCTTATAAATTTCCATAAATCCAAACAAAAATATTATTTGAGGTCTTATTTGCTGTGCTTAATGATAAAAACTAATCAAAATACGATATACATTTGAGTGGGCCAAAAATTCGGAAAAGATATATAGAAAATATCATTCAAATTGGCAAAAATCTCATTGAGGCTCCTAGGTGTCCTGGAAGATATATAAGCAACCCCAGTCAACACAACAATTGTCACTAAGGACAGAAATGTCGCAACATTAATAAATTATAGTAGGATAAAACCCATTAGAAAAGGAAGAGAAAAAATAAAAATGAAAGAAAAAATAAATTACGGTTGATCCGAAGTGGAGCAGTGGTAAAGTGGGAGGGTTTTAAGGGTAGAGGGTTTATCTCGATTTCCGACAAAACTACAAGTTCTATGGAAAAAAAGTTAAGTAGCAAAGTTTTAGATAATAAGAAGATCTTCAACTTTTATAGTAACCCTTTTTTATCATAACCTCAAAATTTATGTGAAAAATTCCAATAACCAAGTTTTTGGTTTTGTATTTTTATCTTTTACAAAAAAAAATTTTTTTTTGTGAAATTTGGTAAAAATTTACCTTTTAATATCCCAAACACTTTGTAATTTTTTTGATTTAAAATATTTATTTTTTCATTTTATTTTGACTTAATATTGAAAAACCACCCTAATTTTCAATCGAAAATTCTCACGTCAAAATATCCACTTTTTTTAAAAAAGTCGGTTAACTTTTTGTTGGTTGAAATCTCTACTTTCTAATGGTGAAAAAAAAACTTCACTATATTTCCCAGAAAATGCAATAATTAAATGTAAATTTTATTTGTTGCGTTTTCTGGGAACATTGAACATTGTAATGCACATATTTTTTGCACCATCAGAAAGTAGAGATTTCAACGAACAAAAAGTAAACCGACTTTTTTAAAAAAGTAGATATTTTGACGTGAGAATTTTCGATTGAAAATTGGGATGCTTTTTCAATATTAAACCAAAATAAAATGAAAAAAATTAATTTTTTAAATCAAAAAAATTACAAAGTGTTTGGGACATTAAAAAGTAAGTGTTTTTCATTTTTTTTTATATAAAAATAAAAAACAAAAACTTGGTTATTGGAATTTTTCACATAAATTTTAAGGTTATGTGAAAAGAGTGTTAGTACAAAAGTTGTAGATCTTATTATTTACAACTTTGCTAAATCTTTTTTTTCTATAGGACTTGTAGTTTTGTCGGAAATCGAGATAAAGTGTTTCTACTCTTAAACTCCTACCCTTTTTCCCCTTCCCCACCTCAGATCGACCGGAATTTATTTTTCCCTTTATTTTTGTTATATTCTTTTCCTTTTCTAATGGGTGTGATCCTACTATAATTTTGTTTCACTTTTTACCATTTTCAAAGGCTTTAGTTCTGGTCTAATAGTTTAATTTCGAGTTTTGTTCCTGATTTTATTTTTGTGTAAAATCTGCCAAGCCATTGAGGTAAAAAAAAATTATCTTCACATATTTTTGTGGAAAATTGAATACCGTACCATAAAGGTGGATTAAAATGTTTTGTTGGATAAGCCGTTTCCATCTAATCATGGAAAAAATCATGGGATCATTAGATCTAAAGAATTTTATTTTTTCATTTACCTCAATCATGATTGACTTTTGAAGGATTAAATTTACAAAAAAATATTGCAAGACCTTTTCTGTAGAAAATTAAATTTTCTTTAAAAATCTGTATTGTTCTTTTTTAGACATGTTCAGTACTTACAAAAGTTTAAAGTTAAAAAGTTAATTAAAGTTAAAAAAAAATCAATTTTCAAGGCTTGATTACATGGAAATGTAATAAAGTAGTCTGAAGATTTTAAATTTTCAATTTTAGTAGGGGTTTCAATTATTTTTTAAAACATTTGATATATATATATATATTTTTTATGGTTTGTTTTATTTTGCTCTAATTAGTTGGTTATTTCGTGACATCTTGCCAACTGTATTACAGGTGGCTATAACAGGTGCTCTCTTTGATAGCCCTCCAGTAGTTACCAAAGCCAGGGCTCTCTAGGTTCAGTTTGTTCTTCACTTGTGCTGTTCCAAAATTTAGAATTTCGCACAGGTGTTCAACCATCAGCGGTTCTCCACATTCTCCACATGAGTGACAAAGAGATCAAGGTTCCCGCAAGAGAATGTACTTATGAGTCATCTTAGTGTGCCCGGTTTTATGACTAGTAAGGGCCACCTCCTCTTGTCCATATAGATCATCAAAGAACGTAAATTTTCCCACTTTTGGCTTTAGTTGCCGAAGATAATCAAAAGCCTAGTTCAATTCCTGCTGCCATTTTTAAAAATATTTTTTTTTTATTTCAATTGTCTGGAACAATTGAGGCAAAAATAAAATCAAGAATAAAAATTAAAATTAACGATGATAGACCTTTTAAAATTAATATTAAAGGCTCAAAGTTTCACGATATTTTTTTGTCATTCTGAATGATATCTTCAATTTATCTTTCAAAAGGAAATGATCGATTTTTTGATCCAGTTTTATTTTTTATCGCTATAAATATAAAACTTAGAATCTTTTCAAGCCCTTTCATTCAATCTCTTTCTATAAAAAGGGTGTTAAATTCAAAAACTACCCAGCATTATTTAAAACAGTCGAAAATAACGATTTTGTTATAAATATATGCATTTATAAATGATAAGCATATACAAAATCAACAGAAGAAATAAATTTAAAAGATTTCATCGCAATAAAAGCTAGGAAAATCCTACCTTAATCAAATAAAATACCTAGAAATATTTTATTATCAGGTTCCTAAACACCAGTTTTTTCTTTTAATAATTTATTTTCTTTTCACACGACGTTTCGTCAGTCTTATTCTGACCTCATCAGGTATCTTGAAAATAGTTATATTAAATATAATAAAAATATAATTTGAATATAAATTTTGTATTGTTAAATTTATATTATTCAAATTATATTTTTATTATATTTTATATAACTATTTTCAAGATACCTGATGAAGTCAGAATAAGACTGACGAAACGAAAAAAAAATTTAGCACAAATACCTAGAAATATTTACTAGCTAGATTAAGAACAGCCATACCATTTTACATATTCTGGGTAATAAATACCCAGGTAGTAATCCAAATAATTTGGTGGTCCACTATCAGTTTTTCATGTGATTATTCTATACTTCTTTCAACAGCATGACAAAATAATGAAAAAAATTGAGCATAGCCTCTTTTTAGCAAGAAATTGAGGAAGTGTCAAAAATGTCATTTAATTGTAAGCACTAAAATCCTTTAATTGATGCTAAGTATATCAAGCAAAAGCCAAAAAATATTTTATAACTTAATTTTTTTACTAAATGCGGTTCAATTTTCATACAATTAGCATTACATATTTTCGTATAGTTAAAATAAAAAAAAAATTAACTAATAAAATATTTTACTCTCATCTATAATAGAACTGCTTCTATAATGCTATTACTTAGTTCCATTTTGAATTTATCGATTCTTCTTTATAATCTGATGCAAATAACTAAGAAAAGTACTTTACGAGGACATTAATTATTCTCGCCGTGAAGACTTTCATTGTTTTGAAATACATTCTTACTTGAATTTCCAAGTATAACCCCCAACGCTAAAACGAGCTAAATATAAATCAAGATAAATAAGGTTAATTTTCACCAATTGATTTAATGGAAATAAAAAAAATCTTCACAACGATTTATATAAGCTCTAACAAGTTCGTATAAGTTGCTTCGATGTCGCTTAATCGAAACCTTACGTCGTCTTCTATTCGAATCACCCCACCCCCCGTACCATGTCTTCCCCATCAATACCATTTACTTATCAGAGCATTTCATTTATCGACCAGAGACATATAGTATGGAAGATATTATCGAATATTCGCTTGCATCAAGAAAATTCAACGACGCTTTTAATCTCCGGTCCACCTCCATCCACTTGCATATTAACTCATCCAACCATTTGATAATAATTAGAAAAGTTTACAAAATTGCCAATAATTTCATCATCATCGCGTGAAAATTGAAACAGAAGAAAATTAGATTAGCGCGGAACGAATGCCACATACATTTTGATATCACCTATCTTAATTAATACTCGGTATATTTAATTGAATCGTTCCATTCATGGGTGAATCAAAGAGAGCCAGACAAGAGTAGAAAACTGCACGGGAAAACTCGAATAACATTTTGAAAAATAAAGATTTTTGTTTTTTAGAAGAGTGGTAATCTAACACTGATTTGTGGCTCGATTTTTAGTTTTGGTACTATGATTGAAATATTTTGCGGGCATCATTTTAACGTTATTATTAAGTCGAATTGCCACACGGGAGTTGCAGGCTTATATGAACAAAATTCGGGCATAAGACCAAGTTAGTCAGGTTTACTTTGAGGATAAAGTCATGTAAACCCATGAAAGTCAACGAGCACAGTATCTCGAATGACATCGTCGTGAGGTACTTGGGCTTTCATCTGAATCGCCGCCTTAATTGGAAGATACATATAAACAAGAAGATTGCTCAGACCACAACACTCCATCGCAGGATCGCCTGGATGACAGGAAAAAGGTCTTCGTTGAACCTGTGAATCTGTTCTTCAAGGTGTTGCCCTACAAAGCGGTGCTCAGACCAACGGGGGTATATGGGACCCAGCTGTGGAACTTGGCAAGACCTAGCAACCCGGATATGGTTAGAAGATGTCCAAGTATAATCCTTTGATCATTTCTGGGAGTTGGCACATATGTAAGGAATGGCTTTATTCAACATGATCTGAGTGTTGAAGACGTCATGTGGTACATTAAAGAACAGACAGAAATAAATGTGGAAAGAGCAGAAATAGACCAGAGCTAAAGCCTTTGAAAATGGTAAAAATTAAAAAAAACCATAGTAGGGTGAAACCCATAAAAAAAGGAAGAGAATTTAACCAAAATGAAAAGAAAAATAAATAACAGTAGATGGTGGGGATGATGAGGTGGGGAAGTGGAAAAAAAGGGGGGAGTTAGGGTAGAAACGGTTTATCTCGATGTTCGACAAAACTACAAGTCCTATAGAAAAAGTTCAATAGCAAAGTTATAGGTAATAATAAGATCTATATCTTCTGTGCTAACACTTTTTTCACATAAACTCAAAATTCATATGAAAAATTCCAATATCCAAGTTTTTGGTTTTCTATTTTATCTTTTACAAAAAAACAAATAAGCCATGAAATTTGGTGAAAATTTAACTTTTTATGTCCCAAACAAAGTATAATTTTTTTGATTTAAAATCTTTATTTTTTCACCATATTTTGACTTAATTTTAAAAAAGCACTCTAATTTTTTATCGATAATTCTCACGTCAAAATATCTATGTTTTAAAAAAAGTCAGTTTGTATTTTGTTCGTTGAAATCTCTCCTTTCTGATGGTTCAAAAAAATATACATTACATTGTTAAATGTTCTCGGAAAATGCAACAATTAAAGTGTAAATTTTAATAAATTGTTCAAAGTTGTATTTGTACAATTGTATTATGTATTATACAATTTTGAGCAATTTATAAAAATGTACACTTTAATATCATTTTTTTACATCATTAGAAAGTAGAGACTTCAACGAACAACAAACCTACTGACTTTCTTAAAAAGTAGATATTTTGACGTGAGAATTTTCGATTGAAAATTAGGGTGCTTTTTCAATATTAAGTCAAAATACGGTGAAAAATAAATATTTTTAATCAAAAATATTATACTGTGTTTGGGATAAAAAGGAACCATAAAAAGGTAAATTTTCACCAAATTTCAAGAATTTTTTTTTTTTGTAAAAGATAAAAATAGAAAACCAAAAACTTGGTCATAGAAATTTTTCACATAAATTTTGAGATTATGTAAAAAACGTATTAGCACAGAAGTTGTAGATCTTCTTATTACCTACAACTTTTCTATTTAACTTTTTTCCATAGAACTTGAAGTTAGTTGCTTTACCCGAATTCCACCAAACTTGAAATTTAACATCTATATTACATTTAGTTGTAACCCAAAGCTTTTGGTTGAAATCGGTTGACTGAAAGTTTTACGTTTTTTAAGCTATTGAAAGTTTTTTTTTAAAACAGCTACAACGCTAGCTAATTCTTAAACTTATTTATGCCAAAAACTTTTAGTTAAAACTTTTTCTTTGGAAAATTCAAAAAAGGAGTATTGTTCTGTTAAGGGTCGAAGTTCGTATAAACATAGAGATTGTAAGCATTTAGTTCTATTTATATAGTAGCGCTTATAGTTCTTTAAACCAACAGCGAGTTTTATGAAAGAAAGTAATATGAAGTAATTGAATGTCAGTGTATGTTCAATACACTGGACAATTGGAATTGGAAAAATTGTTCCTTCGCGACTATGGTCAGAGAAGTCAGAGGACTATTTGTAATTTTGTTTTATTTTATAGTAGTTGGAATATTGCAGGCTAGGGACTGTACCACTGGTCCAGCTCCTACATAAAAAAAAATGCAAAATAAGTTAAGTCGAATACAAAAGTGTGTAGGTACAAGACGTTAAAAAGAACACCTCAACAAAAATAGTTTTTCTTCCTTCAACGAAATTCCGGATTGTTAAAGCTTAGTTTTTTCATAATAATAAATAATTAAAAAGTTCCAGTAAAACTTGCATACAAAGTAATGTAGTCCTCATTCATAGTAACTCAAGAAAAATCAACTTAAAGAATCGTTATTCTTCTCTCTAGTTAATGAAGAATTCACCAAGAATGAGACAATCGGGAATTCCCGACTAACTTCTTTTTGTCTTATAATTGCATTAAACAACAAAAAATAAGTTGTTTGAAGCCCAGAAAATAATAAAACGTTTGGATACAACGAATATTTTAATAAAATCAACTGAATAGAAATTGAATAATAAAAAGAAGTGTATCAGAAATTTAAATATTTCTCCATTGCCTTGAGAAATCTATAGAGAAAAGTTTACAATTCTAATTTTCTTCATTATTTTCAAATATTACTTTCCAAGTTTCTTTTTGCTTTGTAATGAATTGATAAACGAAAGCGAAATAAAACAGTTTCTTAAATTACGTTAACTTTACGACTCAAAGATTTCCGATTGATTTTCCAAGTGAAACTTTTACGTCTGTTAGGTGTATCCACCACGTATTATAATATCAAGGAAAAGACGATTGAGAGTTTTTCGGGAAAAATGAAAACTTTATTCCCATAACTGTTATTGTGTTGTTATTTGCCACCAAAGAACGTTCGCATAAGAAAACTTCAAAGTTCGAGTCCATTAAAACGTTGTACAAGTTTTCCATTTCAGTTTTTTTCCTTGGTTTTTTTGTCCGTCTATGTGATGAAAATCTCATTCATTTTAAATGAAAACAACGTTCAAAGTTTTTTTTTCTCCACGAATATTCTCTCATACCCCAATCGAAATCAGTCGATTTATGTAAATTTAAGATTGTTCTTTATATTTATTAGTTTTAGTTCCTTCTTGTCTCACATTTGATTTTTTTTTGGGTTTCAACATTATGGTTTTTATTAGTTTTTTTTTTTTTTGCTTTAACTTTTCTTTGAAAACTATTGTGAAAGAAGGATTGAAAGGCAGAAATTTCCGGCCGATTTAGTTTTGATTTAAAAGAATATGCACGATCTTTTTGTTCAGACAGATCTTCATTTTATTTACATATATCGGCGTCAAATTCAGATTTATTCTTTGAAAAAGGAAATAAATCAGTATGGAACATTCTTTTCTTAAGAAAAATGGGTGCGTGTACTTCTATACGCGCGTGTGAAGTTATACTTCTTTGGCATCTTTAAAAATTAGTTTATATTAATTGCGTACAAATAAATTTTAATCAAAATATGCAATTTAAATCACTACTGAATATAATTTATTCGTGGTGCAGACACTTTTACGAGATGTGCGGTTTTTTTCAATTTTAGTACGGCGCGTTGAAAAGAGACGGCGGGACAATGTCCAAAATGCATTTAAGCATCAAGGACTTGCGCTGTAATGATAAAATAGACCGATACTAATGCCTCTAAGAATGATACGACGTACTAATATCCTAAAATTATCTGACGTTTAACACGTTTTTCCAAGTCACCGTTTGTGTAGTAAAATTATATTTTTATAACTATTTACTGGCTGAAATACTGTAAAAAACTATGGTTTACAGTGAAAATAAAATCCAAAGAAAGCTGCAAGACGTTTATAAAAATTGTCAGGATCATTTTTCTGATTAACAATTCATGCATGATATGAAAACGAAGCTCCATTTAAATTGCGAAATAAAGAAATTAGCTACTTTTCAAAGAAAATGTCTTCATCTTATTCATGCCTTGTTGTACTAAATTACTATTCTAAGATTTTTGAATCATTTCAGAATCCCAGATTTTGTTATAACTAAGAATATGCATGGAATGCAGACGTCATTTTTACCAATAAACTCCAAATAGTATGTTAACAACTACTGCAAAATTTGAGAAAATTAATAAATTATTTATTAAAAACATATGTCATTTGTATATATAAATAATTTCTAAATAAAATATTAAAAATATATTTAAAGAATTAATTATTTATTGAGTTTATTTACGGTCGCCCTAACATCCAGGGTCATTGACGACCTCCATTACTACTGTTTTACATTTTATTGTAATTTACACATATGAAATTTGACTATAATTCATAACAAGATACTTATATTAAAAGAACAAGGAACATTTTTTTTTGTTTGTTATTAGCTAATGTTAAGTCCTAATCATAAGTCCTCATTAAATTTCCCCAAACAGTTTCATCATTTTGATGAATTCGAGAATCTTCAGGCTTAAATTAATTATTATTAATTTAAATATAAAAATAAATAAATAAGTAAGTAAATAAAACATAATTTCAAATTACGCGCGCCTAGTTAAAAAAACGAGCCAACTGCGGCCAACTTCATCAGGTTAATTTTGAGTCTTAGTGATGCGCGCGCATTTTAAAATTTCACTCTCATAATTTTTTCATAACGCGCCTAAAGAAGTATAACTTCAAAAATCTCTATATACCATCACGTTATTATCAATTAAACTGTGTTGCAGATCGATATTGGAACTCTATAAATAGATATTGAGATCGGAAAGAGAAGAAAATGACATGGTTCTAAAGCTTTGTATCAGACAGGAAGAAATGGACAGAGGAGGAATATTTCACGCTTGCCTCTCTCTCTCTCTCTCTTGTTTTATGTGTTTAAATATTAAACGCAAATAATCTCGCAATTGAACGACTTTGTAAACGAAACTTGGACGTGAAATGGACAATCGAGAGATTACAATGAAACGACGATGATGATGAGGAAAATAGGAAATTGATTTAAAGCTCACTCAAGCTGATATTGCTTGTATTTTAATCTTTTAATCTTCATGGTACTGATGGTGCTTATATGAATTAAATGTTAAGGTTAAAAGCTCAAAAAGTTTAAATAATATAGAATGTAATTACAATTGTTAAAAGTATTATCAAAATAAAGCCTTGAAAACTATTGAGCTGAAACATCTTAAAATATTTACGCTTGATTAGATATCAAATCCTCATTTTCCGGCTTTCCTCTTTTTCACGTACTTCTTCAATGATTTTGGTAGCAAGTAACGATGATAATGATAATTTGTGGGTGGAAAAAAATGATGTTGAAGGATATAAAAATTTTAAAACTTGGCCTTTCCCATCACAAAAACTTAGAAAAAATAAATTGATTGTTCTCGTTTTCATAGAAAAAAACGCTGGAAATTCTTATGTGAAACAAAACTTTTTTAAGCGTTTGTTCAATCAATCATTTGATTTTTTTTTCACATTTATCTATTTGTTTCCATGAGCTTTTCCGATTTTAGTGACTTATAAAATTTTCACGGGAAAATAGTCGTAAAATGTCCTACATTGTAATTTATCTGCGAAATAATTCATAAAAATAGATAAAGGAATGTTAAAACGCGAGCAGTGAAAAGCGAGAGAAGGAATCGTTTAAAAAATCGTTTGAATTCCTGATTTATTTTTTTTCCCTTTTGCTACAAAAAATGTGAATTATCCCATTTCTCGATAAATGAGATTTTCAGGCACGTGCAAGGTGAACTACAAACTAAGAGCTTCACGTTTTTCTTGTCTCTGTGAAAGATTTTATAGTCCGTTTAAAAATACTTTGCATCATTTATTTGTTACGAGGAATATTCAGATATTTCCGTCTTTCATAAAACTTTTTTCTGCTTGCTAATTGGAGCGTTTATAAACACATGGAAAAGTACATTAGATTATACTATTTATATACAAAACTGAAAGACTTTGAATGCACTAATCTCAGATTCTAAAATCTGTTACTTAACAAAAATTATTTTTTATCATCTCTGATAATTTTTACTAGGTTTTTTTTTTATTTACGAGTCATTTTAATTTCTTTTATTACTATAACATAGCTCAACATAGGCTCGTTTGAGAGCTCAAAGATGCAGTTACACTCGAGATTATCAAAAACAATCAGTTGTTGTTACAAAGTATCTCAAAGTGCATCGTAAAGCAACACGTAATAACTGTGCAAAATATCAATTTTTTAAATGGCACCCCCTAATTTTATTTGCCTTGTTTGGTTCTTCTAAAAATTTCCCATATTTTCATGATTCGTAGCCCTATAGCCAAGTGTAAGGATTTTCGAGTTATCGTTGAAAATAAGAAAGTTCTGGCCACCTATTGGCGCAGTGGCTAGAGCAGTAATTCTCTCCACTTTATGCGTCAAGTGGTCTGGGTTCGATTCCCGTTGAATCCTAGATTTAAGATCATAGACCTAAGATTAAAATTGACAAACAGAAATTTTCTGTGTTTAGATAGTCGTGATATGACCTAAGCTGTTAAAGCGACTTAAAACACCAAAAAAAAAAAAAAAAAAAAAAAAAAAAAAAAGAAAGTTCAACGTTACATCCGTAATTTATAACCGAGTTTTATGCTGTATGGCCAACTGTATGCCTAGTTGGCCATGTTTTCAGGTAGGATCCGAAGCTCCACTTTGTTCTAAGAGTTTTTAAGCGTTTTCAATTTTTTTCGAAAACGACTCAAACGATTTTTGAAGTTATACTTCTTTAGGCGCGTTATAAAAAAATGATGAGAGTAAAATTTTAAGATGCGCGCGCATTTTAAGATAAAAATTAACAAAATGAAGTTAGTCGCAAAACCACTGGGTCTTCTGGCGCGCGTAATTTGAATTTTTGTTGTATTTATTTTCTAATTTATTTATTTTAATATTTAAATTCAAAATAATAATAAATACAAATGACACATATTATTAATAAATAAATTATTAATTTCCTCGAATTTTGCAGTAGTTGTTATAAGTACTTTTTGAAGTTTAATGATGAAAATGACGTCTGCATTTCATGCATAGTCTTAGTTATCACGGAATCTGGGATTCTGAAATGATTCAACCATCTTAGAATAATAATTTAGTAACACAAGATATGAATAAGATTAAGACATTTACTTTGAAAAGTAGCTACTTACTTTATTTTGCAATTTTTATGAAGCTTTGTTTTTATGACATGCATGCATTGTTAACCAGAAAAATGATCCTGACAAATTTTATAAACGTTTTGCAGCTTTCTTTGGATATTATTTATTGATACAAATTAAAATATTATTCTCTTAATTTTATTTTTAATAATTATATCTTTAAATATATATATATATATATATATATATATATATATATATATATATATATATATATATATATATACATGGGTGGTTCAACAGCTATCGGAGGCGTTTTCATCTCAACGATAGTGACCTCTGCCGAAAATGCAGGGTGATCGAAGACGCAAATCATGTCTTTTTTCATTGCGAAAAGTGGAGACTGTTAATCGAGGCGACAAATAATGCAGTAGGCCATACATTAACTAGTGAAAACTGTGTGGACTACATGCTTATTAGTAAGGATACGTGGAACCTTGTAGACACCCTCGTGCGGAATATCATACAACTGAGGAGCAAGGAAGAAACAGAAACTGGTTGATCTGAGTACGAGTTCTCTTTTCCCGAAGTAATGCTCACGCGGTTCCAGGAAATGAGAAGTTAAGAGAGGAGGTTTTAGTCAGTAAGAGTCTGACACTACCCCTGGGTGTCCATGAGGATTTCCTCCTCTCATATAAAAAAAAAAAAAAAAAAAAAAAAATATATATATATATATATATATATATATATATTATTTTTATTAAACATTAAATTATAGTTTTTTAAAATTGATTATTTGAATAAAATTAATAAAAACTAATTTTTAATGATACCAAAGAAATATAACTTCTCACGCGCGCACATAAGTACACGCAACCACTTTTTTTTAAAAATCTTTCTATAGTTCTTAGACTTTTTGATGCCTACTACGTTTATTTAAAACTTTTTCCTGGGAAAATTCGAATAAGGACGGTTCAGGGGTGAAGGTTGCAAATTTGTATATACATATATCAGACCAGTGCTTTTAGCCTTTGAAAATGGTAAAAAGTGAAAAAAAATTATAGTAGGATGAAACCCATTGGAAAAGGAAGAGAATATAACAAAAGGGGGAAGTGGAAAAGGGGATGTTGTTAAGGGTAGGAACGGTTAATCTCGATTTCCGACAAAATTACAAGGCCCATAGAAAAAAGTTAAATGGCAAAGTTGTAAATAATAAGTAGATCTACAACTTTTGTGCTAACACTATTTTCACATAACCTCAAAATTTATATGAAAAATTTCAATAACCAAGTTTTTGGTTTTTAATTCTTATCTTTTACAAAAAAAAATTTTTTTACACAAAATTTGGTGAAAACTACCCTTTGAATGTCTAAATCACATTGAAGTTTTTTTATTTAAAATATTAATTTCTTCATCTTATAATGACTTAATATCGAAAAGGAACTCCAATTTTCAATCGAAACTTCTCCCGTCAAAACATCTGATTTTTTTTTTAAATCGGTGAGCTTTTTGTTCGTTGAAACCTAACCTCTACTTTTTAATAGTGCAAAAAATATATACATAACAATGCTAAATGTTCTCAGAAAATGCAATAATTAAAGTGTAAATTTTAATAAATTGTACGTAATACAATTGTACATAACACAATTTTGAGCAATTTATTAAAATTTATATTTTAATAATTGCATTTTCTGAGAACATTTAACATTGTAATATATATATTTTTGCATCATCAGAAAGTAGAGGTTTGAATGAACAAAAAGCTCTCCGACTGTTTAAAAAATCAGATGTTTTGACGTGAGAATTTTTAGTTGATAATTAGAGTGCTTTTTCGATCTTAAGTCAATATAAGGTGAAAAAATTAATATTTTAAATAAAAAATACAATTTGTTTAAGACATTGAAAGAAAAGTTTTAAACAAATTTCTAGTAATAGATAAAAATTAAAAACCAAAATTTGGTAATTTGAATTTTTCACATACAATTTGAGGTAATGTGAAGAAAGTGTTAGTACAAAAGTTGTAGATCTACTTACTATTTACAATTTTATCACTTAACTTTTTACAATGGAACTTGTAGTTTTGCCGAATATCGAGATAAACCTTTTCTCAACCTTACCCCCCACCCCTCTTTTTCCACTTTCCCACCTCAGGTCGACCATAATTTATTTTTTCTTTCATTTTTGTTATATTTTCTTCCTTTTCTAATGGGTTTCATCCTACTATATTTTTTTTGGATTCAAAAAATATTTACCCTGGTCTATATAGTATAGAGTGTATGCTAATAGTTCTGTTTATATGTATAGTTATAAAGTGCTTATATATTTCTTTTAACCAACAGCGAGTTTTAAAATTGAAAGTTAAAGAAAGTACTGTGACGCCTCGCAGCAGATATTTTAACTACGTGATCATCAATGACTCGGAGTTTAAATTAGAATTTCTAGATTTTCTCGTATAATTCTATTTTTTTCAGGAACGTTATTGTTTTTCTGATTCCTTCCTGTGTGTTCAGTCATTTTGTAATGGAGTTTGGGAGGTTTATTGATTTCTTTGAGAAAATTATGTCCCACACTGAAGCAAAAAATGTTTTACTAGGTTTTATCCGTTTAAAAATACCTTTTTAGCTTATTTCCAATTTTTTTCTTATAATACAAAAAAAAAAAAATTTTAAAAAGGCCATCGGTTTGATCAGACGTAAGTGAAAAGGATGAGTCAAGTATTTGTTCGTGAACGGTTATTGAACTACTTTTATCATCACTCAAAATATAAGAAAAATGCCAACCATTGCATTTTCTTGGTTAAGCTTGAAAAGCATGGAGCCTTTTTTTTCAAAGCCTCCTTTCACATGATGGACAAATTACCCCCTGTTTTTAATCGATAAATAATTACCAAGAAAAAAGTTTTATCTTTCACATTTTCACAAAACCGGATATCATTATAAATCCATTATATAAAAATATACAAATTCAAAATTATAAACTGCATCCGACACGAAACTCTGTCAGTACACCATGGTGAATGCATTTGTTGCATTTTTTATTTGCAATATGCATTATAATCGATTGGAAAGATACAACGTGAGAAAACGAGTTTTAATTTGCCTAGGATCTTGGCATAAAACTTGAGACAACTTTATAGAAATATATCACACTTTAAGAAAACGGCAATGTGCAACGAATAATGCATCTATGCTTGTATTATATTATTAATATTAAGCACACGTTCTTGCCTCGTTCCTCTATATTTACTCGAGATGGGATAGTTTTTGAGGCTTTTCTGTATGCAGAAAACTTTCCTCTATCAATTTTTAAACAAATTTCACTCGGATTAAACACGAATTGTTGGCTTGACTTGTTTATATTGTTTCATACCTTTTTCTTCGTTTCATAAATTTAACATTTTGGTCACATGGAATGGACTGTACAAGAAAGACAAAAAACCGGAATTGAAAAATAAAAATAAAAATAAAATATATAAAAGAGATACCTATCAAAATGTTTTAAAAAAATAATGAATTTCATACACAACATGGAAACAAAACAAAAAATGCTATTTTCATCCGGAAAATGGACAAACTCCAACGAACCAAAAAATAACAACCGCAAATGTGCAAATTTCATATCGATCCACCTTCCAAATACACAGCACTAGTTTTTCTAATGAAAAAAATATTTTTTTAAAGTCTTCATATTCTCATTTTCTTTGATCTGCCTCACATTGAATCAATTTTTTTTTTCGATTGTTAATAAGTTTTCCTTCTTCTTTTCCTTAAGTTTATTTTATTTTTTTCTTCTCTCAGTATATTTCAATATTCTTTGTTTTGTTTTACAAAGATGAAAATTCTCCCTACATCGTACGCTTCACTTCTACTCGATCTTTGATCGTTTATGCTTAATGAATAGATTTTCATCATTCGTCATCCAATTGTTCTTGGTTTGATTATGGCCATATTTCCTGCTCTCTATCGTTTTGTTATCTTAGAAGTTATGTTTTCCAACACATGCACGAGATGTGCATATAAAATGTATGTAAACTCCAGAGACAAATATTTCATTGCTTCACTCTGTAATTCTAAACAAGAAAATTATGAATTAAGAGTAATAACTGAGTGCATGAGTTGCAGGAAAAGGCATTAGGTAATGAAAATAGCATACATGAGCTTTTGAAAAATATAAATAGTTTTGAAGTTAAGTACTTTAATAAATTTATCTTAACAAAGTATAAAATAATTTTTCCGTAGTATTTTTTCTAGGTGATAAAAAATTGTGAGCTTTGTTTGTTTTAAAGTAGACGTAGGTACTTTCATACCACTTAATGTTACGTGTGACACTAAGAGCTTTTAAAAGATTACATTGGTAACAAAAAGCAAGAAAAGACTGTAGAAAATTGTCAATGTCAAGAGGCATAAAAATTATATTTAGTTAAATACATATATATAAGTAATCTAAACAATCATTAGATTTTAAATTGAGGGACGATGCATTTTTTTAATTTCACTATATTTTTATAAAAGCTTAATAAACAAAACAAAAAGGTTTAAACATGATGATGTATTTTACACAAATGTACATACCTACAAGGAAAAAAAGTGGTTGCGTGTACTTATGTACGCGCGTGAAAAGTTATACTTATTTGGTATCATTAAAAATTAGTTTTTATTAATTTTATTCAAATAATCAATTTTAAAAAACTGTAATTTAATATTTAATAATAATAATATATATATTCAAAGATATAATTATTAAAAATAAAATTAAAAGAATAATATTTTAATTTACATCAATAAATAATATCCAAAAAAAGCTGCAAGACGTTTATAAAATTTGTCAGGATCATTTTTCTGGTTAACAATTCATGCATGTCAGGAAAACAAAGCTTCATAGAAATTGCAAAATAAAGTAAGTAGCTGCTTGTCAAAGTAACTGTCTGAATCTTATTCATATCATATTATGTATTCTTATTATTCTAAGATAGTTGAATCATTTTAGAATCCCAGATTTCGTGGTAACTAAGAATATGCATGGAATGCAGACGTCATTTTCATCATTAAATTTCAAATAGTATAACAGCTACTGCAAAATTCGAGAAAAGTTATAAATATTTATTAATAATATGTGTCGTTTGTATTTATAATTATTTTTAATTTAAATATAAAAATAAATAAATTGGAAAATAAATACAACAAAAATTCCAAAAATTTAAATTTCGCGCGTCTATTTAAAAATACCGAGCCCATGGGAGGGACACTCTTACGAGACGTGAGGTGCCCCTGAATTTTAGTAAGGCGGGTCTAACACAGATGGCGAAACAATATTCAGTCGGTTAGGTAGATAAAATTTCTTCAAAGGAATTGTTCCTAACTTCCCGATTGATACCGAGGATTGGCGATGATCAAAAAAATTCGTTTTTATTTTACACTTCTGTCAAGTCCTTCCATAAAGTGCACGCGTTGGTATGTCATTTTAAGAAATAAAATGTTGATTGTGTGAATTAAAGTCATCGGAAACAAATTATGTATTTGTTTAAATTTATTTCAAGGAGCATAATCACGAAAAAAAGGATGATTGACTCATCATAAGTTAAGTAAAAAATATTTTATCTTACTAAATTATTTTTTCTAAGTTGGTTAAGTAATTTCATATTCCCAGATTTCGTGATAACCAAGATTATGAATGGAATACAGACGTCATTTTCATCACCAAACTCAATACCTCGATAACAACGAATAACAACTGCTGCGAAACTGGAGAAAAGTAGTAATCATTTTTTTATAATATTTACATTAATGCATTCATTGTAAAATCCCGATCCATTGCCCCTCTAACTAAATTAATCAGTTTATAATATTAATTTTGTTGTAGCAATTTAATTGTTATTATTTCTTATGTATTAGGTGTATTTATTTTTTTTAAATAAAATATTTAACATGTAATAAAAGAATTAATTATTTTAAATTTAAATATAGGTAATAAAAATGAATAAATAAATAAAAATTCAAATTACGTGCGCGTGGTTAAAAATTGCCGACACTAGCGCCCCTATGAATGAACCGCCTTACTAATAGCAAAAAAAGCACCGCAGTTTAACACGGAGTGTCCCTCCCGTGACCGAGCCGTTTGGCGGGCAACTTCATCTTGATAATTTGTAATGATAAAATAGAACGCTATAAATGCTTCTGAAACCGCGCCGCGATGCAGACGTCATTTTCGTCATTAAACTTCAAAAAGTACTTATAACAACTACTGTCAAATTTGAGAAAAGTAATAACTTATTTATTAATAATATGTGTCATTTGTATATATAATTATTTTTAATTTAAATATAAAAATAAATAAATAAGAAAATAGATACAACAAAAATTCAAATTACGCGCGCCATGAGTCTTTTGTAAAAGAATTATTTCAATCTCAAAGATTGGACATGATGTTCATTATCCAGGAAGATACATTTATCCTCTAGGAAAGCTGTGAAAAGAACTATTTGATGAACTATTCTCCACCTAGAAACGAAGTAAGAAATCAACGTATTGATATAAATGGTTGTATATTACTATTCTAGAAAAATGCATGAATCCTGAAGGATAGTAAACTAAAACAGAAATGTTTATTGGACATCTCTGTACATAAAACAGCATCGTTATTGGCTAATAGACATGCTGGAGATGAAACCATTGAAACATAAAATTTTAAAGTGTTATTGCTGAGAGAGAAATTGTGAACTCCACTAAAGAATAATTTTTTGAAAATATATTCAAAGCTTTTTTTAAGTCCTACTCCCAAATTATAAACTTTTCGAAATTTTAATATTGAATTTATGAATCTATATGGAATTGTCAAGAACCTTTAATTTTGATTTTTCTTAGTTTGTTCGCTCAAGTGTCAAAAATGCCTTAACCCGTAATGTTTAAAATAAGTTTTTTTATTTTTATACCATAAGTATTTAAAATTTTTTTTCTTCCTTTTTTGTAAAATACAATAAACAAGGAAGAAAAAAAACATTTAAAAAATTTAAGATATAAAAATAAAAACTCATTGAGTGAACGAATTAAGAAAAATCAAAATCAAAGGTTTTTCACATTTCCATGTAGATTCATAAATATTTGTTAATATTTGTTGAAAATATTTGTAATAAAATTCTCTGTAATTGTCTTACAGCTTGCAGTAGGGTGATTTTTTATTATCTTTTATCATAAAAAGAAGTTCTTTGTTCATTTGAACTGTTTATTTATATTGTTAAATTTTACGTGAATGAAGTCACAGGTAGAAACTTGTGATCAATGTGTCAAAACTCAAATATCGTTTCCATTTGAAACTGTATCTTTATAATGTTACTTGAAAAAAATGTGGTTCTTCTAAATGGTCTTCGAAAAATTTCTTAAGAATGATAACGAATGTTGTACGAATAAAAAGTTAGACCATAGCTTTGTTCGCGGGTCTCATTCTGAACCGATTGCAAATCAGTTCAAGACAGATTTAGGATTATCGCCAAGCGCCTGCACGCTTATGAACCGATTTAGAATTTTTTTCCGCGAACGACTGTAGAATTGCTCCGAACTAGACGAGGATTAACGAGAACACACGAAAATTGTTAATTGAATTGAACGTTGGCAGTGGTTGACAGCAAAACTGGACTTTGAACAAGCTACAATTTATCAAACTGCTCTTGAGTAAAAAAATTGAATTTTTTGTCCTAAAAAAATCCGAAAATCGCTAGAACTAATTCTGAATCGGTAACGAACGCATTTCTTGTGAAACGAGAACATTGGACCGTTACTCAGTTCATAGGTAATCCTAAATCTGTCTTGAACTGTATTCGTAATCGGTTCAGAATGAGACCCGCGAACAAAGCTCATGGCTTTCTATCATGACTTCACAGATCCATCAATAAAAATAGAATTAAAATAAAAATATCTGCAATTAAGAAAAAGCTATTTTCCAGAAAACGTAAACAGATTTTCAATCAATGGGCTACAATACCACAAACAGACAGAATAATTAAGTTTTATTTTTTTTTTTTTTTTTTTTTTTGGTAAAGCTTATGAAGTCACAGGTAACCATTAGTCCATTGGTAATAAGTTAAATCTAATACATGACAGTAAATACTTGTAATTCTAATAATTGTAAGTTCAAGCTATCAATCACAACAGTAATCGAAACTGATCCCTATTGATGCTATTATAGTTCAAATTTAATTGTTCCAATGTACATTATTATCAATCCAATTATTGAAGAGATTAATTTACAATGTAGACATTGAAACAGTTAGCATTTAGTAATTCAAATGCTAAACTCAATAAATTAAAAACTAATTTATACTATTGAGAAAATTTTAAGACTGTTACTCTTATATTAGTGTTTCAAGTAAAATCTACCTTTGATCAGTATATAACTAAAATAATAATAAATGTACTTTGTAACTAGGTAATAGAAATGTTGACTTGTAAAACCTCTGAGATTGCATCAATTAAAAGTTTGTCGATAGAGTGAAATTCTTGATCAAATTCATCGGGAAATAAAAGGTTACGGTTAAATTCAAACTAATTTAAATCTTAAAAAAGTGAACTTAATTGAATTAAAATTCTTGGAAAGCAAAAGAAAATGTGCAGCCGTTTTCATTATTGAAATCAGAGCTTTAAAACTTTAATTCTAATAGGATAGTACGTAAATAAGAAAGTATGAAGAAAGAAAAATGGCATTTGAATCATAATGAAAATACTGAAAATTGGAGATAAAAGTTGGTAAAATATTCTTATACGAAATACCTTTTTACTTTTTTTATTAGATTTTTGGGCTCTTTAAGATAAAAACTCTTAAGATGAAATATATCTAACACAAACTATTATTATGGTCCAACTAAATGTTTTTTTATACATTCTTTTCTTTTAAGACGAAAAAAAATCATTTCTCACGTAAAGAAAAAGTACAATAATTAAACAATCAGGTATCAGGCGTTTTGCTCCCTGGACAAAATATCCCCATGACAAAAATATTAGCGATAAAATATTTCATGCAATTTCAAAACCTCACAAGTTTCTAATAAAAAAGCACCCTTTTATAAATTTCGTCCATAAAATAGATTTTTATCTAAGATTTTATATTTAACTAGATGATACCCGCCCGCTTCGCAGAGCGTATCTAAATTAATCTGATTGAATAATTGAAAATTTTACCCAAAGTAAGAAATTAAGCTATTTTTACAAAAAAAGATAATTAGATATTTCTAGACCTTTATTTCATAGAAAGTTTATGAAAATCCGTTAAACTACTTTTCCAGGAACAGATATAAGCTATCTTATAGGTAGGATCTTTACGTTTTTTTGAATATTGTAAAATATTAGGAAAATGTTAAACCTTGAGAACCTTTCACACCAAATGTCATATGAAATCATTTATTAATTTTAGTAGAATGGATTAGTAACTATCCTTTAAGAAGTGTACCTTTTTTAGGATCAATAATATTTAATGTGTTATCTTAAGATCTGAGGTATCAGGTTTGGTTGCCTTAGGTTCATTATTCTAGGATATAGTATTAAGTCCATTATGTCTTATCGGCAAGTCAGCTATTTCCCAAAGTCCAAGATTAGACAACGAATTTTTATATATCTTGCTAAAATAAATTGAAAATTAAGAATACAGTTTTTTGGTAAAAAAACAACGTGATGGTCACATCTACGTTGCTATTTTCTCTTGAAAAATAAGTTGGGCTGAATTTCTTTTTGTTCTGGGGGCTCTGCCTAACGGCTTCACCTCTCTTAGTCAAACTCCTAATCGGGATCACTTAAGTCGAACTGTCTGTTTTTGTTATTTATTCTTACGGGTCTCATTTTTGAACAAAGATATTTATTTTTATGAATGAAATCATATTTTCTGCAGAGGATTTCCTTCTCGTCCCTCGACAATTCGAACGTTTACTCAGCCGAACTATTAGTTATATATTAACTACCCGTAAATGGATTTATCGTTTCTAGGAATTTAACCTATCGCTATACTTCTATAATGGTTATAATTTTCAAATTTGCAAACATTTATTTATAAGAATAACAAATTACATAGTTCAAAATAATATCATCTTTACGATATGATATGGTATAGGTACATTGTATCACAGCTGCCTGCCGATGTATGTTTTTCGTTGCGCAGTTTTTAAAGTATTAATTTTTTGCTCAGAAAATCAACATTTATTCGGAATAAAAATTATTTTATAGCACTTTTTGTAATACCTAATACTTGTAGTGAAAATCTCGTCCAAATCGGACTAGCAGTTTTCAAATTTGCCAGGAACAAACAAACAGACAGGGAAAACTATTCGAAATAAAAAGTAGCCTATAATGTAAGTTAATAATAATTAATAACTTTTTGTGAAAATTCCATTGAAATCGGCTCAGCTGTTTTCAAGTTTACCCTGGACAAACCCTGTTATTACCCTGTTTTTTTTGTGGAAAATTACAATGTAAATAGCATTTATTTTTTTTGTATTAAATATATAAAAATGTAGGCAATAAAGAGTATTCAACAAAACACCTTACATTTTTAGATTAGATAAAAATCTTAGCTGGGAAAAATGATTCCGTTTTTCGTTCTCTCGCGCAGGAGAGATGGAACGTTTTTATTATATAGGTATTCAAGTAGTAAAAATCTTCAATCTTATTAGTGGTATAGATAATTTTTAGTAAAAAAGTGTTAAATTGACCCCCAATTATTAATTGAAATATTGTTAAATTAACCCCTATATGTTCATGTTAAATCCGCAAAAACTGTGTTAATTAATGCCAAAGAGATCCAAGGCCAGAAATCATAGCCATTGTTCGTTTACCCGATTTTCATTCATTGACCGCATGTGCATTTCTTGACACCGCGAAGTTTTACACAACAAAACCAAATGTTTTAACATCAATATTATGCTGCAAATACGATTTGCGGTCATTTTATGAGGGCTTTTTGTCTGAGGATATTTTGTCTGGGGATTAAAACGCATGGAACCCATACAATAGGGTCCACTTTCCATTGTTAGTTTTAAATTACCACCCATCTTCACTTCACTAGCGACATTGAATTAGAACCACTTACATATATTTTTAAATTCGTTGAAAATTAGATTAAAAGTTGGTCTTAACACAGTAAATCGTACTTAAAAAAATAGTTAAAGAAGATGAAATAATTTCAGTTATCTTAATTATAACCATAATTTTTACTATAATTGAACAATAAAGACTTAAAGCAATAACAATCGCAAACTCTTCATGAAACAACCCTTAAGCTTGTAGAGTTAAGAAAAAATATACGAGTAAATGACCTTATTCAATGGCTAGATTACAACAACAAATAGATACATTGTCCTTGTTAAAATTGCTCTTGTATTAAATTTAATTTTTTGTTTTGAGACAAAAATCGTTTAGTACCAAAAAAAATGTTCAACTGCTTAAGTTTCACAATGACCATATATTTTTTTGAACGTTTAAATTAATTAATTTAACTCAAACTGCAATTTGTTCCAACAAAAACGATTTGTAGTGTTGACCAATAACAATAAAAGATACATTACTCGATATGAATTTATAATATGGCTTCTAAAGATTGGTTTGGTCACTACGACTGCATGTTTCTCTTATTATAATTAGTAGGTAAGTCGTGTTCAAAGAACATTTAATTTAAATTAAATTGTTCCCTCTTCAGTCCAAATGACATCAAAGACAAACCAAATAGTGGTTGCAATATATGATATCAAATTATGGTTGCAAGTCATCTATTTGTATTTGTTATTAATTTTAACATTACGACTCTCAAACTTCCTGTTGCCGGTTTTATAATTTGTATAATTTATAATTTTCTATGTCAATAACACGAAAACTTTAATTAAAATAATTTAAGAAAGTAATTTTTCATAAAAGTATATTGGAGAAAATTTCATGAATAAAAGGAGAAAAAGTTTAACTAGAAAAGTTGTCAACAATATAGACAAATTTGATAGGTGATAAAAATCAGTTGGTAATGAAGTTGTTACAAGTAATTGAAATAAGAAATAAAACAAGATTTTTATCAAATCAATCAACGTTATTTCTTTGAATACTTTATCTTCACATATTTTCTCGATAGGACTTTCCAGATTTTCACAGTAATGACTCGGAAAGTGAAACAATTTAAACGTGCTTGGGATCTGTCAAAAACATTTTTATCTTCATCATTTTTAGTTTTTCCAATATGTACTTGCAAACATTTGATTTTGAAGATAGTATATAAATAACATGTTATAAAAACAAAAAGTAAGAGAACACCCAACTGGTGGAAAATCAATAAATCACAGTTTTTTAAGAAAAATGAGACATAGCCGTGATTGTCCAATATTAAGATGGGACAAAAACAGAAGTATGAGAAAATAAATTGATGACATTGCGTCCTTCGACGTTTATTTGGGCTCAATTAAGTTCAATGAAAACGTGATCAAGATATATCAGCGTAGATAATTGAAAAGTGCGAGTTTGATAAGAAAAATCTTATCCTCAATTTGGGATTGTTTTTAGGGTTCCTCATCTCTAAGAGGAAAAACGGGATTCATAATATTAATGTGTTGTTGTGTATTCGTCTGTTGAGGCTGTTTTCTTTAAGGGGCTATATGAACTTAGAATTTTCATAATATTAATTTTTCAATAACACTTTTGTAATGCACAAAATTTAGTATACACCCAGAAATTTGAGGTCAATCCGGTGATTATTTTCAAAGTTCCACGCAAATTTGTGAAGACCGTTTACGCTCGATGTAAAATGTTTTAGAAACTTTAAACAGGTTTTATTCAAAACTGTGATTTAAAATTCGGTGACTAAGATTTTCTAGAAACCAATTGGTCTTGTAATGGTGGGGGTGGTTACCCATTATTCCAGGCCAGCACTGGCCCCGAACAAATCAAATTGCTTAAGGTTATAATGAATTTTCGCCAGGACACCTGCGAGAGACAATAACTGCAAGTCGGAATTTCCAGTCGCCACAGTCTCAAATCTTAACCAAGCTTTATAAGTAAATTTTTTAGTAAAGAGCCGAAATTTTTTCTCGTTGATAAATATTTTTCTTTGTAGAAACAGTTTTAGGTTAAAATTTTGATCAAAAATCGAAAAGCCGACATTTTTTCCAAAAATTTTATTTATTATATCCTATATTAAACATTATGTTAACGAAATAAGATTGAATTTTACATTTTAAATGATCCAGTCGAGAGATATTGTGCTCAACGTAAGATGTTATTTTTAAGAAGAGCTTTTGGAGATCAGCTGTTGCAACTTTCAAAACTATTATTTTAACAAACATTAATGTACAATTAAAAATTAATTAAGTGAATTTCGTTTGTAATATACTTTGACACATTTTAGAAAAGACAACCCTAAAAAACTGCCCCAAGTGTGAAAATGAATTAACAGTGACCCATGCAAACAGTGAGTGCCTCTTATTAGTGCACCAATCAACCCTAGTGAACTTAAAAAAAAAACCCTGAACAAAAAGACAATGAATCTCGAAGACATTAGGAATTCATTGCGGCTCCTGGGTGCCCTGGAGAATATATAAGCCAACCCAGTCAACACAACAATTGTCGCTAAGGACAGAAATGTTAACACGACATTAAAGAACCAGTAAAAAAAAAATTAAAATTCTTCTCAGAAAAATTTCTTAAAAATTTGGTTTTTTGGGCTTCCTGACTAAAAGTAACGACAGGTAGACATCAAAAAAACTTTTTGGTAACCCAAATAAACAAATTGAGGACGAAGAAAAATGTCAACAAGATGGGTAGAAAATATACAAAGACAAAAGTTTTAGTACCCAAATCTCAGAAAAGAGGGAAATGGAAAAGTTTAGGAAAGACCATTCAGGAGTGGTTGGAAAATAGTTCATAAAAAAAATTATAGCAAATATCCACTTTTAGTAATGCTTAACCAATTATAAATAATACATAACATAACTTCAGCTGACTAAAGACTTTAGTATATATAGGTAAGTCTTATAAAATTAAAATTATGGGTCGAATCCTCATTACAAACATTTTTATTTTCAAAAAATATTTCCAAATCATTAGTAAACATTAAACTTACACAGTAAAAAACCGGTGTAAGTAGATACGTTGTTCGGTGTTAAAATTTCCGGTGTTAAATTCAACACCGAAACCGGTGTGACAGTAACACCGTTAGCGGTGTTATTATATTTTGTCGGTGTTCAAACGGTGTCATAAATCTTCCGGTGTTGAATACATTTTAACTAAGATAATTTTTATAATTAAACGCTATATGTTTAACAATTAGAAAAAAATAATTTTTAAAAAAGTAAAAAATAAGTTTATTTTTTATTATTATTAAAATTCAAAAATTCAACACCAAATTTTTAACACCGCAAATGAGCATTTTAACACCGGTGTTTTAACCAGCGGTATTAAAACAAGTCCATTTTAACGCCGCTTTTTATACTGTGTAAAAGTATTTTTTTTATAGAGTATTATTAACATTAATGTCTTCTAACCGATTAAAAAATCGATCATCATTTTAGGTTGAAACAATTTTCCTATTGTTTGTATTAGTATTTAATTTGAATTAATATAGAAACAATTCTCAAACCTACCATGTAATGATTCTTTCCTCCAACATTAGCCGTTATATTAATAGGCTATAAATAAGAACCTATTGAATAAAGTGAACAATAAGGTATTTCAAATTTCCGTGGTTGCTTGTTGTGCTATTCAGATGAAGTCGATTTGCATTTGACAAGTTTAGTTTTTTTGATTTGATATAAGCAACATCACATTGTCAACATCTAATCACCAACATCTTATTCATATGCAGCTAAAGTGTATGCCAGCTTGTCGCCAAGAGCTTATTGGTTTCTTGCGTAACTGTGCCAGCCAATGGAGTGAAGTTGCCACAGAATTCAAATAGTCTATATACACTGATATCATGCATGCAATTATCAGTTAATTTCAATTTCCAATACAAAAAAAATTGATAATAATTAAAAATTTATAATATCTAGAATAGCAGTCAATTCTGTTGACTGCCAGACTTTTACTTGTTTTATTAGGTTTGTTCGCGGATCTGATACTGAACCGATAATGAATCAATCCAAGTGGATTTAATCGCCAAACGCCTACACGCTTGTAAACTGATAAGGGGTTATTTTCCCGTGAACGAATTTGAAAATGTTCGGAAGTAAGACGAGGATTAACAAGAACCCACAAAAACTGTTAATTGAATTTAACGTTGACAGCGAAACTGGACTTTGAACAAGCCCCAATTTATCAATCGTAACCGATTCAAAATTGGTTTTTTTTTAGGACGAAAAGTTCGATTCCTTTACGCATGCGCAGTTTTATAAAATGTGGCTTATTTTTCTATCCTTTATAACTTTATATAACGTTAAATTCAATTAATAATTTTCATGGGTTCTCGTTAATCCTCGTCTTACTTTCGAAAATTTTCATACTCGTTTACGGAAAAATAACCCTTAATCAATTCATAAGCGTGTATACGTTTGGCGATTATCCTAAATCCACTTAGATTGATTCGTTATCGGTTCAGGATCAGATCCGCGAACAAACCTATTATATTTGCAGAAAGAGAGTGCGATAAAATTACATATTGGAATAGTTTAAATGTTCACAAGTCTAAAAGTATTGTAAATATTCTAGTAACGATGTATTACGGTTCAATACAAGATAAATTTTTTTTACTAAAAATTATTAAACACTAAAGTACAATTTAAGAAAACCAAATAAACAAAATGTCACGCTTAAACTGGTAAAGAACTCTACGAGTACAAATCAATCTTGCACTTGTTCGTTTTTTTTTTTTTTCACCTGATATAATAACTTTCATTCTTAATAGAGATAATACAAAAGTTTTATTTGGTAGAATAAAAATTGACAACTATAAAGCCAAGTTAAAAAAGAAAACTTTTCTTTTATGGCAAATTGGAAACAAGTTTCGTATATCTTTATGTTCAATCGCCAGTCAATTTTCCCCCAAGTCAAAAAAGAGAAAAATCCAATCAAACTAACCAACATTTATATTATACATCCAGAGGTCTGATTGCATAAATTAGAACCGGAGATAAAACTCGGTTTTCCCTTTTTCATAAATAACTAATTAATTAATTCTCGTGATTGTTGACCTTTTCTCCTCATTTCCAATAAGCAATAAATTTTTTTGATAGTCAATCACATTTTGCAACAGCTTCCATATATTACATTGTGATCAAAACATACGATCTTCCTGTACCATTAGCTGGCATTTCGATTTTTTTTAGTTCTTTGGATTTATTTCAACGATCGTGAAACCAGCACGAATTAAGCTCAAAAGCTCATTCCACGAATGAAATATCTCTTCCCGGAAATGGGTCCCCCGGGGACCTCATATTCGTCCTCCTAATTCTCACGGTTTAATTTCAAATTCGCATACGACTTGAGATGTTGGAAACGAGCTACAAGCTCGACTGATTTAAAACGAGCATAAGGTTAGTAAAAAATTTATGGTTGAACATAATTCTTATACGATAAAAGATGTTTCACTTGGGTTTCAGTCACCTACAGGTTATATCGAACAAAATTAAGTTTAAACAACTTGATATTGCATCCTCAATTTTTTTTTTAATGAAAATTATGCCTGTTTGCATTACTCTCAATTACAAAGAATAAACATAATAATTTATGTTTATTACTTTCCCATTTTCAAATGAACTTGTATCCCCCTCATTTATACGCTTTTTATTGCGTTTCTATGTACAAATACGTTTTTAAAAAAACAAAATTTTAATTGCTTTTTTTCCAATTTAATCGTTCGTATTCCAAGATTTATTTCAAATGAAATAATTAACGATCAAAAAAAGTCATTGTCAAACATCGTAAAGCCAGTACCAAAATTTAATATATAGATGCCATATATTTACATATTCACCATTCATGCCATGAGTTATGCTTCCTTTATTCCCCAGGAGGCAGAAAAGCTTGTCAATGTTCATAATATTAACATGGCTTGATCTGCATGAAGACAAAGCTGATTTGAATTAATTCGGAATATTATCAAGATGAAGACATTTTTAATAATGTACGTGTTCTTAAAAGTTGAAAATTTATGAAAAACTTGTAGATTCTCGCTATATTAACGTTATGATCACACGAAGAGTATTTTGTTGTGAAGACACGTTTATTTTTATCATCAACACCATCAACAACATGAACATTACATATAACTAAAGTCTGTAAAAAGCTTTTAACATAATTAACCATCGTGGACAGTAAAAATGGGGATTATTTTCATTTCAATTCGTTTCATGTCGTGAAAATTAAAGGAAAATATGTTTTAATTTTATGTGACCATTTTAACGGTTGAGAAGGTGAATCAATGAAGTGGATTTGAAACGGAAATTAGATTAAATATACTAGAAATTAATACATACCGATTAATTTTTGAGTATAACGTTAATTTTTATGAAAGTTACATCGAAAAAATTAACAACTGATTTTTAAAGTTTCTATGTTTAACTATGCATTTTATTGAAATTAAAACGGTTATCTTGTGATTTTCTTACGATTAAAAACTAACTTAAAAGGATAAGATTTAAATTTTAACTTATGATTTCATGATTGATTTTTTGCACTTTTTTTGGAATTTTTTTATTTTTTATTTTTAAGTTAGTTTTCTACGATTGACGAACGCGTTGAAAATTGCATGGTGCACGTTGGCGAAAATGACACCTACACACATAGACGTCGCGACGCTTACTGACGCCGCGCTATATTACGCCACCTGGGGATGAATCTGACTCAGTTTCCCAGATAATAATGTTTGTAGTTCGGGACTTCTGCGCGCAACATTTTTCAAAAGTAAGTTACCGAGGAACCGTAATAACTTTTATTGGTCAGAATAAAATGCATCTCTCGAATGTGAAGAACTCTAAGTTTCAACTTGAATTTATTTGTTTTTACGAAATTGACTTCAAGGATAATTTAAAATTATTCTAAGAAATTGTAAGAATTGGTACAATTTTAAATTTAGTTTTACATTACATCATTGCATCGTTTTTCCAAACAAAGAACCATAGTTATTTTTATTGGTCAAGGCAATAGAGAATTTAAAGTTTTATCTTTCGTTTTGATTGCTTTTTAAGTTAAAAAAACTATAATTATATGCCTTTAAAATGTAGTAAATTGAATGCAATTTTCGATTTGCAATGAATCTAGAAGTAATAATTTTTCCTTATGAAAACCATTACCAAAAACCAATTCAAATTATGTTGGTCAAGACAAAATTAATTTTTTGATTGAAAAGCTCAAAGTTGAAACAGGAAAATCATTGTTTGTTTAAAAAAAAAATTGATTCTTTTAAAAAATTAAAATCAAAAAATTTTTAATCCAAAAAATGTTTGAATTAATTGTAAGTATGGATTTTTATTTAGTACTACGTTAAAATTTGCATCTTATCTAGAATTTACTCTGTACCTTGCTTTTAAAAGGGCCAATGTCCATTTTTACAATTCCTGGAAAATGCCAAATTAAATGCACACTGTCCTTTTTTGCACCAACTTTGTTAGGTTTCTGTTACTCAAAGTGTATTTATTCCAGGACATTAGCCCTTTTTGCTCTAACAGTCCTTCATATATGGAGAACATTTGTTTTATAAACACGATTTTTCTAATTTTGGACATTGGCCTTTTTAGAATCAAGGTACAGAAAAAAAGTGGTTGCGTATACTTATGTACGCGCGTGAGAAGTTATACTTCTTTGGTATCATTAAAAATTAGTTTTTATTAATTTTATTCAAATAATCAATTTTAAAAAACTGTAATTTAATATTTAATAATAATAATAATAATAATATATATTTAAAGATATAATTATTAAAAATAAAATTAAGAGAATAATATTTTAATTTGTATCAATAAATAATATCCAAAGAAAGCTTCAAAACGTTTATAAAATTTGTCAAGATCATTTTTCTGGTTAACAATTCATGCATGTCATGAAAACAAAGCTTCATAGAAATTGCGAAATAAAGTAAGTAGCTACTTGTCAAAGTAAATGACTTAATCTTATTCATATATTGTGTTACTAAATTATTATTCTAAGGTTGAATCATTTCAGAATCCCAGATTTCGTGATAACTAAAAATATGCATGGAATGCAGACGTCATTTTCATCATTAAATTTGAAATAGTATAACAGCTACTGCAAAATTCGAGAAAAGTAATAACTGATTTTTTAATAATATGTGTCATTTGAATATATAAATATTTTCTAAATAAAATATAAAAAATATATTTAAAGAATTAATTATTTTTAATTTAAATATAAAAATAAGTAAATAAATGAAACAAAAATTCAAATTACGCGCGTCTAGTTAAAAATACCGAGCCGTTTTGCGGACAACTTCATCTTGTTAATTTGTGATGATAAAATAGAACGCTACTAATGCTTCTAAAACCACGCCGCGATACAGACGTCATTTTCATCATTAAATTTCAAATAGTACCTATAACAGCTACTGCAAAATTCAAGAAAAGTAATAACTTATTTATTAATAATATGTGTCATTTGTATATATAATTATTTTTAATTTAAATATAAAAATAAATAAATAAGTAAATAAATACCACAAAAAATTCAAATTACGCGCGCCAAGAAACCCAGTGGTTTTGCGGCTAACTTCATTTTGTTAATTTTTGTCTCCAGATGGCCGCCTATCTAAAAATTACACTCTCATCATTTTTTTATTACGCGCCTAAAGAAGTATAACTTCAAAACTTTTTATTATCATTTATCAAAATTAAGAAGAACTTGCGATGAACGAAAATAAATATTATTGGTCAGGATAAAACGCATTTCTTGAATTCAAAGTTTTTACTCGGAAGTTTTTATGAAATGCCTATATTTCTTGCGAAAATTCAATTTTCCATAAACATTTTATAATTGACAGTGGTTTATATTGATTATAAAAATAATTTTGTCTTATTATGCTATGATTTTTCAAAAGTAACGTACGAATCAAGAACTATAATAAATCTTAATGCCCACGACAAATATATCTCTCGAATAAATCAAATTCAAAATTTTGACTTAACTTTCACTGATTTTTAAGAAAATTAGTTTTTTGAGAAAATTTTTTTCTTCTTAAAACTATACGGATTTAATTTAAATTTTCATTGAATCAAAGACATCAACGATTCACGACACAATTTATCTCTCGAATAAATTTCAATTTTTAAATGTAAGTGATAAGAACCAAAATAATTTTTGTGCAAAACCAAAATGGATTTTTCACATAAACAAAGCTCAAATTTTCGCACATTTTAAAATCTTTTTTTCCTATAAATTTTCCTAAAATATCACAAACAACTGTAAATTTTGAACTGAATCTAGAAGAAATTTGTCGTTTAACTATACGTATTGTACTTCTAGTAACCTTTCTGTACTTTTTTATTAAGCATAAGAACTCACAAAAATCTTAAGCTTTAAGAACTTTAACGTTTGAAAAACTTTTTTTAGTGATTTAAAAAAATATATCAAATTCTAAATACCAAATACAATCCATTTGTTACCTAAAAAAAAATTCTTCTTCAAACTTAAACAAAAAACTATAAGCTTTATATCATAAAATTGGCCACATTATTATCAATTGTTTGTGTAATGCTTTCAAATTGCAATCATAGATATCATAAACATGCCATCACGTATTTAAAAATCCAAATTAATTTTCTTTTTAATAAATTTTCATTGAAAATTCGTGGTTTGTGTCAAAAACTGTGGATTTAAGAAAAATACCCTCAGAAACAAGAAAATTACGTTACCATTAATCAAACTATGAACATAAAGAATACTTAACACTCGTAACATTTTATACAGCACTTCAGTTATCTTTTTCTTTTTATTTTAGAATTCATGTCATGCATCGATGTTCATGATTTTACTTAAAAAATTTTTTAATTTTTGAAAATAATTAAATTTTTTGTTTCAACATTTAATAAAAAAACCCAAGCTTTGAGTCAAAATATCATAAATTATTTTATCAGCGTTTTCAAGTCCTACACATAGATGTCCTAAGCTTTTATAACTGATTTGATAAACCAAAACAATTTTCTTTATTATCCTTTTTACCATCAAATTAATGATTGAAATCATAGAAAAATTTTACCTTCAATTAGAACAATAAATGTTAAATGAAGCTTTTTTCTTAAATCCACTTTTATTCATTTTAATCCAAATTAAGTAAAAGATTTCTATATATTTTTCCTTGTTTTTAAAAAAATTTCACTTAAACTAAATTTTGAGAAAAAATCGAACTCATAATTAAATTGATTAAAAAAATATTAAAATGTAACAAAAAAAAAGCTCTGAACTTTATATTTAAACAAAACAATAGTTGTTATCAATTGTTGTAACAATAATTTTAATATTGAACCATAGATGCTTCATAAGTAATAGGAGAATACAAACAAATTTTCTTTATTATCCTTTTTCATCGAAAAAATGGTTTGTACCATTGAAAAAGTTTAACCTAAAACGACAACCTCAAAAAAAAGACGAAACCTAACCATTTCATTATAAACGTAGAGAACATTTCTAATGGATGGCGCCTTAAAGCTAAAAGCTTCCATCCTTAAAGTTTCAAACGTTTCCCGTCATATTATCCTGACTTTACTCCAAACCTATTTACTCCTGAAAAGTAAAAACTTGGTTTGTTACACTGATAAAGCTCATCTAGTTAAGTTTTCCACCAGTAGAGCGAGACGATTTTCTGAAAAGTTCATAAGTACATAGAAGCTTATTTTAAAAATACATAGGTAAACCTTGGTGAGTGAAATTTGATTAGTAATTTATCTCTCAATTTATTAACGAGACTGAATAATTTGTCTGATTTAATTTTATTAATGACACAGCTAAATGAATGACGAGACAGATTAAAATATGAAAAACGAGTTTTTAAAGCTTTTATAACAGTTTTCCAAGTTTTTTTTTTACTACCATTATTTTTTTCACGTTAATCAAAATTTATTTATATGATATTTGAAATTACATACTGTCAAAATATTAAGTGATATAAATGGAGTTAAAAAAATTAAACAAGTTATTTTTTAGTGTTTTATTTGCAATACGATTAACGCCTCATAGGTTACCTCTAATATTGATTGGGTCACACATTCGGTTTTAGTTTCTGTTAGCGACTTCCGTTTCCAACTTCAATCCCATGGGATACGTCCTCGTAAATCTACTGGGAAAAGTTTTCGAGTAGGTACATGAGTATTTTTCTTAAAAGTTCGCCAAGTTACACGAAAAAGGAAAAGATAAAAGACGGGAAAAAGCTGCTGTGAAATATTGTTCTGTTTTCAAAACGGTCAATAACGTGATAATTTTTGTAAAAATTATAAAGCATTGCATGAATTCGTAATAAATCTGATAAATTTTTTAAAATCAAAACAGGAATATTTTTAACTAAGGAAAAATTGTTCGATATAGTGCTTGTATTTTGTTGTTTCTTATTTAAGTTTCAGAACATCTTTAAGATGACCTTTGGTTGAAATTTTTCGTTTGAACTTCCACTCACGTAAAAGTTTCGAATCTCTTGACCTAGTATACATATTATATTGAAACATCACATCAGTTTATTGTGAAAAATGACAGGAATGTTTCTTTGATAAACACCTCACTTAGCTTGACACTTGACAATACCTATCTGTACCGAAATATTTTTTCGTAAAAAAAGTTTCATCTCTTTATTTTCTAGTTGAATCTTTTCATTTTCTAAGTAACTATTTATTAATTTTTTTCTTTTTTAATTTTTTTCAAAAATTATTTATCTACTTCAAGAGATTTAAAAACGTTTTTAATTGTAGAAAAGACGAGGAAACTTTTACCTAAATTTTGATTAAATTTTCGTTTAAAGCTACAAAGTGACCACCGTATAAGTCACAAATTATATGAAATTTTAAATTTAAGAAAATGATTTGGTTTTGGTTCAAAATAATTTTAAAGGGTGAAGAAAAACGCACGATAACCCAAAACCTTAAATCTCGTCAAATATAAAAATTTAGAACACCGTTTCTAAAGATCTAAACTGTGCTTTCATGTATGGGAACGTTAGTAATGAACTTAGTAATGACGTTTAGTTGATGGATTTAGCTTTTGTTGTTGATATAACAAGCCACCTTAATGTATTGAACTTACAATATTTACAATTACAAGGAAAAAATCAAACAATAGTAGAATTTATTGGGTTTGTTAAAGGGGTAAATGCACTTAGAATTTTTGAAAAATCTATTTTTTTTTCTTTCATTTTCTTAAAGTATGATGTTTTAAGAATATTCTCTGAAAATTTCAAGTCAATCCGATAAATAGTTTCCAAGATATTTAGTAATTACTGAAGCAACATTAAACCTCTCGATTGTGACTAGAGCAGGTAGCGGACGACAGCTGCAACTTTAAACGCTTTAAACGCGTTTTTCTCAAAACTGTGTTTTTTCATTCGGTGGCCAATATAACTCAAAAACCATTCGATGGATATTGATGAAATTTTAATATTATCTTTTTGGCATTAAGAACTAGTCTTTGATCGAAGGTTATTGATTTTTGTTGACAATTAATATATTTTTTAAACAATTAATTTTTAACTTTTTATCGAAAATCAGAGTCTAAAGTTTTGAATGCCACCATTTTGTGAATTTTCAAAAAAAAAAAAAAGCTTCGATTAAAGACTGGATTTATTATTAAACTAAAGGTTTCACCTTGGTTTTTCGAATTCAAATGATCCAGAAGGCTGCTGTGATGGTCACCGCGAAGCACTACTTGCGGGAGAGGATCCAACCAATATGGCAATATTTTAATTAATAATATTTTTTTTTCATAAATGTTAAGTTAAAGCATTGTATAAAAACTCTGTATAATTTATTTTGTAAAATAAACATAATTACTGTAAAAAATAAATTTTTTTAAATAGACCTTTTTTACGCTTCTGAGTGCATCTACCCCCTTAACAATTTTTAAAACAAGCAAATCATCCCAGTTGATGAAGGACATTAAAGAAAGAAAAATATTATGAAGAAATAATAAAACGTCACTTCGAATTTGAGAGAAGTTTTGTAGAATTTACTAAACTAGAACCAATTGCTACATTCATGAGTAACCCATTTGGCAATGTTAGCGTGGAAAAAATAACTAAAAATATAAATAATAAATTCTCTTTGTCTTTAAGGGGAACGAAGTTCTTCTCCTTCAAAATGACATAATTTTGTAAATAAAAATTTTAATAAAATGAAAAACCGACTTCAAAAAAAAAATAAAAAATCTTAAACAAAAAATGCACTTAAAAGTAAAAAAACCATTGCGTATCCTAGCATTGTCTACAACTTACAAATTATAAGGATGATATAATGTACAACTATTGTTATTTTTGGAGTTGGTTTTTTTTTTCAAATGAATTTTTATACAATATACTAGTCAACAAGAACACAACTAGAACATTAATATTTATTTCCTTGGCTGATATCAACTCCAAAAATAACAATAGTTGTACATTATATCATCCTAATAATTTGTAAGTTGTAGACAATGCTAGGATACGCAATGGTTTTTTTACTTTTAAGTGCATTTTTTGTTTAAGATTTTTTTATTTATTTTTAAGTTGGTTTTCATTTTGTTATAATTTTTATTTATTTCTCGATTTTTAGTGATCTGAAGTTTGATATGTGATTTTATTTTTTTGGGTAAACCTACTAAACACGCTGTTAATATGAGGCAGCACCGTTAAATATTAAAAGTTACTACATCATCCCCTTTTGTTCTTAAGGGTTGAAATTTTTTTCTTTTAAATTTAATGAAAGAACAAAGTGGAATACTCTTTCTAATAGAAAAAAAAACATCAAAATTTGATGATTCAATTAAATATCACTATTTCATCCCTTATTTTCATCCTTAGGGGGTGGATTTTTTTCTTTAAATTGAAATGTGAACAATTTAATGGTGCGATGTACGTTATAGAAACAAAATTATAAAAATTGGGTAAGTCAGGAAAAATGTATAATTTCATCGTTAATTTTTAACCCTTTATGAGTGGAGTTTTTTAAAAAATGGAAATGAGATTAATTTAAAATTATGTTCTACAAAAAAAAAAAATTATTAAAATCGAGCTATCCAATAAGAAGTCAATATTTCATCCCTTAGTTTTCAACCTTTTAGAAGTGAATGATTCCCTTTAAATTAAAATAGGACCACACGGAAGGCACCAGCTTTCAAACAAAAAAAAAAAGTCATCAAAATCGGTTTACCCAATTGACAGTTCTGAGGTAACAAACATAAAAATATACAACCAAATTGAGAACCTCTTCCTTTTTTTGAATTCTATTAAAAAGGACCTAACACGTAGGTCAGAACCTAAGAATATTGTTTGGAGCCTAATGGACGAAGTCAAGTATCCTTTTTTTAAAAAAATGTGGTTGCGTGTACTTATGTACGCGCGTGAGAAGTTATATGCTTCTTTGGTATCATTAATATTAGTTTTTATTAAATGCATTCAAATAATAAATTTTAAAAAATAGTAAATTAATATTTAAGAATAATAATAATAATATATATATATATATATATATATATATATATATATATATATATATATATATATATATATATGTTCAAAGATATAATTATTAAAAATAAAATTAAGAGCAAAATATTTTAATTTATATCAATAAATAATATCCAAAGAAAGCTGCGAGATGTTTTTAAATTGGTCAGGATCATTTTTCTGGTTAACAATTCATGCATGTCATGAAAACGAAGCTTCATAGAAATTTCGAAATAAAGTAAGTAGCTACTTTTTAAAGTAAATGTCTTAATCTTATTCATATCTTGTTTTACTAAATTATTATTCTAAGATGGTTGAATCATTTCAGAATCCCAGATTTCGTGATAACTAAGAATATGCATGAAATGCAGACGTCATTTTTATCATTAAATTTCAAATAGTATAACAGCTACTGCAAAATTCGAGAAAAGTAATAATTTATTTTTTAAGAATATGTGTCATTTGTATATATAATTATTTTTAACTTTAATATAAAAATAAAAAATAAGTAAATAAATAAATAAATAAAACAAAAATTCAAATTACGCGCGACAAGAAACCGAGTGTTTCTGCGGCCAACTTCGTTTTGTTAATTTTTGTCTCAAGATGGCCGCCCATCTATAAATTTCACTCTCATCATTTTTTCATAACGCGCCTAAAGAAGTATAACTTCAAAAAGTTGCATTTTATCTAACAACCTACTTTGGCTCTACCTATTTATCTAAAATATCGTTCCTGTCTCACATGACGACAACTTAGATTACAGTTTAAGACGAGCAGTTAGTAGCTATACACCAAGCTATTCAAGATTAGCGGACTGTTTCCAGACTAAGTCTTCTACTAACTATAAGTAAATTAAGATAAAAATTTTAATGTAATTTTTTTATGATATCATAAATGCATCATTTGATTTTAAGATATCTTGTACCTTGTAATTTTTGGTTTTGGGGGCTGGTTTTGTTTTTTTAGCTAGCTTAAATTAGAAGTAACCCGCCCCTTGGCAAAGTCTACCCACCCCTTTTTAAAGTCAAAATGCTTCCTTTCCCGCCTGTTAATACAGTAATAAACGTGAAAGCTTGTGAATTTCAAGAAAGCTGCACCTGAAATATACTTTTGATATGAACCCTCATTAATCAAATGGAAATAAACCAGGTTTATTCACCCAATTCTTAATCTTAAAGTTGGCAGTCGGTCCTTTCCTGTTTGTTCAACATAATGACTTTTTGGTGAGAGTTTTGTTGAATTTTCTCGTTTTGTGACAATATGGTCACACACAACAAGCTTCAGGAGCTTAACAAAAGATCGTATTAAAAAAAAAATTATTTCATTTTTCCTTTCAAAAAATTTAAAAATAGAAATTATTATTAAAAGCATAATACATAAAATATTTGAAGGCCAATTAACAACTTTTTCAGTCTTTCGTCTTTGAGTAATTACATCAAAGAAAATCTCGAATAAAGAAAAACTTTTACTTTCCATGAATCTCTTTTGTAAATTACACTAAAATTTCTACTTAAAACAAAGAAGACAAAAACAACTCAAATAAGCTATGTTACGCGGAGAAAAAGCTCTAGTTGTGTTAAATCAAGTGATTTGATGGTAGAAAAAAGCGAGCAAAGCACAGACTCACAGGACAATATGTAACGCATAAAATACTACAATAGCTTTGGAGCTTTTAATATCTCACAAAACCATTCTGTTGTGAACAAACATTGTGCATTTGCCATTACTCGCATGCAACAAAAAAAATTTAATAATATATTTAGTTTGTAATTGTTTTATGAATTAAATGCAGAAGACACCTCATAATAATTATAACGACCACATGAATAATTTTATGCAATGCATTCAATTCTACGCAATTGTTATTGTTCATAACAAAATGTACCCAAAAACAGTGTTTCAATGGCTTTATATAGAGGGATGAAAAACATTGGGTATACGGACTGTTCTATTCGAGACATCAAAAACAGAAGAGGCGCCAACCGTAAAATTTAACAATAATAATTATATAATACAATTTATTATTGTGATATATTAACATAAACAAATTCAGATATTTGCACAAATGTAATTTAAATAAAAAACTTTTATTAATACTCTACATTTGTGCATTCAATTGCATGTAGAAACAATTTTTTTTAAATATCTATCTTGAAAAATTAAATAAAATATCGAAATTTTAGTAGAATGCTATTTATATAATTTAAATTTTTATATGAACTAAAGTCACTCGGGTTTTAAAGAAACTAATCCACTTAACTTTTTTGATATATCAAACATCACAGCGTATATTTAATGAGATTCTAAGGGCGTATTTAATATACGTTGTTTTCATACACACACATATGAATCATTGTCTATATAGTTCAATATTCGTAGAATTGCCACCGTAATTTGATAATACGCAAATACGAAGAGTATCTAATATTCGTAATTGGTACTGACATAATAATGTAATATGTAGAAGCTTCTAAAACTGGCTTAACAATAGGTAAATGTGGTTAAATCAATGAATGTTATTATATACACTAATACCAAGTATAAGCTCATATAGTTTCATCATGATATAAATGCGTAGGATGTAGAAAATATTTTCATAAAAGTTTTTTTATATACCTATATCATGATTAAAATGTTGTTGAAATGTATTCTGTTAAAGACACTAAACAATTACCAACTTATTTTAATTATTTTGATAAGCTGAAGGCGATAATAATTATATTAAAAGTTAACTTTTTAGAAAATAAAAACTGAGGAAATAGGAAAGATAAGAACTAAGGATATTAGAATATTTTAGTATGTCTTTGAAAGTTACATTCAGGGGGGGAACAATGAAATGGTTTTAGTCTCAAGACACAAATTAAGTAACTTCTAATCTTGCTAACTGTATACAAAATACAGTTAATACATTAAAAAGCATTTGCACTTGAAATTCAAGTATTTATCTTTGGTTGAATCAAGTACAAACTAAGTTTTGTTAAATTAAAAAGCATATTTTGGCACATTTTGAAGATATAAGTGTATTAAAACGTTGTTTCGTAAAATTTTTTATTTCGTCAATCTGATGATTTTAGATTTTTCTAAAAATAAATCCAATGAAAAATATTTTTTACTTTAAAATGTCAAAATTCAGCTAATGTTGATATATTCTGGTGATAATAATGCTACAATTACTTGGAATATGCTCAAGATATTTTATTAGTATAATTTTATTTAGAGATTCACTACTAAACGTGATTTTCTAGGTACTTGGATTATATTTTTAGCTAATTTGACTTGAAATCAAATCGCACCATTTATTAATATTGAAATTTTTAATCAAGTCAAGCTTTACGTTATAATTTATTTTTTTTTTTAGAAGTCAAGACGTTAAATATATGTAAATCATTGCAAAATAAGTCTTACTACTGAACTTACTAAATCCCTAATTATATCTCACTTGCATCGAGTGCATGTCGATTTGGGTTTGTCATCGCGGTTAACCGAAACCCATTTTTTTAATCGATTTCCAGTTTAAAAGTTTTCTTCCAAATGTTTAAAATAAAGTAAATATTTAAAACTCGTTTCTTATTTATTCTGTACTTCATTGATTGAACAAGAACTAGTTGAATATGGCGCACTATTAAAACACGATTTAAATTCAGTTGAGACATAATTTTTGTATAATATACAGAAATTTACACAGCCTGGAATTCAGTGAATTTAAATAAGCAAGATAAAAGTTTGTACCATTCAGAAATATTGCTAAATTTTGGATGTTTTAAGTCACATTAACATCTTAGGTCATATCACGACTGCCTAAACCAGCGGTCGGGGAACTTTTTAGTTATACTTCTTTGGTATCATTAAAAATTAGTTTTTATTAATTTTATTCAAATAATCAATCTTAAAAGTTTAATTTAATATTTAATAATAATAATATATATACTTAAAGATATAATTATTAAAAATAAAATTAAGAGAATAATATTTTAATTTGTATCAATAAATTATATCCAAAGAAAGCTGCAAGACGTTTATAAAATTTGTCAGGATCATTTTTCTGGTTAACAATTCATGCATGTCATGAAAACTAAGCTTCATAGAAATTGCGAAATAAACTAAGTAGCTACTTGTCAAAGTAAATGTCTTAATCTTATTCATATCTTGTGTTACTAAATTATTATTCTAAGATGGTTGAATCATTTCAGAATCCCAGATTTCATGATAACTAAGCATATGCATGGAATGCAGACGTCATTTTCATCATTTAATTTCAAATAGTATAACAGCTACTGCATAATTCGAGAAAAGTAATTACCTTTTTATTAATAATATGTGTCATTTGTATATATAATTATTTTTAATTTAAACATAAAATTAATAAATAAATACAACAAAAATTCAAATTACGCGCGCCTAGTTAAAAATACCAAGCCATTTTGCGGGCAACCTCATCTTGTTAATTTGTGATGATAAAATAGAACGCTACTAATGCTTCTGAAACCGCGCCGCGATGCAGACGTCATTTTCATCATTAAACTTCAAAAAGTACCTATAACAACTACTGCAAAATTCAAGAAAAGTAATAACTTATTTATTAATAATTAGCTGGTCCCCGCTCGCTTTGCTGAGCGTATCTAAATTATACTGATTGAATAATGGAAACTTTCATCCCATCAACACAAAAAGACAGATAGATATTTCTAGATCTTTGATTCATAGAAAGTTCATCAAAATCAGATAAACTACTTTTCCAGGAAGATATTCTATATAGTTATCTAGAAGAGCTATCTTATTGGTTCTATACGTTTTTATGAATATTATAAAATACTTATACTTGTGTTCTTTAAATAGCAATACAATTCGAAAATGTTTAATGTATTATATATTAAACTGAGTTTTCCACCAAGTTCAAATTTTTCAATAGTAATTTAACACGTTTATTTTTAAATATTATAGACATTCAAAAATCAACAACGAAAGAAGTTTCAATGTTTCAAAAATTTTCATTATTAATTTACCGATGTTATCGGATGTTAAATTAAAAATCATATTTTGCTGTAGAAATTGTAATTTCTATTTAAACTTTTTTTGAATAATTGTGGTAAAACGCTATTTCATGAACCTTAGGGATAGCTTTTTTAAAAACACGATTCCTGCAGGAGGATAAGTACAATTGTTATGCTATCTTTTGAGAATCGTGCATTATTCTAACATACGAATTAATAATCTATATTTTTCTCTGACCTTTCAACCACCCTATTGCAAAAAATCATGTCAATCTTTTGCTCTATGACAAACAAAAACATATCTATCCCACGGGAGTAGTACATTTTTCCTGGATAAAAAAGAGATCAGGCTTTCTTGAGGATAATGTGCTAGAACTCTATTTCACGTACTTTAACGAAACTTCTATTAAATACACGATTCCTGTAAGATACAATTGTCTTGTTATCCCACGGGAAGAGTACAATTATGTCGATTTTTTGCACTATGAAGATTCTCATTGCTTGTCAAGCAATGTATCACGCACCGGCGCTATCTACTTAAAATATTGGTTTGTAGTACATGTTATGTATCATCAGAGATGGCGCTGTATGTGAAAAAAGATTTTCCCGCTTTTCTGTTTAAATTTTTCCTGAATTTTCTTTGCTATAAATCTCACACAGCCCGAGACCTTTCCAACGAATGCAAAACCGTGGAAATCGGTTCGTGCGTTCTGGAGTTATAGCGTCAGGAAAGAAAACCCGACTTATTTTTATATAATAGATATGTGTCATTTGTGTATATAACTATTTTTAATTTAAATATAAAAATAAATAAATTAGAAAATAAATACAACAAAAATTCAAATTACGCGCGCCAGGAGACCCAGTGGTTTTGCGACTCACTTCATTTTGTTAATTTTTATCTTAAAATGCGCGCGCATCTTAAAATTTCACTCTCATCATTTTTTCATAACGCGCCTAAAGAAGTATAACTTAAATAATTTATAATTAACAAAATAAATTATAGTCATTGTTCGTTTACCCGATTTTCATACATTGACTGAATATGCATTTCTTGACACCGCGAAGTTTTACAGAAAACTTAATGTTTTAATATCAAAATTATGCTGCAAATACGATTTGTAGTTATTCTATGAGGACTTTTTGTCTGAGGATATTTTGTCGTGGAGATATTTTGTCATGGGGATATTTTGTCCGACGATATTTTGTCGGGAATATTTTATCCGAGGATCAAATGGAACCAAAACTTTCCCCCTTTGGATTTTAGGTTAATGTTCTTGCTTCATGTTTGATACAATAATTTAAAAATTGGGGCTTTTTGATGTAAGAACAATTTTCATAAAGTCTTCGGAAATACTAACACGTTGACAAAATAATTATGCCAAAAAATGTCCTAACTACCCCCAAAAATTTCATTTTTACCCCATTTGGGTAAGTTACCCCGGTTCCCCGACCACTGGTCTAAACAGCGAAATTTTCTTTTGGCCAATTTTATCTTAGGTCTAGGTCCTAGGATTTTAAGTCTAGGATTCAACTAGGTGGTTGATAAAGCATTGTTGTGTATTAAACCAACATCAACTGATATTGATAGAATTTTCAGCGTTTTTAGTTGTTTTTTTTTTACAAAAATTCAGTGATTTAGAAATTTCATAAATAAATGAAAGAAAGATATTCAAAACTTCGTATAAAATGAATTAACTCCACTTTTTCATAAAAAACCGAAAACAGGAACCACGATTTTTTTAAAATCAAAAACCACAGTGCTTTTTAAATCTGATTTTTAACAAGCCCACATACTGATGTTATGTATTTGTGATAAATATTTAATAAACATATTTTTAATGCGTTAATTTTTTTATTTTTATTTATTTAAGGTCACATCAACTACTATGGTCATTAGCGACCGTCGAATCTAAAAACACAGAAAAAACTTAATGACCTAATTTTTTAGTTATGAATGCCCACATTTTAGTATACAACAAAGTTAAGTGTATGTAAACTTATTTTCCTTTTTTGAGATGTTGTTATTTTCGTGTAGCGAAATACTTTAATCCAAGTTGTGAACTTTATTTAAACTTATTATTATGTTTATTGTACAGACAAATTTTACGTTTTCTTCGTTTTAGTAGTTGTATAGAAAAATTTCTTCTTTTTTATTTGTTTAATCTTAAATTTTCCACAAACTGAAATGATTATGTTACTAGGGTTATTTCATCAGAACCGAAGACAGATTTGGAGTTTTTGAATTCGGCTTATCCGAGCTGGAATGGGAGTCGAAGTCGAGGGTAGTTGTACAAATGGTGGCAGAGAAATATGTTTTAAGGACAAATATAAACATTTTATAGGTATATTCTTTAATTTTAATTAAAAAATATATATTTTAGATAAACATGTAGTGTAGACGATGAACGTAAAAATTATCATGATTCAAAAGTGAGCAAACTAAATCAAATGAATTGGCTCCAAAAGTAAAATATTATACTTAATGAACAACTGCTTTGCAGCTTTGTCTCCAACCAATCTATTTCTTAAAAGATGATAGATTATAGATTAAACCAGTGCCACTAAAAAGTTATTCGCTTTCTACCGACCTTGGTGGGCACGATAAATATTGGCGGAATATCCACATTATTAAAAGACTATTCGCTATGCGAATTATTAAGCTCCAATTATATAATTAATAACCAATTAATAACCTCCTATTAACCTCCAATTTAAGAGTGTTGGAACTAAAAATGAAAAAAGATCAGAATCAAAAATCAGAAGTTCCGACATATCGGAGACGGAGTCGAAGCTCCGTAACATCCTTACTTTTAAATAACCAAATTTTCTCGAAAAGTATTGCAATAAGTAAATGGGAATAGTGAGTATAAGAAAACTAAGATTCAATTTCATACAACCAAATAAAGACAGAGATGTGCAGTAACTTAATAAATGATTTTTCATCTAATCAATATTTTGAAATTCGATTGTACGAAGATACATCAACATATTACTCGATAGAATTTAAATCCAAGCATCAAAATTTACTTATAACAAAGCACAACATTGTATCCCCATTATGGATTTTAAATGAATTAAATTAAATTAAGAACTACAAGTTTATATGACGTTTAAATATGATTTATAAATAAACATCATGTTAATAAACCTCAAAAGCTACAAAGATAAACCATAAAATTCGTAATTATTTAACAGTAATTATAACATTAAGGGTTGCAAAGGTACATCAAAAGCTTAAAAAGTCAATGTTCCATAATAATAATGTCAATATTTGTCCATTGTGCCTATACGAACGCTATTACAATCTTGATGATGCATCAATCAAAACAGTCATATCTGATGAATTCAAAGACGGAACAAAAATTTACATTTGGTCCTGAAGTATCTCCTAAGTTCATTTATTTAAAGATAGAATAAATGAATAAATTATGGAGACATATAAATGTGCATAAATAGTTTGATAATAAAGTTTCATGTATTTGGGTTAACTTAGTGTTAATTGTGCTAAGAAAAATTATGCAATCAAATATTTCATCAACAAAAAATAAACAAAATAATTTATTGAAATTTATGAAACTAGTTAAACTGTAAAAGACAAACCGCATGCAATTAAATTTATGGTTGTTTAAAAAAATTTAATGAACTTGTCTGAAAATTAATAAATTACAAACTTGAGAAGATGCTTAACTACATGAAGTAACCCTAGATGAAACTTTAAAGTTCCAAATATCTTCACAAAAATTAATTTTCTGATTTTATTTTTAATGTATCGACTATCGACGTAATATAGGAACGCCTTGTGGAAATTTTTTCTTCTACATTTGCTTGCTTTACTTTACATTGAAGAGGAAGCAGAAAATCTTCTTTAAACTTAATAAGATTCAAGATTTTAACGCAACTAATAAAACATTTTCCTATTTATAATTATATTATACAAAATTTAATACTAATTTATATACAAAAAAATTTCTACCAATAATAAAATGGGTACATAAAATACATTTGACGCTTACTTGTATTTAACGTTGGCTTCTTATCACGAAACATTTTCCATGCAATTTTGTCACTGCAGTTTTGCTGACAACGTATTTTACCATTTAGCAGTAATTGCTAGTGTTTTATTATAGTAAAACCATTGTAAGAATACAACACTTGTGGTTTCCTAAAATAAATTTCCCACTAAAATTACGTGATACTTAAGCATATTGGAAGTTTTCCTGAGTTTTGTTTTGTGTCTTATAGGTAAGAGTTTAAGAGAAACAAATTGGTACTAAGATTTTAACTTCAATTAAAATTTCTTGTTACTTCTATACTGTAAATATTAAAAACTATTTAACAAATTAGCTTAATTTTTTTCATTTTTAATTCATTTTTGCAACGTATCCTTTTGAAATAATCCTTTTTGACAATTTCTATTGTTCTTTCTAAAGTGTTTCAAAACAGATTTGCTACAAACAAATTATGCGGTTCTGGAGAATAAATAATGCAAGAAGAATCTTAAAAATTTTTTAAGAAATATTTTTGAATTTTTGGAGTTGAAACATTGCATTTGATAAGTATTACATATAGTTGAAGTTGATACCAAATAATCACCCTTAATCTATATATATATATATATATATATAAGCGAAAAACGCTCACTGACTTATCACGAGATCTCTGAAACTATAGGTCCGATCGACTTGAAATTCAACATAGTTACTCCTCTTACCATGTAGACGCGTACTAAGAACGGATTTTACTCAAATCCTATTGAAAATAAAATTTTCATCTACCCATTTTTCCAAATTTTACCAAATTTATCTCACTACAGATTTTACATTAAACAAATATTGTCATGGCAACCGTAGCTATTATTTTATTGTAACTTCTTGGAAACTAATATAAAATTAAATTTAACTCGATAATTGATTTGATTTTCACAATTTGATTTATTACGTTTGATTTTCATCAATTATATAATTCATTATCTTTAATATTTTCAAATATAATATTTAGGAAATATAAACAATGAACGTAGGATATATTTTAATAGACGGGCGTTGTATACCTTTCCAAATTGTCGATATTTTAGGTGACGGAGCGTGTTTATTTTCTATCATATCCTAACTGCTTTCGGTAACGTATTAAAGGCTGACGAAATTTGAAAAAAAAATTGTTGTTGTCCATGTATTTAATAACTGGAATCGGTTCGGATGCTTGACTCAAAAATTAAAACGACTAAGCAGTACAAAAAATTAAAATTAACTTACAAGTTCACCGTTTTACACGACTTTTATAATACATATTCTAAATTATAAAAAATTTTTATTTTCATAGTTGAACTTTTTTTAATCCAGTGAAATCTCGATAAGTTAAATTCCTAGAAACAATAAATCCATAGCTAATTTAAAAGTGGTTATATTTTATCTATAGTTCGGCTCACTGAACGTTCGAATTATCGAAGGAGTAGTTTTATTTATCCATTGTTTGATTCATTGAGAGTAAAACTTGGAGTAATCTGGGAATTCTCTGCAGTGAATAGATTTCATTCTTAAAAAATAAATATTGAAGTACCAAAATGACACCCGTAAGAATAAATAACCAAAGCATACAGTTTGACTTAAGTGATCCCAATTAGGAGTTTGGCTTAGAGAGGTGAGGGCCTGTTAGAACTTCGATTCATAGAGGGGAAAATACACAGAGTCACAAAGAAGTGAATTGGAACAAAAAAACATTTCAACTTATACATTTATTGGGAGTTAAAAATATGTCAAACGTAAATTACGGGTAAAAATCCTTTGAAATATGACTGAACTACAAATTGTGAGATTTCTAGGGAGGTAAAAATACAAAGATATTTATTATTCAGGAAAATTTTCAACTCTTGAGGAATAACTACTATCTTTTTATGTCAACATAACTGTAATGACCTTTTTTATATTTTGCTATGACGGTTTCTGTTAATTAATCAGTTCAATTTAGCTATGTCCAGCGAAGCGGGCGGGGATAAGCTAGTTTTATATAAAAGTCGTGTACCTTATTTAAAAAACGACACTTAAAATAGAGGTCGTAGAGTGTAGATACATGAAACTAAATGGGAATTGTTGGATGTATGTACATTTAAATGAAAGTTATAAGTAATGTAAAAAATTTTTGATTTTCTTAAATATTATTAAATTTAACAATTACGAAATGAAGATCTTGCGAAATGTCAGTTAGTCAAATCTTTGTTAATAATACAAAAGTAGATAAATTAGTTGCCCCATTGAAAGTGATATTGTGGTGATGCCCTAACAGAATATCCGAAGACAAAATAACCGCGACAAAGAACCGAGGACAAAATAACCAGGGACAAAATAATTGCACAACAGAATAAATATAATATCAATTCACTTTGAACACATAAATAAATCCAAACATACTTATGAAAGTAATAAATTTATTAATTTTTAAACAATTTACGCGTATTTAATTAATATTAACATATTATATTTATCTCTTTATCCTTAAAAAACTGCGCGGCTGTTTTGTGTGTGAAAATAGTGTTGTCAAAAATACTCTCGGTGCATATTTTTCAGGGTGTTATGTATGTGTATATATATATAGGGGAAAGGTGTACAAGATGATCCCTCTAAACAAGAATTGAAATAAAATATACATATTTCCCTATGAAACAAACTTGATAGCATTTACTACTGCCATATTTGTTTATCTAACTTTTATCATACTCAAAATTTCTAATTAATTCAGTTTACATAATAATATATACATATTTTTAAAACTATACAAAGTAATCATCTTATACACCCGGGTGGCTAAGATGATCCCTATGGTTGGAGTAAGATGATTCCAATAATCATCTTACCCCAATGTCCAGCAACCTTTTATTTTTTCAAGAATATGGTAAGTAAAAGCGAAAATCAAGACTATAAAACGTCTTCATTTAAGATAATTTTTGTAATTCAACATAACATATACTCAGGTTTATAACTTAACAAAATAAACTCTAAAAAACTAATCCAGTCTTCTGAGAAGTGGTTTCAACCCATAGCCACGCCGCTATTTCCAAGTAACCCAAAAATCAAAATTAGACGTATTAGAATGTCACAAACACATGTAAAATTGAATTCAATCTTTCCTTATATTAACTGAGCACAATTTATATTTTTTTCTGTAAAATCCAACACGCTGCTTATGCTGTTTTTGCAAATGGACAGTGGCGGGGAGGTATTCGAGGCTATGTTTTGTCAAAAAATTCAACTAGATAGCGTTAGCTGTTTAAGCGCAATCGAAAAAGATCATCTTACCTAATGGGATCATCTTGTACACCTTTCCCTTATATATAGCATAATATGTATATAAAGCAATATTTTGTAAAAAAAATCAAACATTCGATTATTTTGTCCGCGGTTATTATGTCGTCCAATTATTTTGTCTGTGGTTATTTTGTTGCGGTTATTTTGTTACGGTTATTTTGTCTTCGGATATTTGGTCGCGACACCAGTGTGGTATTGGTAAGGACTTGGTATTGATATTGTTAGAAACCCAAGATTCTGAGTCCATCTCTATGAGCTTGTTTGATAAGAAAGCCCTTAAGAATTTCCAACAAAACTATTTTGCGTTTGTAAACGCCAACCAGAGGTCTTACATACAATGTGTTTCTCCTTTTCTCTTATTTGGGTGGAGGAAAAAATCAAAGTACCAACATTATATACAATTTTATTACAATGGAAAAGCTACCATTAGCATAAATTAAACGATTGTGTTGGTTCTTTTAAAACTGTCTTAAATCTAGTAAATAATTGGTATTTTCAAATTACAATGATACAGAAATAATGGAAAAATGTACTGTTTAGTTTCCTTTTTGATTATAGTTCTTTTAGGTCCTTATAAAACAGGTTAATGATAGTGTCAGGTCCCTGACATCAATTTCTGCTGGACTTAAGATATCTTTATATACTAAAATCTTCTGAGCGTGTGCTTGTAATTAAACTCCTCCTAAACGGCTGGACCGATCTTGATGACATTTTTTGTGTGTGCTCAAGTGATCCAGAATTTCCAATTTCCAGAATGGTTTAGTGTAACAATTTCCTATATGTTTCTTTAATTGTTTATTTTTTCGGTAGGTAGCGCGGGGATTAGATTCAAGGACATTTTCTGTACATTGCCTACTTTTTGGTACATCAAAACGGTTCAGATTGTTACAGCTTATTTAAAATATTTGAAAATTTTGTATTAAAGACGTTTGTACAGGAGAACGTCTGTCGGGTTCGCTAGTTCAATATAAAATCTAGTTAGCATTGTTAACATTAAAATGGTATTCGTTATCACTTAATTGTACGAAGGTGGTTGTTTGATTTTTCTCCATAACAAAAAAGAGCATTGGATAGCTATAGGTACATTAAAAGACATTTGATGGAAGTAATGCGTTTGAAAAAATTACAAACAAAAAAAATTATCAATCACCTAAAGTTTACTTTGAAATAGACCATTTTTTTTTCTTGAGAAACTAGAACTCGAAAAGGTTTGAGAACTACTGGTTAAAGATACTTACAGTTATGCTAAATACTTTTAAAATTTAATTAAATATCTTTTAATGATTTAAAAAAATAACTCATGTTCAAGTAAGAAGTACCTACAGCTTTTCCAATTTTCATATTTCTTTTTGTAGCTGACTTTTTTTACCTTCTTTTGATGGAAGTAATCTCTTTGTATCAAGTTTAAGTAACCTTTCATTAAAAGCTTTTGAAATCAAAGCATAAAAGCTTTTTACTTTTAATGATTTTATCAAGTTTTAAAATTACTTAGTTCTTATATTTTAAAGAAGCATCAAAAAATTTTTATCAATACATCTTATAAATTCCCTTATAATTGAAGCAAGTTTTTATTGAATAGTTTTTGAAATGATAAACGCATTCCAATTATGTAAAAATATGCCAATAATTTTATACAAGCAGTGCATGTTTGTATTACATAACATAATATGAATAGCTTAGTCATTTATCATTTCTTTAACAACGTCTTTTTATAAAACGGAAAAATATGAAATTCAAAATAAATCATTGTGTTGTGAAAGGCAATAGAGAAGGGACGCTATTCCTGGAAAGAGCATTTGTTTTGATCGAGCTTTTCAAAGTAAAATCGTACAAATATTCACAAATTTTAATAAAACTTTTAAAACATTCAAAAGAAACTCAATAAAATTGAAAACCCTTCCCTTATATAAGCCACAAACTTTTTTATTTCGCACTAACACTTGTCGAGTTCATTCAACTTAATTTCGTCTTTCAAACTTATTCGCACGACTTCGAAAGCATTTTCCGTCTGAAACCACAAAAAAGTGGTTTTTGCAATTTTTCCCGCCCTCGTTCGTATCCAAGCACTGTCAACCCGAGCACCTTTGAACTTTTAAGTCCAACTTAATTGTATTATCTTTAATAATGATATCCCTCTCTTGACTTTTTGCTGGAACGCTTCCATAATTTTTTCTACTTGTCCCAAATGTGTTTAAAAGCTCTCAAAAACCTCATTAGCCATTTGGTCGGTGGTTTTAAATGTGGGGGTAAAGGATTAAGCGTGTTGTGGGTGGTATGGGGGATGAATATAATGGTTGGAATGAATAATATAATAAAATATTTAAGACTCGTGAAAATTTATATAACACCCTGCGTACACCAACAATGGAAGTAATGGCACGATCCATTTTATGTGTACAGGTTGTGAACCAACGTTTAACATCCCTGAACTCGTCCCTTGTAGAATCCTCGTTTAAAAACAAATTAAATGATAAAAGCCATTTATGGACGCAATATTATTATCATCTATTAATATATAATTCAAAGAATAATTCCATTTAATTCGAAGGAATTTGTTAGAAGAATAATGAGAATAAATTGCGACTTACCGTCCATTTGTGTATGATTCCGATTCGCATCCATTTTGTTAAAAAAGTGTATATCCAATCTGAAACAAGAGAATTAAATATTATTTTTCTTTTTTTTTACATTTTTTTTTTCTGAGAATAAATACCAAAAAAAAATCGTTAATGGCGTGAAAGAGTTATGACCTGAAAGTGTGTCCTTTTTGCTCACACAAGGAGTCGAATGAGTTTCAAAGAAAAATCACTCGAGGCAAAAACGCGAGACTGGAAGCTTTCAATGGGGATGGACAGTCTCACCACGCTTGCATAAATATTTAATCGTTATCACTTTCTCAAAAACGAGAACGGAAAAAAATATAAAAGAAGGGTAAAAATCTCTATTATATGTGTACCAAGCCCATAAATGATAGAAAAAGAGTGGAGCATCATTGTTTGTTAAAGCCTCTTAAAGCAAAAAGTAATTACAAGCTCTTGGATTTTTTATACATTTATATGTTTCTGTTGTCAACATTAAAATAATTTCAGTAAAAAAATGAGGTTAAAATTTTGTGTATGAGGAAAAAATTAAACGCAAATTCCAATACAAATTCATTTAGGAACAGATCATCTAGTAGCCAAAAAAAAAATCATTAAAACTTATTATTTAAAACTGATTTTTGAATCATTTGTAAATGATTCTTACATTTTTTTACTTTTTTTCACAACTAAATAGTAAAGGAAGTAGGTATTGTTATTCGGTCGATTTTTCCAATTCGAGCTTTTGCCGAAAATACATGTTTTGAGGTCCCCTGAGTCGGAAAAAGGGGTTTTTAAGAAATGTTTTGGTGTGACAGCTATATCGAAAGCTTTATCCGAATTTCCGCAAACTTGAATTTTGGCATCCATTTTATATCTAGTTGTGCCGCGAAGCTTTTCGTTAAAATCGGTTACCGGTTATTCTAGAAGTTTTTGAGCTTTTTCAAATTTTTTCGAAAACGGCTCTAACGATTTTTTTTAAACTTTCTATAATTCGTAGACTCATTGATGCCTACATCCTGGGCTAGAGGAGTCCTAAAGAAAAAACCGACCTATTCACGGAGCATCTTGAAAATACCTTCCAACCACTACCTAGACAAACAGCTAAAGAAGACCTAAGATCCAATGATAAGCATGATGAAGTTAAAATCCAATTAGTCACACTGAAAGAACTTAAGACTGAAATTAAGAACAACTCAAATTTCAAACAAGCCCCAGGATACGATATTATTACTGGACAAAGCTTAAAGGAATTGCCTGAAAAGAGGTTGAAAAAAGCTACTACACATTATAAATTGCTGCTTCAGATTGAAATATGTCCCGAGACAATGGAAAAATGCGGAGGTGATTATGATTCCGAAGCCTGGTAAACCCCCACATTAGAAAGCATCCTACGGCCGATTTCCCTCCTACCTGAGATTGCAAAGCTGTTTGAGAAATTACTTCTTAAACGTGTCAAGATAATAATCGAAGAAAGATCTGATATCCTCGCCCCAGTTTGGTTTCCGTGAAAATCACTCCACCGTCGAAGAGGCCTACAGAGTCACCAATATAATAGAGGGTGCACTTGAGGAAAATAAAATATGCTCCAGTGTGTTTCTAGACGTATCTCAAGCATTCGACAAGGTGTGGCATCAGGGATTTCAATTCAAAATGCATAGAGACCTTCCAAAGCGGTTCGATGAAATTCTGAGTTCATGCATAACTGAGCGTTATTTCAGAGTAAAATAGGAGGATGAGTACTCGGAGCTGAAACCCTTTTGGCGCTGGCGTTCCGCAAGGGAGCGTACTCGTACTAGTTCTTCACCTTCTGTACACCAGAGATATTCCCCAGACCGAGACAGTTAGCATGGCAACATTTGCAGACGATTCTACAATTATATCAGTGGGAGGTAATGTAATGAAATCAACGGGTGCTTTACAGAAGGCTTTGAACAAGGTAGACCGCTGGAAAAAGTGGAAGATTAAACTAGACGAAAATAAGTCAGTACACACCATCTTCACTAACAGAAGATGCCAGCATATCCCCGTGTACTTGAACATGCAACGTATTCCTTATATGTAAGTTACAAAGCCAAATACTTGGAACTAACGCTTGACACTAAATTGTATTAAAAGAAACACGTGCAGGTCAAGAAGTGGGGGCTTCAAATGAAGTACAGAAGGATGCACTGGCTTCTTGGAAGACATGCAGAACTGAGCCCACATAATAAAGTCCTACTTTTTACACACATTTTAAAACCTATTTGGACATACGGCATCCAGCTTTGGGGCTGTGCAAAGACTACGAACAAGAAAACTATTCAGACATTCCAAAATAAAGTGCTCAGAGGCATTGTCAATACACTCTGGTACATTAGAAACTCTGACGTATACAGGGATTTAAATGTCAACACGGTTGAAGAAGAAATTAGGAAAAATGCGAGAAAACACCAGCAGCGTCTTCGACTTCACCCGAATCCTGAGGTCCAGAAATTGCTTAATGAGCCTGCCCCTCCCCGTCGGCTCAAGAGAATAAAGCCAGTTGACCGGATGTAGTTGTGCGTTTTTACTTTCTTTTACTACTATATAGATAGTAAAGGAAGTATTGCAATCGGGTCGAATTTTCGAATTCGAGCTTTCACCGGAAATACATGTTTTGAGGTCCTCTGAGTCCAAAAAAGTGTTGTTTTTTTAAATGTCTGTGTGTGTGTGACAGCCATATCGTATCTAAAGCTTTATCCAAATTTCAGCTTACTTGAAATTTGACCTTTTGGTTGAAATCGGATAACCGAAAGCTCTACTTTACTCTTGGCGTTTTTGAGCTTTTCCAATTTTTTTCGAAAATGGCTCCACCGATTTTCTTTAAACTTACCATAGTTCTTAGACTCATCAGTGGCTACAACTTTTATTTGAAACTTTTTTCTGGGAAAATTCGAATAAGGACGATTTTGAGGTGAAGGTTGGGAATTCGCATATACATGCATATACATAGTTCTGTTTATATGTATAGTTATAAAGAGCTTATATTTCTTTTAACCAACAGCGAGTTTCATAAATTAATGTAAAAGAAAGTACTATGACGCCTCGCAGCAGATATTTTACTTTCTTTTACTATTATATAGTAGTAAAGGAAGTATTGTAATCGGGTCGAATTTTCGAATTTGAGCTTTCACCGGAAATACATGTTTTGAGGTCCCCTGAGTCCATAAAATTGGTTTTTAGAAACATGTCTGTGTGTGTGTGTGTGTGACAGCCATATCGTATCAAAAACTATATCCAAATTTTACCAAACTTGGAATTTGATCTCCATATTATACCTAGTTGTGCCGCGAAGGTTATGGTTGAAATCGGTTAAGCAAAGCTCTTCTTTATTCTACGAATTTTTGAGCTTTTTCAATTTTTTTCGAAAACGACTCCAACGATTTTCTTTAAACTTACTATAGTTCTTAGACTCATCAGTGGTTACAACTTTTATTTGAAACTTTTTCCTGGGAAAATTCGAATAAGGACGATTTTGGGGTGAAGGTTGGGAATTCGTATATACATATAAGTTGTATGCATATATGTAGTTCTGTTTATATGCATAGGAATAAAATGCTTATATTTCTTTTAACTAACAGCGAGTTTCATAAATGAAAGTAAAAGAAAGTACTGTGACGCCTCGCAGCAAATATTTTAGTAATGTAGCAATCACAAATGTCTTAGACGTGATGGATTTATGTAACAATTATTGTTCAAATTACAAATAATTGCTAAGCCAAAATGAATGGATTTAGACCATAATGACCATTTAATTGAGCACTTAGTTAATGGAAAATTAATTGGCCACTTCGATATGTTTGAATATATACATATATAATAATATATTGCTGTACATATCTCATATCCGCTCATTTGAGAGACCAACGAATAACGTCGAAAAAGAAAAATGATAAAACTGTAATCAAAGTCTTAACACCGGAAATAGCAATGCAGTTACATGAGAATCAGTTTTTTTAATTAAAAAATAATTGATTTTAATTTCGCATCAATCAGTTTAACTCGATTTTTTCCACTTGCAATATATAGGTATATGTGTGAGGTAAAAATAATATATGAAACTCATTTCCACTTGTCACATTCTAAATCAAATAAATCCCTTCGCCACCATAAATAAGCCACCGTTTCAGAATATTTGAGACACGTGTGCTTCCATTCTCAACGTTGTTGTGTATGAAAATTTCTTTTTTCATAAATCTAAACCTTTCAAAATACAATGTACATATTTCAAAAAAATTATATCTTCTGTCACACTTCCACCCAAATATGCTTTGCTGTAAATTTAAAAATTTTCTCTTGGTATTTTTTACGTTATTATTACGTGTCTAACGACCCAAGTCCATTAACTTGCTTCTCGAGACAAGAGAAAGATGATGGGAGTAAAATGTGCGGCTTTTTCATGCATAGAGGAAAGCTATCGAGAACATTGTTTGAGACTTTCGCATTGCTATAAATGTACGTGAACCTGTGAGTGGATGTTCAAATACTTGTTAAGTCAGAGACGAACAACGCAGTAATGTAACAAACGTCAGAAACATTTCTGAAAGCGAATTCGGTACAATTGATAAGGGTTGTGCTTAAATGCAAACGATGAGACAAAAGGACATGATACTAGGAGTTTTTTTTTTCATGAAATAATTTGATTTGATATTTTTTTATTTTATTTTTTAAAGTTTCATTGGAAAACAGTTCTAAATATAATCAGTAGTTTGAGATGGTGAACTACTGATTTAAAGTAAAAAGGAAAAATATTGTAGCTTACAAAGTTGTGGAATCAGTCTTTTAGCACGTCTCCATTAGTTAAATAGTTAGTATTGAAATAATTTTCTTAAAATCAAACATTTACTTGTAAAGCCAACAATGTTCTTTCTTTCCTTCTAATTTAGATGACTACATTGTTGAAAATTCTGACAAGAATTGAAGTTGAGGTAATTACTTAAAAAAAAACTTTCCTTGGAAAATGTTTTTCACAAAATATATTGTGTTGTTTTCGATGTATCAAGGTTTATCTATATCTATATGTATATATAATAAAACTGTAGAAGATTTCTGTCTGTTTGTTTGTTGTGCCTCTTTCACGCAAAAACTACTGAACGGAATTTGATGAAACTTTTTTTTTTATATATTAGTCCTCGGTAACAAAATGGCTTTAATTTAAACATACATATACCAGTGGCGTGCGGTAACTTTTGAAACAGGGCATGTGGTCAGAAGGGTCGAGGGGGCGGGGGGTAATCAAAATTTTTAATTGGTAAACATGGTATTATATTATGTATTTATTTTTAAAAATTAGCCTTAATCAACGCTCCTTCTTACAAAAATCATCAATAACCGCATCATATAATGTATTTAAAAACCACGAAAATAGTTCTTATCCTACAAAATAGAACATTTGTATCGCCTCTGGGTAAATAAATCACGAAAAGTATCAGTAACAATGAGTAGCAATTAGTAAATTCAAAACGTCAAACGCATCTGCAAGCGTCAACCGGCAATGTGAAACGCCGAGAGAGATAGTACTCAATCATACTAGTGCGCATGCGCGACCAATTCTAGCCAAGTAAACGCATGCGACGGTCGTTGCGCATTAATTCGGCTTTTGCCGTTCATTTGATGTGGTATTCTATGCTAATTTTATGAGCGAAACGTTTCATAATGTCGTAAATTAAAAAATGTATAAATGATAAAAATATTTAGAATTTGGTATTTTTAGTATCATTTTATAATACATGCAATAACGTAAATTAAAATATGTATAAATCATAAAAAATATTTAATTTTTTAAATTGTCTCAATCCTAGAGCATGCGGCGCATCTACAACATGTATGGACCGCACGCCACTGATATATACATATATAATTATACATAATTTAGTTGATAAAAGTCGGATGTCATAACAAACATATTTGTGTGCACTTACATTGCAAACGCTGGCTAAACCTTACGAGATAGATCAAACTTATATGCGGCGAAATTGTGTATCTTAAAAAGATTGATAAAAAAGTCCGCGATGGTATATGTCTATCTCCTAAGGATAACCCACAAGAACCATTTTTATCTTTTACAAGGGACAAAAAAATATGTTGTCATAGCGGCTGGCTATTGTACGACGTACGTATTGCCTGTTTTATTGGTATCTTCTTCTATATTAAATAAAAATGTTATGTTGGTCTTTATTCTGAACCAATAAAGCTGAAATTTTGATACAATATACAATCGGGCTCCAGAATATTTTTTATCTATATTTCACGTTAGTTAAACACTGTGAAAAAAACACGCGAATCCCATGGGATAGCATAACAATTGTATCTTGCAGGAACCGTGTATTTAAAAAAAGTTTCATTAAAGTTCGCGAAATAGCAGTTTAACGCATGGTATATGTCTATCTTCTAAGGATAACCCACAAGAACCATTTTTATCTTTTACAAGGGACAAAAAAAGTATGTTGTCATAGCGGCTGGCTATTGTACGACGTACGTATTGCCTGTTTTATTGGTATCTTCTTCTATATTATATAAAAATGTTATGTTGGTCTTTATTCTGTACCAATAAAGCTGAAATTTTGATACAATATACAATCGGGCTCCAGAATATTTTTATCTATATTTCACGTTAGTTAAACATTGAGAAAAAAACACGCGAATCCCATGGGATAGCATAACAATTGTATTCTGCAGGAACCGTGTATTTAAAAAAAGTTTCGTTTAAGTTCGCGAAATTGCAGTTTAACGCATTTTCCTCAAGAAGGCCTGACCATTTTTACACAATAGCAAAAGAAATTCTCTACAAAGTTTAAATTAAACAATTGGCAACATTTAACTGAACAATAAACAAGAATTTCAATTTAACCCCGGTAAAATTAAAAGTAAAATTTTTTTATTGTCCATTGTCGAGGAAATTAATTATAAATAAACGTATTAAAATACTTAATATACTAAATTTTTAAATAATTAACAATTACTGAACGGAACGAATTTTTATGAAGTTTTGTTAAAGATGCCTCAGAACTTAACATATAATTGAATATAATATCTTCTGAAAAAGGACGGTTCCTGTAGGATAACTCCTAATATTTTCTACTAAAATAGCTGAACTATTTTTCTGAAAAATGTTTCAATTTTCTTAGAGAAGCTTTTTATACTTAAAATCTTATAGAACCTGTAAGACAGCTAATATCTCTTTCTAGAAAAGTTGTTGTAAGGATTTTGATGAACTTATTTAGGATCTAAGGTCTGGAAGTATCTATCATCTATTTTTGTCAAAATATTATAGATTAATTTTTATGTTTGGCTATGAAGGTAGGGAATCTATTAATCAATCAATTAAAAGATACTCTCAGCAAAACGAGCGGGTATCAGCTAGTCAATTGATAAATGTATGTTACAAACTATGTTATCTATTAGAAATAAGCTCACTTTTAAAAATATTTCAAAATAAATTTCGATCATTTTTCGATCAAATAGGATATAGTCAGTGAATATTTTCACTCATCATAACTTTTTTATAAGATTCTTTGTATAAAGAGAATATTTTTATGAAAACTTTGTATTGTTGCATTTCTTTTGAGATGCATTTCCTCTGTTTCTTTCTGCCTCTCTTATTAAATCTCATATTCTTTATTTTAAATAAGTATTACTTTCTATTACGGGTACGATGGTGAATGCGTTTTCTTTTTCAATTTTGCACAGAGGAAAGCTTATATTGTAGTATAAGAAGTCAATAGCAACCTCACAAAACGGAAACGGTGTTCATTATCATCGTCTAAATCAAATGATAATGAGATTGTTTTCTAACAACACAAAATCCCTTGAAGCTCAGTCAAAGTTTACCGAAAGATTATCCACATATTAATTTTAGTCTCGACCCATATTTCAGATGTCTTCCATTGTAATATAGTACAGAAACGATTGGCTTTTCTCTTACAAAAGGCAGTATGTACTATACTGACTATTTGACTAATTAAATGTCATCATGATAAGTAAAAGACAAGAATAAGGACATAAAATAATTATGAAAAATATGTCTTTGTGATGAAATTTCAAATAAATGAATTAAATAATTTTAAAGCACATATAAATAAATTAAATATATTTACAAACATGTTTAATAAGTACTCATTAAATTGAATGTTTTTAAGAATTTATATTTTCTATTTTATATATTCAATGTTTGTAGTGTAATGCTTACATTTTTAATTTTTTTTTTTAAATAATCATTTAATTAATTCATGACTCATAAAATTTATTTTAAAGAAGTTTTTCTTTAACTTTAAGTTTTATTAAGTGATAACGTGAAAGATTTAATTAAAGTCTATAATAATAATCAGTTAAAAATTTTATTCTTTGAGGGACAGAAAGCTTGTCATTTTGAAACAAGATTAAATCAAATGTTCTAGAAATTCAATAGATTTATTCCAACAATTCAAAATCTCTGATGAAACATCGAACCACTAATGAACCGACCTAGCAGCTAAAGCAATGTGTAGAATCTGGTAGCTTTTCAAAAAAACGATCAAAAAAACAGTTTGTTATAACGGTATATTGTCTTGGTTTCTCGTGACATAACATAATTGGAAGACTTGAACGAGAATAAAATAACAAGAAAAATGTTATACAAAATTGGCAAAAATTAGCTTTTGGCTGCATTAAAAAACGTTTGTTAAGGCAACGAATCTTAGAAAAATGTATTCCGATCGATTAGTAAAAATTAGTTAATTTCCAAAAATAAATCACTAATAAATTTCATTTATGTAAAGTACAATGTTATATAAAAAAAAGTGGTTGCGTGTACTTATGTACGCGCGTGAGAAGTTATACTTCTTTGGTATCATTAAAAATTAGTTTTTATTAATTTTATTCAAATAATCAATTTTAAAAAACTGTTATTTAATATTTAATAATAATAATATATATATTTAAAGATATAATTATTAAAAATAAAATTAAGAGAATAATATTTTAATTTAAATCAATAAATAATATCCAAAGAAAGCTGCAAGACGTTTATAAAATTTGTCAGGATCATTTTTCTGGTTAACAATTCATGCATGTCATGAACACGAAGCTTCATAGAAATTGCGAAATAAAGTAGGTAGCTACTTGTCAAAGTAAATGTCTTAATCTTATTCATATCTTGTGTTACTAAATTATTATTCTAAGATGGTGGAATCATTTCAGAATCCCAGATTTCATGATAACTAAGAATATGCATGGAATGCAGACGTCATTTTTATCACTAAATTTCAAATAGCATAACAGCTACTGCATTATTTGAGAAAAGTAATAACTTATTTATTAAAAATATGTGTCATTTATATAAATAATTATTTTTAATTTAAATATAAAAATAAATAAATAAGTAAATAAATACAACAAAAATTCAAATTACGCGCGTCTAGTTAAAAATACCGAGCCGTTTTGCGGGCAACTTCATTTTGTTAATTTTTGTCTCAAGATGGCCGCCCATCTAAACATTTCACTCTCATCATTTTTTCATAACGCACCTAAAGAAGTATAACTTCATTCAATAATTTTTTTCAAAATTGTCCATTTTTATTTAATTCAAAATTATAAAAGCGTTGCAATAATTGGTGCAAATCGATTATTAAACAGGATGACAGAGAAAGTAAAAAATAAAACCCAAAAGTTTCACTAGCGACCTTAATGTACCGTATACAGTCGTATTATAAGTACACAAACACGAATATATATAAAACAAGTTATTTATGTAGTTCCTAATGACTTTAGTAGTTAAAAGTGCAGTAGTTTAACATTCCATGTACCCCTACTGGAAAAATAAAAATTTCTTGTTTACTTTATGTAGCTCAAATGTTTTGTGAACTTTTATAAATAACAAATATTACTTGTTTACTTTGCTTATGTTAAATTTGGCTAAATTTATTTTGAAAAGCTTTTAAAATTTTCTCTTCATACTTCTGTGAAAACATGAAAACAAATCAGCTTGTTATTGATAGCAATTTCTGTAATTATTTTCGGAAAAATTTATAAATTTTAAGTATTTATCAACTTTGGAAAAATTGTGAGCAGCTAGAAGATTTTTTTTTTTAAAGTATTAAAAATCTATAAAAGCTTATGAGTTACGTTTTCACGTTAACAATCGGATACGTTTGATCCTAGTAACCTTAAAAAGTCATGAATCTATTAAACATCTTTCCAACAGCAAAGTTTGAATATACGAAATAAAATAGAAAGTAGTTTTAATTTGAAATGCACGCAAAATATTGACAAAAAATTTATTTTTTCTGTTTTTACAGATTAAGGAATTGATACTCGGCCTTCTCTCATCGACACATCTTAGGAAAAAAGTGGTTGCGTGTACTTCTGTACGCGCGTGAGAAGTTATACTTTTTTGGCATCATTAAAAATTAGTTTTTATAAAATGCATTCAAATAATCAATTTTTAAAAATTGTAAATTAATATTTAATAATAATAATAATAATATATATATATTTAAAGATATAATTATTAAAAATAAAATTAAGAGAATAATATTATAATTTAAATCAATAAATAATATCCAAAGGAAGCTGCAAGACGTTTATAAAATTTGTCAGGATCATTTTTCTGGTTAACAATTCATGCATGTCATAAAAACAAAGCTTCATAGAAATTGCGAAATAAAGTAAGTAGCTACTTGTCAAAGTAAATGTCTTAATCTTATTCATATCTTGTGTTACTAGATTACTATTCTAAGATGGTTGAATCATTGCAGAATCCCAGATTTCGTGATAACTAAGAATATGCATGAAATGCAGACGTCATTTTCATCACAGCTACTGCAAAATTTGAGAAAAGTGATAACTTAATTTTTTAGTAATATGTGTCTTTTATATAAATTATTATTTTCCATTTAAATATAAAAATAAATAAATAAGTAAATAAATAAAACAAAAAAATCAAATTGCGCGCGCCAAGAAACTCAGTGGTTTTGCGGCTAACTTCATTTTGTTAATTTTTGTCTCAAGATGGCCGCCCATCTAAAAATTTCACTCTCATCATTTTTTCATAACGCGCCTAAAGAAGTATAACTTCAAAAAAAAAATCCAAAAAAGTGCCCCAAGTGTAAAATAAAACTAACTGTGACACATGCAAGCAGTGAGTACCCCTTTTTAAGCGCACCAATCAACCCCACTGAACTAAAAAGGACTCTGAACAAAAAGACAATGGATCTCAAGGACATTAGGAGCTCATCGAGGCTCCTGGGTGTCCTGAAGAATGTATAAGCCAAACCAGTAATACAACAATTGTCGATAAGAGCATAAATGTTGACGCGGCGTTAAAAAATCAGTGAAAACAATTTTATTACATTTTTTTTTTGTGTTTTCTCAGAATTTTCAAAAATTAAACGATATATGCATTCTTGAGGATGTCTCTTTCTGTTAGATGTAATAATTTTTTTAAAGCATTCTTTTTCACATTTAGTGGTTGTTAAAACTATATTTTCAAGTCTTTCTTAATTTCTTAACAAATCTTCATTTATATTAGTTCTTAAAACTTGCTCCTAACAGTTTAAGTGGAGAAAATAGGATATTTGGGGTCCATGAAATCTCTGTGAGTTCTTTCTGTTAAATAAAGTCTAAGGACGGATCCAGATTTTAACCATTACACGCCAGTATTTAAGTAAATTATAAAAAACTGTAGTAATATAAAAAAAAGTTCCAAACTAAGAAAATGAAATATAAATAAGTGATAAGAAATAAAACCATACAAACATTCAAATTGTGAGATATATCCTTTAAATTTTAATTTTATTTTCTTAGTTTTTAGTTTTTATTTTGTTCAAAATTTTCACTTAGTATAAATAACATGTTAAGTTTTCAAGTAAATTTTATCAAATATAAACTTTTACTTTTTTTTCGTGTTTTAAGTCGCTTTAACCTCTAAGGTCATATCACGACCGTCTTACACACAGAAAGTTTCTTTTACTTTAGACTTTTACTTTATCTAGTAATAATTTTAAGGTGAAGATTTTTTTTTTAGTTCAACATTTAGAAGATAAACTTGAAAAATTCATAAATTAACTTCCTCTTAAGAGAATTAAGATCGGAGCTTTGAATGTATCCCTTCTTAATGCATCTATAAATCTTCCTTGGAAGAAAATTTACGAATTTCATGTTTCCAACTTCATCGGTTTTACTTGCAACGTCTCTTTCAATTAGTCACGATACTGTTTTATTTTTATTAGAAAATAAAAGATTGTTCACGTTGGTTATATTGGTTAAATTTTTTTTACTACAAAAGTACTACGAAAACTGGTAAAAACAATTAATTATTGAACAGAGTGATGGAGTTACTGGATATATATTTATCTTGGTTTTTCTATCTACCTAAGTCCAGTGTACCGTATTGGTAATTACACGAACATACATTAGACCAATTTATATGCAAATGAATTGAATAGTTAAAAAGCGCAGTTAAATTTTTCAAGCATTTTATGCACTTTGTGTATTAAGAACATTTTGCATACTTTGATAAATAATTCAGAAAATTTTTAAAAATTAAACAGGTCAAGAAAAATACTTTTTCCCGAGTGTTTGTTCAAACGAACAACAATCGTTATTTGTTGCTAAGAAAGTTTGTTCTTACAAAAAATTATTAATAAAATGTTTTATCTAAGGATCGATAAACGAGAGAAAAACTATTGGCATATCACATTATTCTAACTTAAAACTTTTATGTGAACCATTTCATAGTAAAATAAATATTTTAATACCCATTAGACATCAAAAATCGAAAAAAGAAGATGAATATTGGTATTGCTTTATAATGCTGTAAGTTTGACAAACGTAATTAAATCAAATATTTAAAAAAAAAAAGCTTTGGTAAAGAATTTATATTTTTTTTAATCAATTCACCATTTTAAAGATTTTTTTGCAATGAATTGAGCGACTATAACTTGCAAATTAACTGCTTGAAAACTTGATTTTCAACTAAATAAGTCAAAAATCATAAAGTCTAGTAACATAAAATACATATAAACTCAAGTAATGAAGCATTTTACCAGTTTTCGATTAGAAGAGAGCTTTCAAGGAGAATTAAAAAAGACTTAATTGAAACTTTTTTTTCATAACAGAATATGACTGCAGATTATCTTTTAAGATACATAGTACTGTCACATTCTAGGAATCTTAAAGATGGAGGAATGTCGCCATTTTATGAAATTGGGAGTGGCACCGCTTTTCAAGCTATCTCAGCAGTGGATGAGCCAAGGCAGCCTGGCAACCAGCCAATAAGAGCGACGTGATTGTAGACAGATCTCCAAACACCGGACCACCTGCCGCGAAGGGTTAGACCAAAAGGATTACTCGGTGAATTAAAAAGAGTGAAGCTTCACATTCTATTTTCCCAAGAACAATAGAAAGTTGTGGCGACGAATGGTTTCCCAGAAAAATAGAAAGTTTTGGTCAAGGACAAATAGAATCAAATGTACTAGAAAAATTCCTATATAAGGGGAAAACAAGCATAAGCAGTTCAGTCTTAAATAAATCGTGAACGTCAACGAGTCTTAAAATAAATAGTGAACGTGAACAGTCTGAAATTAATTATCAACGACATCGCGAAATATAAATCGGGAGTGGTAAATGATAAACAGTGAATCGCGAGTGTAAATAAATTGTGAAGATAAAATAGTGTAAGAAAAATCAATAAAAATTTGTTAAAAATAAACTTGTCGTCATTAAACACAAGCCCAAAGAACCCGTAAAAAAACGTTACAATACGATCTGCTTCTATCAACCTAAAAAGAATGTTGATATCTATTTAGAAAATCAAGAGAAATATTATCACCAATATGTGATGGAATTGGAACAACAGTATCATTGTGACGTTACATTTAAGGGTTGACATAAACAAATTAAAATAAGCATAAAAAGCAGTTTTTATCTTTACTTTTGCATTGATACTTTAGTTTCAACTCCTTCCTTGCAAGGAAAAGAGATTTCGATTTTAACCTGAAGTTTATTTTATTTTTATGCATAAATATGAGTGGAAAACAAGGAAATTTCTTAAAAATTTCAATTTTGTCCTATTTATTTAAATGTGCATTATAACCACTTATCATTTTAAATTTGTTTTGAGCCTTCCAGACGTCAAGTTCTATAGCTTCGAATTTATTGTCGTCTTCCATTTGGTGTATGACTTTTTTTGGATACTTTAATTTAATCCTCTATTAATTACAAAAGAAAACTTTTTAAAGTAAATTTATTTTTGCTTTATAATTGGTTCAAACTTCAAATAGATAGAACCCAGGTTTTGTGTTATCAGTAAACAGTTGGAAAATCGATTTTTTCTTATGTACTTAATTAAAACAAAATATAAAATCTTTTAGTAGTGGTGAAATAATAATGTAAAATTTCTAAAAATAAAATTCACATTAGTAAATGTGAAATATGAATAAGTTATAATAATAATAATAACGAATACATTCTACGTTGTTTTTAAATCATATTACTATGCATATTTCTGCCAGGACAAAAAAAAAACATTTTTATATTTGCTTTTTCAATTATTCAAAGTAAATATTATCATAATTTACTTTCGGTTAACTATATTCAAATAAAAATACGAACATATTACTCTTCAAATCCGGAAGCGTTTAAAAATAAACCCTTTTAAACTTTGCAAATAAAAAAATAAAAATTTTACGGTTGAAAAAAGGAGCTAGGGGTTATTAAATTGAGATATATATGCCACTGTGAATAGTCATACATTATATTTTCTTTTTATTTTGTGACATAAAATAAATCAACAATGATTTATATCAACAATATGGTGGATGGTAAACAACAAAAAGCTTTGTCCGATATTCAATTGTGTATATTACTGGCTTTTTTATATGAAATACACAGATAGTAACAATGAGGAACGAACACAAGCACAAGAAAAACAATTTAATACAAAAAGCCAACCTTCTAATTGTAGCGATCGTGTAAGCAAGAAGAAAACGTAATTTTTACGTTTTTATGTGAAGAAAAGTTTCCTTTCGTTTTTATTTATTGAAGGAAAAATATACGAATTGTATAAATTTGGTTGTTGGATAGATTAGAACAGGGGTTCTTAACCAATGGTCCGTTGATTCTTAAAGTTCTGTATTCTTTCTTATTATTCATTTATAATAAATTAGAAGAGGCCACATTCACTTCATGCGTCAAGTGGTACGGGTTCGATCCCCGTTGAATCCTAGACTTAAGATCATAGACCTAAGATTAAAATTGACCAACAGAAAGTTTCTGTGTTTAGACAGTCGTGATATGACCTAAGCTGTTAAAGCGACTTAAAACACCAAAAAAATAAAAAAAATAAATTAGAAGATGAAGGTCAACGCTGAAAAATCTATCCAGATATCATTCACCACGACAAGAGGGTCATGTCCTCAACTCAAAATGGATAATACACCCATACCACAGAGTGACAACGTGAATGGAATGATGTAATGACCCCCGACAGACGCCCTACATGGAGACCCCATATCTTGGCAAAACACAGACAGATAAAACTAAAATTTAAAAAAATGTGGTTGTTTCTGCAAAAAGACTCTGGATTGACACTAGAAGAAAAATTAAAATTTACAAGACGACAATAAAACTGTTGTGGCTGTATGGCATCGAGCTATGGGGATGTGAAAAATCATCTAATATAAACATTATCCACACTCATATCAGCACTATGAATAGCAACTTTTGAGGTTCGCTGAACAAATGAAAAACTAAAAGAACAAAAAAAAAAATTTTATCCAGAAGATACAGTCGAAAGTTCTTAGAATGATCGTCGAGGCACCCTGGTACATCACCAAGCAAACACTGCATACAGATCTGCAGCAAATACCATATTGTCACAGTCTAAGGAGCAAAAAAAAAGATTTTAAGGATGCAGAGCGTCGCCATTTTGTGAGTTTGGGGTGGCGCCTGCTCTTTAAACTGTCTTACCCCGTTGTGCCCCATTGTGGGTGGGCCAAGCCAATCAACCAGCCAATGGGAAGCAACGTGGTTCTAGGATGGAAAAGACCTTGTGGAACTTCTAAAACGTTCTCAAGGGATCGGACCCCCTGTGGCGCAAAGGGTTTGACCAAAAGGATTACTGGGTTGATGAAAAAGAAGACAAAAGGAATCAAAATTTTTAGTAAACGAATAATAGGGTATAATGCTCTCGAAATTGGCCAAAACGATATAAAAAGACGTTTGTTTGAACGAAGAGTCAGTCATAAATAAATCGTCAACGGAGTGAAACATAAATTGGGAATCATGAATTATGAGTGTAAAATAAATAGTGAATCGCGAGTGTTAAATAAATTGTTAAAATTGCAGTGCAGTGTATATAGTGCAATATAAACAATGGGTGGCAATTATTGCCTGTGACTATTCTAACAGTGAACTTAATCATTGTTAAAGTGTAAATAGTGTAAATATATAAACATTTGTACAAAATAAATTGTCATTCAAACTCAAATCAAAGAACCCGTAAAAACGTAACAATATGTACGAGAAATCATAACCCAATATGTCAGAAGACATAAAGATCGCTGTCAAGATCAAACAAACTATTTGGTGATTCAGTTACTGACCAAACTTTTAACAAACAGGAGATTAAAGAAATATGGCTGGATGACTTGCAATAACGTATCGCCTTACAAGAACAAAATACTTAAAGGAAAATGAATACAAAGGTACTCTACATCGCTCGCGATTTTCAGTGCCTGACGTCCGATTCCACGGTCTTGCTTACATTTATTAATTTATTATTTACTTTTCTTTCTATACTCTACTACTGAACAATTTTTTTTTCTATTTTTTCTGTACTGTTTTTGTATCCTGTTTTTTACCCTTTGTCTCTATCCTCAACGTCAGCACTTCTACTTATTGCTCTTGTTGTATAGGAGCAGATTGTATAAATTTTTTGCAAGATAAAAAAAATTATATATATTAAATGACGGCAAATCTCGGCTCACTTAGACGACTGATTGACCCTACACTTTACATAGACCACAAACTTATCGAAACTTTTCCAACAGTACGATACTTAGGTTTCCATCTAGACAAACGCCTGACGTGGAGTACAAACATAAAGCTCAAAAAACCTACGATTTGGACGATGACGTAGACTATTAGGTCCCATACCAAAAATTGACATAAAAATAAACTGACCATAAACAAAGTTTTAATCCGGCCTATATGGACGTATGGAGAAGAACTGTGGTGTTCTGCTAAGCATTCCCATCTACAACGCATCCAGTTCTTACAATCAAAAAACTCCACCGTATCCAAAACGCTCCTTATTACGTCCAAAATTCCATTTGTAAATAACGTAATCCAAAGCCGTTTCCGAAAAGTCCATATCAATCTACATAATCATCCCAATCCATAGCAATTCACCTCGTCGTCTAAAACGGCGGTGGCCACGAGACCTCTGGCAACTGTAAATGGAATTAAAGGATGCAGCGATACCTCTCGCAACTGTCCTGACAAAACGACGTTATATACCTCAAGCAATTTAATTTGTATGGGACCAGTGCTGGCCACTGTAATTGTAAATAAACCTATTACAAAATCCCTAGAAAGTCCCAATACTGATCGGGTGCTCTCGTCAAGTAGCAACTTGGGTCTGTGCATTAGATGAGGGTTGATTTCTGATTCTAGGTCACGGATAAAATTGTATTTTAATGGCACATTGCTCATTGTATATCAATGTAATACAGGGAACAATAAAATTTTATATATGAGGTTGTCATGGTGAAAAAGTTGAGAACCACTGTGTAGATAACAAGTGATCATTTCTCATTTTCTTTAACATCTGGAAGAAAGATGGACATGACATAATCGAAACAAAGTGAAAAAAAAAAAAACACCACACAAGAGACTTTGTCTTGTTTGTACGTATGTACATTCATACGATACATGTTTGTGACATACAATTTTGTTGTATCAACTTTTATACAGCATCTCTGTGTACATGCTATTGTTTTAGATGAGTTATTTGTGTTGCAGCTCTAGTAATTTGGAAAATGAACTTGGGTGGTAGTTTGTCACATCCATGTACATATTCAAATTATCAATTGGAGGGTTGATAAACGGCAGGTCGTAGGGGAAGACATAGAATTATGTTTGTGTTTTGCATGTTGGTGTCAATATTGCGCCCCTGATGGTGATGACGGTGTGAATCCGCAATCAGTTTTCGAATAATAATCACCTCGAACAAGCAAGGAAATCGGTACTGTTTCCAACCGATTTGTGGTTAAACGACGTCTAACGAAACTACACTCATCCTTCATAACACTATGAGAAATTGGAAGACAAATCAACAAATTGGAGAAATTTATTCTAAGTAAAGATAAGAAAACGGAGAATTTAAACAATTTGAAGATAATCTTATAGTAAAAATCGTTATGGGAAAGTCTTAATAAGAATGAATACATTTATCTTTTTGAAATTATACTTCTTTAGGCGCGTTATGAAAAAATGATGAGAGTGAAATTTTTTAGATGGGCGGCCATCTTGAGACAAAAATTAACAAAATGAAGTTGGCCGCAAAACCATTCGGTTTCTATCAACTTGGCGCGCGTAATTTGAATTTTTCTTTTATTTATTAACTTATTTATTTAATATTTAAATTAAAAATAATTATTAATACAAATGACACATATTATTAATAAATAATAAGGTTATTACTTTTCTCGAATTTTGCAGTAGCTGTTATACTATTTGAAGTTAATTGATGAAAATGACGTCTGCATTCCATGCATATTCTTAGTTATCACGAAATCTGGGATTCTGAAATGATTCAACCATCTTAGAATAATAATTTAGTAACACAAGATATGAATAAGATTAAGACATTTACTTTGACAAGTTGCTACTTACTTTATTTTGCAATTTCTATGAAGCTTCGTTTTCATGACATGCATGAATTGTTAACCAGAAACATAATCCTGACAAATTTTATAAACGTCTTGCAGCTTTCTTTGGATATAATTTATTGATATAAGTTAAAATACTATTTTCTTAATTTTATTTTTAATAATTATATCTTTAAAAATATATATTATTATTATTATTAAACACTAGTTTATCCCCGCCCGCTTCGCTAGACATAGCTAAATTAAACTGATTAATTAATAGAAACCGTCATGGCAAAATATAAAAAAGGTCATTACAGTTATGTTGACATAAAAAGATAGTAGTTATGCCTCAAGAATCAAAAATTTTCCTGAACAATAAATATCTCCCTAGAAATCTCACAATTTCAGTTCAGTCATATTTCAAAAGATTTTTACGCGTAATTTACGTTTGACATATTTTTAACTCCCAATAAATGTATAAGTTAAAATGTTTTTTTGTTCCAATTCACTCCTTTGTGACTCTGTGTATTTTCCCCTCTATGAATCGAAGTTCTAACAGGCCCTCACCTCTCTAAGCCAAACTCTTAATTGGGATCTCTTAAGTCAAACTGTATGCTTTGGTTATTTATTCTTACGGGTGTCATTTTGGTACTTCAATATTTATTTTTTAAGAACGAAATTTATTCACTGCAGAGAATTCCCAGATTACTCCAAGTTTTACTCTTCGAATCGAACAATGGATAAATAAAACTACTCCTTCGATAATTCGAACGTTTACTGAACCGAACTATAGATAAAATATAACCACCTTTAAATTAGCTATGGATTTATTGTTTCTAGGAATTTAGCTTATCGCGATTTCACTGGATTAAAAAAAGTTCAATTATGAAAATAAAAATTTTTATAATTTAGAATATGTATTTTAAAAGTCGTGTAAAACGGTGAACTTGTAAGTTAATTTTAATTTTTTGTACTGCTTAGTCGTTTTAATTTTTGAGTCAAGCATCCGAACCGATTCCAGTTATTAAATACATGGAGAACCACAATTTTTTTTCAAATTTCGTCAGCCTTTAATACGTTACCGAATAGCAGTAAGGATTATGGTAGAAAATAAGCACGCTCCATCACCTAAAATCTCGACAATTTGGAAAGGTATACAACGCCCGTCAATTAAAACATATTCTAGGTCCATTGTTTATATTTCCTAAGTATTATATTTGAAAATATTAAAGATAATGCATTATATAGTTGATGAAAATCAGAAGTGTTAAAGCAAATTGTCAAAATCAAATGAGTAGCCCAGAATCAAAGTCGGCCAATCGCCATTTTTATCAAAATTGAGATTTTGATGGATTATTTATTATTCTTCACAATGAGCTGCATTATGGTGATATTGAAATAATATCAAAAAAGCTACCTAACGGGTAAATCCTACTTTGAAAGTACGCCTTAGAATCAAAATCGGACATTTACAGGAAAGTGTAGTATCAAAGTCGGACAATTACTCTGCGGTCAATGAGAACGCTTATTTTGGTCACGTGGTAATTTCAGAAATGTGTTTAAAGTGTTAAAAAAAAGTGTTTAAGTGATCAGTAATGGACAGTGAAGTGAAAGTGGCGAAATGACACCAGAAAGTGCTAGAAAAAGGAAGTTTCGGTTTCAGGTATGCCAAGAATAGATGAATTCACCACGTGTCTGGAAACAGAGGAAGCTAACACCGTATCGAAGCCTGCTGGGCAGTTACATTTCCAAATAAAACAAACAAGAAAGCAAGTTAAGAAAAACGTGGTAAAATGTAAAAGGTTCATTCTAAAAAGATCGACAAAAAACAATATTTTAGTTCGAGGAGAAATGGCCTACAATGTTGACACAGGGAAGAAAAATAATCTGTAAGAAGGGGAAAAATATAAGTACGATCAACCCGAAGCAGATCTCGGTAGAAGTGAAAGTCAAATGTGCAAAAATAGCTGACATCAAGAAGCTCATTCAGAAACATTTTGGAGTAACTTGGAGAAAAATTGAGTCATTGAGGTGGTATGAAAATGTGATCGAGAGCAGCAAGGAAATCGCTTTCCGAACGAAGAAATTGAAGATTGCGAGTGTTTTCTCGATCATGGGGAAGAAGAAGATAAACTATTTACTTGTTAATTGTACCTTGAAATTAAATAATCAATAAACAAACTTATTCTAAGGCCTCTTTTTTTTTTTTTTTTTTTTTTTTTTTTGGTGTTTTTAAGTCGCTTTAACAGCTAAGGTCATATCACGACTGTCTAAACACAGAAAATTTCTGTTGGTCAAGTGTATCTTAGGTCTAGAATCTGAAGTCTAGGATTCAATGGGGATCGAACCCAGAACCACTTGACGCATGAAGTGGAGAGAACTAATGCTCTTGCCACTGCGCCAATAGGTGGCAGTAAGGCCCCTTTTGTTTTTTGTTTATTCTGATCTTTAAGTTTCAAAAACGGCCAAAAGCCAATCTTAGTTTCAAAAGCGGCCATCTCAATTTTCAACATGCTTTAGGGCTTAAAATAAATAATGTCATGCTATGAAACTTGCTGGAATTAGTCATGAGATAGCCGACGACAGATTAAGAAAGGAAAAATAGAAGAAAGTTTGAAGAATTTTCCGCTACAAAAAATTGGTTTTCCTGAAAAAATAGTGTTTTGGCGATTGGCCGTCTTTGATTCTGAGCTACTCAAATCAATTATCGAGTTAAATTTTATATTAGTTTCCAAGAAGTTACAATAAAATAATAGCTACGGTTGCCATAACAATTTTTGTTTAATGTAAAATCTGTAGTGAGATCAATTTGGTAAAATTTGGAAAAATGGGTAGTTGAAAATTTTATTTTCAAGAGGATTTTTGTAAAATCCGTTCTTAGCACGCGTCTACATGGTAAGAGGAGTAACTATGAAGTCGATTTTTCGAAGTCGAATTTCAAGTCGATCGGACCTATAGTTTCAGAGATTTCGTGATAAGTCAGTGATCGTTTTTCGCTTATATATATATATATATATATATATTATAGATTAATTTACAATTTTGTAAAATTGATTATTTGAGTGAAATTAATAAAAACTAACTTTGAATGATGCCAAAGAAGTATAACTTCTCACGCGCGTACATAAGTACACGTAACCACTTTTTTTAACTTAAATATTTACTAAAATATCAACTGCAACTTTCTTTCGTCATCTTTTAAATGAAAATCTAAGAGCCCTATTTAACTAGCAATTATACACCGAAAGTTTCTAGAAACTTAATACTTCCTAGTTTCAAGTGTCGTTTTCTTTCGAAAATAATGGTCCCATTTAAAATGCTCGAACGCGTCCTCTATAAATCCACCACTGATTTAGACCTTCTCAGAAACAAATAACAGAATCGGGACAAAGAAGGGATGAAAATAATCACGCCAAGTGCGACAACTATCCAGTTTCACAGATATATTGATTTCCACAAAAAGAATGTATAAGGTAAAACAACCGCAAAACACAGCAACATAAAAGAAGAACTCGCAAACGCATACAGCATCCAATGCTGTTTATCTGATTAATTTGTCTTTTACATAAAACCATTTCTTTCCATTACATTTTTTGACATTTTCCAACGGAAATGGCGATGAGGCCATTCATTGTCTCTGTCGTTGTTTCTCTTCGCTGAGCTTCATAAAAAGAAAAACTTCCGGCTGGTTCTATTCTTTTTTCACAGGTGCCTTAATCCGGTCGGGAAAAAAATTGAAAACAAGAAAGGGGAAAGATTAAAATCTTGACATCTATCGAAAAAGAAAAACACAGTAAATCTAAAAGTTCTCCCATAAAACGTACATATATACGTTGTATATAGTAAAATGTAAAAAGTGAACTTTTGACTGATGTTTGATCTTATCTTTATGAGCGTAAGCTTATGAAGGCCGTAGATAATTTATTTATGAGATTTTGTGTTTGATATCCGGAAAAAAATGAATCAAAAGGTTGAAAGCTGGGAATAAACAACGAAAAAACGGGAAAAGCGAACTTCAGCTTTTTTTACATTAAAACTTTTCTATAATATCAAATATTATTTTAAATTAATTTTATTCGACCATGTTTTTAAGGATCTTTAAAACCGGTAACATATTAAAACCACTGGTTGGGCTGACTTCTAGGATTATAATTTTTTTTCTTCATCACTTGTAATTACTTATTACTTACAAAAAGTAAGCAAATATAATTTCCCTAAACCAAAGTTTTTCCTTTCCAATTGCAGTAATTTCCACCATCCTTATACCTTGTTATATATGATCTAAACTTAAAATATCTGCTGGGAGGCGTCACAGTACTTTCTTTTATTTTTTTATGAACCTCGCTGTTGGTTAAACAAATATTAAACCATGATTAATTAAAAAAAATTATAAATTGAATAATTTTTTAATATCTATAAGGTATAAACAGAACTGAATATACAGCCTCTTTGTACAATACGGTCACGGACTTCATAATCCGAGGGGTCGGGCCTATGCTTGTGTGGGGGTGGAGGATAAAAGAAGGAGATGTCAGCTAACAAAGCGGAATTTCTGGAACGTTCTCAAAAAACTAAGTCTTTGAGATCACCTGCCGCAAGGGTTTGACCAATAAAGAATTACTCGGTGAATAAAAAGAACAGAGCTTCTAGCACTTTCTGTGTGAATTCTTTATGGATGGGGAAAGGACAGATTATAAGACAAAAGAATAGAAAGTTCTAGAAACTAAATATGTGGGGTAAGAATGTTCTGGAAAGATAGCCGAGTACCTAGTTAAGCCAGGACAAGCATGGCTCTTGAATTACTCTATCAATTTCTGAAAACTGCATAAAAATCCATTGTGTAGTTTAAAAGATCTAAGATAATAGATAGCGGGAGCGACTTTGTTTTATACTATGTAAAGATATCTTACTGAATTTATTTAATTTTGAGTTAAATTTATTTTATTTATTTTTTTTGCAAAAACAACATTTATTTGATTTTTCCCAAAAACTTTTACAATTTGCACCTCAAATTTAATATTTTTTATACTTTCCGAGAATCCCGGGAAATTAATGTTTAAATTTCCCGTTTCCCGGGAACAAAAATAATCCGGGAAAAATAACCCTCTAGCAATATTATTAAATATTCGTCAATTTTTACTCTTAAAATTTTTCTTCTTGAATTAAACTATCAACAAGCAACCCCAATTTTCATCATGCTAGTGTGAATGAATCTTTCAAAAATACCTGTTTATAGTACAAAAATGCAACAATACAAAAAGTACAAGAATGCACTTGTATAGGTAGGTCATTTTAAGAATGTGTTTCATCCAGGGATGTAACGATATTTGCAGTCAGATATGCGAATGATTTTAAACATTTACATCAGTATTTGCATTCGAATGAAACAAAGCAAATGTTTTGCGAGTGCGAATGTCGTTAGGGTCAGGACAAGTGAAAAGAAGCCTTATATAAAATGAACTAACTGAGAAGTCGACGCATAAGCAAAGAGTAACCCGGTTATTAATTTAAAATAAACTTTTATATATTTAAAATATTATCTAAAAATTGGATTCAATTCAAAAAAACGTAAATAAAACGTGGAAAAAAGCCAAAATTGATTGATTCGATTTTCCAAAACTTGTATAAATCGTTGACATTCGTACAATTTCAACCACTAAAAGTATTTTTCCACCTAAAACGAACGAAAGTGGAGAACACCTGAGATATGTTCCTTGTAAAAAAGACATTTTTAACGAAACTATTGAGAGAGAGAGAGATAAATTAAATTATAGTTTAAACAATTATTTGATAAGGAAGGAAATAAATGATTTTCTATGTCAATAATAATTGGGAGCTTGAAAGCTTTAACAAACATTGTTCTCAAAGTTGAATTCCAAGTGCAAACAAAATATCGAAAGGTTTCCTCCCCCTGTACAACAACAAATAGGAAAATTGGGACAAAACCCCATTAGAATGTTATTTAAATACAAATAAATAAACACGTTGAAATACAACGTTTTATCCAAGATAAACAGCTCAAATACAAGTTAAAATATTTTTCTTAGCCAAAGCTAATATTTTATGTAATTTCAAAAGAAAATAGGATTGAAAAAAAAGTTGTCAAAGTAATTTTCACACCAAAAAAACAAAACTATGTCGAAAAATTTTTGAAGTTATAGTTCTTTGGGCGCGTTATGAAAAAATAATGAGAGTGAAATTTTTAGATGGGCGACCATCTTGAGACAAAAATTAAATGAAGTTGGCCGCAAAACCACTCGGTTTCTTGGCGCGCGTAGTTTGAATTTTTGTTTTATTTATTTATTTATTTTTATATTTAAATTAAAAATAATTATATATACAAATGACACATATTATTAATAAATAAGTTATTACTTTTCTCAAATTTTGCAGTAGCTGTTAAACTATTTTGAGGTTAGTGATGAAAATGACGTCTGCATTCCATGCATATTCTTACTTATCACGAAATCTGGGATTCTGAAATGATTCAACCATCTTAGAATAATAATTTAGTAACACAAGATATGAATAAGATTAAGACATTTACTTTGACAAGTAGCTAATTACTTTATTTCGCAATTTCTATGAAGCTTCGTTTTCATGACATGCATGAATTGTTAACCAGAAAAATGATCCTGACAAATTTTATAAACGTCTTGCAGCTTTCTTTGGATATTATTTATTGATACAAATTAAAATATTATTCTCTTAATTTTATTTTTATTAATTATATCTTTAAATATATATATATTATTATTATTTTCAAATAATAAATTACAGTTTTTTAAAATTGATTATTTGAATGAAATTAATAAAAATTTAATTTTAATGATGCCAAAGAAGTATAACCTCTAACGCGCGTACATAAGTACACGCAACCACTTTTTTTTTCTATCTGTGGAGCAGACTGGAATTGATGATGCAACTGTAAGGGTTCCCACTTTCCCTTTTTACTTGGTCCCATGGGTATATGTGAGAGTTTCTGTCCCATTTTCCACTAATGTAAAATAATCTAAAGTTCAAAAGTTTGATAAAGTTTTATCATATGTTTGCAAACATGAAAATATCAAGATCTTATCGTGTTTTTTATTAAAAATTTTCCAACATTCTTATAAATGAAATTTTCCCACTTGAATGATGTAAAAAACGTGTGAAATCTAGTAATAAAATTGGTAATGATGTCTAATCAAGTCAATAAAAATACACCAAAATGCGTCGTAATAAGGAAGGAACATTTTTTCCTGATTTTTTTTTATTTTTCACTAGTTTTTTCGAGCTTTTCCGCATCTAAACGCCCGACAGTCTACGTGCTAAGGATGGTAAATAACTCGTTCGTAAAACGAACGGAGGTAATAAAAATGTTTCAGACCTTTCCTAACAATCAACATGAACGTCCACATATGTCGCCATTTTTTTTATTAACATCCCCCACGAATCTCATCCTGGATTTTTTTCACGACCCGTCCAGATTTTATTCAGTCGCAACACTTTATTAACATCATCAATGTTTCATATTTACAATTTTATGACGCGTTTTCCCGGATTTTCACACGAATGGTTTGAATCTATGGTTAAATGAATGATGTGAGCGAGAGTAAAAATACCGGACGCCAGAGTTGGTGGCTCGCATTTATTAACTTGAGAGAATATTAAATTAATTTATGGTTTATAGAGTACGGGTCATTAATTTCTACCTAAAAAAACATCTAGTTCAAATACTCATCAATTACATTTCTGATCGTGTTTTCAAGTAAAATTCACCTCTTGTTATCAAATTTTTCATCAGTCCTCCTTGTAATTGAGAAGAAAATCCCTACAATTTGACCCTTGTCAAACGAAAAAAATGAGATATGACATAAGTGAAGCGAAAATTCAAAGTTTAATATGAAATGAAAAATGAAGCCACTTTATAAAGCGGGGATCATGTGAAATATTTTTGTATATTTACTTGTAAATGAATCAAGTCCGGCCCGTAATTGACAAGGGAACATTTTCATAAATTACATGATACGTACAAGCTGTCTTCATCTATGAAAAATCGTTTAATTTCCTATTGTCATCTTGCATTTTTCTTGACGCTTTTATTATTCTTCTTGAAATTGATCATTTTGAAAATAACTTACACTTATAATTTACTAGCTGATACCCGCCCGCTTCGCTGAGTGTATCTAAATTTAACTGATTGATTAAAAGATTCCCTACGTTCATAGCAAAATATGAAAATTAATCTATTTTGACAGAAAAAATGATACTTTCAAACTTTAGATCCAAAGAAAGGTCATCAAAATTCGTAAAAACTACTTTTTAAGAAAGAGATGTTAGCTGTCTCACATCAGCTTCTATACGATTTTTAGTAAAAGAGTACATGTATTCCTTCTTTTAGGGTTGAAAATCTTTCATACCAAATGTCATTTAAAACCGTACAGCTATTTAGGGGCCATTCATTAATTGCGCGAGGCATTTTTTGCGATTTTTTAAATCCCACCCCCTCCTCTCTGGTAAGATGTCATGAGATTTGGTATATATCGTTCCCCCAACCCGCAATCTTATGTTATATTTTTCAAACCAAAAAAATACGTGATATTTGCGAGACCTTCCCTTTCCCCAAAATAAGATTAGATGAGATTCGGCTCGACCCTATCGACCCCTGAACGCCTCACGTAATTAATGGATGTTCCCATAAAAGAATAGATTAGTAGCTATCCTACAGGATCTTTAGCAAAACTTCATTAAAATTTGTTCCGTTAAGTAATTGTTAATTTTTTGAAATTTTTAGTTTATTATTTTAATACGTTAATTTTTAATTAATATCTTCGACAATGAACAATGAAAAAATTCAAATATTTTAAACAATTTCATTATTAATTTTATCGGGTGTTAAATTGAAATTCATATTTATTTTCCAGTAAAAATTGTCAATTTTTTAATTTCAACTTTGTAGAGATTTCTTTCGTTATTGTGTAAAATTGGAAGAAAATGCGTTAAAATTCTTTTTCACGAACTTTACCGAAACTTTTTTAATGTACGGTTCCTGTAGGATATAATTGTTTTGCCATTCCATGGAAACCATGCATTATTCTAGCCTTAAAAGTAAGCTATATCATTCTCCCCCAAACTACCACATTGCAAAAATCATATCAATCTTTAACTCTCTGATAAACAAAAAGCATATCTACCCACGGGAATAGTACATCTCTCCTGAGTAAAAATTAGATCAAGTCTTCTCAAGGAAAATGAGTTAAACTCTATTTCGTGGATTTTAATGAAACTGCTTTTAAATACACGTTTCTTATAGAATACATACTTCTTTTGCTATCCCATGGGAACCGTTTATTATTCCGGTATGAGAAGTAATCTATATCATTTTCTGGCCCCTAAACTACCACATTACCAAAAAGGAAGTTAATCTTTTGCTCTGTAAAAACAAAAAAATATCTATCCCACGGGAACTGTACATTTTTTCTGGATATAAAGTATACTATATGTTAAACTGGATTATAATCTATATCTATGCCAAATTTCATCCAGATCCATACAGTACTTTTTGAGTGAAAGAGCAACAAACATCCATACATACAAACTTTCACGTTTATACTATAAGTAAGATTCATAAACGATAATAACATGGTAATAACTTTTAAAATATGCATATCGATGAAAGAATTGCTTGTGCTCTTTTACTACAGATAATATTATCATCTTCTCCAAGAGATTAAAGAAAATATTTTTATTGAACTTACATCGTAAATGTTCAAGTTATCTATTTTTATTCAAGTTATACGATTATATTCACATTTGACCTCATTCATCATTAACAAAAACTTATCAACAAATTGTAAGTTATAATTCATGTGGTTTTACCACTAAAATATTGCCTTATTTATGGTTGAACTAACAATTTAATAGCTGCATTTATATTGAAGTTGCGTTAACCGTCATCTTGTTTGATATTAACAAGAGTTTATCTAAGAAGAACTTCTTTAAAAGACGGCAAAAGCGCAGTGTTGTATGAAAATATTACAATTTATGCGTTATGTGCATTGTTTGCATGAATCATTACAACTGACTGGCGTTCCAAAATTCACCCTAGGTTTGAACGAATAATAAATAAAATTATAACAAAATGAAAAACCGACTTCAAAATAAATAAAAAATCTTAAGCAATAAGTGCACTTAAAAATAATAAAATAATGGCGTAACCTTGCAGTGTCTACAACTTACAAATTATTTGGATGATATAATGTACAACTATTGTTATTTTTGGAGTTGGTGTCAGCCAAGAAAAGACGACTATATTGGTACATAGCAATAAACGAGAATACCTTATGAAATTTATTTTTTAAAGGAACTTTTATATACAATATACTAGTACTGTGAAAATTTCAGTGATCTTTAAACTAGAAAAAACCTATAACTTATTAAACTTTTTTACAAATAAACATTAATATTTATTTCCTTGGCTGACACCAACTCCAAAAATAACAATAGTTGTACATTATATCATCCTAATGATTTGTCGTTAACACTGCAAGGATACACTTTTTTTTACTTATTAGTGCATTTTTTGTTTAAGAGTTTTTATATATTTAGTAGTCGGTTTTTTATTTTGTTATAATTTTTATTTTTTTCTCGACTTTTAGTGATCAGAAGTTTGATAAGTGATTTTATTTCTTTGAATATGGGTAAACTTACTAAACGCGCTGCTCGTTTGATGGCAGCGCCGTTAAATATTAAAAGTTACTACATCATCCATTACTCATCCCTTTTTGCCCTTAAGGGTTGAATTTTTTGTTTTTAAATGTAATTATACCTTTTCTAAAAAAAATGATCAGCAATCGATGATTCAGTTGAATGTCACTATTTGATCCCCTATTTTCATCCTTAGGGGGCGGATTTTTTTCTCCAACTTGAAATGTGAATAATTTAAAGGTACGATGTACGTAATAGAGAAAAAATTATCGAAATCGGGTTAGCCAAAAAAAAAATTATTATTTAATCCCTAATTTTTAACCTCTTATGAGTGGAGTTTTTTTTTATAAAAAACTGATATGAGATTAATTTAAAATTATGTTCTACCAATAAAAAAAGAATTATCAAAATCGAGCTTTCTAATAAGAAATTAATATTTCATCCCTTAGTTTTCAACCCCTTAGAAGTAAAATATTTCCTTCAAATTAAATTGGGACTGTACGAAAAGCACCAGCTTTCAAATAAAAAAATTCAAAAAATCGATTTCTTGAAAATTCTCATTGTATATAACCCCTTAAAGGACATTAATACGGATTCACTTCTAGACTTGATTTTTAAGTCAGTTGAGGTTTTCGCTTTAACTTGAATTTGATTTGAAGTTAAATCTAAATATTTACACTATATATCAAAGCAATTCAAGTGTTAATTTTATGAATAACTACATTTTAAAGTCATGATATCAATTTTTCATAACAGTATCATTTACTTGAATTGATGAGTTCTCTGACATTATACAGCCTATTTGTATGCAGTTTCAAAACTAATTTCTATTATATTTCATTATATTTGAGGATTAAAAACTTCTCATAGGCCTCAAAAGCTCTCGCAAAGTCTATAACTTTAATACAGTTATCAAAATTACTCTTAAATGAAACAAAGTTCTTTGAACCCTTCTAACCGTAATTTTTGATTTCCAGAGAATAAGAAATATTAATTATTGGTAAAAATTGGTAAAAATTGGTACACTTTGTGACTTTAAGCCAGAATAATCAATCATTAGTTTTTATTCCCCTAAAATGACAAACTAGACAAAGTTTCATTTGAAAAATCACCAAGATCATCTAGATATAACATTCAACAGTCAGAAGTAAAATAGTAATAATATTTATTATTTAAAGAAAGACATTTGAATTTGATAAAACAGGATTATTGAAAACAAAATTTTCAGTTTTGGTTGGCAGTTAAATAATACAATTTGTAAATACCTCAAAAAAATATTAAAAATAGAATTTTATTCTTTATATCTTGTTAGTTAATTACTTATTTCAAACGTTGAAAGCACAAAAATTGTATCAACCAAAAGAAATATCACTGTGTGTGTGTGTTTATTAACAAAATTTTAATTTTATTTTTTAATATAATCCTTAGGAACTTGAGATAAATTAACTCAAAACATTTTTAAAAAGTATTAAAAAGTCAAAGGTTTAATATAAAAAAACACCTCTTTAACTTTTAGAGTAAATGAAAAATTTCTCTATAACTATTGTCATGTAATTTTCATTGAAACGTAATTATAGCGATTAACTGTTAAATAAACTTAGTTAAACACTAATCCAACTATCAGAGCTAAACACTATGCCAGTGCTATAGACAATGTTCTATTGATGCATAGAATAGACAACGTTCGAACTTAGCTCATCCGCATAATCCGGGGCAAATCTTTCCGCGTCACTTCGACTCAGCTTTTCTCGATGCGACGAGAAAATTGCTGCTCTTGAAAAAGTTTTCTACCTTAGTTTGTGCTCCTTTTTCCAAGTTTCGTCTTTCAAATTCGCACACTTTAGGCTTTTAAATATTCTGATCCTTATCGTTTAAGATTTATACTTGGATACAACAAAATGGAAATATCAGTTGTTGGTAATAAAAACGTTACTTGTCAAGTTTTTATTAAGTAGGTATATACATATCATATCTACATTAGATTCCCATTTAAATGAATTGAAAGGATTTATCATTTGTCAATTTAATTTTTGAAGTTATACTTCTTTAGACGCGTTATGAAAAAATGATGAGAGTAAAATTTTAAAATGCGCGCGCATCTTGAGACCAAATTAACAAAATAAAGTTAGTCGCAAAACCACTGGGTTTCCTGGCGCGCGTAATTTGAATTTTTGTTGTAAGTAATTATTTTCTAATTTATTTATTTTTATATTTAAATTAAAAATAATTATATATACAAATGACACATATTATTAATAAATAAGTTATTACTTTTCTCGAATTTTGCAGTAGCTGTTAAACTATTTTTAGGTTAGTGATGAAAATGACGTCTGCATTTCATGCATATTCTTAGCTATTACGAAATCTGGGATTCTGAAATGATTCAACCATCTTAGAATAATAATTTAGTAACACAAGATATGAATAAGATTAAGACATTTACTTTGACAAGTAGCTACCTACTTTATTTCGCAATTTCTATGAAACTTCGTTTTCATGACATGCATGAATTGTTAACCAGAAAAATGATCCTGACAAATTTTATAAACGTCTTGCAGCTTTCTTTGGATATTATTTATTGATTTAAATTAAAATATTATTCTCTTAATTTTATTTTTGATAATTATATCTTCAAATTTATACAGTTTTTTAAATTTGATTATTTGAACAATATTAATAAAAACTAATTTTTAATGATACCAAAGAAGTATAACTTCTTACGCGCGTACATAAGTACACGAAACCACTTTTTTTTTTAAATATGTACTACAAGTTGCCATTAAAATCAGTAAAAGTGAAATGTTACTATTTTCCCCTGTACTCTTTCATTTTTTTTTTTTATTTTATACATAAGTTAAAATAACTTTATATCCATTTTATAAATATCTTATATTTTACCTCCAAAAGAAAACTTTATTAAGAAACAGAATAACAGTCACGATTTTTACATCATGTTTTATATAGATATTATAGACTGGATAGAACAACTATTGGGTTTATTGAGTCGTTATTTTCAAACAACTTATGAATACGTAATATCAGCATAAAACAAATTTGATGTATGAAAAAGAGCAGATGTGGAAAAACTAAAAATCAAATCTTCTTCCATATACGGGATGTTTAAATCAAACTAAAGTTTCAAAGCATTATGTAACTTATTGGCAATGAGACAAATGCTGTGACGTGAATGTGGTGTAAGCTGGAACCTACATAAATGTCAAGTTAATTCTACTGCCAATTCTCTTCTATATTTTATTGAATTTCTTATTCAATTTTATAGAAGCATAAAACTGTAGTAAAAAAATTAGTTTCTTTAAAAAAAATGCTTCATTTAATTGACGGGAAAAGGTTAAGGGAAACATTTTTAAAATAAAAAAAAATCTCGTGCCGTGACCAGGATTCGAACCTGGGTTACTACGGCCACAACGTAGGGTCCTAACCACTAGACGATCACGGCTACCTGAGATCGTGAATGCCAAAGACTTGCTTCAGATCCGCTATAATCATATCGATTCAACCAAGCAGAAATTCACTTTCACCGTTTCATTCTGTTATCAATTTAATTTTTTATTTCAACATTTTAACACCGAGGCCATTTTGATTATACTTCACGTTTATAAAAAAATTAAGTTACAAATATGAATCAGCTCCTTTCAATAGGCGCCTCATTAGGCCTCAATTTAAGTCTAAATATGAATAGTTTCTTAAGCTAAACAATAGCAATAATTCAAGAGATTAATGTTAATCACGTTAACAGCACAATTGAATGTTCTCGAATCTCGAAATGAAAAATAATATACAAAAAGTTTATAAAGATCAATGCTTAAATATAAGGTGACCATATTTTTTTTATTCAAATCCAGGACGGGAATTTGTAGCGGGGGGAGGGGTAGTTAAGGTAAATAACTTAAATATAATTTTTTAAATAATTTTTTTAATAAAAATTATACATAACTAATACTATCTAAGGATATAATAAAAATTAGTATTTTTTTTAAATGAAAAATTTTTTTTTATTTAAGTAAAACTTTTTATACATTGTCTCAAATTTTTTGGGCTGTCTTTAGCATGTCGCTAAATGTAACACATTCTCGGCAAGGAATCGGCAAGTGTTCGACAGAGCTCGTATACACATTGTTAGCTATATACTATGTCTTTTTCCCAGGCCTGTTGCGCGAGCTATTACTGAATGTATTTTCGTCTCCATGACTACGTTTTATTATATTATAAATTGTCATTAATTGTCAATCATATTTGTATTGGTATTTGTATTTTGATCAGTGTATTGATATAAATGTTATTGTTCACTTGATCATGATAGACAAAGATACAGCTAGTGAGAATAGTGCAAAAATATCCGACGGTGATGTTACAATAGATAACAACAGGCAGATGATCGATTTAACAATAATCAACAAAGTAAATAATGAAAATAACAATCGAGTATTAACATCAATAATGAAAATTCAAAAATAGTTGCAACGGTGCGCGTCGCGTCAGACAGTGAATTCGTGCCACATCCCTTTCTTTTTATTCTATTTTCATACCCTTAATCGAATAATTTTTCGAAAATTTTCAGTTAGTTAAGTGCTTAAAATTCGAAAAAAAGTTTCACTTGCATCGTGGGGTTTGTAAAAAAAAAACACACAATAATTTTTTTTAATCAGAATTACTGAGTAGGTACAAAAATTTTTATATTTTTCTGAACTATGGATCTTTTTCAATAGGTCTTTTTCGCTTTGAAGCATTGTATAAAATTCTGTACAATTTCTTCATAATTAACTTTAGTAAGTAATATCGCTTTTAGTGTGTCTATTTTAAGTCGAGTTTCAAATATATTTAAAATAAATATTGAAAATAAGAACCTTTTCAATAATTCGGGACAATACGGGACAAAAAACCAGAATCCGGGACAAATATTGCTTCTTGAAAAATCCGGGACGCAAGGTGGAAATCCGGGACTATCCCGGCCAATCCGGGATGTATTTTATTAAATACTGATTTCCTTCCTTAAACTTTGAATTCAAAGCTTACTTACCTATTACTTACTTAATCAGTAAATATCATGCTTCTTTAGATTTTTTGGGCCATTTAAGTTCTTAAAAAAATTCTAGAGCAAAAAATTGTCTACGATGCTTAGTTATTTAAATTTATTTTCTTCTCAAGATAGAACACAAAATCAAAGTAAAACTCATCGTCAGCCAGTGACTTAAGAGAATATTGTAGTACGATAAGGTCAATTCAGTGATGTTTAGATAGGTAAAAGCTTCGTTAATTTCGGTCATAAAATAAAAATTACCAGCATTAGAACTGGTAGAGGAATAAAAAATTAAAAATAAAACTTAAAAGATGAGCTATTTTAAGAGTTAAATAACTGTTGAATAAACCAAAGTAAAAAAGAGTCGCAATGAAAAACTTTTAAAATAAAAAAAAAGAAACCTCTTGCCGTGACCAGGATTCGAACCTGGGTTACTACGGCCACAACGTAGGGTCCTAACCACTAGACGATCACGGCTACTTAAGATCATGATTGCCGAAGAGTTACTTTAGATCCGCTATAATCAAATCGATTTTACCATGCAGAAATTCACTTTCACCATTCCATTCTGTTCCCCAATTATTATAAACTTTTATAAAATTTAGGCAACTAGAATCTTTATTTTTATTATAAGGATAATTTCAATAACTGTCTCTTTGTATACTCCAAGATATAAATGGCTAATTTTTAAAAGGACTACAAAACACGAAAAAAATAATTTTACTATTGATACCTATTCATTTGGCAAGATTGCAGTTTCCCGGGCGCCAAAATTTGACGCCGTATTCATATAGATCTCGCTAAAAAAAATCGAAAATAAAGAATCCAATTTTTAGAGCTTTCGCTTAGTTTTCGAGATATCGAATTTTCAACGTCAAATTTGGTGAGAAAACAGCACGATGGTCACACCTAACTTGCTAATTTCTCTTGAAAAATAAGTTGGAATGGTTTTATTTTTATTTTTGGGGCTCTGCCCACAAAATTTTACCGGGGGCTGCACCCCCGGGCTCTACTTTCAAATTAGTTGCGAACAGCTGTCAAAATTGTGTAGTTTCAAAAATGGCCGCATTCACAAAATTTAACTCCCATAAGAAATGGCATTGGAGTTGTGCCACTAAAATCCAATTTTTCTCGAAAACTTAGAAATAACTCGGAAAATTGTACTCTTAATTTTCGTTTTATTTTGGCAAGATCTACAGGATCCGTTATCAAATTTCGGCGCCCGGGAAATAACAATACCCCCATTCATTTTAATTTTGTAACTAAAGTATAATGGAACTTGTACCAACTTAAAGGGTCAAAAGTAAAAATTTGAAGTTTTCAGGTTTACACCATAAGATATTCGTAAACATTGTTATGTTAAAGACAATAAATTAGTCATCAAACGAACGATAAAAAGGTACAAACTATAAACTTAAAGCTCCCAAAATCCAAACGTATCTATATAATTAATTTATTTGTTTTTTTTTTTTGGGGGGGGTTGAATCCCGGTGGTAGGTATAGAGTATAAAACTGTCCATATAAGTGTCTCATAAACTTTTAGGAAAATTTAGATAAATTATATTATAATAACGATAGGTTGATTGTGGCGAACATAAAATAGCTTAGCTAATACAAAAGTTTGTCATAATGTGAGAATTACCTGAATAAAAAAATAATGCAATTATATTTATCATTCTTTTATCATAAATGAACTTTTAAATAATTCTTAAGTAAGAAATCAACAAAAAAATGAAAATAAAAAAAAAACCTCGTGCCGTGACCAGGATTCGAACCTGGGTTACTACGGCCACAACGTAGGGTCCTAACCACTAGACGATCACGGCTACTTGAGATCATGATTGCCGAAGACTTGCTTAAGATCCGCTAAAATGAAATCGATTCTACCATGCAGAAATGCACTTTCACCATTTCATTCTGTTCCCCATTTATTATAAATTTTTATTAAATATAGGCAACTGTAATCTTTTTTTTAACTTTATTTTTATCAAATTTTTAGTCAAACACTTTAAAGGATCATTTCAATAACTGCCTCTTTGTATAGGTAGGTACTCCAAGATATAAATGATTACTTTATAAAAGGATTACAAAACATAAAAAAAATTATTTGATTATTTATATTCATTTTATTTTAACTAAAGGATAGTAGAACCTCGGGACAACTTAAAGAGTCAAAAGAAAAAAGTCAAAGTTTTTCATGTTTACAGCATAAAATATACTCTCTTAAATCGAAAAGTGAATAGTGAATAGTCACTAAAGTCGCTATTTCGATATATATATATATATATATATATATATATAAGGACAATACATATATCTCCAAATGAAATTTAAAAAGATGCAAACTAAAAGCTTAAAGCTCTCAAAAATCAAGCGTCTGTATATAATTAGTTTCTTTGGCTTTTTGAATCCCTGTGACAGTTCTAGAGCATAAAATTGTCTACAAAGGTGTCTTGTTAACTTTTGTAGGTCAATTTTTCTTGGGTATAATGTAAAGTGAAAGAATATTATATTATAATAACGATAGGCTAATTCTGGTGACCATTAAATAGCTTAGTCAATACAAAAGTTAGTCATAACGGGAGAATTACCTGAATTAAAATTCAAAAATATTTATAAATTTAATTAATAATAATTTTTTTAGAATAAAGGAATTTTTAAATAATTCTTAAGTAAGAAATTTAAAAAAAAATGAAAATAAAAAAAAAACCTCGTGCCGTGACCAGGATTCGAACCTGGGTTACTACGGCCACAACGTAGGGTCCTAACCACTAGACGATCACGGCTACTTGAGATCTTGAATGCACTTTACTTGTTTCAGATCCGCTATAATCAAATCGATTCAACCATGCAGAAATGCACTTTCACTAAGTATTTAATTTTGATCCACATTTAAATTATTATAAGGTATACCTTTACAATCAGCACCATTTTTATGAAATTTTCATTGGGATACTAAAATTTCCATTTCAATAAATACTCATAAGAGTGTCCCCAGTTATAAAGTCAAGAACATAAAATTAGCGGAATATGAAACGCAAGCCTAATGCATTTCGATTTAAGTTTTGTTATTTCCTAGCTGATACCTGCTCGCTTCGCTGAGTGTATTTAAATTTAACTGATTGATCAAAAGATTCCCTACGTTCATAGCGAAATATAAAAATTAATCTATTTTGACAGAAAAAAATGATAGATACTTTCAGACTTTAGATTCAAAGAAAGTTCATCAACATTCGTAAAACTACTCTTAAGAAAGAGATGTTAGCTGTCTCACATCAGCTTCTAAACGATTTTTAGTAAAAAAGAAACTGTATTTCTTCATATAGGACTTGAAAATCTTTCATACCAAATGTCATTTAAAACCCTACAGCTATTTTAGGGGCCATTCATTAATTGCGCGAGGCATTTTTTGCGATTTTGGGAATCCCATCCCTTTCCCTTTAGTAAGATGTCATGAGATTTGACATACCCCCCCCTACCCCCAATCTAATGTGTTATTTTTCAAAACGAAAAAGACGTGATATTTGCGAGACGTTCCCTTTCCCCAAAGTAAGATTAGATGAGATTCGATCTGACCCTATCGGCCCCTGAACGCCTCACGTAATAATTAATTGTTCCCCTAAAAGAAGAGATTAGTAGCTATCCTACAGCATCTTTAGCAAAATTTCATTAAAATTCGTTCCGTTAAGTTATTGTTAATTTTTTGAAATTTTTAGTTTATATTTTAATACGTTTATTTCTAATTAATATCTTCGATAATGAACAATGAAAAAATGCAAATATTTAAAAAAATTTAAATTTTAATTATATTAAATTGAAATTCATATTTATTTTTTAGTAAAAATTGTCAATTTTTTAATTTCAATTTTGTAGAGATTTCTTTTGTTATTGTGTAAAATTGGAAGAAAATGCGTTAAAATTCTATTTCTCAAACTTTACCAAAACTTTTTAAATGTACGGTTCCTGTAGGATATAGGTAATTGTTTTGCCATCCCATGGGAACCATGCATTTATTCTAGCCTTAAAAGTTAACTATATCATTCTCCCCCAAACCACCACATTGCAAAAATCATATCAATCTTTAACTCTCTGAGAAACAAAAAACGTATCTATCCCACGGGAATAGTACATCTCTCCTGAGTAAAAAGTAGATCAAATATTTTTAAGAAAAATGAGTTAAGACTCTATTTTGTGAACTTTAACGAAACTGATTTTAAATACTCGGTTCCTGTAGAATACATACTTGTTTTACTATCCCATGGGAACCGTTCATTATTCCGTTATAAGAAGTAGCCTATATCATTTTCTGGCCCCTAAACTACCACATTACAAAAAAGGAAGTTAATCTTTTGCTCTGTAAAAAAACAAAAAAAATATCTATCCTACGGGAACCATACATTTTTTCTGGATATAAAGTATACTATATTTTAAACCGGATTATAATCTATATCTATGCCAAATTTCATCCAGATCCATTCAGTACTTTTTGAGTGAAAGAGTAACAAACATTCATTCTTACAAACTTTCACGTTTATAATATAAGTAAGATAAGCCAAGTAGGAATCCGTGCCGACTTCAAGGTCAAAGTTCTCCAAAGACAATAAATTTTCTATGAAAAATAAAAACTTAATTTAAAAATATATTGTCTTGGTTTTAATAAGTCCACTGAAAATTTTTATACGATGAAGTTGAGATTTTTAAGTTTAAAGCTCATTTAAATCGAACTTTTGTAGATCTCTCGTCATTTGAATCCTTAAAAAATGTACAACATAAAATTGTTTCCGAATTTCATTCTTTTGAAACTTTTCTTACTGAGATAGGGAGCAAAATCACCAACAAGCTCAGTCGGTGATTAATGGTTGCATTGTTGTTATAATAAGTAAACTGTAAAGATTAGTTAAGGATTAAGTTAATTAAAACTATACGGTCAATAAAATAGAATTTTCTTGAAAAATTAAAACATAAAAGTTGTGTTACTTTATAAGTGAAGTAGAAATTGAGTTAAATGAAATTAAAATAAATTACAAATTTGTTAAAATAAAAATTATCTCGTGCCGTGACCAGGATTCGAACCTGGGTTACTACGGCCACAACGTAGGGTCCTAACCACTAGACGATCACGGCTACTTGAGATCTTGAATGCATTCGACTTGCTTCAGATCCGCTTTAACCATATCGATCCAACCAAGCAGAAATTCACATTTACCATTTAATTTTTTTTCCATTTTAACGTGCTCTAACTACACGATCATTAGTACAATAGTAGGTGGGTATGGGTGGATTCTTGGTTATTCATGGCGTTAAATCTCACTCCAAATTTCCAGCCTTTGGAGAAAACAGCATGTGTTGGCCCACTGTTCTGGGTCTCCCATCGTCTCTTGGATGGAGTGTGGCGTACCCGTGTCCTTCCTCAGTGCCACCATTTAATTTTGAACCACATTTAAATTCTTATGAAGTGTATGCAACCCGTATCATTTTTATGAAATTTTGATTTAGATACAAAAATTCTCATTTCAATAAACACTCAATAGGGTGTCCTAAGATATAAAGACAAGAACATAAAATTAGCGAAATATAAAACGCAAATCTTCCGTTTTTCAATTTAAGTCTAATAAATTATATGATAATTTGTAGCTAATTGATAATGGAAATTCATGTCGACTTCTAAGGTCAAAGTTTTCCGAAGTAATAACAAAAGACATTAAATTTGGTATGAAAAATGAAAATTAAATCTTTGAACAAATAATTATAAGCTACAACCTAAAAATATCTTTGTGTTGGTTTTAATAGGTGCAATTAAAACTTGTTGCTAAAAGTTGTTAAAGTTTGTACGATTTAGTTGAGATTTTTAAGTTCAAAGCTCATTTAGATCAAAGTTTTGTAAATCTCACAACTTTTTACAACATTGTCTGCAAACTTCACACGAAAAAAAATGTGTTGTAGTTTTAACAAAATTCCTTGTTAATTTTACTACATTAACTGGTATTATATAGGATGTAATTAAAAAATTGTAGTATTATTAACAACACAAACTAGTAAAAATGTAGTTGAATTTTTGACACTTGCATTGATTTGTGAAAATTATTGGTTATGTTGTACGCGCCGCATGCGCAAACGCCAAAATTTTTTAATTTATACAACACTCAGTAGTTGTAACAGCTACATATATTTTCTACACTATGGTAATTAAAAATACTATACGTTAGAACTGAATACAACACAGTATGTTATCTAATGTTACATTTGTGGTTATAGTGAACACAAAGTGCAGTAAAAATATTAAAAATTTACTGTTGTAAATCTTACACCACTATTTTTTTCCGTGCATGTTTAATTTTTGTAGAAACTTTTATTTTTGAGATAGAAAGCAAAATAGAATAAAATTTCCTAGAAGTAAAAGTGGTTGCGTGTACTTATGTACGCGCGTGAGAAGTTATACTTCTTTGGTATCATTAAAAGTTAGTTTTTATTAATTTTATTTAAATAATCAATTTTAAAAAACTGTAATTTAATATTTAATAATAATAATATACTTATATTTTTAAAGATATAATTATTAAAAATAAAATTAAAAGAATAATATTTTAATTTGTATCAATAAATTATATCCAAAGAAAGCTGCAAGACGTTAATAAAATTTGTCAGGATCATTTTTCTGGTTAACAATTCATACATGGCATGAAAACGAAGCTTTACATAAATTGCGAAATAAAGTAAGTAGCTACTTTTCAAAGTAAATGTCTTAACCTTATTCATATCTTGTGTTACTAAATTATTATTCTAAGATGGTTGAATCATTTCAGAATCTCAGATTTTGTGATAACTAAAAATATGCATTGAATGCAGACGTCATTTTCATCATTAAATTTCAAATAGTATAACAGCTACTGCAAAACTCGAGAAAAGTAATATCTTATTTATCAATAATATCTGTCATTTGTAAATATTATTATTTTAAATTTAAATATAAAAATAAATAAATAAGTAAATCAATAAAACAAAAAGTCAAATTACGCTCGCCATGAAACCCAATGGTTTTGCGACTTCATTTTGTTAATTTTAGACTGAAAATGCGCGCGCATCTTAAAATTTCACTCTAATCAATTTTTTATAACGCGCCTAAAGAAGTATAACTTCAATCAAACAAGAAAATTGAGCTACTTTCAAAGTAAAGTAACAAATGAGTTAAATGAAGTTAAAATAAATTACAAATTTGTTAAAATAAAAATTATCTCGTGCCGTGACCAGGATTCGAACCTGGGTTACTACGGCCATAACGTAGGGTCCTAACCACTAGACGATCACGGCTACTTGAGATCTTGAATGCACTCGACTTGCTTCAGATCCGCTTTAACCATAATAATTCAACCATACAGAAGTATACTTTTACCATTTCATTTTGTCCTACATTTTAATTTTAATTCAACTTCATCAAAGTGATACCATTTTCTTTAACACATCACTTTTATAAAATCTCATTCAAAAACATGAAAAGATTCATTTAAATTTTATGGGGACGTTTCTGATTTAAAATCAAACAAAAGATATATAAAGCCCCCAAATTGCAATACTTTAAAAGTAAAATGACTGTTGAGTGGTTCAAAAGTATGAAAAGAATCGTAAAAGCTAATTTATAAAAAAGTGAAGAAAGATTTTACACAAAATCCTTAATGGTTTAATTAATATCGTGAAAGAAACAAGAAAAAAAAAACTCTCGTTGAAGTTCAATTGAAACAGAAAGCGAAGAATGGGAAACTTTCAATTTTCCTGTCTTTGTTTCAAGGGAGGAAAATGCCGGGAAGTTTGGATTAAAGCTTTGTCCTAGCCTGAAGGAATTAACATTTCGTCTCTTGACCTTAATTACGGAACATATTTTGCCGCGAGCTAGTAATGACTTGCAAAGCTTTGCAAACGAATATGGGACGAAATATTTTCGATAATTTTTTTTTACAGCGTTCACATCTTATAATAATGCAATTTGAAAAATCGTAAATTTTACGCAAACATATTGTGCGTACGTGCCCGACTATTTTCGGAAATAAATTCAATTTCCGGCCGTTTACGATGTGGATAATATGTTTTCTTGAATAAGCTTGGTAAAAATGGGGTTGTAAATTTCAAGAGGTATCAACTTTCAATTTAAGTAGGTAAGTAAGAAAAAAATCGTCCAATTTCCGTGGAAAGGCTCGGTATTATTATACTTTTGAACATTGCTATTTGTACTTGAGTCTAATAAATTTTCATTGCAATTATACCTTTTAACTATTTTATTAGAAATTGTACAAATTGTTAGGAAAAATATTTTTTAATGTGTATATTGGTTAGGTTTTCGAGTGAAATTAACAGTCTGTATATCTTTAATTTGTAGTAAGTACTTAGAAGTCGCTTTTAATAAGGCTGACTACCATAGCAATTATTTGCGCCTGAAATCTATTTCACATGCAATTAACAATTCTAAGTCCCATTCAAAAGGTTCATCGCTCTCAGAAAATCTACCCTTCTTCTAACACCCTTTATTGATTCGAATCATTCCATCAAAATATCTAGATATTTGGTAGTCTTCGAACCCATTTACATTATCCGAACAATTCGCATTTTCTCTTGTTGTAAATTGACCGTTAAAACATTCTCATATCCAGATCAAATTACCTCTTGTTGAAATCTCTCAAAGTGTATTTGTGGCTTTCCGCTGATTCTTCTCAATTTTTTGGTGTTGAGAGAAATGTTTATTAAAGATTTATTGACTTATGTTTACATGGAAATCGCTTTTAAAATGTTATTCCTAAACCTAAAACGTATTTAAACGCCTACGGTAATTGTAATTAGATCAGAATAAGAATAATAAGCGCTACACTGACCAGATATTATTCTGATGTAAGAGTATTTTTAGTGGTATTTAGAATCAAAAATATTTTTATACATTTATTAAAATGCTTGTCAAAATGCATGGACAAACAATAAATTTTTCTCAGGGGCTATAAACTTTTCTAAGACTAAAATATCGTATGTATTGTTTTAAGATCTAAACTAACCTTTCGAGGGTACGATCTAAGACCTTAGCGATTTCCAACATGGTTGAAGTTATGTTACAGAAAATGACATTAGGTATATTAAGATAAAAACTCTATTTCTATTTTTCGTATCAAAGTAGGACAAAAAGGGGAAGTTTTTCTTGATTTGTAATTCACGAATGCTAGGCAGGCAGTAAGTTAATGGAGTTTGAGGCTGAATTTGTTTTTCGATTTTTATACATCTACCAAATTTTTCAGAGTTGGCGCTCCATCAGATCAAAAGTTGAGTACATCCATTGCTAACATCTACCCTCTAGAAACAAATTATAACTAAAGAAAAAATTCGTTTCATTGCTCCGTTCTATGTGAGAATCTGGACAAGTTTTTTTTCATTTTTCGTTATCCTACATAGAAATTCCCTGCTTGACTCGATTGTAAAGCTACTTGTCCCAAAATATAGCATAAATCAAATCAAACTTAAGTAAAAATTGGTATTAAAAATCAACTTAAGTTAAGCATGGATTTCACAAGTTATTACATTTTCAATCTCAAATGGCAAGTTTAATTCATTTCATAAATATTATGCTGCTTGACTGAATGAATTCCTAATTCTACAGGTATTATAAATATTTGAGAATAAAAAGAAGAATGGGAAGAACAGCAAGTTTTTTCAAAACCTAAAGATCCTTTGAAATGTTCATTTTTCCAAAATCTAAGCTGTCTTCAACAAATAGGAGTATATTATATTTGTCCTTCAGAATAGCGCATTTCCCAAAATAAAAAATAGTCAATGACTATCAGATAATATGTCTTCAAAGAAAGGTTTTTAAAAAAAATTTAAAAAAAGTTTTTTATATAAATGCAGTATTTCTTGAAGTTACTGACCACAAAGTCAAAAAGCTAGCACTTTTAAGGGGTACAAAAACTTTTGTTGGGTGGATTTCAAAGTCAATGTTATTTTAATTTGACAAAGTTACAACCTGTTTTCAACTCCAGAAGAGTTAAAAAAGGGATCACTTATTAGTTATTTATTGAATGATTCAATTTTGTTGTATTAAATATAAAATAATTTTACGTTTCATTTACATTTAAAAAAAAATATTAATTTTAAGATGTGACGTAGAAAATGCAATTTCTAGCCGTATTTAATTAGGTTTAAATAAATTTAATATTTTTCGTGTTTTTTTTGTTTTTAAATTTGAGCAAATTTTATAAAGTGTGCCCAAAAAGACAGTCCGGGCCCAGCACGTGCCGAGAAAGGTCGAATCCTTTCTCGGGTTGTTTGATTATCAATTATATTGATTATATTGATAATATTGTTAGTACTAATTAAATTATAATGAAGACCTATATATCGTAACTATGTAGTTATTAATTATAAGAGAATATTTATTTTGTAATTGTCGGTGGTGAAACATTGTGTTAAAAGGTGCTATAAGGATAATATTAATTTGTGTAGCAAAAAGGAACTAATTCATAGGTGGGATACAAAACAGGGATGTTAAAAAGCTCCACAATCGTAACCGAATCTGATATAAAAGTTTTGGATTCTGTCATAATTTTTTTTTACTTTTGTATTTTTAAGAAAATTACAATTAGTAATTACTAATATGAATTTATTACCAACTTAGAAATTATAAAATTATTAAATATTAACTTAGTCAAACTATTACTAAATTGTGTTTAACTCTTACAATTTCTTAAGAATTTAAAATCTATAGCCAAAACTTTCCGAAACTAGCGGATCATGCAAAAAATTTCATATCCGTAACCGTACTGGAACCAGTATACTAAATATTATTTCTTTATTCATAAAACACCCTGATATCGTTTTCAAAGTTTTTTTAATGACGAGCAAAAACCCATGGTCAGCCTTGCTTCAGGGACTTCAGTTTCCAAAAAATCGCTGAAAAACTTCACTTTTACACAAAAAAACATCTGATCATGAGATTTTCCATGAACTGAATGGTACTGAAGGAAAACTTTTTATAACTGATTTGTGATCAACGTTCCAAAATACACTGGGAATTGTAATTACATAGGAACTACAAGCAATGTGGTATTTTCTAAAAGTTTTCCGCTAATCTGAAAATTGAAGCATGCTGGTAGAAAACTTACCAAGGATTTATGCTCAGTTTAAAAAATATCTGCTGCGAAGCGTCACAGTAGTTTCTTTTATGAAACTCACTGTTGGTTAAAAGAAGTACATATAAACATTTTATAAATATATAAACAGAACTATATCATGCAGCTTTAATGTATATTTGAACTCCCACCCTAAACCCCAGAACCCTCTTTATTCGAATGTTCCCAGGAAAAAGTTTCAAATAAAAGTTGTAGGTATTAATGGGTCTAAGAACTGTAGTAAGCTTAAAGAAAATCGTTGGAACTGTTTTTGAAAAAAAAAGCTCAAAAACTCGTAGAATAAATTTGAGCGGTCAACCGATTTTAACCAAAAGCTTCGCGGCACAACTAGATATAATATGCAAGTTTGGTGAAATTCGGATAAAGCTTTTGATACGATATCGTTGTAACACACAGGTACACACACACAGATATGTTTCTAAGAACCACTTTTTTGGATTCAGAGGACCTCCAAATTGTATTGGTGAAAACTTGAAATCTAAAATTCGACCCGATTACAATACTCTTTTACTTTATATAACTACAAGCTGATACCCGCCCGCTTTGCATAGCGTATCTAAATTAATCTGTTTGAATAATAGAAAATTTCACCCAAAATAAGAAATTAAGCTATTTTTACAAAAAAAGATAATTAGATATTTCTACACCGTCATTTCATAGAAAGTTCATGAAAATTCGTTAAACTACTTTTCCAGGAACAGATATAAGCTATCTTATAGGTAGGATCTTTACGTTTTTTTGAATATTGTAAAATATTATGAAAATTTAAAACCTTGAGAACCTTTCACACCAAATGCCATATGAAATCATTTATTAATTTTAGTGAAATGAATTAGTAGTTATCTCTTAGAAAGTGTACCTTTTTAGGATCAATAATATTTAATGTGTTATCTTAAGATCATCTTTAGGTTCATTATTCTAGGATATAGTATTAAGTCCATTATGTCTTATCGGTAAGTCTGCTATTTCCCGAGGTCCAAGATTAGACAACGAATTCTTATATATTTGGCTAAAATAAATTGAAAATTAAGAATATAGTTTTTTGGTAAAAAAACAACGCGATGGTCACATCTAAGTTGCTTTTTTCTCTTGAAAAATAAGTTAGGCTGGATTTCTTTTTGTTCCGGGGGCTCACCTCTCTTAATCAAACGCCTAATCGGGATCACTTAAGTCGAACTGTCTGTTTTTGTTATTTATTCTTACAGGTCTCATTTTTGAACATAGATATTTCTTTTTATGAATGAAATCCTCCCTCGACAATTCGAACGTATACTTAGCCGAACTATTAATAATATATTAACTACCCGTAAATTCACAATGGAGTTATGGTTTCTAGGAATTTAACCTATCGCTATACTTCTATCATGGTTATAATTTTCAAATTTGCAAACATTAATTTATAAGAATAACAAATAACATAGTTTAAAATCATGTCGTCTCGACGATATGTTAGTATATGTACATTGTATCACAACTGCCTGCCAATGTATGTTTTTTGTTGCGTAGTTTTTATAGTTTTAATTTTTTTGTTCAGAAAATCAACATTTTTTCGGAATAAAAAGGATTTTGAAGCACTTTTTGTAATATTTACTACTTGTAGTGAAAATCTCGTTCAAATTGGCCCAGCCGTTTTCAAGTTTGCCAAGAACAAACAAACAGACAGGGAAAAGTATTCGTAATTTAAAGTAACCTTTAATGAAAGTTACAATATTTAATAATTGTGAAAATTTTTGTGAAAATTCCATTGAAACCGGCTCAGCTGTTTTCAAGTTTACCCTGGACAAACCCTGTTATTACCCTGTTTTTTTAGGGAAAATTACAATGGCATTTATTTGTTTGTATTAAATATATGAAAATGTAGGCAATAAAAAGTATTCAACAAAACACCTTAAATTTTTTACATTAGATAAAAATCTTAGCTGGGAAAAATGATTCCGTTTTTCGTTCTCTCGCGCAGGAGAGATGGAACGTTTATATTATATAGGTATTCAAGTAATAAAAATCTTCAATCTTATTATTGGTATAGATAAAAGAAAGTAATACATCGGAAACCACATATCGCATGTACCTATGATTTAATTTTTTTGTGTTTGCAGAGAAAATAAAGATGAAATAATAATTCGTTTGAAATTGAATCCATATGAATATTTGCTGTTAAGTAATTAAACTAAATCATTTTTGAATCGGTGTTTAACTTTTAATTTTGAACTTAGACGTACTTAGACAACCACTTTTTTATTTTTACAAAATTTTTATTCATCACAATAACAATAGAACAAATTTTTCTAATCTTTTTTGGATGCACATTCAATCGTTATACTTACGAAACAATAATCACTTAAACGTCACTATTTATCAAATACAAACTTATATGAATGTCTTAGTATGCAAATGTTTACGTTTCGAATACTTCCAAGTGCATTACAGGTAAAAATAAAATAGTTGTCAATTGAAAGTTTTAGAACTACTTGTAAACTTACTATAAACCACAACTTTTAGCTCCGATTGTCACGAATGAACTATCTTCAATAATACACCTCTTTATCATGTAAGAAAAGGAAAGTTTAAACTTAAACCACTCAAAAGGGTACTGGTATTAAACTAGTACACCAACTTTACTTGTATATATGTAATATAGAATTTTCAATTATAAACTAAATTGTTTCAAGTGTATTTACTTAGAGATATTAAATTTTCGGATAGCAACTTAAAGGGAGCAAATTGATTGAATAATTAATTCTTTTCACATTGATACAGTTTCATGTAATTTAATTAAGCCTTTAACAAGAGTTTTTCTAAGAAAAAGAAAAACTTTCAAAATCATTTATTACACCAACTGACAAGAATTTTTCGTCTAGTAAAAACCAAATGAGAAATCCTTGATTCGTTTAACAAGTTTCATTTATCAACTACAAATGTCATTTCGAAAACGAGACAAAAATTAATCGCTTATAATCGTGCGAAAAAGCCGGAGAAAAACTCTTTGCTCCTTTCCCTAAAAAAAAAAAAAAAAAAAACAAACCTGTCATCAATTCATCCTCGTTTTATTTAATTTTTTTTTCAAATGACGCCACTTATCTCAACAAAAAATAGGGCTCGTTTAACATTTCGCTCTCCTTTTTTTCAAATATGTACAGCGAAAATATGAAAAGTTTTATAATTGGATGGGAAAAAAGAAAATTGAGGTGGTGAGACGATTGCGGTTTGAAATAAGAATGTTTGAACCATAGGCGCACAAAGTTAAATTATCCAGGGGAGAAAATTTTTTAGGCACAACAAATTCACTAATTTGAGGAAACACATTAAAGTTTTTATAGCTCTGGGTTAATTAATATCTATATGAAAGGCCAGCAAAATCCCGAAAAGCTAATCAAATTAGTTAATTGAAAATATAATTTATTAGCAAAAGTTTGTACAAATATATCATACAAAAGGTTTATGTCGTGGTTGCAAATGAAAGAAGAAATCTATCTGTACGCGCCTTTGAATTAAAATAAAATATAAAGAGAAGAGACGTGCGGAAACATATCGAAAATTTCTTCAATTCACGTTTGTTTTAAAATGAAAATGATACTCATTTGCCTTAATTAAGAGCAATTGAAACTTTTAATTAGAGTTATTTAACGTGAATTGTACAACGCTCTGATATAATATAGACCTTAATGTTTAAATCAATTTTGATGCCTTCTTTTATCTCGTACAAAATAATTTAAGTGGTAATGGAAAAAGTTTTCAATTGCAAACAACAATAGGGTAACAATGAGACATCAAAAATCAATACGTTTCCTCTAATCAAAAGGTGGTTTTACACGTGGAAATTCTTTAAAGAAAACGTCATTTAGAGACTTCTTTCTGCAGAGATTTAATGATAAATGAAGTGAAAATTTAGAATTGTTATTTCATAATGGAACGGGTTACAAAGATAATATTCCAAATGTCCATAAATTTTGGTCATTTATAGATTTTTACTTTCTTTTGCTAACATATTAACGAAAGCACTGAAATCGCTATGTGACGCGTCGCAGCAGATTTTTTTTTCTTGTTTTTTGTTTGCAACAAGCAATCATGTACAAAAGTTTGTAACCTTTGCTACTTTGAGTACCATATACGATACCTTATGGTTATATACCTTATTTCTTTATGGCAGTTCCGATAATAATTTCAGCTTAAGTTTTCCCTCGCTTTTTTCAAGCAAGTTTATTGCCTAATGATTTGATGTTATTACTTATTATTTCTTGATATTTTTCCCTAAACCTAGTAACCTTTTCTTTGACAGAGGTTATTTGCAGGTTTCTTTGAATATTTTTGTTTTTGACATACCAAGGAGTCCTCGCGATGGCTTTAAGTGTTTTTTACCGAAACTATTGAATGATTTCTATATTGCAGTTATTTTTTACGCCTTATACTTGGATGTCATATCAAAGTTCAAATCGTTTTTTTTTTCTAGATATCTCAGTCATTTTTGATTAGAAACCTATTAATTATCAGAAAAACACTTTTAAAGAGGAAAACCTATCTTCCTAATAACAAACCCTCTTTAGACATGCATTTTGCATATTTAAAAGTGGTTTGCATTAAAAATGATTTAAAATGTAGATTAGTTTATGAAGATAAATGTTCAATAAAAAAATAATGAAAATGGTTGGAATTCATAAATATTCAATCATTTGTCTAATAATTTAAATGAAAATAGTTTTGTTGGACAAGACGAATTTAAATTAAAAAAAAAACGTTACTTTTGGTTTTTGAATGTTTTTTAAGGGTTCAAAAAGCTCTTAACTAAGTGCCATTGCCCACAACCTTATATATATATGTATATATATATATATATATATATATACATTAGCCTAATATATTAATATTTATAGTGACACTAATATGGCTTATGAAAATCAAAAAAAAAAAAAAATCTTAGAAGACATTTCTTCAGTATCAGGTGTTTTGATCCCCGGACAAAATATCCCCATGACAAAAATATTTGTGATAAAATATTTCATTCAATTTCAAAATCTCACAAAAACGTGTTAAATGTTTTAACATCAAAATTATACTGTAAATACGATTTGCAGTTATTCTATGAGGACTTTTTGTTTGAGGATATTTTGTCATGGGGATATTATGTCCGAAGAGCAAAACGCATGAAGCCCATTTCTTTGTATATTTTAATTGAGAGGTGGCAGTAACTTATAAAAAGTTGCGAGGCCATTTAAAAGATTGTTTAATAAAACCAAAAACGTTTTGACGTGATAACGTCTTATAAATTGATGAACTACGACAGTAAGTCTGAAAAAGCGTCACGTTCCATTGAGGCCTGTGCGTGCAAGCGAGAACGCGATACAATCGATAGAGAGGCAATTGTTGAATCCTAGACAACGTGTTTTGTGTTTTTTTCTACAATTTACTTAATATGATTTAAAATTGATTTCATTCATAATTTTCAATCTGATTTCATTTTGAAAAAGTTGTTAATTTTTAATTACCTCCTTCTTTGTGTTATACAAAATAATGACCATTCATTTATAATAACTCAATTCATATAAGTATGCAATTTTTCATCAATGTTTCTTTATGATGTTATCTCGTAAAACTATCGTCCGTAAACCGACTTTACAGACAAACAACTTTTTAAATTGTTTTGCTTAAATCTGACAAAAATATTCAGTATAAAAAATTTCTGCATTTTAATTCTTTTATTTTTTTTTCATTCAAATTCAAATAATGACAATCACCAATTTATTAGTAGCACTTTTAATTATAATTATGCTAAATATAAACAAAGATAACATCTTTAGCATCACAGCCTGAAAGCAAGAAATAAGCTTTAAAAATAAGCATTAAGAATCGTTCTATTTATTTGTAAAGCTCGTTTAAATTTTTGTCATAAGTATCTCTAAATGAATTATCCGATATTTATATTTTCAAACAATTTTCCAGCAATTTTCCTGTAAACGCAAACTATGAGATATGAAGCATAATAACAGTAATGGTTCATAACGGTATATAAATACGATTTTCTTGAAAACCCTTTTATATATTATATGATATTTCACCTTTATGTCCCTGAGGTGGGCAAATTCAATGCAAAAACGACGAGACACGAATTCAAAACGCAAATATGCTGGAAATATTTTTAGTAATTCAAAAAAAAAAAAAAAAACAAGGAAAAGGACGTTGATTTTTCCAATAGTTTAACCTAAAAATAAATTATATGCTATTTCCATTTTTTCTTTTCTCTATCCTCCCATTCTATTTTCAGAAATAAATCGGAACATGAGCATGAACATATCGAAATCGGTGAAATTATTTGATCATTTCCGTTAATTAAATTCATGTTATGGTTAGTATTGTTACAAATTGAGATAGAATTTATTTTTTTTCCATCATTATTTGTGTATGTAAATGTTTTCATTTAATTCCAGAAGATTTTATTTGTTTGTCTTTTTCTAATATGATTCTCTACGTAATTACGTTTATACTTTTTCAGGAGCTTTAGCACAATCATTCTCACGGGATACAAACTAGTTCTCGTGAAGAAGAGCAATAATTAATTTACATAATAAACAAATAACAACTTCCTCGTTAGATCCAAAACGAAAAGTCTCTATCTCTCCCGACTTTTAAAATGTAAATTTCCGTGAAACCGGGATTGAATCCATAACTAAATTTTAATCGTATACATCTGCAAGCTGAAAATTATTCTTGTCGTTTTTTTTGCTCCTCAACTAAATTGTCCTGTCATCACAATCCACGTTAAATTACAAGGGAAAAGGATGTGAACTTTCCGAGCTCGATTTTGATTGAGTCAAGTCCACCACACCGCACCGTATTATGGTTGTGAAAATTCAATTGAAACGCTGACTATGATGAAAACTTGACATAGTTGCACCTTTATGGAATGACCAACCGCAACATTTTCAATGCATTTGATCAAAATAAAGTTCAACCAGAAACGTTTAAATTTAAAACTCTTAAGTATGTTAACTTTTCATTGTTAACATTCCTTTATGATATTTAATTTGTAAGCCATAGTACTTACGAAACGTTTGAAAGTTCCACTTATATAAAATGTTCGTAATTACTTGAAGAGGAAAATAAAAACGGTCATTACTGAAACGGTTATTACTTCAAATAGTTTTACTATTTAGCTACGAAATTTGTGAAACTTTAAAGCACACAAAAAGTTTAATGCGGTGGTTTGAAGTTAGTTTTCACTATGTATATGAGAATGCATCTCCTTTTATATATATAAAATGTATTGCAAAACTTGAAAATTAAAACGTTATTGAAACAACGTTTCAAACCTGATACCGCAGAAATGATTTGCCGCAAATTAACTTTTTGGCGTTAATTACCGCCTTCAATGTCAGTTAAAAGTATTATAGTATTAAAGCCGTACAATGCATAAAGTTGGTAGAATGGAAACTCGTGAAAAATTATAACTGAATTTGAGAGAAATAAATCTCGTGGTTTTTTCATGGCACTAGTTAGTAAATCATTCTTTCTTTCTTTATGAAATTTATGTAGTTAAATGTTCTACTTAAACATTTTTAATGTTTTGCTGGAATAGTTGTTTTACTAAAACTTTTGAAATACTAACTCGAAAAATTTTAGTTTTGCTATTTTAAATATAGGTCAGTCAAACTCAACATAAAAATCGGAAAGTTCGCAAAACATGATGAATCTTTGATTTTTTAGTATGTTATTTAGACCCATTAGAGCTATGTATGGTAAATGGTATGTAGGGTAAAAGTGAGAGAAACGCCATATGAGGAGAGACGCCATCGCTAACTCCCTATGTGAGATAGAGATATTTTTATTTCTCACTATAATTTACTTTAAAGATTTAGTCAATAAAACTTGTCAATTCCTGTTTGGCTACGCTCGAGGATAACGTATTTATAAAGGATTAATTGGTTTTGTTTTTCATTTTTTCGAAAATAATTTTATGTAAATGCGATTTTAGTGAATGTTACAAGAAAAAAAAAAGATAAAGTAACGTAAGAAGTGGTTTTAATAAGTCGTTTTGCTTGCTCTTTACTCATTTAACTATACTAGAGGTCGCCCAGTGGTCGAAATTCGACCATAATTCGTTACAATTTTTACATACCTAAGGGTACACTTCACTTGTAACTGCCTCAAAAACTTTAGTTACTAAGTTAACTACAGCAGATAATGAATTGCATTTGCAAAAGTTTGGAAAATAATTTCTTGACTAATTTTTTCTTCAAGGTTCATTTAAAGAAAGTGCATCATATAATGATTGAAAAGATTTGTTTTAAGTTAAGGAAGGAAATAGGTGTTGAGGTTTCAAAATATTTATTTTTGCTTCCATAAATCTTTTACAAAATTATTAAAGAATATTCTCTAAAAATTTCAAAACTAAATATCAATTCGTTCATATCATACATGTTTTGAGGTCCCCTGAGTCCAAAAAAATAGTTTTTAGAAACATGTCTGTGTGTGTGACAGCCATATCTTATCGAACGCTTTTCCGAATTTCACCAAACTTGGAAATTTTCCTTCATATTATATCTTGTTTTGCCGTGAAGCTTTTAGCTGAAATTGGTTAACCGAAAGCTCCACTTTATTGCCGGAGTTTTTGAGCTTTTTCAAATTTTTTTGAAAACGGCTGCAAAGATTTTCTTTAAGCTTATGATAGTTGTTAGACTTATTAATGGCTAAAACTTTTATTTGAAACTTTTTCTTGGGAAAATTCCATTAAGGACGGTTCTGGGGTGAAGGTTGGGAATTCATAAATACATATGTGTTGTATACTTGTATGCATATAGTTCTGCTATGTATAGTTATAAGGTGTTTATATAGTTTTTTAACCAACAGCGAGTTTCATAAATGAAAGCAAAAGGAAGTACTGTGACGCCACGCAGCAGATATTTTTCTTTTCATAATGTTGTATGTCAATTATGTTCAAATTACAGTATTCTGAAATATTTTTTAGACAAACAAAAAAAAAATATGACTATGAAACATCAGAAGTAATTTCAAGTGAGTTTCCTACGTTCAAAAGTAAAACAAAAGTATCTTTATGTTTAGATTTTTTTCATTTAAAAGCCAAAGATAAAAAAATGGAAATAGGCTGGATAAGTTCTGTTTAAAACTTTGAATTAAGCTAAGCTTTTTTTTTTTCAAATAGTACCTACATACCTACCTAAATTAATTTTTTGTGTAATTTATTTGAATAATTTTGCCAAAAGAATATAGTATGAATTATTTATACGTTATATAATAATCAAGAAACACCTGATGAAGACCAAATAAAATGGTTGAAACGTTGTGTATTTGAAGTTATACGTATCTTTTAAATATATTTTTAATAATATCACTCAATAATCAAATAATCGGTTAAATTTGTTTCCTTCAATTTTAATAATTACAATTTCAAATTTTAAATTCCTCTCGCAATATTTTGTTTAAATAATGACATTTGGAATATGGTTGAAGTCTGTGGTCAAACTGAACAACTGAGATTAAAAAATCTACATATTTGTGTGTATTGTGTGTCTGTGTGTGTCAAACGCGTGGTAGTGTGTGTGACGTCTTTTTTCATTAATTTAAGGTGTTTTAAAGCATTATTATAAAAAATATTATCTCATAACGCAACTTCCTCATATACTCTTCAATTGTGCCAAATTTCATACTCCTCCGTTCGTATAATATTTGGTAAAAGAGGTTTAAAATTTTTGCTTCACGTATTAATAATATATAGATAGTACTAATGTATCTTTAAAGTAAAAAATAAATGATTTCTATAAATCCCTTTTTTATTATTTAAAACTCCTTTCTACAAAAAGTATGGCATCCCCCCCACTTTTACTATATTCTCAAGTTTACAACTCTAAAAATGTTTAGTTTTAGACTTTTTTTGGATCGAAGTTGCATCGAAACCGTTGATCCTACGAGCAGAACTTGTTGAACATATTTTGTAGGCAATTTAATTAGCTTTAAACTAAGTGCAAAGCGAGGTCTGTAAGCCTCGTAGTTCACCTTAAAATCTAAGAGAATACATATAGGGTAAAATCAATTTTTTTCCAGAAATGTACCTAAACACTGTTTTATTGCATAAAGTGATTTTTAAATATGCATGACCTCGGCTGCCCCATCAGAGCTCCTAAAAGTTTTCTCTTGTAAATGCAAGAAGAGTTGCAGAGGTGGTTGCACTTACCAGAAAGCAGGGCTTAGATGTTCTGTTATGTGCGCTACCTGCTCTGGAGAAATATGCAAGAATGCGGCCCTTATCACCATTGAAGAAGACGACGGTGGCAAGCCTCAAGACAACCCTGACGATCCACCAATACTGGAGTACCCACCCAAATGTGATTTTACCTTATATGGGTTCTCTATGATGAACTAATGAACTGGATTTTTGCTTTTTCCAGGTTCAACATTCTGCCTAGCAAAAGCGGACCCTGTACTAAGCTTGCGCGATTTGTGCTTGTTTAGGCGTCAACCACTTTGCACTTAATTTAAAGGTAATTAAATTGCCTACGAATTATATACAATAAGTTCTGCCCGTTAGAGTAAAGGTTTCGATGCAACTTCGACGCAATTTTTGAAAAAACTGGCCTATTTTCAAAGTTTTGTACCACGGTAACCCATTGACGTACATAGCCCATATGGTTGAGCTTAATTTGTAACAAAGATGCTCTTAAAAACGTACAGAATAGCTTTCGAAGAAAAATACATGGATTAGGAGATACCAAGCAGAATCTGAAACAAGTTCAAATTTTTCACGGTTTTTCCTCTATAAAAATTTTTCCACAACTTTTTGAGAGTTGCATACTTGAGAATACATAGCCCTAATGGGTCCAAACTACATACTAAAAAATCAAAGATACACCATGTTTTACAAATTTAGCAATTTTTTGTGTCGATTTTGACTGGCCTAATAGATAAAATATGCCTGTTACAACTAATAAATGTGTACTATTGAATTACGAAACGCCAAACTTTTTTTTCATATACACTATCAATTTTGAACACAAAAATAAATTTTGGAAACCCCCTTGTATACATTGTTTTTACTTAGCATTATTTTAGTAAAGATTTTATCACTCTTTAAACGTTTTGTTAGTTAAGCTTTAACTAAAATGTAGTAAGATTTCAAAAAAGTTTCTACGAAAGCTTGCTTTTTAAGTTACTTCTGAGTTCTACATGCACCTAAAATTAATTTTGGAGCACTTTCCTACGAACTTATCTTACTAAAAAGTTCATTGTGAGAGATACTGAAAATGTTTAATAGTGAGGAGGAGAATAATTTTTTTTAAGAAAATGTAGAAAACCAATTTAAAACATCAATTTAAACAAAACAAAAAACGGCAATTAATGCATTACTCATAGATAAGTAGGGTGCAAGTGTTTATATAGATATTCAAAAATATTTCCTAACCCCATAATTATCAAAATACTAAACATGAAAGCCTAAGCTTAATTAATATCTTAAAGGAATCTCTTAATATCTGCGAAGTTCAAATATTGATAATTTAGTTGCGTGTAGTTTATTCACGTTCATTGACTGTCAAAGAAATCTTACAGTGTTTATTCAACTTAGCATTTCTGAATGTTTAATTACAAAATTATATTTGATTTTCAAAGGTTTGATTTAATTGTGACAAAGGATCCTTAAAATTATTCTATAATCTTTGTTTATTATATAATCCAATGTTTATTTTTAATAAGCTTAGATTAAGTTTTATGTAAGATTTACAATTTTGATTGCATCTATGCATTTGTATTAAATCTCATAATTGGATTTTTGAGAGAATAAGAATCTTTGTGTGTTGTATGTTTTTTCTGAATATATATGGGTAATTCTCATAAAATCTCGAAATTACCTATCAATAAATTAATGAAAAATATTTAAACTATGTAATTTATCTTCATTTGCTCTTAAATTTGTACTATTTATCTTACTAGAAGTGAAAAATATTGTGGTCCCCAGAATAAATGAGTTTTGACGATTTAAATGTGAGGGAATGATGAGTGAGGTGAGGAAATGATTATTATATTTATTATTCATATTAAATATATTTTGAATTCTACTAGGTTATATTAACTTACAAATTAAAAAAATTCTGTAAGCAAAGATGTAATTAAGGTGAGGGAATGACAAAACAAATCATAACCCAAAAATATCTCGCAACATAACCGTTTGTTACCAGCTAGTTTTTTGCTACGCTTTCTACCTCTAAAAACATACTTTCGCACGTCATTGAAATTGAAATATTATATTTACTTTTTTTATTCTTACTATGAGGGAATGATTAAATAAAATGTAATCTTTAAAATATTGCAATGAAATCTTCTTCCAACAATTACTCTAACAAACTTGAAGTCAATTTGCCATTCCGAACAAGTAACCGTACTACCAACTGTCAAAAACTAACGAAAGTGTCACCAAATTCTCAAAAATATACCTACTAATCAACTGTTGGTAATGCTGTGAGGGAATGATTATTTTTCATGGGACAAGTGTTGAGTTAACATTAGACAAGTTGTTGATCACTTATGATCTTAAATTCAGAGAAATTTTGAAAATTTGTTGTATTTACAATAGACAAGTCATAGTTATAAACGGATTTCTTAAGAACTCCTCAATAAAAACTTTAGACAATGTTCTAATCTGGAATTGGAGACATAGTGAGAGAATGATTTTCAGAGTACTTTATATTAATTATTCCTCACAAATGTTCGTACAATCCCAAAGTTATTACCAACATTTTAGCCTTGATGATGTTCTTTCGAAAAAAAAACATCCTAAGTCGGTTAGGTTTATTCTAAAAACTGCTAGGACAGGAATTTCAAGATTTCATGAGAATTATTTTTTAAGATAAATTGATTATATTAGAAAGTCCTTCTCTTTATCAATGCAATCTTTTTGAACATTAAAGTAAGTGGTTTTTTAGCATATGCATTGTATCTTAGATCTTTTAGATAGTTTAAAAGTATCTTACAAAAATTCAAGAGTTCTTATACATTATCTATGATATATCTATCTGATATATGATTCGTGTCATCAATCAAATTATTTGAGCTAAATCTTTGAGAAAATTACTTATAAATAATTTTATACAAGGAAATTTTAAATGGATATTAATAATCAATCATATCATAACGATATAAACTCAATAAAGAATTTTTATTTAATATTTAAAAATAGAATTAGTCTCAAAAAATTGTTAACTTACATTTTTAATTATCTACTTAATATGGATTTCTTACAACATTTTAACTTATCAGGAATTTTGATTGTAAATTTTTTAATGTATACCATTTAAAAATTTACAGCTTATTCGGATTGTTTTTAAGCAATGATTGACTGTTAAAAATTTCATATATGCTAAAAAGTTATCGGGGGATCAAACCGATATAATCTCTTAATATATCTGGCATTAAAGCAAGGCATCAGAAAGTAAACATCAAAATATGTTGATGCTGATATATGCTCAACCTTTAAAAGCATCGTACATTCATTTATCCTTTAATCGTAAAGTTTGAAGCCAAGCACTTTCATTGTGGTTTATCCTAAAGTTTAGAAACCTCCATCTAAAAAAGGGAGGATAATGAAAATATATGTTAAAATCGTTTTATTGTAGATACACGAGTATTGAAAGATAAACGATCATTTTCATGAATTAACTGTTTTCATATTGATAACTCGCTTTTATGCATTTTGAAAATTTGGGTATTGATAATTTTCTTAAATTCTTTCAGTAAAATTTTTATACAATTTAATATGTGAACATTAACAAATTGTTATTTGCCTGATTCACTGAGCAGTTGTAAGCATTCAATTGAAAATAATTTTTTTATATTTTTAATTATTTTATTCTACACATTTTTTTAATATTAAAACAGTTTGACATTGCTTTTGAAAATCGCAGACATTCCATGGTATAAGCATTTAAAGTTTTAAAAGTATAAGAAGATCCTTTTTAGGAATTTACCAAAGAGCTATGTTAAATTTTAACAAAGTTTGTCTTAAAACATATTAAAGTTGAGTAATTTGAAAATTGGGTCAAGTATAAATTAAAACAACGCTAGAATTGGATCTGTAACTCCTTTTGTTGATCTTATGATGAGCCACACAAGTAAAAATAGCGTTTAATTCATATAACAAAATAAATTTAAAATAAGTATAACAATATGCATTCAACTAAAAGCTGCAAATATTTTTTTTGTTTATTTATTTTCAATATTTTCTTTAATTAAAAGTTACCATACTCAAAAATAATAGATAAAAGATAACTATATATCCTAAGTTTAGTCTTTCTCTATCTAATTATTTCTGATTTAGACTTGAAACAAAAAAAGATTCTTCTGTTGCATATTTCTCTGAAAGGATTTTTGTATCATATCTTTACATGCGATTTTTACTTTCTTTTACTACTATATAGATAGTAAAGGAAGTATTGTAATCGGGTCAAATTTTCGAAAACGAGCTTTCACCGGAAATACATGTTTTGAGGTCTCCTGAGTCCAAAAAAGTGGTTTTTAAAAACATGTATGGGTGTATGACAGCCATATCGTATCGAAAGCTTTATCCGAATTTCACCAAACTTGGTATTTGACCTCCCAATTATACCTAGTTGTGCCGCGAAGCTTTTGGTTAAAATCGGGTAACCGAAAGCTCCACTTTATTCTAGGGGTTTTTAAGCTTTTGCAATTTTTTTCGAAAATAGCTCCAACGATTTTCTTTAAACTTTCCATAGTTCTTACATTCATAAATGGCTACAACTTTTATTTGAAACTTTTTCCTGGGAAAATTCAAATAAAGGCGGTTTTGGGGTGAAGGTTTGGAATTCGTATATCCATATGCGTATAGACTGTACCTATGCATATACAATGTTCTGTCTATATGTATTTGTATATTAATAAAGGACTTATAGTTCTTTTAACCAACAGTTAGTTTCATAAACAAAAGTAAAAGAAAGTACTGTGACGCCTCGCAGCAGATATTTTGATTTTTGACCGAATGACTTATTAAGTAGAAGTTAAAAAAGTTTAATGTATTTTTGTGTCTTATGTTCTCTCCTACACCGCTAACTTTTGTTCTTTTAAATTGGATAAATTTGAACATTCATTTATTTCCAAACTCTTTAATAAGTTTTAAACAAAAATTTCATAGTTTCATAAAATTCTTTACAATTTCAATGCCTTAATTTCATCAATAAAACATTTCTTAATTCAACCAAGTACGTATTTTACTTAATTAGTCACTAAACTAAAAAAAGTAAAAAAAATGACTTCCCTAGTTTCTCTGGTTAATTAAAAAGCATTATGTATATAATGAAAGAGTATTTTAAATAATGTTATAATTATCCTAACTTAGTCTGGAACACATGTGACCCCAAAGTGAAACTTTCTCAGTGTCCTTATAATTTATTGGCTGTCCTTTATAATTATTTCTTTCTTTACATCTCCTTTAAAATATCACAGATTATAGATAAGATTAATTCATAACATCAAAGTAGAAAATAAATTAAAAGAACAGTCAAAAAAATAAAAGGAATCTTTCGTTAAATAGAAACAAGCACAGCGTTTATTTAATTGTAACTAGCTTTCATTTAATTTTTTAACCGACTTCAAAAAAAGAAGGTTCTCAAACCGGCTGTATTTTTTTTTAATGTTTGTTACCTCAGAACTTTTGACTGGGTGATCCAATTTTGTGCATTTTTTTTTAATTGAAAGCTGGTGCTTTCCGTGTAGTCCCATTTTAATTTGAAAGAAATCGTTTACTTCTAAGGGGTTAAAAATTAAAGGATGACATATTAACTTATTATTGTAAAGTTATATTATGATAATTCTTTTTTTTATTGGTAGAACATAATTTTAAATTTAACTCATATCCATTTTTTATAAAAAAAGTCCACTCATGAAGGGTTAAAAATTAGGGATGAAATAATATTATAAATTTTTCCTGGCTAACCCAATTTCGATAATTTTTTTTCTGTTATGTATATTGTAACTTTAAACTGTCCACATTTCAATTTGAAAAAAAATCCACCCCCTAAGAATGAAAATAGGGAATGAAATAGTGACATTTAACTGAATCAACGAATTTTGATGATTTTTTTTCTATTGGAAAAAGTATTCCACTTAGTTCTATCATCACTTTTAAAAGCAAAAAATTTCAACCCTTAAGGTCAAAAAAGGATGGTGTAGTAACTATTAACATTTAACGGCGCTGCCTCATATGAACAGCGCGTTTAGTAGGTTTACCCATATTCAAAAAAATAAAACTAGAGAAATAAATAAAAATTATAACAAAATGAAAAACCGACTTCAAAATAAATAAAAAGTCTTAAACACAAAATGCACTAAAAAGTAAAAAAACAATTACGTTTCCTTGCAGTGTCTACAACTCACAAATTATTAGGGTGATATAATGTACAACTATTGTTATTTTTGGAGTTGGTGTCAGCCAAGAAAATACGACTATACAGGTACTTAGCAATAAACGAGAATATCTTATGAAAATTATTTTTCAAAACAACTTTTAAACAATGTACTAGTACTGTGAAAATATCTAGCGACCTTTAAACTACAAAATACCAATAACTAATTAAACTTTTTTACAAATTTGCATAAATATTTATTTCCTTGGCTGACACCAACTCCAAAAATAACAATAGTTGTACATTATATCATCCTAATAATTTGTCGTAAACACTGCAAGGATAAACAATTATTTTTTTACTTTTTAGTGCATTTTTTGTTTAAGATTTTTTATTTATTTTGAAGTCGGTTTTTCATTTTGTTATAATTTTTATTTTTGCTAAGTAATTCAAGGTAAATAAGATGCAAATTTTTCTTACTCAAAGATCTTTAATGATTGCTTTATGCCATTAAAAACATTTTCATAATCTCGATTTCTAGAGCTTATTTCTTTCCTTTGGTTGTTCCAATTTTTTTAATACCAATATATCAAATTAAATGCTAATTGAATAATTATATTTATCGACATTTTATTAATACATATTAGATTTTATTTATGTGAAAAAATAAATATTGAACATTAACAATAAATAGGTTTTAAATGTCAATACTATGAATAACTAGATATATACATATCAATAATTGATATTTTCCCCTATCAAAAGTAAATAATAATTAATTACCAATTTTAGTGGTATTATTTATTTTTTCGTTATTTATAACTGTTAATTATGAATTTAACGAGGTTAATCAGGTTATAAATGATAAAAATTATTATTTGGTTTCATATTAAATGCTATTTGTATTTATGAGTTTTAATCGAAATCTGTAATTTTGCACAATTTGCTCTAATTAAATTTTTAATACATTCTGAATGAGAAAAAAAAAATTGTGGTGCGCTATTTTTCTCTCCATTAAATATGTATTTGCTTCGTTGGTTCAAGGAATTTTCAGTGAAATAATCCCAATACAAATTAAGTAAAATTGAAATGATGAATATTTATGATATGGCAAAATAATAAATGAGCCTGTCCCGGATGAATTCCAAAAAAAAAAAAAAAAAAAGGTTGGCGCCTAATAAAATATAAATTTGGCTTAATAACAAATTAGAAACTAATACACCGGCTAATACCACTCGAGCAAGTCCCACAGGACGCTCTCGCAGGTGTTACGAAAGATATTTTCTCTCTGACGATATGAAGGATTTATACGATAAGTAGCTGCTCCAAAAGCAAGGTTTCCGATCTAAACCTACTGAGAAATAGGTGCAGCCTGCTAAAACGACGTGACAAGATTTGTAGGACTCCCGTGACGTCATGAATAATGGATGTAACACCATACAAGTAAGACGGGATAAGTTCCCGAAAACGTGGGATATATGTGGAGTTATTACGTTATTACAATACATATATCAGAATGTAAGGGTAAGTGAAAACGGAATCACAGAACACTCACGCGAAATATCCAAAGTTTATCCCTAAATAATTGTTATTTATTTAACCAGATGGATTTCCCAGGTAATTCAACCATTGTTATTTATTTTATAGATTTGATATAAATAAATCAGATTTTTATTGAAAATATTATGTTACAAGGGTTCATCTCTTAGTAAACGCTAACTTTTCAATTCTACATAGAAAAAATTAGAATAAAGTAGAAAACTGGCTATGAAAATAGAGAGGCAATATCGTTTTAAGAAATATATAGCAGGATCTTTCAATAGTTCCATAGAAAATCTAAGAAACAGGCCACAGATTTATGAAAACTGTTTTTCAAACCAGTAAATTTTTAAAGATGAAGGGATATGAAGGAAGTGTAAGTGGTGAAATTGACTGAGAAGGTTATGACTACAATTTTTTAGGGTGCAAGAAAAATTGTTAACAGCATTTACTTTAAAAAAGAATAAACAACAAATGGAGATTGACACGCGTCGTTATTGCAACGGATTAGTAAAGAAATGAAAACTAAAGGCTCTCATTAAGAAAATAAAGAAATCCTCTTTCAACAAGACAATGCACGGCCCCATACCTGTCCAATTTTGATGGCTAAAATCGTGGAATTGAATATTGAAATGTAACCATATTCCACATTTTATCACATTTGGTCCCTAACGACTATTTTATTACCAAATTTTAAAAAAAGGTTTGGGCGACAACTGTTTGGAGCGAACAAAAGAGTCGTCTCCCAATTGCTGAATGCCCAAATGCTTATGTTGAGGTCAATCCGAAATCTTACTTTTTGAACGAATTAAGAATCTTGGTAAAATGCCAGGAAAAGTGTATAGAGCTAAAACGAGATTATGTTGAATGAATGTTTTTTTAAATATCATCAAAATATGGAAATCAAAATACCTGCATAACATAAGTAAGTACCTATTGTCACAGTCTAAGGAGCAAGAAAAGGATCTTAAGAATGGAGAGTGTCGCCATTTTGTGAGTTTGAGGGTGGCGCTTGTTCTTTCAACTGTCTCAGCCGTGGGTGTACCAAGCCAATCAACCAGACAATGGGAAGCGACGTGCTTGTAAAATGGGAAAAACCTTGCGAAGAAATCGAATCTCCCATGGCGCAAAGGGTTTGACAAAAAGGATTAACCAATAGATGTTCAAAGAAGACAAAAGAATGGAAATTTCTAGTAAACGAATAATACGAGAGAATGTTTTCGAAAACGACTAAAATAACATAAAAAGAGGTTCTTTTGAACGAAGAGTAAGTCATAAATAAATCGTCAACGTGAGTGATACATAAATCGTGAACTGTGAGTGTTAAATAAATAGTGAACATTGTGTTAAATAAACAGTGAATCGCGAGTGTTAAACAAATTGTGAACAGTGTAGTGCATATCTATCCCAATAAAAAGATTGAAGATTTTTACTACTTGAATACCTATATAATAAAAACGTTCCCTCTCTCCTACGCGAGAGAACGAAAAACGAAATCATTTTTCGCAGCTAAGATTTTTATCTAATCTTAAAAATTTAAGGTGTTTTGTTGAATACTCTTTATTGTCTACATTTTCATATATTTAATACAAAAAAATAAATTCCATTTACATTGTAATTTTCCTTAAAAAAACAGGGTAATAACAGGGTTTGTCCATGGTAAACATGAAAACAGCTGAGCCGATTTTAATGGAATTTTCACAAGAAGTTATAAAAATTATGTAACTTACATTATAGGCTAATTTTTATTTCAAATACTTTTCCCTGTCTGTTTGTTTGTTCTTGGCAAACTTGAAAACGGCTGGTCCGATTTGGACGAGATTTTCACTACAAGTAGTAAATATTACAAAAAGTGCTTTAAAATACTTTTTATTCTGAAAAAATGTTAATTTTCTGAGCAAAAAATTAAAACTTTAAAAACTGCGCAACGAAAAACATACATCGGCAGGCAGTTGTGATACAATGTACATATACCATATCATATCGTAAAGTCGATATGATTTTAAACTATGCAATTTGCTATTCTTATAAATTAATGTTCGCAAATTTGAAAATTATAACCAATATAGAAGTATTGCGATAGGTTAAATTTCTAGAAACCATAAATCCATTGTGAATTTACGGGTAGTTAATATATTATTAGTAGTTCGGCTGAGTAAACGTTCGAATTGTCGAGGGAGGAGAAGGAAATCCTCTGCTGTAAATATGATTTCATTCATAAAAATAAATATCTTTGTTCAAAAATGAGACCGGTAAGAATAAATAACCAAAACAGAGAGTTCGACTTTAGTGATCCCAATTAGGAGTTTGACTAAGAGAGGTGAAGCCGTTAGGCAGAGCCCCCAGAACAAAAAGAAATCCAGCCCAACTTATTTTTCAAGAGAAAATAGCAACTTAAATGTGACCATCGCGTTGTTTTTTTACCAAAAAACTATATGCTTAATTTTCAATTTATTTTAGCCAAATATATAAGAATTCGTTGTCTAATCATGAACCTCGGGAAATAGCAGACTTGCCGATAAGACATAATGGACTTAATACTATATCCTAGAATAATGAACCTAAGGCAACCAAACCTGATACCTCAGATCTTAAGATAACACATTAAATATTCATGATTCTAAAAAAGGTACACTTCCTAAAGAATAGCTACTTATTCATTCTACTTAAATTAATAAATGATTTCATATGACAGTTGGTGTGAAAGGTACTCAAAGCTTAAAATTTTCTTAATATTTTACAATATTCAAAAAAACGTAAAGATCCTACCTATAAGATAGCTTATATCTGTTTTTGGAAAAGTAGTTTAACGGATTTTCATGAACTTTCTATGAAATAAAGGTCTAGAAATATCTAATTATCTTTTTTTTTTTAAAACAGTTTACTTTCTTATTTTGGGTAAAATTTTCTATTATTCAATCAGATTAATTTAGATACGCTCAGCAAAGCGAGCGGGTATCAGCTAGTTGTGAAATATAAACAGTGAGTGACAATTAGTGACTGTGACTATTGAACCTAACAGTGATATTAATCATTGTTAAAGTGTAAATTAATAAACATTTATAAAAAATAAATTTGCCGTCATTCAAACACAAATCGAAGAACCTGTAAAAGCGTTACAGTATAATAATTTTTGTAATGAAATTTTCGACAATTTTTTTACTGATTTCACTATGGAGGTTTTGTTGTTTCTCTCTTAGGAGATTGAAATTTATTTTCTTAAATCTAAACTATATTTATTTACGCGTATTTTGTTAAATTTTATGTTGACTGAGTTACTTCTAGCCACTACTTTTACTGTATTACAAATCGTATATATTTATTAGAGTAGTTCAGCATTGCAGTGTTCTATGGACGAAAGAACCATAATAAAATAATGAAATCTAATAAAATTTCTTCTTTGTACATAAGAACTTAAGTATTCCATTAAATTTCTTCCCTTTACCTTCCGTTAACCTCAACGCATTTGAGCGTTCAAGTTCTAATTTCCCGAAATAATTCCACCCCTGTGACAATTTAAAACGCTATTAATCAAGTTGAAAACCATGACGATATTGAGACTGGGAAAATTATGGGGATTTATACTGGAATATACCTATATACTATCAATATAGTATTGAGGCATTTTGCGATAAAATTTAGGAACGAACGACCGCGCTATTTCAGTTTTAACGAACCAATCAATTAAATGTGTGCCTCCTGCACCTATGAGTGATGAGATTGTATCGGGAACAGGATATAGGTACATATAATGTTGGCGGTGCGGAGCAGGAGGATTTTTGAAAATCGCGAAACAAATGTCAGATGAAATATTCATTGATGATTATTTGACGGTTTACAATTAATTTTCGATTGAAATCGACCTCGAACAATTCATCCGGTCGACAAGATATTAATAGCTGCTTTTCAAATTGAAACTTATTTAAAAGACAATCGATTCGGTAATGACTTGAATAAATATTTAAATATTTTAAATTAAAAAATCTACTTTTCATCATCTCAATACAGCTTTAAAAAAAAACTCGACATTCCAATAGCATATTAGAGAGAAGAAAAAAAAAAACATTTCATCGTAAAAATTTTAAATATTTAAGTTTATCGAAAATTTATTCGAAATATTTTCTTTCTCCAAAATTTATTTGATATGAATATTATTATATTTAAATATAGAAGCGGAATTATTATTTGGAAACGAGAGACGATCTTTGTCGTCTTTCGCCTGTCGATTTTCATCGTCAATCGATTTGGCCCCGGAAAATTGCCTGAAGGATGTTGGGTTAGAAGAGGCACATTTACGATCCAGTTGCGATAAAAATCGTATCAGAGAAGTGAAGTGAAAATTATTTGATTACAAAATTAAATTTGAAATGCAAAAGAAAATGATGACTTGAAAATATTTACAAACAAGAAATAAAAGTAGATATATATTTATAATAATATTCACATTTCAGAGTTTTGATGCCGAATCAAGTAGATGTAAGAAAATTAAAATTATTGATTGTAGGCACAAAAGAAATCAAAACTTTTTTCAAGAGTTGCAAAAGGAAATGAAGAGTGAAATTGACGGTAAGTCAAAAAATTGCAATTTACGAGTTTCTTTTGCTCGATTTAACGAGGTGGAGACATGAAAAAGGAGTTCAATAATTTGAAAAGTTTTTATTTTAGGAAAGAAACTCCTGTTTTCGTCCTATTTTATAAGACACTAGTTGTATATTGTGGGTGATATCACATATAATAATAATATTGATAATACTACCTCATTTTATTTTATATTGCATTAAAAATATTAAATTAATATATTATCATATTCAATTTATCTTATTGGAGTATAGACAAATTTTAAAATTTTTGTAACTGGGCACATAAAATTAAAAATGTCTGTACCTACTCTATTTGTTCTAGGAAAACTTAGGATTTAAGGAAGAACTTACAACTAGACTACTAAAAATAACAATCGTACCTGAAAGACCAAAAAATAAAAGCACGAGTGAACACATCACACTCTGATATTTATGGATATAAAATCTCTCTCTCACTCTCTTGTACTTCTATAGTCCATTCTTGTATCTTTTTATACTTCTTATTTGCCTACAAGCGACGACACGCTGACCGGAACTTTTGTGGACGATATGGTGATCATGCCAACTCATACTGATGCCTCCATTGCCTCTCAGCATATTCAACAACATCTGGGTCTGCTGATAACGTGGGCGAACAAATGGAAAATCACTTTAAATGCAACCAAATCAGTGTATGTCACCTTCGCATTCAGAAAGGAATTATGCCCTCCGGTTACCCTGAATTCTGTCGACAACCCTTCATCAGACAGTGTTAAGTACCTTGGGATCTATCTGGACCGAAGGTTTACTGGGAAACACCACATTAACCAAAAAAGAGAAACGATATGCAACAGGTTTAAGAAGCTACACCGGCTTTTGGGAGAACGCTTCAAACTTTCCCTTGAGAACAAACTATTATATTAAAAAAAACAATAATAGTCCCCATTTGGACATACAAAATTGAGCTATGGGGCTCTGCCAGCAAGTCCAACATTAAGATTTTAGAAAGAGCTTAATCGAAAATGCTCAGAGAGCTGGCAGTTGCTCCGTGGTACTCCATGACCAAAGAAGCCCTACGCACGAACTTAACAATTATATCAGAAGCCAATCAAATTGAGACTCGTGCCACCAATTACTACAAAAAGCCCCAACAATACCTGAACCCACTAATGTTACCAACCCTGGAGCCTCAAAATAGTAGGCGATTAAAGCGGAAGGTGCTCCGTAACCTGGTTATGAAGAGATACCCCATTGGGAGTATTCTCTATCAAGCCAGATCTAGACTGCAGATTGGATGAAAGGATCATTGTCCTGATGGCCAGTAAAAATAACATAAAAAAAATAAAAAAAATAAGAAACAATAAAAGAAAATATTTTTTTTAACTTTACAAAAACCATAATTACCTTAAATAACTTAATTTTGTAAAAGCGATTTTTTTATATTTCACTATTTAATTTATTGGTACATAAAAATTTGATTTGATTTTGATTGACCTTAAAAATTTATGACGACATTTTCCACAACTTTCATTGGCTTATAAATAACTAAGATTGGCCAGAACTAAGCAAGCCAAAAGCTCATAGACTAATGGCTAACCTTAACATTTATATCGTTTCCATAGAAACGACGTTTAATGCAGCTGCAATGATTTAATTCTGTACTTGAAATTATAGTTACTATGAAAATGGGAAAACTTTTATTATGAAAACAAAATAAAAAAAAAAACTTAGCCAGGGGAATTACATTGACAAAATTGATTCCTGGAAAAATCCTAGATTAGTTTTAGTATTTAAAAACCAATTAGCCAATTATAAGTATATACATTGATTTGAAATAAGATATTTTAGTGTATTGTAACAATTGATCGAGTCCTATAAGTCTTATGGATGCTGCAATTGGCAACCGACCATTAACATCAGAATACAATTAAACTCAAAAAAACTTTTGGTTTCAGGGAGCCAAGGATCTTTGAAAATACACAACCCCTAAAACAATACATACCTAAAATCAATAACTAATTGCAAGGGAACATTGTAGTTAAACCGGCTATAGGTACTTAACTAAAAAAAAAGTAAATGCAACATTTTAAATGCTTTCTTGTAGTTTATACTGCCTCTCTTAAATCGAAAAAGTGACTTTCGACTATCAAATAGTGACTATTCACTATTTTGTAGTGTAGTGAAAAGTATACCACTATTTGAATTAAGTGGTATACTCTTAACTGAAAAAATAGTGAATAGTCACTAACGTCATTATTTCGATTTAAGAGAGTGATTCTTAAATAAATAACTTATGGCTAAACCAGGAATTGCTTAAAAAGTATGTCGATTCAAACTGATACCTTTTATGGGGTAAGTGAAGGATTTAGAACTTTTTTTGGTAGATATTTTAAAATCTTAGAAATTATACTTTCAAACTATTTTCTAACATAACTTACATCATCAAAGGAATTGTTTGTAAAGTCATTTTAAAATTTAAGTTTCTAAGGTTAGCAATTCAAAGCAAATCTTTCAGCTTTATAATATGAAAATGAAGATTTTTAACAAAACAAGTGATTCGTTATGATTCCCTATTTCTCACTTTTATCGTTAACATTTATTATCGTTTAATGCTCGTGCTATGTAAAATATGCATTATCCGTCCACCATTACATTAGTTTTATTAACTAATTGATCGTGAATTTCATGTTACCGTGACAGGGATACTAATAAAGATAATTTAATTATTCGATTTGCATTTGACTGCACCCAGAGTTCACAAACAGAAGTCCATAACCACCACATTTTTTCCAATTAATCTTTCGACTAAAATACTTAACTTCTCTTGCAAAAGCTCGAATAAAATAAAAACTTACTGATAGTTTCTCGAGCACACAGCCCGGATACTAATAGAAGTTAAATGATCCGATCATATATTATGAAATAGTTAAATTTTAAAGCTAAGTGCGGGCCTGATTAATGAGAAAATTCTCTACTGACCGCGTATTTATTAGTTTGTTACGTTCATGTTCATACATATAGAATACTTCTCGGTCATTACGGAAAATAAACATTTACATTTTATGGAGATAATTGGGGATGGATTAAGGGGATGGAAGTAATGTGATGGTGTTTTATGTGTTAATTATAATGAGTTGGTAAGTATTAAGTTTTAATTACGAGCCCCATAAGTCTATTTGCCCCGTTTTATAAATAGAGAAACGGGTGAAAAAAGTATAAAAGGTCATTTTGCCTATGAAAAAGCTCGTTCAAGATAAAACGAGAATATTAGCATATAAAAGTCAAATACTGAAGCGAATTGCTTATACATTGAAGAAAAGAAAAAGAGTAAAATTTTCTTTCTTGTGGTCTCTATGCAAACATTCAAATGTAAACATACATTTTTTAAAATGTATTCAATGTGAAGAGAAAAATCTTACACAGAGAGCAGATAAAGAAGAGGAACGAGACAGGATAGTATGAGTCGGAGCGATGCGATGTCTGATACTTAAGAATCAAGGGATGTATAAAAGGGATGGAGCACGGCAAGAGGAAGATAATGTACCTACTTGCACTATGAATTATTCACATTTGAAATGAATAGACATTTTCCGAGCGTTTCCCCCAAAAAATATTATTACAAGAAAATGAGAGAAAAGCGGAATATGTTTGCGATCTACAACGTTTTATCGTTAAAAAAAATCACTCTTTCAAAAATCCTTGTAAGGTTTTCTTTGTTTGAAAATATTTTTTTTATAAAATTTATGCAATGAATGTTGAAGAGATGGGTTTTGGGTATGAATGTTTAATCATAAATTGGAAAATCGTTGAATCTCTTTCAATAATTTTCTTCGGGATAAAATCGGGAAACCCCTAAATCAGGTTAACAATCCATTTAAAGATAAAACCAAATCAATGCCCGAAGCACAGGGATAAAAAAGGCTTGTGGTACCTTAAATTTATATATAAGGGGCTTTTGGAAAAATTTCGTTCGTTTATTTAAAGCACAACTTCATTTATATACTTTCCTCACAGAGGGAAATTTTCTCATACTGTTCATTTTTTTTTTACTTTTCAATTTAATCTATTTATGACAAAAAATATTTCTTCAAGATTAATATAGGTACATGTAAATATAAAAATGTACCAAAGTCTGTTGAAAAATTAAACAGGTAATTGGATTTAAAAAAACGATGCTTGAAAGCTTCTTAATGTTTCGTTTCTAGCTAGACGAAACTTTTTGTTATGTCAATTATGTTTTAGTTAGTTTAACGTTAAGACCGGTTTTTTTTAATTTTTTTTTTTTTGTAAAAATGTAATTTTTACAAAAACCGGTTTTTCTTATTTAATGTTTTTACCATACTTTAAAATGCTTCGTTAATTTTTTTTTTATCATAGTAGAAACATTTTAGTTGTGGCGACTGGAAATTCGAACTTGCAGTTATTGTCTCTCGCAGGTGTCCTGACGGAAATACATTATTACGTTAAGCATTTCGAATTGTTCGGGGCCAGTGCTGGCCAATACAATTGCATATATTTATATGTAAATAAATGGGAAAACCATTCCCACCATTACATAGTAATTGCTTGGGGTATTCAAAATAGGATAAATGTTATTTTTAACCGACTTCAAAAAAGGAGGTTCTCAATTCGACTGTAATTTTTAAATATTTTTTTTATGTTTGTTACCTCAGAACTTTTGACTGGGGGATCCGATTTTGATGGTTCTTTTTTTTCCCATTTTAATTTGAAAGAAAACTTTAACTTCTAAAGGGTTGAAAACTAAGGGATGAAATATTAACTTCTTATGGGATAGCTCGATTTTGATAGTTTTTTTTAATTGGTAACATAATTTTAAATTAACCTCATATTAATTTTTATAAAAATAACTCTACTCGTAAAGGGTTAAAAATTAGGGATGAAATCATATTATAAATTTTTCTTGGCTAACCCGATAATTTTGTTTATATTACGTACATCGTACCTTTAAATTGTTCACCTTCAATTTGAAGAAAAAAATCCACCCCCTAAGGATGAAAATAGGGGATAAAATAGTGATATTTAACTGAATCATCGAATTCTGATGATTTTTTTTTCTATTGGAAGAGTATTCCACTTAGTTCTATCAAAACATTTAAAAGCAAAAAATTTCAACCTTTAAGGGCAATAAGGGATGATGTACTAACTTTAACATTTAACGGTGCTGCCTCATATGAGCAGCGCGTTTAGTAGGTTTACCCATATTCAAAAAAATAAAATCAGTTATCAAACTTCACTAATCACTAAAAATCGAAAAATAAATATAAATTATAAAAAATGAAAAACCGACTTCAAAATAAATAAAATACGCCATTATTTTGTTACTTTTAAGTGCACTTTTTGCTTAAGATTTTTTAGTCGGTTTTTCATTTTTTATAATTTATATTTATTATTAAAATTGAAAGATTCAGTCTTAAAAATGGAATTTAAGAACCAAAGCATTGATAATTACAAATTCAAAAAGTGTTTTCAAAACTTTCATGGAAAATTGTTTCAACTTCATCCTTCAATTACTGATGTTTATTTTCATCACAAACTATAATTTAAATCATTTTAGAAATTCACCTGAGCTCTCTACACTCAATACGTCTGTGTAATAAAATAGACTTAAATTCTGCACGTAGTTGTTGTCAGTTTTACAATAGATACTGACAAGTTTCCTCTGGATGGAAAATCTATCAAGTTTTCGGAATGCGATGCGATGCGTGAGGGAATCAAGCGTACTCCCACAGAAATGTTGAAACGAGCAACGGATAAACTTTCGAAATAGCCTCAAGCATTGAAATATAGAAGCGTTGACCTTTTCATGTATTTTATCTAAACTTTTTTTTGTTCAAATTAATTATTTACATTCAACATTCATCCTATTAAAAATTAGAAAAAAGAAATTGTTTGAAAATATGTATCAGACGTTTTATTTCTGCGAAATTTTTACGTCGTATGTATTCGTTTTTAAGCCCATTGTACACGTATCATTAAATTCTATGTATATAATCAAAAGTAAATAAACCGTGGAATTTTTTTTTCATTTTTACTGTACAATAGTATTATATCATATGATAAACTTGTTTTTCCAGAACTTTTTCAAGTTTTTATTTAAAATTTAAATTTTAGAGTAAAATTAAATTTGCTTTTTGCAATGATATATAAAAAAATTTTAAAATGAAAGAATAAATAATTAAGGTTTTAACCATGAACTTTATTGTTCTTTAGACTTAAAGCCTCTTATTGTTAGTTCTACCTTGAAGCATAATTTAATATTTCTTATGCCGTCATATGATCATTAAATAATAACAAAAAATTGTTAAAAATGCATTGCTACATATTGTTGTCATTTTTATAAGTGCATTAAATTCAAAGACCAAAATTTTGCTTTTATTCTACTTTTAATGATTTAATAGTGAAGGCTTTTATAAACTTTCATATCTCGAAAACAAAGATTCATCAAATCTAGAAGTTGAACGTTTGTTGAAATGAATTGTACTGGATATTTGAATCAGTCAATGAAATAACTTACGAAGCCTTGCTTGACTTGATTTAAAATTTAAATAATAAGTATTTAATATCTTACACGATTTTAATTATTTTTTAAGTTAAATATAAGTCAAATAGCCTAAAATTTAAGTACAGGAGCACTTAAATCAAGCCAAGTTTTATACTCGAAAAGATTATTTCTTATTAAAAGCCCATACCTTTTTACAAATAGATTGGATAATGTACATTTTATTAATGCTTGTATGAAAGATTGAATTAAAACATTGAAAATTAGAGCTATGGGAGCTTTATAGTGGATGCTAAATGAAAATCAAAGCTTAATTGTTTTACTTAAACCTAAGTAAGGCTTTTATATCAATTATAATTAAATAAAAACGTTGTAACTATGTTCAATTAAATTGATTCACTTCTTGGCTTAAATTTTAATTTACAAGACTATATTTTCAAGCTTTTTAATTTAAATTTTCCTCAAAATCAAGTCAAACGTTATTTAAATATTAAATTCATTCCTTTTATTTCATTTCAAATTTATTTTTCTCAATTTTTGGCACAAAATTTCAAATTTCTTGACTATAAAGCGAATATAGAAATCCTTAAGTAAACTTGGCTTCATTACAAGAATTGATGTTTATTGCTGCATTATCATTTCCGGTAACAAAACCTAATGGAATATTATGTAAACTTTAATGAACAAGACTTTGACAAGACAAGACCTGACTTTTCATTCAATGAAAGCTTAAGATTTCATGCTTAATATTTGCTCATAATTCTTTAATTTAATTGTTTTGAATTTTTCGACAAGATGATTGCAAGTAGTACCAATCTATCAATAAAGAATAAAGTGACTTTCCCTATCTTTGTAGACCAAATGTGCTTTTAAAGTGCATTATTTAAAAAGTTTGCAAGTGATTGAAATTTTAATATGCACTACCCAGATCTTAATTAACTGCAAAGGGATGCATTTGCAGAAATAGTCATAGTTTTTATCATGTTGAAAACCCCAAAAAAAAGTAATACAGACTTGAGATGGTTTCTGTTGCTCCAGCCGCTAATGTAGATGTTAGACAAGTTTAATTGTTCCAAAGTAGATTAATGAGATTTAGATTACCAACCTGCAATAAAAAATAAAAACATTATTACAAAATAAATCATAAATAAAAATAACAAATGTAATGATAAATTAATCCAAATCATAATTATTTTTATAAAATAGACACCACATTTATAGAAATCAATTATTGATTGACTATAAGAAAGAACTTGAAAACGTATCAATTAATTTTTATAAACCTTATAGAGGATATACGTAAGGAGAATATATATACTTATAGAAAAAGTTCTAACTCAGTTAAGGCCCACAAAAATTATAAACTTTAAATCAAATTCTTAACCAAATATTTCAATTAGAATTTTCTATGACCTAGCTGTTATTTTAAATAACAAAGTTAACAAAGACAAATAGAATTATAATAGACAAAATTTAAAAAGAACTATAACATTAGTGAAAGTGTAAATACAAAGCAAAAAATAACAAATTAAAATATCTAAAAGTGACTAATAAAAATATCTAAAAGACTAATGACAAAAATCAAAACAATGTTCACTAAAGGAAAATACTATTCTAATAAACCTATTTTAAGTGATCAACTTATAAACCCTTATGTGATTAATAGACACAACAAACTGTGAGAATTCAAAGTCGCAAAATGACCACGCTGTTTAAGCGACTTAAAACAAAAAGAAAAAAAAACAAAGACAAATAATTTTTGCTTTTGCAAAAGAACATAATATATCTGATAATTTAGTTTTCCAGAAAAGCTTCATGTGACTTCTAATCTTATTTGTTTTAAACTTTTTCCGAATAAAAAAATTTTACCTTCCTTTTCATAGAACCAAGACTTTTGAATTCATCCAAACAGTGTAGAAATGTTGTTATCATAAAGACAAAAAACCTGGATCTACTGAAGCAATGGGCGAACAGATGAAAAATCACTAGGTTTGTTCCAGACGTTTGAGTAAAACACGTCCACGTAAGACAAAGAGCAAGGCACACTGACCAAGAGACAAGAGTGAGTGAAGAAACGCCCCAGCCTTCAGCCGTTTGGCCGCACCAGGCCGAGAGCGGAGCTATGAACGTATATTTTTATGACAATAGTTCGCTCAGACACTGATTTGGAGGTGTTTAAACACCGCAAAACCAGTTTTAAATTAGGGTGAAGCCCTTGCTTCATGATTTTCACTCACTCTTGTCTCTTGGTTAATGTGTCTTACTCTTTGTCATTCGATAGACGTGTTTCAACATCATCAAATGGACAAGTGGAACAAACTTGCTATAAATGAAACCAAATCAGTGCAGGTCACCTTTGCACGTATACTCTCCGGTCACTCTAAATTCTGTCGAGATCTCCTCGTCGGACAGTGTTAAGTACTTTGGGATCTATCTGGACCGAAGGCTTACTTAAAAACACCGCATTATCCAAACAAGGGAAACGATATGCAACAGGTTTTAAAGTCTACACTAGCTCTTGAGAAAACGGTCCAAACTTTCCTTAGATAAAAAAATTTTTAAAAATATAATTATTAAAAATAAAATTAAGAGAATAATATTTTAATTGGTATCAATAAATTATATCCAAAGAAAGCTGCAAGACGTTTATAAAATTTGTCAGGATCATTTTTCTGGTTAACAATTCAGGCATGTCATGAAAACGAAGCTTCATAGAAATTGCAAAATAAAGTAAGTAGCTACTTTTCAAAGTAAATGTCTTAATCTTATTCTTATCTTGCTTTACTAAATTATTATTCTAAGATGGTTGTATCATTTAAGAATCCCAGATATCGTGATAACTTAGAATATGCATGAAATGCAGACGTCATTTTCATCACTAACCTCAAAATAGTTTAACAGCTACTGCAAAATTCGAGAAAAGTAATAACTTAATTATTAATAATATGTGTCATTTGTATATTTAATTATTTTTAATTTAAATATAAAAATAAATAAATTAGAAAATAAATACAACAAAAATTCAAATTACGCGCGCCTAGTTAAAAATACCGAGCCGTTTTGCGGGCAACTTCATCTTGTTAATTTGTGATGATAAAATAGAACGCTACTAATGCTTCTGAAACCGCGCCGCGATGCAGACGTCATTTTCATCATTAAACTTCAAATAGTACCTATAACAGTTACTGCAAAATTCGAGAAAAGTAATAACCTATTTATCAATAATATGTATCATTTGTATATATAATTATTTTAAGTTTAAATATAAAAATAAATAAATTAGAAAATAAATACCACATAATTCAAATTACGCGCGCCAGGAAACCCAGTGGTTTTGCGACTAACTTCATTTTGTTAATTTTGGTCTAAAGATGCGCGCGCATCTTAAAATTTCACTCTCATCATTTTTTCATTCTTATCAAAAAATTTTAAATAAATTTTAATTGTTGATCTTAGAATTTGCCTGACGAAGTCGAAATAAAATCGACAAAACGTTGCAATTTTTAAAATATATCGTCTTTAATTTTTATTGTCCAAATACCGAAGATTTTATAAAATATATACTTTAATCATGGATGAGAACATCAATAGTGACAATAAAAATGTTCTTCTTAAATAATTTTTTCGGTGTTACGTTTAAAATTAAATCGTATTCGATAGGCCACCCTTTATAAATTAGAAACTGTAATTGCAGTTTGTTTGCTTATCATTTTGGATGTTACTCCTATTTATTTCTTTCATATAACTTTTCTGAGTCTCTATTGAATAAACTGTTTGTTTTAGCAAAACAATTTACTCTCAAATCTAAACGAGTTTGATTAAAACCATTTGCTTTTTACAATGGTTTGTTTTACATTAGCTTAGTACTCGACGACTTGTTGAGTGTCTTAACATTAAAAAACCTACAATTTATACACAAGCAACTGTCCTTTTCTTGTTTCATCCCATGTCGTTTATCTCTTCCAACTTCAATTCTCTAATAGATTGTTCCAAGAAAATTAAATTCAAGGAAGAAAAGGATTATCTATAAATGTTTTTAAGTTAATTAATTTTGTAATTTATCAGTGTTCCAATTTCGATTTAAATTAAAAACAAGATTACTAAAATACGAAACAATTTCGGAAATAAACGCACAAAAATTAGGTTATATTTAAAGCTCTGGATATTGCATGTGAAATTGAATGCTCGTTTCAATGTTGTTCCAAAGCTATGAAACTCTATACTAATATTTAGAAAGACTTTATGTTAAACTCACATTTTAATTATGCAATTTGCTAATTATCATAGTATGTTTTAGAGTTCATCCAGATTTACTGTGTTTATAACATAATGGAATAATAAACCATGCACATGAAAATCAACTATTGATTTCTTCTTAAATTGTATAAAGAGATTTTATTTTATTTATATCCCTATCGAGCTTTTTATTTCTTTACTCTCCAACAATCAGAAGTTACAAGAGCTATTATTTAACAATAAAATACTGTGGCATATTGTTAAAGTTTGAAATCATTTTACGAAAGTTGTTGATAAGTTTTATGAAATTTAGACAACATTCATAAAAAAATACAAGCGGGGAGATATAAAAAGAAAAAGAGCATAATTTTATATATGAAGATACAGAGATAATTTTCCGCGTATGATCCTAAAAAAGGCAATTTTATAAAAAAGAACTTCAGAGATCATCAACCCTGAATTTCCATCATGTTTCCCTCGACTGAAGAGATAAAAAAAAAAACGTTCTTTGCATCATGTTATTATCATTATAATGGTAGAAAGTTGAATTATATGCGAATATTATATTAAAAGCGAAGCAGTTTCACATCATTGTTATGTTATAATATTTTCGATATGCCATTAGACCATAATTCTATCAAAGTAACTTCGATTTACGTTTCCGTTTACCGTTTGTTGAGGAAAAACGATGAAGTTTTTACCTGTGCTATCGGGAAAACGTAGGTTTATTTATGATTTTATAATTCCTATATTTTAGAAGTTGCTGCGAAATATTGAATGGAAAACTATGATAAATAGACATTAAAATCGTCTTTATTTTAAAATAATATTTTATCAGTGTGCACAATGAACAATTACCTTATATTAAATCAAAATATTTAAAATAATATTTTATTAGCATGCACATTAAAAGCGAGGAATACTGGGTAAATATTCCCTTTTGTTCAATGCATATACCTACCTATGTATTGAAAATTATTTAAATTTTAAAAAAAATCCCGCGCTTTATAAATTTATGGTAATCCAGAATAATTTGAATTTTTTCCAATGCACTACTACTTATAAATGGAATTTTATATTAATTATGACTTTATAATGACGCTGTGTCCCGCGATATTTTCCGCGTCTGTCATTGCTTGCTCCATCTTCTCGCTGTATTTACATTTTCTGAATGTTTCAATTTTTATATTCCCCATACTTGATTTACATCCTTTAATAAAGCACCGAGAAAATGAGCTTGAGGGGATTTATTCTTGTCTAGCTTGTTTCAGTTAAAATATGAGAGCATTTCCATCTAGATTATTATGAGTAGAATATTAAGTAAGCGAACATTCTCTCCTCTACTAAATCGGTGAACCAAAAAATTTAAAACGTACCCGAAAGAAAAATAAATATCGATGCCAACCAAGAAAAAAACGCCAAGAGAAAAATGTAAATTTCATACAGTTTATCAAGTTTGTTGTTATTTTTAGTTTAACTACAATTAATTATCGTTTATATGCAAACTAGACCACGGTCGATATAAATTTTTGAACACAAAAAAAAAATTATAGTAGGATGAAACCCATAAGAAAAGGAAGAAAATATAACAAAAATGAAAAGAAAAATAACTTACGGTCGATCTGAGGTGGGGAAGTGGAAAAGGGGGGTGTTATTAAGGTAGAAACGGTTTATCTCGATTTCCGACAAAAATACAAGTCCTATGGAAAAAAATTAAATAGCAAAGTTGTAGGTAATAAAAATATCGAAGTTTTTGATTTTTTTTTATCTTTTACAAAAAAAATTTTTTTTATGAAATTTGGTAAAAACTTACCTCTTAATGTCCAAAACACATTTTTTTTTATTTAAAATATTTATTTGTTTACCTTATTTTGACTTAATATGAAAAAACACCCTAATTTTCAATCGAATATTCTCACGTCAAAATATTTCCTTTTTTAAAAAAGTTGGTGGGTTTTTTGTTCGTTGAAACCTCTACTTTTAATGGTGCAAAAAAAATATAAACATTACAATGTTAAATGTTCCCAGAAAATGCTATAATTAAAGTGTATAATAAATTGCTCGAAATTGTATATAATGCAATTGTACAAATAAAACAATGAGCAATTTATTAATATTTACACTTTAATTATTGCATTATCTGCGAACATTTAACATTATAATATATATTTTTTGCAGCATCAGAAAGCAGAGATTTCAACGAACAAAAAGCCTAACGACTTTAAAAAAAAAGATATTTTGACGTGAGAATTTTCGATTGAAAATTAGGGTGCTTTTTCTATATTAAGTCAAATAAGGTGAAAAAATATAGATATGTTAAATCAAAAAAATTATACTGTGTTTGGTACATAAAAATGTCAATTTTCGCCAAATTTCATAAAATTTTTATTTTGGAAAAGAAAAAATATGAAACCAAAAACTTGGTTATTGGAATTTTTCACATAAATTTTGAGGTCATGTGAAAAAAGTGTTACTTATAACCCATAACGTTGCTGTTTTACTTTTTTCTATAGGACTTGTAGTTTTGTCGGAAATCAAGATAAACCGTTTCTACCATTAAAAACACCCCCCTTTTCCACTTTTCCACCTCAGATCGACCGTAATAGACCGAAAAATAAATAATTTATTTTTCCTTTCATTTTTGTTATATTCTCTTCCTTTTCTAATGGGTTTCATCCTACTATAATTTTTTTTTTTACTTTTTACTGTTTTCAAAGGCTTTAGCTCCGATCTAAACCGGGTCAAGTAATTCAAGCTTTCTTTAATTGATTCAATCTTTTTAGTTTCCTTTTTTTATGATATTAAAACCGTAATAACTGAGGATTAGATTGCATTTGTGGTTGTTGATTTTTGACCTTTTGAACCTTTTTAAAAACAGGGTTTGAAAGATATTTACTCTGGTCGAATTGTTATTAAAGAGCTTTTACTAAGCCTTGGTCTTATCTATTGCAATTTCACAGAAAACTCCTAGCAAAATTTATAGCACGGATTGTGTGTGGTGGTGGTGAAATTGGTCGTTGGCTTAGACTGAAAATACGAATTTTCTTCCACTGTTGAAAACAAGAAAAATATTTCTTGTGAAACTTGAAGAAACAAATAGTCGGGATTCAGTAGTTTAGTGCCGTATACTAGTTATAGGTATACCTAGGTATGTTCACAAAAAAGATCTGGGAAATTGCTGGAAATTTAATCTGAGAATGCGGGTTTGGTAAATTTATGATTTCGTTTGATGTTGCAGAATGGAATTGGTTTGTATGCAGTTGAAAGAATTTTTTTTTATTAAAAACATAATGAAAATGTTCCATCAGGATTTTGTGATATCTTTGAATATCATGGAATATTATTTTCAAAATGAAACAAAGTTATAACATGACTAATAATAAAATTATATAATCTATATTGTTATAAAATCGAATTTTCATTTTAGTTATTTAAAGTATTTTTCATCGAAAAAAAAGCAATCAAAAAGTTATATCGTTGATAAGCCGAAGCAATAAAACAAATTGCAATTGAACATCTGTCCATTTTTACTTTAGCCGACATTGGTATAATAAGTTTAAAAAAAGCTTAGATAAAAAAAATTTACGACCAATTTCGAACAAAGAAAAGTTGAAAATTCGTTTAAAACATACCCACTCATATTTCGAGATAAAATATTTTAATATGGAAAATTAATTAAAAGATAAAGTTTTTTAAAAAATTGGAAAGCTGTAGGATATGGTTGAGATGGTCAATATAACAATATTAATATCCATGAGAAGGTGGGAGTTGCTCCTGGGAACGAAAATAATTTCTAGAGTTTTTCATGTTGAGGGAATTTAAAAAATAAACATTTCCTTTTTTTTCCCTTTCTATACAGAGATTTTTTTAACAAAAATCAATTGGAATTGAGGTGAACAAGGTTAAGACGACCGTTACACAAACCGAGTGCTTTTCAACCTTATTCATGGTCGCCTTAATAAATAAAACGCACCTAAAACTCAACCTACTAGAAAAAAAAGAAATATTTACCTATATGCTATTTGCAAACAAACCAAACCGGGAAAATCCCTCATGTACATAAAGGATAATGCGTATATAGAACACATTACCCTGTGACATTAAATTCAGTGACCGCCATAATCTCATTATGAACGGGGGTAGGTTTCGACCGGAAATAGAACACGTTCTATCCACAACTAAATGTTTCGTATCGTTTCGATTATTATCGTTTTCAAATGAAGCCCCGGCATGTGGGTGATGATCCCTCGGGATAGTGCATTAATAATTTGATCGACGTTCAGCATCGGTTTAATCTCAAACTTAATTACTTCAAGACCGATATTATGTAACAGTAATATTTTTAAATAAATTCACGACGACGTCTTTGCATTGATTTATTACAGAGCTTATTCCTTGATTAAATTCGCTAATGGCATTTTTTTAATGTGCACGCATTCGTTGAATTTTATTATCTCTTAAATCCCAGTTGCTTAAAATGCAAAACAGCCTTCGGTTTGAAATTATACCAAAAATATGATATTGGCACAAAACACTTTTGAAGATAAAATCAATTTTATATCATGCTTTATATCGACTCACAGTACCTACCCGTATTTCCAGGAAGTACACAAAAATAAATTAGCGATCGTGAGTTGGTGCCTATTCAAGATTGAATTATATTTTATATAAAATCAATATTAAAACCCAAGTTAACAATGAAATGACGATAAAATAAAAATTTACAATACATACAAAACGTAATCTTTCTAAAATTGTATTTCAATAATGTGTTTTGATATAATCGATTTAATATAGTTATGGTATTACGAATGATTTCAAAAAATTTCCGACAGCCATTACTTCCATATTTTCATAGTTATAAGAAATATATTTTTTTAATATCAAACTTATTTCTCTTTAAAAAAATTTAGATTTTAATTTTTCAATATCTGAGTATTTTCTACAACGCAGTAAAGAGGGATTCATCAAGTCTAATTGTAACGCATTTAATAAAGATAGTAAGTTTAAAATTTTGACTTTAACCTCGCTGTTGGTTAAAAGAACTATAAGCACTTTATAACTTTATAAACAGAACTATATGTATACAGTCTCTATGCCTATACGAACTCTCAACTCTTAACCATAGAAATGTGTTTATTTTAATTTTCCCTGGAAAAAGATTCAAATAAAAGTTGTAGGCATTGATAATTCTAAGAACAGTAGCAAGTTTAAAGAATCGTTGTAGCCATTTTCGAAAGAAACTTAGAAAGCTCAAAAACTCCTAGAATAAAGAAGAGCCTCCGATCGACTGATTTCAACCAAAACTTTCGGTTCACCCTTGTCGGGAAAATCGTTTTCATTTTTGAAAAAAATTGAAAAAGCTCAAAAACTCCTAGAGTAATGTCAAGCTTCCTGTGAATCGATCTCTACCAAAAGCTTCGCTAAACTAGATGTAAAATGCAGGCTAAATTCTGGTAAAAGTTGCAAATGTGTGATACTTAAGCTTTCTCTTTCATCTTTGTTTCTATTTATATGATAACGATTCAAAAAACAGTAAAAACCTTATGGAAGCCCCCACAGAACTCAATTTATTTATCAAAATAAAATTCTTAATAGAACGTGACATTTGACAAAATTATTCCATATTTTTATGAACGTAATAGTGGCTAAACCAGTGAAGATAAAATTTAGAAATTCATTCTATTCTTTCCAAAAGGACAGTGAGTTCAGCAAAAGTAGAATTAAATGCTTCAAAGATGAGGTTAAAATTTGTGCACTTTTTAAGTTTTCCACCTTAACTCTAAATACAATAGATTAATTGAAACATTGTCTTTATTTGCCACATATTATCTGCTATATTCTCAAAATTTATCTTATTGTTTACAGCTAGAAGGAAGAAACCTAAACCTGTATTGAGCTTTTGGTCAAATTTACATGAACATAAATAAAAATTATAATAAAATGAAAAACCGACTTCAAAATAAAAAAAAAAATCTTAAACACAAAATGCACTAAAAAGTAAAAAAACAGTTACGTATTTTTGCAGTGTCTACAACTCACAAATTATTAGGATGATATAATGTACAACTATTGTTATTTTTGGTGTTGGTGTCAACCAAGGAAATACGACTATATTGGTACTAAGCAATGAGAATACCTTATGAAATGTATTTTTCAAATGAGCTTTTGTACAATATTCTAGTACTGTGGCAAAATTTAGCAAGCTTTAAACTACAAAATATCAATCATTTATTAAACCTTTTTACAAATGAACAATAATATTTATTTCCTTGGCTGACACCAACTCCAAAAATAACAAATGTTGTACATTATATCGTCCTAAAAATTTGTAAGTTGTAGACACTGCAAGGATATGATTTTTGTTACTTTTTAGTGCATTTTGTGTTTAAGATTTTTTATTAATTTTGAAGTCGGTTTTTCATTTTGTTATAATTTTTATTTATTTATCGAGTTTTAGTGCTCTGAAATTTGATAAATGATTTTATTTCTTTGAATATGGGTAAACCTACTAAACACGCTGCCCATATGAGGCAGCACCGTTAAATGTTGAAAGTTACTACACCTTCCTTTTTGCCCTTAAGGGTTGAAATTTTTGCTTTTAAATGTAATGATAGAACTAAGTGGAATTCTCTTTCCAATAGAACAAAATTATCAAAATTCAATGATTCAGTTAAATGTCACTATTTCATTCCCTATTTTCATCCTAAGGGGATGGATTTTTTTCTTCAAATTGAAATGTGAACAATTTAAAGGTACTATGTACGTAATAGAGAAAAAAATTATCAAAATCGGGTTAGCCAGGAGAAATGTTTTATTTCATCCCTAATTTTAACCCCTTATGATTGGAGTTTGTTTTTAATTTTCCAAGGAAAAAAATTCAAATAAAAGTTGTAGGCATTAATGAGTCTAATAACCACAGCAAGTTTAAAGAAAATCGTTGGAGCCGTGTTCTAAGAAATTTTGAAAAAGCTCTGAAGCTCCTAGAATAAAGTGGAATTTCCGGTAAACCGATATCAATCAAAAGCTTCATGCCACAACTAGATTTAATATGAAGGTAAAATTTCAAGTTTAGTGAAATTCAGATAGAGCTATCGATATGATATCGCTGTCACACAAACAGACATATTTCTAAAATTCTCAAATTTTTCGTTCACGTTATCTCAAAACATGTATTTTCAATGAAAACTCGAAATCGAAAATTTGACCCGATTACAATACTTCCTTTACTATATTTATTATTAAAGAATGTAAAAATATTTGATACCATAAGTAAGTTATCCAATCAAAATGTTTAGTGTAACGTGCGATAAAGAACTTCGAATGATTGGCTGATTTTGATTTTATTTTCTTAAATTATTCCTTTTTAATTTACTTTATTTAAAGCCACTTTATAACAACTAAATCTTAATAACTTACATTATTCTTACGTAAAACTTTTTTTCTTGTTGTCAACATTAGGATACAAAAAATTTTTATCAAAATATATACCTATAACAACTACAACAAAGTTGTTTCATAACAACTAAATGTACCTAATTCATAAAACACTATTTAGTGTGTTCTACAACAAAATGTTAAACACACTCTCCCCACCCCAGTGGTGAAACCGATCCATATTATCAAGTTTGTTTTTCGGTCAAACTCGCCAATTTCATTTGCAACACTTTCAATGCCTCAAGTTGGGTTAATATTGCAGTGGTTAGATTTAAACGTCTGATATTATCCGGTTTTGTTGTGTGATACATTGTTGGAAATGTTGGTTCAGAGGCGTCCCTTTTACCGCCTCTCATGCCATGCTGCAATATATAAATCAACAGGAGCGTAAGAGTCCCATTTATCGAGCAAGGGTTGAAACGACGAGTAAACTTCTCGTGAACAAGATGAAAGCCCCGATAGCTTACAGATTCAAGTACAAAACGCCATCTTGCCCCAATCAAATTTATGTTTATAAATATAATAAAAATATCATTAAAATTTATTTTTAATTCCTAAATTATAATTGGAAGTTATTATAAATATTTAAATTTTTTTCCATTAATGTAATTTTTATTTTTTATAAAAAATATATATTATTATTTTATATATCATATATCATATTACAATATATAATATACTAGCTGATACTCGCGACGTCGTCTGCGTAGATTATTATGTAAAGAACATATTTAATTTACAGAGGAAAAGCATTTAAAAAATTGAAAGCAAAAATATATAAAAAAATAACCGAATGAATTTGGCGTAGAACATTTTGAACTATATGCCAAAAAATTGCTCCTAAATTACTCCTCTAGAATCCGCTATGGCTCTAAGTGTAGGCATAGTTATTAGTTAGTTAATAATTAATTTTTCAAAAATTTGTAAATTCAAATATAAAAATTGCTATATAATCAAAAATAATCCCTTTTTTAATTTTTTTTTTTTCAAAAAATTATTCCTTAAATTTTCTTTCCGGATCTGCAATTACTCCAGGTGTATTGTTAATTAGTATTTTAATTTTTAACTATTCATGTTTATAATATCCAACGGCAGTTAATGGCGTCATAATACAACAATACATGTATAAATAGTTAAAAATAATTAATTATTTAAAATGTTGCAAAAATTTGATCAATTATTTACGTAAAGAAAAGGCAAATAGAGAGCTTAAAAAAAATTAAAACTTCAATTAAAAAGTATTTTAAATATTAAAGCGATTTTAGTAATTCTTGAGTTTGAATTTAAAAAAAAATTAATTATTAATTAACTATCAACTATACACCTGGAGCAATTACAGATCCGAAAAAAGCATTTAATGTAAAAAAGAAAAACTTTAAAAAAGTGACTTTTTTGTATTTTACAGCAATTTTAATTTTTAGTTTGTAAATTTTTGAAAAGTTAATTATTAATCAATTAATAACTATACACTTAGAGAAATTGCGGATTATAAAGGAGCTATTTTTTAGTATATAGTTTAATAAAAAGAAAATGTTTCTCGCTAACTTAACTCTTTCTGGTTAAAAAATATATGCAATAATAAAAGGGAGTGTTGAAATGTAATTTGATTATTGTAACGGTTGTAACTTAAAAATGTATTTTGAATTTATATTTACAGTAAAATATTAAAAAAATGTTAAAATAGAATTTTCAAAAAAGCTACAAAAAATATTAAGTTTTTTTAATATTAACTTATTATAAGTTTTAAAAACTGCTAAACAAATAGAAAATAGAATTCAAAAAATTTTTATTAAGTATTCTAATATCTCGCTGAGCTGCATTAAGTCTACGCGTAAATATGAAATAATCAGTAGGCAGTGGAAGAAGAAAAATATTCTCTCCAGCCCATGCGCATTAGTTCGTTTACCCCACTCTATCAAAGAGCTTTACGCGTTTTGTTTGTAAAAATTGCATTTTTTAAAGCTTCAACTTCTTTATTTTTAATGAAGATGTCGTGTTAATTCTTTTTTTAGATAAGAACCAAGTTTACAAGAAGTAAAACAAACAAAAATGATCGAAATCTATACAGTAGTTTTTGAGTTAAAAGCGAACATTGGAAAACAGCTATCATTTTATTTATATAGATTATATATTATCATATATTATCATCATATAAATATATTTTACGTTAAATTTTGCATATTATACTCACAAACGTATTATAAGGGGTTTATTGATGATATGCTCTTAAAGTTTGTATTTTAATTTATAAATTCCATGATATTCAAACATTTAGCAATACTATGAAAAAATTATTGCAAAACTAAAAATGATCATAAGCTCAATTTTTGAGTATTTAATAGGCTCAAAACTGATATATTTAACTTTATAGGGTTTAGTCCTCGTACAGATAGGCATTGAACATCTAACCAATAGACTGATTTTTTGTAAACGAAAATAATTATAAATGTTCTCTAAAAGTGTTCTCTTGCATTTTAACAATAATTGTTAATAATTTGTATTTGCTATCTTAACACGTACCTATTTATGTTGTTAAACTTGCGATAATGTTATTTGTTTTTTGAGAAGAATAAGTCGAAAGTACGATAAAAAACGGTGGCAAAACGAAATGGTGGTAAGAGAGTAAACTAGTTTGCACAAACGTTTGGAAAATTGCCAGATTGTTTCGGTTCCGAGTCTGGTCAAGCCACGTCAGCTCAATGGGAACAACAGCTTGACAAAAAGTTCCATTCTCTATCTCTCTACCTGTATATTATTACAAGTTTTCCAAACACGTTTTGTTTTTTATTGCAAACTTTTAGTAAAATTCCAAATTAAAAAAAAAAATTGAACGAAATAAAATCACATTAATTCTGGAGCGCACATAACGGAGAACCGGGTGTATATAATTCTATCAAGACCAGACAACTCGGGTCTCACCTACTATTTAAACCACCACAATTCAATAACGGTAATGGATTACGTTTACTACTTTACGAAGGCGGTATTAGCTCCTCTCTCTTATAGACGTTCTTTTAGCTGTATGCCATACTGAGAAAATTGAAATGGATTCGATGAAATGTTTGAAATTTAATAATTTTTCGTTTCATCCTTAAAACGTCAAGATATGAAAAATCAATTTTGATCGAAAAGCAATTACCCAAGACAAATATCTTTACAAATGGAACTTTAGGTACAGTTAATTTTAAATGTTTACTAAAATTTTGTTTTTAACTACTTTAAGAAAACTCTTTTAAAGCTCAATATTTCAAACATTTATAAAACTAGTTAAATGTTGGACACTTAAGTCTAAAGTTATCAACTTTTAAAATTTTTATCGATGATTTTAATAGTTTTAAGCGGTTAATGGTATTTTATCTATCGTTTTATTAAAGCTAACAGGTAGTAATATTTGTTTATTTGTAAGCTTTATACAAGTGGTTCTCAATATTTTTAAACCATGACAAACACTAAAACCTCCTAATTTATCGTACAGACTCCTTAAAGATAAAACTTTAAGAAGAAAATTGTGTATGATGGATGATTGTATAAAGATAATGCGTAAATGGTACATTAAAACCGGAACCAGGCACTCAGATCATTCCGTTAGTGCTTTAAGAATTACTAACAAAAACTAGAAGACTTTTAAAATAAAAACTAATTAGCATAATTTAACTAGTTTGTAAGCACGTTACCAGTAAAGATAATTGTTGTATAATTTTGGTACCTATGAACCTTTAAGCCTAGTACTCACTAGTAGACATGTTGCCCAATTTGACTAGAGACCGGCTGGAGATGGTCTATAGACACGACCCATAGACCGTCTAGAGACACTGTTCTTTGTCTTGTCTAGCGTTCACACTCGATTTGAATTTCTCAATCTCGTCTTCGCAGTCTACCATGAAGGACAAAAAATATAAAGAAACAACGGAGCTGGCCATGGCTTACTTCTAGACAATAGTGAGGTCTACACTGTCAAAATGTTGTTGAATTTAGTTTATTAACTCTTTTAGCTTGTAAAATTTATTTTCAAATTCTATACGAGCATTATATATTTATATTTACAATTTATCATTATCAAAAAGCATATTTTATGTGGCAACATAGATTCATCAACGTCGTATCTATCATAATTTTTAATCTCACTGTTATCCCGTAACCGGGGTAACCTGGTTTTTTATATTTTTTTTCATAAGTCGCTTCACTGAACATTGCATGCTGCCCTTAAAGTCGCCTTTTCCGATCGTGAGACTGAGATCTGCAATTTTTGGTCTTGCAACAGGCCCTAGACGGGGATTCATCTATAGACATTTCTACAGAGACAACCTGAGACGCGTCACAGAAACCAAAATCGCGCAACATGTCTACTAGTGTGTACTAAGCTTTAGAAGTACTATCACCTCAATATTTGAGCAATCTTAACTGTTTTGAATCTGCTCCAAGTTTGATAAAGTACTTTCTTAAATATACATGTTTACTCAATTCAGTGAATTTAAAATGAACAAAAAATTATTGTGAGATTTTACGAAACCACGATGCAAGTGAAACTTTTTTTCGGATTAGAGGCACTTAATTAACTGAAAATTTTCGGAAAATTGTTCGATTTAGGGTATGAAAATAGAATAGAAAGAAAGGGATGTGGCACGAATTCACTGTTTGACGTGACGCGCACCGTTACAACTATTTTTGAATTTCCATTATTGATGTTAATACTCAAATGTTATTTTCATTATTGAATTTGTTGATTATTGTTAAATTGATCATCTGCCTGTTGTTATCTAGTAACATCACCGTCAAATATTTTTGCACTTATCTCACTAGCTGTATCTTTGTCTATCATGATCAAGTGAACAATAACATTTATATCAATACACTAATCAAAATACAAATACCAATACAAATATGATTAACAATTAATGACAACTTATAATAAAATTAAACGTTGTCATGGAGAGGAAAATAACTCATTACATTCAGTAATAAATTGCGCAACAGGCCTGGGAAAACGAAATGGTATATAGCTAACAATGTGTATACGAGCTCTGCCGAACACTTGCCGAATCCCTGCCGAGAATGTGTTTCATTTAGCGACATGCTTAAGACAGGCCAAAAAACTTGAGACGATATATAAAAAGTTTCACTTTTTAAATTTTCTAATAAAACTGCATTCAATTAAAGACTTTAATCAATCTCTTAGTTTATTGTAAAGACTCTCTAAAGATAAAACTTTAAGAAGAATACAAATAGTACAGAATACTTTAGCCCACCTTTCATTTAAGGAGTTATTTATATTAGGTTAGAGTTTTCATAATATCGATTTTTTAATTTTATTTTTTATATGTAAATAAACTGAAGATCACACTCAGAAAATGTTAAGTTAATCCGTGATTATTTTCAAAGTTACACGTAAATTTTGTAAAGATAGTTTTCACTCTATGTAAGGTGTGCTTTTAAGATTTTAAAGGCTTTTTTTTCAAAACTCTATTTTTAAAGTTTACGATCAAAATTTCAGAATTTAAAGCTTACTTACATGCGTCTTAAATAGGTATATATTTTTAGTAAATAGTCGAAATTTTTTTCTCACCATTAAATACTTTTGATTTTTACAACAATTTAAGATCGAAATTTTGTTCAATAATCGGTTTATTTTTGGGAAGTCGCTTTTTGGCCAAAAAAAATTATTTTGCTTATTTCTTCGGTTAATTAATTACAAGATAATTTTGTTTTTTTTTTTTTAATTTAAATGATTCAATCTTGAAATATGACGGTCACCGCAAGATGTCGTTTTGGAAAAGAGCTTTAAGAAATCAGCTTTAGCTTGAAACATTATTATTTTCACAAATACAAAAATTTGAAAATATATCAAGGTTACTATAATATGTTTACAAATTTTTACAATAATTCATCAAATATTTTTTTAAGTATTTCAAAGCAAAAATTGGTGAACAATCAATTCAAATGTTAAATCAAAGTTCTCTTAATTTTTCAATTACTATACACCCTGCTTGTGTTACTTATGTCAAATGTGATTGAAGGCTTGTTTAATATAATTAATATACTTTTCTAAGTTTTGACAGAAAACAAACTCTTTTGATATTGGATTTTTCATGATTTTATCGGCCAAACTTTTTCCTCTGTGTTTAGTGAAAGAAAACTTATCATCAAGAAAATACATAAAGGCTCATATATTTGGGGGTAGTCAACAAACGAGTGTTTGTCTTATTTTTAATTAATTGCTCCGAAAGAAAACGGTAATAAAATACGAACCTACGAAAATCTTGCACACATATTTCATTGTGAAAGAATTTTTGTATTAATTTCATTTTAACTCAACCCTACAAATCAGTACGATTTACAAGCATAACATTATGGGCTGACTTAATGAAAATTGTTTCGAGCAAACATAATTTTAATTAAAAACCCAAATAGTATTTGCTTTTAATGTTACTTTGGTTAACTTTGTGAACAATGATGAAACATTAAAAAAATATTTTTCAAAAGCACTAAAAATTTCGGAAAATCGAATGTAGACAGAAAATAGAGATAAAAATTTTTGAAGTAGCTAAAGTCAGTGGTTTCCAACCTTTTTACTATGATGAGAATTCAAAAAGCCCTAACATATCGTGCGGACCACTTATGGATTAAATAAAATTATAACAAAATGAAAAACCGAATTCAAAATTTAAAAAAAAAAAACAAAACAATTGTTCAAAAAGTAACAAAATAATTGCGTATCATTGCAATATCTACAACTTACAAACTATTAGGATGATAAAATGTACAACTATTGTTATTTTTGGAGTTGGTGTCAGCCAACAAAATACGACTATATTGGTGCTTTTACAATAAACGAGAATACCTTATGAAATTTATTTTTCAAATGAATTTTTATATAATATACTAGTACTAGTACTTAACTACAAAATACCAATAACTTATTAAACTTTTTTACAAATGAACATTAGTATTTATTTCCTTGGCTGACACCAACTCCAAAAATAACAACAGTTGTACAACATATCATCCTAATCATTTGTAAGTTGTAGACACTGCAATGATACGCAATTATTTTGTTACTTTTTAGTGCATTTTTTGTTTAAGATTTTTTATTTATATTTAAGTCGATTTTTTATTTTGTTATAACTTTTATTTATTTCTCAATTTTTAATGATCTGAAGTTTGATAACTGATTTTATTTCTTTGAATATGAGTCAAACTACTAAATGCGCTGCTCATATGAGGCAGCGCCGTTCAATGTTAAAAGTTACTACTTCATCCCCTTTTGCTCTTAAGGGTTGAAATTTTCGCTTTTAAATATGATGAAAAATCTAAGTAGAATACTTTTTTCAATAGAAAAAAAATCTTTAAAATTCGATGATTCAGTTAAACGACACTATTTTATCCCTTATTTTCATCCTTAGGAGATGGATTTTTTTTTCAAATTGAAATGTGAACAATTTAAAATGTACGTAATAGAAAAATAAATATCAAAATAGGGTTAGCCAGGAAAATTTAATAATTGCATCCCTAATTTTTAACCCCTTATGAGTAGAGTTTTTTTTTTTTAAAATGAATATGAGCTTAATTTAAAATTATGTTCTACCAATAAAAAAATAATTATCCAAATCGAGCTATTCAACAAGAAGTTAATATTTCATCCCTTAGTTTTCAACCTCTTAGAAGTAAACGACTACCTTTAAATTAAAATGGGGCCACACGAGAAGCATAAGCTTTCAAATAAAAAAAGGATCATCAAAATCGCTTCACCCAGCCGAAAATTCTGAGGTAACAAACATAAAAAAAACATGCAGTCGAATTGAGATCCTCCTCCTTTTTTTGATGTCGGTTAAAAACTACCAAAAGTTGAGCACAGTTAAAATATTGTATAATATAATGCATATTAATATGTTCAGTGGTAGATCCTCACACTGGAATCCACCAAGAAGACTTTTCGATAACTTTACGAAACCTCACAAGTATGCGTGAGAACCAGATTGAGAACCACTATTTTAATTAAATGAATTATGGGTCAAAACTTCTCAAAATCATCATATATGGATAACAAGCTACGGAAAGCCTGTCTATAAACCATGCACTCTATGTACCCACGACCAGAGTTCCTGCACATCTATACAGATGGTTTATCTAGTATCCGGAAAGATTGGTCCTGATTATTACAATGATATATTTGAAGGATGCGCCGCAGCTGGAGAACCTCTTAGTTGTTTTTATGGGGAAATAGAGGCAGTATTACTAGCTACATCTAAACTTCACGAAGTTAAGATGCTATCTTCTTTGTTGGTTCTCAAGCTAAAATACCAGCGCTATCATCTAACTACACAACCGATTGCGCCCGTACTAACAAAACAGGTTGGCACCAGCCATTATAATGGATTCCCACTCATGTTGGTATTTTGCAAAATAAAAAGGCAGACGTCCTTGCTAAGTCTGGCACACCCCTCTTAATCAGCATCCAACCCTTATATTTCTAACATCAGATCAGAGTCATACTGCAAGCACTATCTACTAGCATTCCTATAATACAAAAAAAGTGGTTGCGTGTACTTATGTACGCGCGTGAGAAGCTATACTTCTTTGATATCATTAAAAATTTGTTTTTATTAATTTTATTCAAATTATGAATTTTAAAAAACTGTAATTTAATATTTAATAATAAAAATATATAAATTTAAAGATATAATTATTAAAAATAAAATTAAGAGAAAGAAAGCTGCAAGACGTTTATAAAATTTGTCAGGATCATTTTTCTGGTTAACAATTCATGCATGTCATGAAAACGAAGCCTCATAGAAATTGCGAAATAAAGTAAGTAGCTACTTGTCAAAGTAAATGTCTAAATCTTATTCATTTATTGTGTTACTAAATTATTATTCTAAGATGGTTGAATCATTTCAGAATCCCAGATTTTGTGATAACTAAGAATATGCATGGAATGCAGACGTCATTTGGATCATTAAATTTCAAATAGTATAACAGCTACAGCAAAATTCGAGAAAAGTAATAACTTATTTATTAATAATATGTGTCATTTGTATATATAATTATTTTTAATTTAAATATAAAAATAAATAAATTAGAAAATAAATACAACAAAAAATCAAATTACGCGCGCCAGGAGACCCATTGGTTTTGCGACTAACTTCATTTTGTTAATTTTTGACTGAAAATGCGTGCGCATCTTAAAATTTCACTCTCATCATTTTTTCATAACGCGCCTAAAGAAGTATAACTTCAAAAAAATGAAGCACAAGGAAATAATGAGAATCCTTACTGGAATCCCTTATCCCATGATTTTTTCCTCACTAGGTATCAGTCACAGATTTTCGAGCTACGTCGGGACACGACTACCTATGCGAGCACTTACACTATATTGGCATCCTACCGACTGCAATCTGCTCCCTCTGCAATCGGGAACCCATGAGCGCCATGCATCTTGGCAACTATCCTGCACTTGCAGACGTGAGAGAAGTAAACGAAAACAATCAAAACCAATTACTATCAAACCTCTACTGGAAGGCACGGCACAGAATGGCAGAAATGTTAAGAGTTGACGTTGGATATAAAGAAGAAGAAGTTTAACTTAATGTACAGGAAACTTGTTCCCGATAACTTATTAGATTTCTTTATCATTATCGTTTATTTTTTCTTTGGAATGAAGTTTTAGTTTTTAATTTAGTATTTTACTTACGAAATTTTTTTCCTTATCACATTTTAAGATAGAGTGCAGTCTTACCTGTAAAAAAAACAGAAAATTAGTTTTTATCCTTACAATTCCTGAATAAAAGTATATCTGCTAGATAGTTTTATCCTAGCAGTATTAATTCTTGAAGGTAAGTTAATGTTTCCACAAAAAGTATTCTTAATAAAAGTCTTCATTATTATTATTTTTTAGTTATTTGAATTTTAATTACTTCCCAATTCGTTTAATTTAAATCTATTACAGTTTATTTCTACTCCAACACTTTGTTTCAAACAACTCGTTCTTTATCGATTCCTTTACCAAAAGCAACTTTTGATAAAACCTCTTCCCAATTTAATTTTCTGTTTCATTTTCTTCAAAGCAAATCGCAAATTCAAATATTTTCTTTATTTCCAAAGAAAATATTACATAAACCTTTACGTTTTCTAAGATTGTTTCTCTCAAAACAGAAAACAATCAGCAGGTAAAAACAAGGTGAAAAGTTAATTTACGAAGGAAATGGAGTTAATTAAAAGTGAAAATGTTATTTCAGAAGGTGTAAATTTATTTATTTTTCAAAGTTATGGGAGAAAACTTTAGTAAATGAGACATTTTGAAGTTTGCCGTTTCAAACTTTTTGTTTGTCGTATAATTTATTAAGATAAGGTGATGAGAAAAGGATCATCTTTGTATCTGATAATCTGATATTCCAGATGTGCCCCGACAGGTATTTTAACGTGTAGGTGGTTGGCATTGGCCTATAAAAACTATAATATTTAAAAAAAAATACATGAAAAACTATTCCAATTTTAGAAATGAGTATTATGCTTGAAAAGCTCATATAATTAAAAAAATTATTGTGTGGTTTTATGAAACCACGATGCAAGTGAAACTTTTTTTTCGGATTTTATAGGCACTTAAGTAACTGAACATTTTTGGAAAATTATTTGATTTAGGGTATGCAAATAGAATAGAAAGAAAAGGATGTGGCACGAATTCGCTGTCTGACTTAACGCGCACCGTTGCAACTATTTTTGAATTTCCATTATTGATAAATACTCGAATGTTATTTTCATTATTGCATTTGCTGATTATTGTTAAATCGATAATCTGCCTGTTGTTATCTATTGTATTGCTGTATCTTTGTCTATCACGATCAAGTGAACTACAACATTTATATCAATACACTGAACAAAACACAAATACCAATACAAAATTTGATTGATAATTAATGGCAAGTTATAATATAATAAAACGTTGTCATGGAGAGGAAAATAGCTCATTACATTCAGTAATAGCTCGCGCAACAGGCCTGGGAAAACGACATGGTATATAGCTAACAATGTGTATACGAGCTCTGCCGAACACTTGCCGATTCCCTGCCGAGAATGTGTTACACTTAGCGACATGCTAAATACAGGCCAAAAAATTTGAGACGATGTATATAAAGTTTCACTTTAATAACGGATCTTTTACAGTGACGGTGGCTTCAAAAACTTTTGAATGTTCATTTCCGTTAAACAAAAGAACAAATAAATGCTCCTTTACAAATTCAATTCCAATTGCAACATGCATACATATATTGGGACAACCAAGTCGTTTCACAGTTCCATTCCAGAAAAACTTTATGGATAAAGTTTTCATCATTTCATCGGTCTTATTACAAAAGACACAAAAATGTAAAATTTGCACATTGCTCACTTTGATCAAACTGTGTCGTATAGAAGAGAAATAAAGGTCAGACTGAGACGTCGTTACATCCTGGGAATAAAATGGGAAAACTGAGTGGAAGTGAGACGGGAAAAATAGAGAAAAAAACAACACGACGCGAATATTGTTGGCAAAGGATGTGTTTACGTGCAATGACTGCATTGAAAATACATGTTTTGAATCCAGGCCATGCGATTGACTGCGACATTATATAGACAAAGAGATGTACAAGGGAAAATTTCAAAAAGGAAAGAAATCCCATGTAATATAAAACACTTCAGTTCATATTTTATATGTAGGTAACAGACTGTAGACAAGAGCAAATTGCAGGTGATCAGAAACTGTATTAAAATGTCGTCAAGAAAATGTGAAGATTAAATTAGTTTATCACCAACTAGAAAATTTTTTAGTTTACTCTCAATACTCGTTCCACTAACTCAGTTGATGACTTTTTAATTGAATTCCCATGTACTTTGATTTAAAAGAAAAGTTATCAAGGTTTTCTATATAAAAACAGCTTAGCTTAGTTTTATTAGCTCCGATTGAAAGTTTTCCCTTCTCGTTCATCAATAATAAAAAAACAAGTCCAAGAAAGTTTTATCAATTTTCTTCGTCGACTACAACACAAATAAATAACGCGATATACCCGGTAGTGTACCCTTCTCAACGCAACATAGTCTCGCATTCAATTTATTTTAGATGATCGAAGCAGAAACTTGCTCACGTCAAGTGAGCAAAGCAAAAGTAAAAGACGAGTGCTGTTCGCGTGACAAAAGTTCGCTCTCGTCTATTCAGAGATGTTAGAAGCAATTAAAGTTTAAACGTTTTCAAGCTTCACTGGATTTATTATACAAATACGAACAATTCGTATTGATTTTCATCATTGGTAGTTCTTATTGAAAATTAATATTTACTATGATATTTAAAATATAGAATTCGTGGAAATTTTGGATGATTTAAGCCTTAAATTTTAAGGGATTATTCAGGATGGTCAATGTCTGACCGTTCTAAAAAGAACGTCTTGAATCCTCTCATAAAATCACCTCAACATAATTCATCTAGGTCCTTAGAGTAATTTTAAATCTTCTGGCTTACTTGGTCCGTATAGAACAGAATTAGAACTAAGTCGAAATGAAAGTTCAAATTTAACAGTTAAAAGTTCTTTTTTTAATGGAAATTTTATTTTTTTATTTGATGTTTTTTAAATTTTCGTACTATGCATTTCGCTACTTTTGTAGCTTCTGCTATGCTTGTTTATTTTAGTACCAGAAAGTAGGGAAAGTAGGGAAAGTAGCGAAATGCATAGTACAAAAATTTTAAAAAATATCAAATAAAAAAATAAAATATCCATTAAAAAAAGAACTTTTAACTGTTTATTAACTATGGATAAGAACTCGAATAATGTTCTAATTTAAACATACAGAAAAAATATTAAACTTTTGTCTACCAACCTTATTTTGTTTTTTTTTTTTTTTATAACTAACCTTAAAAAACTTTTATTTATCTATAAAAATACAAAAATCGAAGTTTTCTGCTCTTTGAATACTTATATAACAAAAACGTTACATGTTTCCTGCGCGAGGGAACAAAAATTATTTTTCTCAGCTGAGATTTTTATCTAATCTAAAAAATATAACGTATTTTGTTAAATACTTTTTATTACCTATATTTTCATATATTTTATACAAAAAAAATAAATGCCATTTACATTGTAATTTTCCCCCAAAGAACATTGTTTGTCCAAAGTAAACTTGAAAACGGCTGGACCGATTTCAATGAAATTTTCACAAAAAGTTATTAAATATTGTAACTTACATTAAAGGCTACTTTTTATTTCGAATAATTTTGTCTCCCTGCTTGTTTGTTCTTAGCAAACTTGACAACGGCTGATTCGATTTGGACGAAATTTTTACATACAGGTAGTAAACATTACAAAAAGGGCTATAAAATACTTTTTATTCAAAAAAAAATTTGATTTTCTGAGCAAAAAAATAAAAACTATAAAAACTGTGCAATGAAAAACATACATCGCCAAACTTGAAAACGCTCAGCGAAGCGTATAAAAGCATCAAACTTTAAAAAAAAAAAATTTGTTTTTTAATTCAAAAATTTTATAAAATTTTGTTTTCAAGTATCAATACACTAAAGCTTAAGGGTTTCACAAATCTAATCTTTTTATGATTATTTTGTTTCTTGTGCTTTTAGAAAGATTTCATTTTTTTTAAAAGCTGTAGATAAAAATCTCAGTTATTTATCGAAAACAAACTCTGGGTATACAAAGCAGTTTTAAAGTCAATTTCGACTTACGGGATCCAACTATAAGGAACAGCTTTCAACTCCAATATTGAAATCCCTCAAAGAGTCCAAGTTAAACTTTACGGTATATTATTAATGCTCCTTGATATGTAAACATCAAAATACACCAAGATACAAAAATTCTAACAGTATAGTAGGAGATTTGCAGAATGTAGTGATAAATATTTGAAAATATCAGATGAACATCCAAACGACTCGGCATTAAACTTACTGGATAACAGCAAAGCGATGGTACAGTGAAAAAGATGGGACCCAATTTTATCTGCCTGATAGATTCCAATAGAGAAATCTTTGTGCAGATCGTGCATAATTGAAGGAAAAAAAACTGTAGGTCAGAAAAGTTTAACAAGTTTACGAATTTTTATGCAATTAACTGTTTTGAAGATAAAGCACCAAAGTGGAATGGTTTTAACTACATGTGCAAGAACCATAGACCTAATTTCTTATCAACCCCGATGCAAATAACCAAAAATATCAAGTAAACATAAAGTAAAACCACGAAATAAGAATGTCTGATGAATGTTTAGTAGTAACTAAGGAAGTGAATTTTTATCATTTTGAATAGTGATGAGCAAAAATGCTTCTGGTATTGCAGTCTTGGTCGTGGTCTTCCATTTTCACAAAACCAAAACTGTCTTTATACTGACAAGACCAAAACCAAGACTGGATGTCTTAAATGTTTAAATGAGATAAACTATTTAAAGCAACTCTCTAATATATTTTTTCCTTGATGTATAACAGTGGTTCTTAACCTGGGTTCGATCAAACCCCAGAGGTTCGGTAAGTCAATCTCGGGGGTTCAACGGGGGTCAAAACATACACCCGACTCATATAGGGATATGGTTATATAGATACCAGAGGCGTGCGGTCCATACATGCTGTAGATGCACCGCATGCCTTGGGATTGAGACAATTAAAAAAATTAAATATTTTTTTATGACTTAATCATTTTTTAATTTACATAATTACATGTATTGTAAAATGATTCTAGAAATATCAAATACTAAATATTGTTATCATTTAAACATTTTTTAATTTACAAAATTATGAAACGTATCGCTCATAAAATTGGCATAGAATACCATATCAAATGAACGGCAAAAGCCGAATGAATGCGCAGCGACCGTCGCATGCGATTGCTTGGCTAGAATTGGTCGCGCATGCGCACTAGTACGGTTGAGTACTATCTCTCTCGACGTTTCACATTGACGGTTGACGTTTATAGATGCGTTTGATTTTTTGTATCTCACAATGAATTTACTAATTGTTACTCATTATTACTGATACTCTTCGTGACTTTTTTTGATTTATTTACCCAGAGGCCATACTTAAATGTTCTATTCTTTAGGATTGTAACTATTTTCGACGTTTTTAAATACATTATAGGATGCGGTTATTGATGATTTTTGTAAGAAGGAGCGTAGAATAAGGCTAATTTTTAAAAATAATAACATAATATAATACCATATTTGCCAAATAAAACAATAAATTTTTTTTTGTTTTTATTACCCCCCCCTTCTCACCACATGCCCTGTTTCAAAACTTACCGCACGCCATTGATAGATACCTACATATGGGTCATTATTTTACAAATCGTACACCATTCGACACTTGACATTTTAGAATCGCCTGAAATTTTTTTTACAGCTTCTATACGTAAATATAACAACCCGTATTTTTAGATTTTGCTCAAAAAAATTTTCTTTTGAAACTATGCCCATTTAAATTTTCAATGATATTTGAATTTTCTCCAACCTTTGCCTATTTGAAATTTTATATCTCCAGTTCTACTATTCGGATCTATGTCGGATTTTTTTTATTCTGTACTTTGTTACTTAAGGTTTAAAAGTATATTGTTTAAAACAAATTTTTGCATAAATTTTATAAACAATTGCAATTTAATTGTTAATAAGCTTATAGCACCCCCTTACCCCAACTTGAATCGAATTAAAAAAATATCATTGTATTCCTTATTTTATCATCTACAAAACCCAGTTTACAAAAAGTTGAGATCTCTTTTATTTTGGAAGATATTAAATATTTTCGAGCGCAAGGTACCGAAACGCGCTCCGCGTGCGTCCAATTCCTAAGATCTCCAACTCTAACGCTCTAGCATCTACTTTACATTTCTGAATTTTAACCATTTTGCGTTTGAGTATAAAAATGTTTGTTAGAAGAACCTCAAAATAGTTTCCCCATTACAAAACTAAACGTTAAAAAGCAAACTTCAATAGATATACTTACTTCAAAAATGAATCATTTAATATTTTGGAACGCAAGGAAATGTAATGAATGCAGTTGAGATGTAGGAAAAGAACGTATTTGTTTTAAACTTAAAAGTATTCAAAATATTAATTTTCATTTTATTATAATTGTTGTACATGTTGAAATATTTATATAACTTTTTAAAAGTAGGTACTTAATTGTATCATTTTCGTTTTGCAAAGAAAATATTTTTAATCGGTATTATAGCATGAAATTTTAATGTCCCTTTGGCGGTTGTAGCTTTTCTAAATCGAATTTCTAGTTTTCGTTTTTCTTCAAAATATTTACTACTGATTTTCATGTCTTACTAGTTTAATATTTTGAGTAATTATCAAATGAAAAGACCAGTTTTTTATTTTAGCAATTTATTTTCTTTTTACGCTACGTTTCGTCAGTGTAATTCCAACTTCATCAGGTATCTTGAAAATTGTTATATCCAATATAATAAAAGTATATAATTTGAATATAAATTTAACAATACAAAATTTCAGATGTAAAATTTAATAATAATAATAAGAATAAGAATTACACCGACGAAACATAGTGTAAATAAATTGTTAAAATAAAAAACTGGTCTTTTCATCTGATAATTACTTACTTAAAAAATAAACTTCAAAATATTCTCCTTTAGTGACATATTTGAAGCAATATTAGGAAATGGCTCATTTGCCCAGTCAAATAATTGTTTTGGTGTTAGGATGGGATTGGAAGTTCTTTGAAGACTAGCTCTTGATGGTAACCTTTTCAAAGTTCCTCCTAATCCATCACATGCGCCCTTACCATGAAAAGTTGGGAAAAAGTGTCACTCTGCAATAAGACCAAAATCTTCTTCATGGTAAGTAAGGTTTACAATTTTTTTTTATATTGAGCACTAGACCCAGATAAATATACGATCTTAGAAACCATTTTGAGTTCATTTTTTATAAAATCTAAATTCTTGTAAATTATTTTCATAATTTTCCTCAATGGTATCATCATTTTCGTCAATAGTTAAATGAAACATTTTTTTCGATAATGTTTCAGATACTCTTTTTATTTTTTTATCGGAATAACGCCTTTGGGAAAGTTTCTTCTGCGAATGGCAGAAGATCCAATAAAATTCAAATCCTGATTGAACGAATCAATTGCTGCAGGTACTAATACTTCTTTTTCCTCATAAGGTATATCGGAATTTGCTGGGGTACGTTCCATATCAACGTCATCACTTTCCAACGACCCAATATCAATATTGTTCTTCTTAAAAAGATTTATAAATATTTAGGGAAATAGATAATTCTGGTGAATTTTTTATAATTTTGTAAATTACGTAAGTAAAAAAATTATTGTAAAAATTTTAACAGTAAAAATTTACCTCATTTTTACGTTTCAATGCATTTTTGCCTTTTAAAGTTTAGTTTTGTAATGGGGAAACTATTTTGAGGTTCTTCTAACAAACATTTTTATACTCAAACGCAAAATGGTTAACATTCAGAAATGTAAAGTAGATGCTAGAGCGTTGGAGATCTTAGGGATTGGACGCACGCGGAGCGCGTTTCGGTACCTTGCGCTCAAAAATATTTAATATCTTCCAAAATAAAAGAGATCCCAACTTTTTGTAAACTGGGTTTTGTAGATGATAAAATAAGGAATACAATGATATTTTTTTAATTCGATTCAAGTTGGGGTAAGGGGGTGCTATAAGCTTATAAACAATTAAATTGCAATTGTTTATAAAATTTATGCAAAAATTTATTTTAAACAATATACTTTTAAACCTTAAGTAACAAAGTACAGAATAAAAAAAATCCGACATAGATCCGAATAGTAGAACTGGAGATATAAAATTTCAAATAGGCAAAGGTTGGAGAAAATTCAAATATCATTGAAAATTTAAATGGGCATAGTTTCAAAAGAAAATTTTTTTGAGCAAAATCTAAAAATACGGGTTGTTATATTTACGTATAGAAGCTGTAAAAAAAATTTCAGGCGATTTTAAAATGTCAAGTTAAAATTTGCTCAGATTTTGTACGGTTTGTAAAAGAATGACCCATATTTGAATTTGAAAAATTCTTAAAAAAAAATGTTTTTACAATTACAAAGGTGAATGCGCATATGAAACTGGTTGGGTTTAATGTAGGTATGTTATAACCACTGGTGTATAACATTTTTTTATTTAAAATTTTAACTTTGTTTCAATAAAATGTTACACAAAAAATGAGAAAAATTGATTTCGGTCTTGGTTTTGCTTTGCTTTACACAAATTTTTAAGGCTTTAAATAAAAAGAAAAATTTCATACCATTTAGTTTTTGGAGTTTACTTTTAAAATATTGAATAATTTTTATTCTTAAGAGCTGATTGATAATTTTATAAAAATGCATTACTTGAAATCCATTTTTTTTTCTTATTTAGATAATACTTGGTTCACTTCTGTTCTATTTATAACATTTTTATCTATTTATAGTTTGTAGTTGTAAAGTACGTGTAAATATTCGTTGTTTTCATACCACAAAATTCTTTAGGATATTGTATTCCTGGAGTTAAATCCAATGTATCAAAATTGGCTTTTATCGTAAAATGTATCTTTCATAAATGATTAGTAACGTATTCATTTCTGTTATAAAAGTACTATAAAAGTATCCTATTATAAGTCTCTTTCTTTCAAAATTGTAATACATTTTATTTATTACAATTTTTTTAATTTTTCACCTGGACAAGAACCTGCAGGATGAGAGCAGGACACTCAAGGTTGACCCACAGCCACCTGTTCAGTGGGACGACAGCGAGATGCAGCAGATGTGTTTACGACATTTCCATAAAGCATATGCTGCTGGAGTGCCAGGAAACTCAGAGCCTGAGACGAAAGTGGTCGGTGCCACAAAATTTAAAAGAATGTCTAAATACCAAGCCTAACTTCCTCAAGAAGGCCAACCTTCTCACCAAATTATAACCCAGCGGAAATGCAAAAGTGACTCGGAAGTGTGTAAATGGGTGAATGTGAACCATGATTGTGGAAATTGAATTGAATGAGTGTGAATAGGACAGGAGAAGTGAACAGGAAAACTAGAACAGGCACTGATGACCTTAGATGTTCCAAGCGACTTTATTATCCCCTTTAATTTTTATATATTTTCCAAGAAAATCGCTTCAAAATAATTTGTTTTCATTAACACCATTTTTAGATTTTTTGTGAGTCAAATTTTTATGGTTATTATGCTCGAGCAATATCTGTGAGCTTTCCAGTCCCATAAAAACCACTTTAGCTAAAAGAAAGAACTAAGAATTCCAATAAAAAGGGAAAAAAATTAAAACTTGAATCAAATCGAACTTGTAAATAAAAAAATATATTTCTGAAACAATCAAATAAATCGTATAAGGATGCTTTCGATGCTTTTCCTATTAAATAAATCTATTTGAATTTTTCTTTTGATCATTTATACATCCACCATCCTGTTTAAAATCGCTGCTTTCGATCGTCAAATGAAATCGGATTATTTCTACGATTGAATAAAGAGAAACTTTCAATTCAAGATTATTTCGAAATGGTGTTGTAACATCGATTCTTTTTGGTAGTAAAGCTTTGAATTTCTGAAACTAATTCCAAGCTTCCAGAGAATTAATAGCGTGGATTCTATATATATATATATATATATAGGAACGTTGAACGAGTGGAACTATTTGAAAATTTGCAATTGTAAACTATAAACTGAAATCTAATCGTTCATGATTAGGTTCTGTCAACGGTAACGTGAACGTGATTTTCTCTCGACATCAGCCTCATTAACGAGCATTAAATTGAGCTCTCTCAAGTTGATGGGAAGCTTGAACTTCGCATTATCGTATCAGTGTTACATTACAATTATTCACTTTTTCAAACCCTTCGAACGATTCGCACAGAAAGATCAAATGTATTTCGAAATTAGTTTCGCTTCGAAAATTATCAATTAACTGTAGGCTAGCAAATATTTGCACCGCGACCTTTAACTTCGAAATTGTTGATGTCAAAACTGTTGAATGCAAACACTGCAAGGAGTTGTATAATTAAGACAAGATTTATTCTTGCTTCAATTTCCAATTCTTCCAAGGGAAGAATTTCGGGAAAAGTTTTCAAACGATGTGCTCCTGGCCTTTTTTCAAGCTCTTTCCATAACGTTTTAATTATTCAAAGCACGCAAGTAAAACGCACGTATGAACACCGTGGCATATACCTTCAAAAGTACACAGACAAAAGTTTTGACTTTGCTTTTTCAAGCTTTATTGAAAAATTATACGATACGATTTAAACGAGTTTCAGCGATGAGAAAAACGTACACTTTTCATAAATTAAAATAAAAAATCTCATAATTTTCTGGCTTACATTTTTCCATCTGTTTCGTTATCCTTTCGACCAACGTTTTCAATCCATTTTAAATTATAAATTGTACGAGTTGTTGCAAAGACATTTGAATAATACGTAATTGTAGTAAACGTAAAATTCAACAAGAATACAAAACACAAATTTCGAAGGCGGAATGTAAATGTATATAAGTGGTTGGTGGGGGTTGAAGTGGGTGTGGAGGCTGTGTGGGATTTGTAACAATAATAAAATTTATAACAGTTTCGTGTGTATGTATAAGAAATTACTTTATTGTAAAAAGATTTATACAGGGTGTTTTGAACGTACCATTTTACTCAAAGCAAAACTGTTTAAAAGCAAACATAATTTCATTATTGAAATTGTAATAGAATAAGAAATGTAAATATTACATTCAAATCTCATGCATTTTCAAATAAGAAACTTTGAAAAGTATATTTGGTAATAATTTTCATATTCTCGAGAATAAATTGAAAAGTTTTTTTTATGTAAAACGATATACTAACAACTAAAGAAAGTTTTCTATTATACCATATACTCGCGAGTAACCAAATCGACTCAACCCCTAACTGCGCTTACATACCTTAATTTTACTAAAAGCATGCGTGACACTTATAAAAACAATATACTGTTTGAAAGCTTGAAACTTAAGCTTTCAATAAACATCAACATCTTTAAAAAAATTAAGTACTAACTGATCCATTAACGCCTTTATAAGGCATATGAGACAGTTTTGCTCATTACGCTACTCGCGACTTGGGCTACTTGCCACCCCTATAATATCCCTTGCCACTGGATTACACTTATCGGTGGCTTATCAAACATTGACCGGTACAGATATCCGTAAATTGCATTAATTATTTTCACAAAACCATGGACAAAACACCTGAAGAAGCCGCTTAGGTGGTTGCCTTGTTGAAATAAGGACTCAGTCAGCTAGCTGTCCTTACCCAGCTTCACTTGAGCTAGTCTACTGTATCTATACCAATAATAAAATGAAGATTTTTTCTACTTGAATACCTATATAATAAAAATGTTCCATCTTACTTGCGCGAGCAAACGAAAAACGGAATCATTTTTCCCAGCTGAGATTTTCATCTAATCTAAAAAATTTAAGGTGTTTTGTTGAATACTCTTTATTGCCTACATTTTCATATATTTAATTACAAAAAAAATAAATGCCATTTACATTGTAATTTTTCCCAAAAAACAGGGTAATAACAGGGTTTGTCCAGAGTAAACTTGAAAACACCTGAGCCGTTTTCAATGGAATTTTCACAAAAAGTTATTAAATATTGCAACTTACATTATAGACTACTTTAAATTTCGAATACTTTTCCCTTTCTGTTTGTTTGTTCTTGGCAAACTTGAAAACGGCTGGTCTGATTTGGACGAGATTTTTATTACAAGTAGTAAATATTACAAAAAGTGCTATAAAATACTTTTTATTCCGAAAAAATGTTGATTTTCTGAACAAAAAAAAAACTATAAAAACTGCGTAACGAAAAACATGGATCGGCAGGCAGTTGTGATACAATGTACATATACTAACATATCGTAAAGACGACATGATTTTAAACTATGTAATTTGTTATTCTTATAAATTAATGTTCGCAAATTTGAAAATTGTAACCATGATAGAAGTGTAGCGATAGGTTAAATTCCTAGAAACCATAAATCCATTGTGAATTTACGGGTAGTTAATATACTATTAATAGTTCGGCTGAGTAAACGTTTGAATTGTCGAGGGAGGAGAAGGAAATCCTCTGCAGTAAATATTATTTCATTCGTAAAAAGAAATATCTTAGTTCAAAAATGAGACCCGTAAGAATAAATAACAAAAACTGACAGTTCGACTTAAGTGATCTCGATTAGGAGTTTGACTAAGAGAGGTGAAGTCGTTAGGCAGAGCCCCCAGAACAAAAAGAAATCCAGCCCAACTTATTTTTCAAGAGAAAATAGCAACTTAGATGTGACCATCGCGTTGTTTTTTTACCAAAAAAACTATATTCTTAATTTTCAATTTATTTTAGCAACATATATTAGAATTCGTTGTCTAATCTTGGACCTCGGGAAATAGCAGACTTGCCGATAAGACATAATGGCCTTAATACTATATCCTAGAATTATGAATCTAAGGGAACCAAACCTAATACCTCAGATCTTAAGATAACACATTAAATATTATTTTTCCTAAAAAAGGTACACTTCCTAAAGGATAGCTACTAATCCATTCTACTAAAATTAGATAGCTTATATCTGTTCCTGGAAAAGTAGTTTAACGGATTTTTATGAATTTTCTATGAAATGAAGGTCTAAAAATATCTAATTATCTTTTTTTGTTAAAATAGCTGAACTTCTTATTAGTTTGGGTGAAGTATTCTATTATTCAATCAGATTAATTTCGATACGTTCAGCAAAGCGGGCGGGTATCAGCTAGTTTTAAATAAACAGACGATTTCAAGAGTCTAGTGTCTTTAATTAGAAACCAAGAACCATCCGCCACCGGTATACTTCTGAGAGAAATGACCGTTTTATTGAATATCTACAGAAAAAGCGGTCATCATGATTAGCTATTTATCTTATTGTTGTCCTAGAGATCGACAAAGATTTTTTCACAAATGCTTTACATAGAAGAGACGGAAAGCACTTGTGGATCTTATTTGCTAACGTAAGGGTTCGTTGTAAAAGTCCATCTATTTATGTTAATATGAAAACACAATGAAAACGGACGGACATTTGCGGTGACTGTCCATTTTGTTGTTGTCGTTTGAAACGCACTACTCTGTGAAATTGTTTTGCTTTGTACCTAAATATATTTTATCACAACCATCTGTCTATGTATATATTGGTATATAATTCAATGGAAACGTGATTTAATAGCATTTCTGGTGCAGTACTTTAAATCAATATAGGTACCAAAAATAAAAAATTATTGTGTGGTTTTACGAAACCAAGATGCAAAGTGAAACTTTTTTTCTGATTTTAGGCACTTAAGTAACTGAAAATTTTCGGAAAATTATTCGATTTAGGGTATGAAAATATAATAGAAAGAAAGGGATGTGGCACGAATTCACTGTCTGACGTGACGCGCACCGTTGCAGCTATTTTTGAATTTCCATTAATAATGTTTTAATACCCGAATGTTATTTTTATTATTGAATATGTTGAATATTGTTAAATCGATCATCTGCCTGTTGTTATCTAGTAACATCACCGTCGAATATTTTTGCACTAATCTCACTAGCTGTATCTTTGTCTATCATGATCACGTGAACAATAACATTTGTATCAATACACTGATCAAAATACAAATACCAATACAAATACAAATATGATTAACAATTAATGACAACTTATAATAAAATTAAACGTTGTCATGGAGAGGAAAATAACTCATTACATTCAGTAATAAATCGCGCAACAGGCCTGGGAAAACGAAATGGTATATAGCTAACAATGTGTATACGAGCTCTGCCGAACACTTGCCGATTCTCTGCCGAGAATGTGGTACATTTAGCGACATGCTAAAGACAAGTTTCATTTTAATAAAATTTAATATCATGATTCATTCGAGTGGTGAGAAAAATGAAATTTTATTTTTCATAAGTGTGAAAGTGCAATGTAAATTTCTTGCACATTGAAAAAATTTTCATAGTTTCATTAAATACCAAAAACAAATTAATGATATACAAGCTGATAATAATTAGACCAATCATCACTTATGTTGTCCCTGTCTGGAGCTTTACTTGTCCAGAAAATCACAAAAAGCTGCAAATAGTACAAAATAGAGCTCTAAAAATTGTAGGGAATTATCCAAAATACTACAGGACAACACAACTGCATAAGGTACTAAATGAACAACAGCTGGGACAACATGTAAGGAAATTATCCAGCAATTTTTTCTCATACTGCCAAGGACATGAAAATAACTACATTGCGGAAATAGGCAATTACACGAAGGACACGCTTGTAAATAAATAGAAAAGATACAAACATACAAGGATAAAACAGTTCCTTTTTTAAACAAAAATAATAGGGTTTTTTTTTACCGGTCTGTTGCATATTAATTTTTCCTCTATCAAAAACTAAGAACAAACTAAACTAATTTTACCAAAATGGAAAAGCATTATTGTTAATTAATTGCATTATTATAGTAGAAGATCCGAAACTACCTCGACCTTCACCGAGATGATAATAGAATGAAACCTATTTTATCATGAATTTAGTATATAAGGAAATATATTAAACATGGGTTGGCTAAAAAAAATCCGGGGCAGACTATTTTTAATTATTTTTTTTTAAAAATGACTTTTAATAAAATATTGCAACAAATAGAAAAAATTGTACACATCACAGGCGAATGCGATGTTGGGTCCTTTATTAAATTACACAGTATACTTACCTCGGATCTTTCTGTCACATATTTCCACGCGCATTAAAATTTAAATATTTAAAATTCGCTAACCCCTAATAGGACCGAATTTTTTGCAAACAAATCTATATCAACGTGTACGCAATAAAATAGCGCTTATGATGATATAAAATTTTTTTCTATTATCTTGATGTTGCAATATTTTATTAAAAATAATTTTTTTTTTTTAAATAATTAAAAATAGTCTGTCCTGGGTTTTTTAGCCAACCCATGTTTAATATATTTCCTTATATACTAAATTCATGATAAAATAGGTTGCATTCTACATATTATCATCTCGGTGAAGGTCGAGGTAGGTTCGGATCTTAGACTATTAATTTTCTATGTCAACTATGATGGTTGTAATAATTTTTTGGAACACCAATAATTAATAAACCATATTATTTGTAAAATATTGTATACAGGGTGCGCCATCTAGACAGGACTTATTGAAATGTTGAATAACTCCGCCATTTTTCAGCCGATTTTGGAAAATGAACAAGATTCATTTAGGGTATACAATGCCATTTATTGACAATTCACTCAGAATACAATATCGATCAAATGACCGCCTCCATTAGACACACAAAAAGCGGCCCTTTTTTGGGCATTTTTCATTGTATTTGACAACATTTCGGGCGTAATAGCAGCAATTTCCGCTTTAATATTAGCTTTTAGTTCTTCAATAGTCTTTGGTTTGCTGGCATACACCTTACTCTTCAAATAGCCCCACAGGAAAAAGTCTGGCGCCGTCAAATCCGGCGAACGAGGAGGCCACTCCAAATCACCCTTTTTTGACACAACGCGTCCCGGGAACTTGCTCTGCAAAAACTTCATAGTAGCAACTGCGGTGTGACAAGGTGCGCCGTCTTGTTGAAAATAGAAGTTTGTTAGACGGTGTTTCCGCATTTCCGGACAAACAAAGTGCGCCAACATCCAACGATAGCGTGCACCGTCGACGGTTTCTCCAACTTTGAAAAAAAATGGTCCAATAATCGTTTTCGAGCACACTCCGGCCCAAACAGTAACTCTTTGGTCGTGCAATGGTGTTTCGTGAATGATGTGTGGGTTTTCTGTTCCCCAAATTCGACAGTTTTGTTTATTGACCCCGCCAGAGAGCGTAAAATGAGCTTCGTCCGTCAGCAAAATTCGGTCCCAAAAATCAGGCTCGGCATCGATCTTTCTTGCGATCGTATTCCCATATTCGAGGCGACGCGGCTTGTCCGTTTCCAACAATCTTTGGGTTAGTTGCACTTTGTATGGAAAAAGATGGAGATCATCCTTCAAAATTCTTCTTAAAGTGGTTCCACTCACATTCAGCGCCTGAGAACGACGCCGATACGACACACTTGGATTTTCGGCAACACTCTCTCTCACCGCTTCAACAACTTCATTGGAGCGTCGCGGACGCGGTCGAATGGGTCGCGGGCGAGTAGCTACAGACCCGTGTTCAAAGAAATTTTTCGCCAAAGTACGAATTGTCTTGGCGGAAGGCGCCGAATGTCTCCCATATTTCTTACGATACGCACGCACAGTTTTCACAGTTGAACGATTGTTTTCAATGTACAGCGCTACAATTTCAGCCCGTTTTTTTGGCGTAAACCGATCCATGACTATAATGGCATAGACTGACGTTTCAGAATCTGGCTGATTTGTCAAAATCGGCTGAAAAATGGCGGAGTTATTCAACATTTCAATAGGCCCTGTCTAGATGGCGCACCCTGTACTTATGTGGAATAAAAAAAAAATAAAAATATTATTACTTTATTATTCATGGTTTCAATTGCTATACTCGAAAATACTCATACAATAAGAAGAATATCGACATGAAATGAAGATGAGAGCTAAAATAAATGTTAAAGCTTTATTTTGTTCGTATCAATTGAAGAAATTGAAAGAGAAAAATGTAAATTAGAGCAATTTTTCAGTAGAACAATATATAAATCTTCATAATAGTCTTGTAAAAAAGCTCAGATTCAGATGAGTACAAAAACATTGGGAATAGGCTTTATTTTTTTGTTCCAAATAATGTAGACAACTATAAACCTACTTCCTGGTTAATGAACTTAATATTTCAATTTCAAACGTGTTTTAATGGTAATCAAATTGGTATTAGAATTTTATTTATTCGTGTTTAAAGCATCAACATTGGAAGAAATCATACAAAATTTATTATATCTTTATTTTTAATGTGATTATTAATTAAAATAGAAATTTCCTGTTCAATATTGCTATAATTGAAAGCAACGATAAGATTATATCTTCAATATCTTGAATGAAACTAAAATTCAACTTGGACACTAAAATTTTCATGTTTTCCAACCAAAGCTAAATTTCAAGTTCTATCACGACTAGATATATTTTCCAGGAAATTAAATCCGACATAAAGTAATAGCATCCACGTACGTACAATTCAAATTCATAAAATTTGATCATTTGTTCATGTCATCAGTTAAAATTGTCGTTATTATACAGTTATATTCGATTTATAAAAACGGCAACAAATCATAAATAAATTTAGACAAAAACATGAACAAATTCACAAACTCTATTATATTATATATTATATTATAATATAATTAACACTATTATCTGAACTATTCATGTCGGGTTTATACTTTAATTAATTCGCTGTTGTTTATCGGTGAAACAATGTTCAAATCTAACTGCATTATTTTATCTTGTTACATTTTATTGTGACTACAAATTAAATTATTCAAATTTTCTACAAGTTATTTTATTAGCATTGTGCATCCATTGCAAGCATTCTTAGTGTTTCATTTTTCAGGATCATAAGAATTTAGTTTGCATATAAATACTTGGAATGTTTTTTTGAAAATGAGTTATCATTTTGATTAATACTCGGATTTATATTATGTGTTAATCCATGAAAATTTATTTTATTTCCTTCCACATTAGAAATTTTTCTATTATTGCAATATTTTAATCAAAACTTTAATAAGGTTTTTTTTTGATTTCTTAATTATCTTAACTGAGATACACGAGGAATATATAATTCTATTAAATCGATTAATCGAACTGAATTATTGGATGTAAAATTTTCTGCATTAATAATCTCAATTACATAAATTTAGTTATGCATTCGAACAAGCATAATATAAAAGGTGGACTATATTTAGGTTGAATTTAATATAATCAATTTTGCGCCACAATTAAAAAGAAAAGTTTTAAGAAAATATCCCCAAGTATTTATATGGACGTGTTTTAAAATACTGAACATTTATTTCGATTATTTATAACTCGGAATTTCGACTAAAAATTATTTTTTCGAGCAACGTATCTACATCTTGTAGCTCTGTCAACGAAAATAAAACTGCCATATTGAGGGAGTTTTATTTCCATATACATGATAAAGAAACCAATTTTTTTACTTGGAGTTACCGATTTATATGAATTTTAAAGTATGCACATAGTATCCTTTTTCTCAAAAAAAATTTGTCAAAAATTCAAAAACAATTGGCTGAGTATCGACGTAGGTAAGCTAACGAGTGATAGATACGATAATCTATACTAATATATAAAATTGAAGAGTTTGTTTGATTGTTTGGTTAAACACGCTAATCTCAGGAACTACTGGTTCGAATTGAAAAATTCTTTTTGTGTTGGATAGCTTAATTATTGACGAAGGCTTTAGGCTATACAACATCACTCTACGACCAATAGCAGCAGAGCATCAATGGAAAATGTTGCAAAAACCAGGAAAATTTTTGCCTTTTGAGAGCGTTTGTTGCCTGCCCTGCGTAAATGGTTAGAGTTACGCAAAACTCATGAAAAGGCAGAATTGTTCCTCTTAAAAAGTTCTAAAATAAAGTCCGCGACGACATATATCTATCTTTTAGGGTTGGCCCGCTATAACCTTTTTAATGGTTATTAAAATTGTTTCAAAAGTAATTCATTATTAGCGAAATTGTTTTTAGAAACATATTATTAATTCTTACCCAAATAAACACGGGTTTTAATGAAATTTGGTATGATGATAAATGACAATATGAGTCATTAAAAAGAATACTTTTTATTACGGGAAAATGTCTCATTTATCCGGGAAATTGAAAAACGAGTTGGAACAAAAATTATGCATAAACTATACATTTTTATTTGAAAATGAATATCGGTGATATTTAAGTATGATGATAGCTAAATATGTGAATCATTATCTACAATACGTTTTGTATCGGAAAAACTTCTCATTTCAACGGGAAAATAGAAAATCTGGTTTAAAGAAAAATCATGCTGAAACTAAACGTTTTAAGCTGATTATAATAGAGTATATTAAAAGTTATAACTCATAATATCCTCAAGGCAAAAAATTATTTTCTTATCCTACAGTCTTATTTTTATGCAGGAAAAATGTGCGGTTCCCATAGGATAGATATGCTTTTATTTTTCACAGAGCAAAAGATTACCATAATTTCTTAAAATGAGGTGGTTAATTGAGAGTCCGAGAATAAATATAGGCTACCTTTTATGTCAGAATATAGCACGGTTCCCGTAGAATAGGATAAGAATGGTATCCTTCAGGAACTGAATATTTAAAAGAAGTTTCGTAAAAGTTTTTGGATAAGCATTTTAAGGAATTTTCCTCAAGAAAGATTGGTCTACCTTTTATCCAGGAAAAATGTACAGGCCCGTGAGCTAGATACGTTTTATTTTTCATAGAGCAAAAAATCGACATAATTATACTCTTCCCGTGGGATAACAAGACAATTGTATCGTACAGGAACCATGTATTTAATAGAAATTTCGTTTAAGTACGTGGAATAGAGTTCTAGCGCATTATCCTCAAGAAGGCCTGATCTCTTTTTTATCCAGGAAAAATGTACTACTCCCGTGGGATAGATATGTTTTTGTTTGTCATAGAGTAAAAGATTGACATGATTTTTTGCAATAGGGTAGTTGAAAGGTCAGAGAAAAATATAGATTATTAATTCGTATGTTAGAATAATGCACGATTCTCAAAAGATAGTATAACAATTGTACTTATCCTCCTGCAGGAATCGTGTTTTCAAAAAAGCTTTTCCCTAAATTTTGTGAAATAGCGTTTTAACACAATCATTCCAAAAAAGTTTAAATAAAAATTACAATTTCTACAGCAAAATATGATTTTTATTTTAACATCCGATAACATCGGTAAATTAATAATGAAAATTTTTGAAACATTGAAACTTCTTTCATTGTTAATTTTTGAATGTCTATAATGTTTAGAAATAAACGTGTTAAATTACTATTGAAAAATTTGAACTTGGTGAAAAACTCAGTTAAATATATAATGCAGTCAACATTTTCGAATTGTATTGCCACTTAAGGAACACAAGTATAGGTATTTTATAATATTCATAAAAACGTATAGAACCAATAAGATAGCTCTTTTAGATAGCTGTATATAATATCTTCCTGGAAAAGTAGTTTATCTGATTTTCATAAACTTTCTATGAATCAATAGATCTAGAAATATCTATCTGTCTTTTTTGTTGATGGGATGAAAGTTTCCATTATTCAATCAGTATAATTTAGATACGCTCAGCAAAGCGGGCTGGGACCAGCTATTATTTATATTCTTGTTTGGTTTTAAGGGGTTACATACACCCGGAAGCTTAAAAAACCCGATTTTTCAAGAATCTTTCCTGAGAAGACTTATGAATTTATTGATATCAAAATTTGTTCACATATAATGGTAATTTTAAATTGTATTTAAAATTGTATTTATAAATTAATTTAATAATTAAATTTATTTGTAAAAATAATAATTTTGAATGCTGCCATAGCTGATCTTCAAAAGCTACTCTCAAATCATTTTATTATATCAAACGATTTTTGTTAAAATAAAATATATCTAGTATTGTATAATTATTAAATAATCTTAGCATTAATCGAAGGAATAAGCAAAATCAAATTTTTGGCAAAATGGTGGTTTCTAAAAAAAAAAAAAACTGTTTCTGATCAAAATTTTGATCGTAAATTGTTTAAAAAAAGAATACTAATACGGTAAAACTTACTACGATTATTTAATAAGAAATAAACTTAAGAAACTTGAGTTAAAATTTGACACTGATCAGTTCAGTCGTTTCTGAGAAATCTTGGTCACCAACTAGTTGTGCCCCTTAAATAAAAGGTGGGCCAAGTATATTCTACTTTTGAAAATACTAGAGCTTTTAATTGAATGAAATTCTTTATAAAGACTTATTAGTTCATTGTAAATTCATTGAATTGAGTGTAAAAATTTTATACTTAAGAAAGTACTTTACCAAACTTGGAACAGATTCAAAACAGTTTCGATAGCTGAAAGTTTGAGATGTTAGTGCTTCTCATCTAAAGGTTCACACAGAGGTACCAAAACTATACAACAATTATCTGTACTGGTATCTTACACCCAGACTAGTTAAGTTATGCTAATTGGTTCTTGTTTTAAATGTCTTTTAGTTTTTGTTAGCAATTCTTAAAGCACCATCCGGTTCCGGTTTTAATTTTTCTGATGGTACAATTACGCATTATATATCTATACAATCATCCATCATACACAATTTTCTTTTTGAAATTTTATCTTCAAGGAGTCTTTTACTGTTCGTCATGGTAAAAAGTAGAAAACCACTTGTATAAAGTTTACAAATCAACAGATATTACTATTTGTTATTGCTTGCTACTTGTTCTGGGTGTTACTAAATATACTTACATTACAAAAATAATATTTTTTTAAAATCTAATTTTTTAAAATTCTGACTCAATATAACCCCTTGAGGCACAATGAAGCTATGAATTAACCCCAAATCTACCAATAATATTTATAATACACGTTTAATCCGCAAACCAGGTAGTTGTGATTTTATTGTATTTAATACGTAGGAAATTTTTAATCTTCAAATATAAAAATAATTTGATTTCAAACGTTCATGTTTGTTTTCCTTACATTTTATATCAAATCAATTTTTGCTTCCTTATTGAAGAAAAGTGAGAGCAAAAAGTAGTTTGTTGGATTTTCCAATTAAAAAGAAATGGTATCGTACGTAACGATCAAATGAATAAAGTTTTCAATATTTTTCCAGCGCAATTTAGTTGAGTAATTCTAACGTTTGTTGCACAATAAAATACGGAACACAAGAAAAATAAACCTTTATGTATACCTATATATATATATATATATCTTTGGTAAAACAAAGCATCTATATGTATAGAAGCACAAGAATAAAATGATTGTAAATTCCATATGTGGGTAATTGCTTTAAACAGGATGAATCGCGAAATTCAGCTATTGTGAAACGAGTAAAAAACTGAAACAAACCGAAATGCAGTTGTATTCGATTTTCCGTACAAAAGCGCAATATGTTTGCTATAAAAAAAAGTGGTTGCGTGTACTTATGTACGCGCGTGAGAAGTTATACTTCTTTGGCATCATTAATATTAGTTTTTATTAATTGCATTCAAATAGTCAATTTTAAAAAATTGTAAATTAATATTTAATAATAACAATAATATATATACATTTAAAGGTATCATTATTAAAAATAAAATAAATATTATAAAAAAATGAAAAACCAACCTCAAAATATATAAAAATTTTTAAACAAGAAATGCACTAAAAAGTAACAAAATAATGGCGTATCCTTGCAGTATCTACAACTTACAAATTATTAAGATGATACAATGTACAACTATTGTTATTTTTGGAGTTGGTGTCAGTCAGTTTTCATTTTTTTATAATATTTATTTATTTCTCGCGTTTTAGTGATCTAAAGTTTGATAACTGATTTTATTTTCTTGAAAATGGTTAACCTTCCAAACGCGCTGCTCATATGAGGCAGCGCCGTTTAATATTAAAAGTTACTACATCATCCCTTTTTGCCCTTAAGGATTGACATTTTTTGCTTTTAAAGCAGAAAAAAATTATCAAAATTCGGTTAAATGTCACTGTTTCATCCCCTATTTTCATCCTTAAGGGGTGGATTTTTTTCTTCAAATTAAAATGTGAACAATTTAAAGGTACGTTGTACGTAATAGAAACAAAATTATCAAAATCGGGTTAGCCAGGAAAAATTTATAATATTATTTCATCTCTAATTTTTAACCCCTTATGAGTGGAGGTTTTTTTTTTAATGGATAGGAGATTAATTTAAGGGTGTGTTCTACAAATAAAAAAAGAATTATCAAAATCAAGCTATCCAATAAGAAGTTAGTATTTCATCCCTTAGTTTTAAACCCCTTAGAAGTAAATGATTTCCTTCAAATTATAATGGGACTATTCGGGAAGCATCAGCTTTCAAATAAAAAAGAATCATCAAAATCGCTTCACCCAGTTGGAAATGCTGAGGTAACAAACATTAAAAAAAAAAAATTTTGTCGAATTGAGAACCTCCTCCTTTTTTTAAAGTCGGTTAAAAATTAGGAGAATAATATTTTAATTTATATCAATAAATAATATCCAAAAGAAGCTGCTAGACGTTTATAGAATTTGTCAGGATCATTTTTCTGGTTAACAATTCATGCATGTCATGAAAACAAAGCTTAATAGAAATTGCAAAATAAAGTAAGTAGATAATTTTCAAAGTAAATGTCTTAATCTTATTCTTATCCTGTTTTACTAAATTATTATTCTAAGATGGTTGAATCATTTCAGAATCCCAGATTTCGTGACAACTAAGAATATGCATAAAATGCAGACGTCATTTTCATCACAGCTACTGCAAAATTCGAGGAAAGTAATAACTTATTTATTAATAATATGTGTCATTTGTATATATAATTATTTTTAATGTAAATATAAAAATAAATAAACAAGTAAATAAATAAAACAAAAATTCAAATTACGCGCGACAAGAAACCGAGTGTTTTTGCGGCCAATTTCGTGTTGTTAATTTTTGTCTCAAGATGGCCGCCCATCTAAAAACTTCACTCTCTTCATTTTTTCATAACGCGCCTAAAGAAGTATAACTTCAAAAAGAATTTATAAACGAATATATGATCGAAACGTTTTTTTTTATGATTACAAGAAAATACGATATGTTATCCTTAGAGGATGTGGAAATATTCTTCTCAATTAGTTTTATTTTATTTGTTCTTATAAGTTAAAAAGAAGAAATATTTTAAAAAATGAGTTTTATATTCGCCATAAAGTATATTAATAGTAAAATCTTGCAAAATTCTACATTAAATTTTTATTTCTCTCCACCCCCAAAGCACATCTTTTTCATTCCTATATTTTCCCGTTTAAAAGATCCCTAAATTTATGACAATTTGACATATATAATCTTTATAAATGACACTGTAATTGTAATCTTCTCGAGGAAAACTTTGTTTTTTGACCATATCCCTCATTTGTGTCATTATCGGATAAATTTCGCCTCCCTCGCCCCCATAAGCTTAATAAATTACATCGCACAAATGATGAAAAATTCGATTATATGTTCGTTCATCCCACACATTGTATCACATATTTTAAAAAATTGATATTTTGATGGGAAAATTTTCGCATAGTTTGCGTTTTTTATGAGACAACTGATATTAAATTAATAGATAATTCATAAATTAAACGCGGAGACAGAAAGTCGTGAAAAAGTACGCGCAGAGGATGGTTATAAGAAGATGAATTGCGTGCAAAAGGGATTGTTTGCCATGTAGATAACGAAATTACGGGCCGTGAGAGACGAAATGCGGAGAGAACACAGGCGGAAAACTGAGAAAAACAGGGAAGTTATTTTGAAATAATTTAATTTACGATGAAAATCAGACTGTGCGAGAGAGCTAAGAAAAATAATAAGGAAATAACGCCTTGTTTTTAAGATGTGTAATTAAGAGCTGAATTTTTTTACGTTTCTTAATTAAAGTTTGTACTAAAAAATTTTTTCTGGAAAGTTTATTTTTAGAAAAAGTTTCTTATTAAAAATGAAACATTTACTCTGCTTAATATTTTACATGTTTACTAAAAAAAAACTTTTAAAAACTCAATAAATATTTATTCCTTTCACAAAATGAAAGATTTTCTTTTATGTCAATGAAAATGATATCCTTAATTATTTATTTTTATTGAGTTTGAGAAAAGGCGCGTGTTGGATGAAATTAAATTTAGTAGCTTTAATTAATACTGGTGCTTGACTTCTATATATAGAAGAATGTTTAGACATGAATAAAGATGTACTGAATTCGTACCCTTTTATGGGTAATTAAATTGTCCTGAAGCCCAATAATCTTCAGCCAATTCAAGATCCCTACTCTTTATCACTTTCACGTTAGAAGATACTGCGTTTTTCTTAATTTAATACCTCCAATATCATTACGAGGCGAGTTCTTGATTTTGATCACATTTGACACTGGTATATAAAGATCTTGTTATCTTTAATTGATTTACGAATTTCCTCACTTTTGAAATATTAAAATTAATAAATTTTATCCAAGATAATATTGTAAATGGGTGCTTTAAAAAGGTAATGAAATTCTTTCTCAATTTTGGATGCGTAAGACTCTTTAGAATTCAAGGAATTTAGTAGCTTTATAAAATAAATAGCTGATACCCGCGACGTCGTCTGCGTAGGTTATTAAGTTATATGTTAAGAACATATTTAATTTACAGTGGAAAAACATTTAAAAAATTGAAAGCAAAAATACATAAAAAATAACCGGAAAGAACTTGGCGTAGAACATTTTTAACTATATGCCAAAAAATTGCTCCTTCAGAATCTGCTCCAAGTGTATCGTTTTTAGTTAATTAATAATTAATTTTTCAAAAGTTTGTAAATTCAAATATAAAAATTGCTATATATAGTCTAAAATAATCTCCTTTTTATTTTTTTTTTTTCAAAAAATTATTCTCTAAATGGATTTCCGGATCTGCAATTACTCCAGGTGTATAGTTAAAATTAGTAACTCAATTTTTAAACTATTCATGTTTAATAAGATCCAACGGCAGCTAATGACGTCACAGCAAAACAATAAATGTATAAATAGTTAAAAATAATTAATTATTAAAAATATTGTGAAAATTTGATCATTTAATTATTTGCGTATTGAAGAAACCAGCTAGAGAGCTTTGAAAAAATAATAAAACAAAAACAAAAACTTCAATTTAAAGTTATTTTGGATATTAAAGCGATTTTAATTCTTGAGTTTGAAAATTTTTAAAAAATTTAATTATTAATTAATTATACACCTGAAGCAATTGCGAATCCGGAAAGAGCATTTAAGGAGCAATTTAAAAAAAAAAAAAAAAACTTAAAAATGTGACTTTTTTGTATTTACAGCTATTTTAATTTTTAGTTTGGAAATTTTTGAAAAATTAATTATAAATGAAGGAGCAGTTTTTTGGCATACAGTTTAATTTTAAAAAATTGGTTGCGTGTACTTATGTACCCGCGTGAAAAGTTATACTTCTTTGACAAAATTAAAAAATAGTTTTTATTAATTGCATTTAAATAATCAATTTTAAAAAACTGTAAATTAATATTTAATAATAATAATAATAATAATAATATATATAATTAATGATATAAATATTAAAAATAAAATTAAGAAAATAATATTTTAATTTATATCAATAAATAATATCCAAAAGAAGCTGCTAGACGTTTATAAAATTTGTCAGGATCATTTTTCTGGTTAACAATTCATGCATGTCATGAAAACAAAGCTTCATAGAAATTTCGAAATAAAGTAAGTAGCTACTTTTCAAAGTAAATGTCTTAATCTTATTCATATCTTGTGTTACTAAATTATTATTCTAAGATGGTTGAATCATTTCAGAATCCCAAATTTCGTGATAACTAAGAATATGCATGAAATTCAGACTTCATTTTCATCATTAAACTTCAAATAGTATAGCAGCTACTGCAAAACTCGAGAAAAGTAATAACTTATTTATTAATAATATGTGTCATTTGTATATATCATTATTATTAATTTAAATATAAAAATAAATAAATTAGAAAATAAATAAAACAAAAATTTAAATAACGCGTGCCAAGTTAAAAGAAACCAAGTGGTTTTGCGGCCAGCCTCATTTTGTTAATTTTTGTCTCAAGATGACCGCCCATCTAAAAATTTCTCTCTCATCCTTTTTTCATAACGCGCCTAAAGAAGTATAACTTCAAAAATGTTTCTCGCTAACTTAACTTTTTCTGGTTAAAAAATATATGCAATAATAAAAGGGAGTGTTGAAATTTAATTTGATTATTGTAACGGTTGTAACTTAAAAATGTATTTTGAATTTGTATTTACAGTAAAATATAGAAGATGCTTAAAGTGAATTTTAAAAAAAGCTTCAAAAAATATTTTAAAAACAGAAAAAATAGCATTAAAAAAATATTTTATTTATTCTAATATCTCGCTTAGCTGCATGAAGTCGTACCGCGTACGCTCAAATATGAAATAATTATTATGCAGTGTAAGGAGAAACATTCCCTCTCTAGTCCACTCTAGTCACTGCGCACAGAGTTTGCCCCACTCTATCAAAGCAACTAAAGAATAATGAAAGTATACGCGGTTTGCTTCAAAAAATCGCAATTTTTAAAACTTAAGTACCTACTTTGTTTTAAATGAAGATATCGTGCTAATTCTTTTTTTAGAAAAGGGCCAAGTATTTAAAAAGTAAAAAAAATAAATAAATAATAAAATGAAATAAAAAAAAATGATCGAAATCCATCCAGTAGTTATTGAGTTAAAAGCGAACATTGGAAAACAGATACTCCTACCATTTTATTTATATAGATAATTTTGGCGTTATTTTTAAAATTTTATTCCTCATTTATTATAATGTTAGTAACAGCTTTCGAAATGTACATGTTCACTGATTCAAATGAGAAAATTCCAGTTAAAGCAAAATGTTGTCGCTGGATAAGTAGAAAGTAGCAGTGTTACCTATACTAATGCAAGCTTGTCGTATTTGTGAGATGACTAATAGCGGGATAATAGAAGTTTACTCCCAACAGAGTTACAAGTTGCAAAGTTACATTTAGTTTCATTGTTTTCATATGTTTTACCTACTGTTACATCCACTTATACTTACAATTACAACCCATATAATTTTTGTTCTTTTCTGTTCTCTCAGTTCACTGTCGTTAAACTAGAACCTAATTATTTATGTTTGATATCTTTAACTTCATTAATTTTCTCATCATCATTTTTCAATAACTATCTCACAAAAAGTTTGTTTAAATTTTGTTCCAAATATTCGAGTTGTTAATTCAAATTCATACCCTTATAACAAAAATCATATACCAACCTTAACCTACATTACATCAATACTGATAAAGCACTTTAAAAAAAGCACATTATGAAGATAAAATTTTAATCCATATCCAATATAAGCTCAAGCATTTAATGAACTTTTGAAATGAACCATTTTGTGTTAATTCTATTGAATCTCGAGTGAGATCAATCTGTTCATTATAATTGGATAACTCTTCAGAGAATTGATTACACCAATTTTTATATAGGCTTAATTTCACAATCAAAGGTAAAATTGATTGAAGCTTTTTTTTAAAAACGTCAAATAAATTTTTTTTTCTCTGTTTGCAGAGAATTTTTCACACAGAAATATAATAATGTGGTTATTTACTGAGAGCCTTAAGACATTCTTGGAAAATAAAAAAGATCACATATCAATATTTTCTTACATATTTAAAGATGTAGAACTGAATTTAAGATTGTGAACTTAGAAATATTCCTCTATGAGGGAATTTTATCGACAAAATAAATTGACAGAAATTCAATAGACGCTGTAATGTAACCCCTAAAATATATTTCCAAGTTGTCTATTTTCATTTTTATAAGACGACCTGACTATCTTTTATTTTTAATAATATATTATGTTATGATATTTACACAGAAAAATTTTCTCTTTTAATTCTAAAACTTCTTGAAATATTTTTTTTTTAGACTTGAAAAGCTTTACTTAATTTCTCACCGCCAACACATCCTTATAATTGATAAACCTTAAATTTATCTCTATTTGTGTCTAGAATTGTGTTGTAAGTGTTTCACGTATAAATTCGATATCAGATTTTCTTATATATTTTAAGATGTATAACTGAGTTAAAGGTCATGAACTTATAAATATTTTTATGAGGGAATTTCATCTTAATAATTCAATAGAAGCGTTAAAGTCGCCTCTGAAATACATTTTTAGATTATGTATTTTTATTTTTATAAGACGAATTTTAATTTAATTTAATCTTGATTTATTTAACGTCGCATCAACTTCTAGATTATTAGCGACAAGTGATAAGCTATTGGATCTTTTTAACTTACAACAAGATTTATTCTGTTTATTTTTTTTTCGATTTGTTTACGGTCGCATTAACTACTATGATCATTAGCGACCGTCGAATCCGAAAACCCAGAATAAAAATCTTAGGCTTTCATTGGGATTTGAACCCAGGACCACTGGCGTATAAAGCAACTATCTAGTCCACCGACGCCACTAAATGACTTTTTTTAACCGACTCCAAAAAAAGGAGGAGGTTCTCAATTCGACTGTATTTTTTTTTATGTTTGTAACCTCAGCATTTCCGACTGGGTGAAGCGATTCTGATGATTCTTTTTTTATTTGAAAGCTGGTGCTTCCCGAATGGTCCCATTTTAATTTGAAGGAAATCGTTTACTTCTAAGGGGTTGAAAACTAAGGGATGAAATACTAACTACTTATTGGATAGCTCGATTTTGAAAATTATTTTTTTATTTGAAAGCCAGTGCTTTTCGTGCAGTTCCATTTTAATTTGAAGGAAATCGTTTACTTTTAAGGGGTTGAAAACTAAGGGATGAAATACTAACTTCTTATTGGATAGCTCGATTTCGATAATTCTTTTTTTGTTTGAAAGCTAGTGCTTCTCTTGTGTTCCCATTTTAATTTGAGGAACATCTTTCACTTCTAAAGGATTGAAAACTAAGGGATGAAATATTAACTTTTTATTGGATAGCTCGATTTTGATAATTCTTTTTTTATTTGAAAGCTGGTGCTTTTCGTGGGGTTTAGTTTTAATTTGAGGGAAATCTTCCACTTCTAAGGGGTTGAAAACTAAGGGATGAAATATTAACTTCTTATTGGATAGCTCGATTTTGATAATTCTTTTTTTATTTGTAGAACACAACCTTAAATTAATCTCCTATCCATTAAAAAAAAAAAAAACTCCACTCATAAAGGGTTAAAAATTAGAGACGAAATAATATTATAATTTTTTTCTGGCTAACCCGATTTTGATAATCTTGTTTCTATTACGTACAACGTACCTTTAAATTGTTCACATTATAATTTGAAGAAAAAAATCCACCCCTTAAGGATGAAAATAGGGGATGAAATAGTAACATTTAACCGAATTTTTATAATTTTTTTTCTGTTGGAAAGAATAAACCACTTAGTTTTTTTATTACATTTAGAAGTAAAAAATTTCAACCCTTAAGGGCAAAAATGGATGATAAGTAACTTTTAATATTAAACGGCGCTGCCTCATATGAGCAGCGCGTTTGGAAGGTTAACCATTTTCAAGAAAATAAAATCAGTTATCAAACTTCAGATCACTAAAACGCGAGAAATAAATAAATATTTTAAAAAAATGAAAAACCGACTTCAAAATATATAAAAATTCTTAAACAAAAAATGCACTAAAAAGTAACAAAGTAACAAATGAATGGCGTATTCTTGCAGTATCTACAACTTACAAATTATTAGGATGATACAATGTACAACTATTGTTATTTTTAGAGTTGGTGTCAGTCAAGGAAATACGACTATATTGGTACTTAGCAAAAAACGAGAATACCTTATAAAAATTATTTTTCAAATGAACTTTTAAATAATATACTCGAACTGTAACAATATCTAGCGACCTTTAAACTACAAAATACCAATAACCAACTAAACCTTTTTACAAATTACCATTAATATTTATTTTCTTCACTGACACCAACTCCAAAAATAACAATAGTTGTACATTGTATCATCCTAATAATTTGTAAGTTGTAGATACTGCAAGGATACGCCATTATTTTGTTACTTTTTAGTGCATTTTTTGTTTAAGAATTAATATATATTTTGAAGTCGGTTTTTTCATTTTTTTATAATATTTATTTATTTGTCATTATACTCAAGAGTTTTTATGTTATCACTCTGGATGATTTAGAATTTTTAGATCTCAGTGGTTTGGTTTGGTAAGAAGCATCTGGTTTCACTTATACCTTTTGTTTTTGTGACACTATAGGTTTATTCCTAATGTCCCAAGAGCAAGTCAACATTGAGTCCCCAAAGAGCAAGACAACATTGACCAAGAGACAAGAGTCAGTGAAGAACTTTTTCAGCCTAGACCACGGGTTCCCAATCGGAAGTCTATGAACCCCATAGTAGTACGTAGAGCACTCCTCGGGGGTACGAAAAACTTCACCGATATAAACATTTTTTTTAAAACATAAAGTGAATAAATGTTTTCTTCTTTATTTAATATTGTTTTTTTGCTGTATATAAATAACAATAAAAGTTAAGGGTACGTTAGATTCCAAATTGTTACCAAAGGGTACGTCACCCCAAAAGGTTGGAAACCATTGGCCCAGAGCGAGGGTCGACAAAACAGTGCATAAGCATGCCGAAACAGTGTCGATGAGTGTCGATACAAGCGCTCATCATGAAAATGTACGTAAATGGCTGAGCTGATTGCTGGCTGAGGCTGGAACAGTTCTTCACTCACTCTTGTCTCTTGGTCAATGTTGTCTTGTTCTTTGTCTGTTTTCGTGTTTGTGTATCGTCATAGCTGAACGTTAGGTACAAACCTTATATGGTACTCCAAAGATTAGTTATTTTTAGGAAATTAAATAGTTTTAGTGTCCTACTAGTCAGTGTCCTATTCTAAGTTGGTAAAGCTTTACCTTTTCCCAGAAATTCCCTTCAAGTTCCCCATTTGATTGGTGTTTTTCTTTTACTTCTCTCTCCATTTTGTCACTCAGCATTGTTCTTCTGGTTGGTTTTTCGTAGGGTTTCTGATATCAGGTCAATCGTAGGTATACAGATACCTCGTTTGTCTTCGACCTCTATTGCTCTTGCGGCCTCATCTACTTCCTCAATGCCTGTAATCCCACAGTATCCAAGAATCCATATAAATTCCAAGACCTTTCCCATCCTTTCTGATGGACATTAGTCTTTTTGTATTTAGACTGTAAATGTTAGTCTAAATGTCCATGATGCTCATTAAGGCAGCGATTGAATCTGAAAATATCAGTGTCTTCCTTGGTTCTTTTAGTGAAACCGACAGTTTTACTGCGCATATTATTGTGTTTAACTCGGCTAAATATATGGATATTAGGGGTGGAAGTTCATAGGATTTTGGTAATTTCGGGTGAAATAAGCAGCTCCTGTGTGAACGGTGTATCCGGTTTCTTAGATCCGTCTTAATATATTACTTAATAATCGGAGTATTTTTGGGATAGTATTAAAAGGAATTCTTTGTTATGGGTATTAGAGTGAGGTTGTTCTTTATTCCAATCGCCTAGCTTAAAGTTTATGCCTACTTCATTGACTTCCCAAGAAGCCGTCTCTTGTGTCGTTGGAGTTTCCACTTTCGTCATGTCAATCTCCAAGTGGCTTGCTAATTGGAGAGCTCAAAATCCAACTTATCTTGATGATCTGTATCTATCTGCTAGGTTTTTCTCAAAAAAGTATCACTTATTTTGTTTATTTTGTATTTATTTTCGATGAGACACTTCAAGATCAGGCAATCTCTTCGATTTTTTAAGCTTAGTTGGCCAGTTTCAGCTTATAAACTGTTTATTGGGCTGGTTCTAATCGTTCCTGTAATTATTCGTTTTACATAATTATGCATGGCTTCGAGTTGTTGTGATGTTGAAACTGTTAAAAGTAAGTTGTATATTTAACATATAATTACATTGGTCAGCACTGGCCCCAAAAAAATTGAATTGCTTAAGGTATATAACGTCGTTTCGTCAGGGCAGTTGCGAGAGATATCACTGCATGTTCGAATTCCATATCTAGTCGCCACAAATCTTATTCTTTTATTGTATATTATCATCATTGATTTTCTGTCAGCTCCCAAGAATTTTAATATATAGTTCAATATGTTATTTAAACAACTTTGGAATTTTTTACTGTTAAGATCATAAAATTTTATAGAAAACTAGTTTCTACCCGTGACTTCGATTATGTAAAACATGTAACTGAGCTTCAGAAAATATACTTCTATCAGTTATAGGAGAAATAGCCCAATACCACACTATGCCAACGTTACGAATTACAATTACGTTATTTTCGTTACTTTAAATACAACGTTTTTCCTTTTAATGCTTATTCCTTTTCTTTCAGAAACGGATGTTTGGTGCTTTTTTTGAAAAATATTACTTTATTCGCTTAGCCTATGTAAGTGCTACAAGTTGACACCAAATCCAAAAAAAAATTTTAAAAAATGGAGTCTTACAGTTTAAACTTCCCGAATTAATCAACTTCATCAAAAAAATACAAAAAAAAAATTTTTATTGTATTAATAAAAAATTTCATTAAATATTTTGGTTGTTTTTCCTTTTGAAAAAATTTTAAACATTTACTAAGGTTTTCTTTTCGAAAAACTTTACTAAATTTTCAACCATCAACACTTGCTCATAATTGAGTAGCCTTACAAATTTTCTCTGTCTCTAAATGGGTTGAGTTGTGTTACATGTGTTTCACATAAACAGAGTTTTCCACCCTTCTCATTTTCCACGAAATAAGTCCCTGACAACTTTCCTCGCAACTGAATCGTTCTTGAACCATTCTCTAACTATTTAGCTTTGTCTCATTCGTATGGCGAGAGAAAATCAAGTCAGCTGTGACCTAAGAACACGAGGAGCGTCTCATGCCAGCGTGTTGCCATGACAACGGTATGCTGTAGTTAAATTCTTCACACGAATATCGCATTTTCCATGCTTACATATGGATGGCGTCGATCTATTAGAAATTTTTCCGACTATTTACGAGCACGCACGAATGGCACGATCCGAATGAAGGAAAATGAAAGAAAATTATCGTCTGAGTACTTAAGAAAAGTTGGTTCAAAAAAAAGAAAGAAATTACAAGAAAAAAAAAACTCTAAACGTTCCCGAGAGGTAAATTTCCCATCATACCGTTTAGTACATAACTTAAGATTCGTGTTTAAATAGCGAAAACATAAAAATGAAAAGAAAATTCCGAGCTTTCCCGTCATACCTACACAATATGTTAAAGTTTATTCTATCTAGTCTTAAACAAATCATTTTATCTTATGAACAATAAAAATAAAAATAGAGCTCATGTTATTTGTCATTGTATATATTATGAGAAAACATTTTTTATTCGTTTAAAGAGAACAAACCACATAAGACGTATACAAAGACGAACTCTTCAAAAATAATTATACAATTTATTTTTCCATCTAGCAAATGTCATTTTTTCCGTCTTAATCTTTTTTTTCGTTTTACCAGAAAAAACCTTTGCCAAACCAACCAATTTTCAGAATACACAACTTTCAACGTTTCTTAATTGACAAAAGGAAATTTCCACCCACGCAAATATCGAAAAATGCCCTCCAACATATTTGAAATTTCCCACGCATCAACATTAGCGAAAAATGGGCGCGTAATAAATCATTCACGCATTTCGTTTTATCAATTACAAAAATCTGACGTGCAAAACCCATAGATTTTCGGTGCTATATATTAAATAATCCTTTGAAAAATTTTCACCCGCACATAATAATAACGCCTTCAAATTTAAGTTTAAAGCTTTGTGTATTATGTGTGTCCTATTAAATTATTCTATAAATGCGCATTGAATATTTAATAAGCATTGTCTCGGATTCAATTCCAACCCTGAGGGGATGATGGCTTAGACACGAAAATCAAATCAGTCAAACGACTTTTGAATAATTGAGTAATTGGATTTTGTATTTAAAGCCATCATAACCATAATAAGCGTTTTCATCATTTTCAGAACAACGCCATAATGAGAAAAGAAGGATAAAGAAAAAGGAATGAAAGTTATAAATAAAGTTATTTCATTGAGAATTGTTTTCCTTTTTGAAAGTAATATTCCAATAAGCACATTTTACATTTAATCTTTTCTAATTTTTGATTCCAAAAATTAATTTGTACTCTTATTTAGTCTAGTCTAATATTTGAAAGTTTGAGTTTATAATATTTTTATTAAAAGGTGCTGCATCGAATCTCCATTTTCCCTTTAAATAACATGGGGAAAACGTTCTATTGCAATTTGGAATTTTATAGCTCACGTCGAGAAGAAGATTTTAAAATAACCAAAATATATTTTTTTCGACAATTTAACATTCTATAAAAAACGTTTCTTACAATTTTTTGGATATATTTATTCTTTCAAAAATTATTCATCGGCTTAAAGTTAGATTGATAAATTTTTCCAATTTTTTGACATAGACATATGCAGACGTGCGAAAATACTCCTTGCCAAAAATGAACAGGGGGGGGGAACCTTATTCTACAGTCGTACTATCACTACTATACTATAATACTATCAGGCATCAGACGTCAGACATTTATTATTATATTTTTAGTTATTTTGATAGTTACAAGCAAATCTTCTATCATTATAGACCAGAGCTAAGGCCTTTGAAAATGGTAAAAAGTGAAAAAAAATATAGTAGGATGAAAGCCATTAGAAAAGGAAGAGAATATAACAAAAATGAAGGAAAATGGGAAGTGGAAAAGGGGAAGGGGTTTAAGGGTAAAAACGGTTTATCTCGATTTCCTACAAAACTACAAGTCCTATAGAAAAAAGTTAAATAGCAAAGTTGTATACCATAAGAAGATCTATAGCTTTTATACTAATACTTTTTTCACATAACCTCAAAATTATGTGAAAACTTCCAATAACCAAGTTTTTGGTTTTTTATTTTTATCTTTTACAAAAAAAAAAAAAAATCATGAAATTGGCGAAAACTTACAATGTGCTTAAGACATTTAAAGGTAAGGTTTTACCAGATTTCATAAAAAAATATTTTTTTTTGTATATGATAAAAATAAAATACCAAAAACTTGGTTATTGAAATTGTTTACATAAATTTTGAGGTTTTGTGAAAAAAGTGTTCGCACAAAAGTTGACGCATAAAGAAGTTGAAGGCAATGAAGAAGATGATGCTTGCGCAAGGGCAGGTTCGATGGCTCCACTCGTGGGCCTGGAGCCTGAAGTGGGGATCACCAAATCTGCTGTCAAAAGGGGGATAAGAAGTCGGCTCAGGCAGCAGAAAAACAAATACTGGCTAGAAAATTCCTGTCAGAAGCTCAGGAAAAGAATGAAGGGATTTGGTCCTTTGCTCAATGCTGAAGTTTTACGGCGGGGAAGGAACCAACTCAGAAGAGTTACGGGACTGATAACCGGACACTGTAGACTGAGAAAGCATTTGCAGACTATTGGGGTGTCTCAACAAGACCCCAACAGCAGACTGTGTAGGGATGGGAAGGAAAACGTAATACATGTTATTTTTTAATGTAAAGCCCTCAGCAAATGAGGACACCTGTATGGGATCAATGATGCCCAAACAGGCACAAATCGCGCAAAAAAGCTTAATACAGGGACTGCTGTTGTTAGGCAAAATGGTGAACCAGGAGTAAACAATAGGGATACATGAGCAAAATAGGAGTACAATAAGTCTAAGGCTGCAGTGCGGGGAGAACGAGCCCTCGGGTTTTTTGCTAACGGAAAAAAAAGTGAAAACTCGAAAAATTGTATGCTTCATTTTCGTTTTATTTTAAAAATTTTGTCTTTGTGATATTAGATTTGTTTGCGGTGTTGATTCGGAACTGGTAAAGAATCAATGAATGATCAATGATCAATCGCCAAACGCATACACGCTTATGAACTGATTAAAAGTTATTTTTCCGTGAACGAGTTTGAAAATGTTCGGAAGTAAGACGGGGATTAACGAGAACCCACGAAAATTGTTAATTGAATTGAACGTTAATGCCTCGTTCACACGAGCTAACTTTAGTTTACCAATTTTAGTTAATCGATCAAAAGTGGAATGAAAAACTTAGTGTGATGGCACGTTCAAACTTTTTTTGATCCACTTAAAAGTTGATTATGGTTCTCACACGAGGTTTTTCATTCAACTTTTTTTGATCAACTAAAAACGGGCTACTAAAGTTGACTCGTGTGAACGCAGCATGACAGCGAAACTGGATTTTGAATTAGCTACATTTTAGCAAACTGCGCATGAGTAAGAGAATCGAATTTTTCATCCTAACAAAAATCTGAGGATCGCTAGAACCAATTATGAATCGGTAACGAACGCATTTCGTGTGAACCACGAATATCGGACCGTAACTCGGCTCATAAACTTGCATGCGCATGGCGATGATCCTAAATCTGTTATGAACTGATTCGTTATCGATTCATTATCACATCCGCGAACGAACCTATTATGTCGGGGAAAAATTTGTTGGGGTATTTTTTGCCGGAGATATTTGGTCGAGGGATAAAAACGCGCCGAACCGTCGAAATTTTGAGTTTTCAAGAATTTTAACTATCAAAATTATTAGTTTTATCTATTATATATCTTCCAAGATAATTATTCTTAAGCATTTAGCTCTTATTCAGCATTAGAACTGGCATGCAGTTTTTCCCCGAATGATTAAAGTACGTTTAATTTATTTGCAAATTTATTTTCTATAATTAATTCAAATGATTTCCTTTACTTAATATTAACCATTCGAATTTTCATTTAGGTGATATTAAATGTTTACATTGAGAACTATAAAGCTCTTGCCAAATCCGGGAAATTAAGATGCTCACGACTCAATAGGCGGGAACCTAGATAACGCAAACTGAAGACAAGACCAGGAACGGAACGGTGGAAAGGTGAAAAAGGAAGAAAACCTAATAGTTTCCAACTATTATGTTTCATCAAATCATAATTTCCCTCACTCATGCACCTATTTCCTGACTATTTTCTTCACTCGTGCCGTGCTGGTGAAACTTGGAGGAGTTTTCCTTAACTCCATTTCCGGTAATTATATTTAATTTAAACAAAAACTTTCCGTTTTGAAAAGATGCAAATTTATACGTATTTAATGCATATACCTAGTAGATATAATCTCGTTTATGGATATTTCTATAAGTTGATACTTTTCAATTTTCAAAAGAAAAGTTTCATGCAAGTTTTGTATGAATAACATGGTTTTACGAGAACATAGATTTTTATCAATGTACAGCATGAGATATTAAAATAAAAGTTTTCTATTTTTACAGATGTTAAAACAAAAAAAATGTCATTTAGTCTAGACGAGAACCATCAATAGTCTCATCTTGTCTGATTACCCCTTTTTTTTACTCTGCACTGAACTTTTTTACTGCACAAAACAAAATCGATTAAAAATTCTTTACATCATAAACACATTAACAATTTTCCCCACAACGTTAACACAGCAGATTTTCATTGTATTCATTCTATAATTTTTATTTTAAATTAGTTCCAGACCCTGACGATAATAAATAAATTGAATAATCATCATGACTATTACAATGATCATATGCACCAGCGCGAAGCTTTTAAATATTCAACTTTTTGTTCGTGTACTAAAAATAAAAAGCTTTCAAGCTTTTGACAAACATCTCAATTAATTTTTAAAACGTCTATATAATGATACTCATTTTTTCATAAAGCTGTTTTCGTACTCGCATACTGAAGGGCATTTTAAAATAACATGAATCATTTATGAGTGGAATTTATTGACAAAGTTCAGATTTATGTTCACTTTGGTCGATTGTAATTCATTGAAATGACAAAAGCGAGTGCTCGGAATATTAAATTATTACAATGATGGGACAATTAAAGGGATAGTTTTTTACGCTAGGATTTCCTGTTAGTTTTAATGAAATATTGAAATTTTCTATGTTTGTACATTGTCATTGAACTAGCTTTAATTTTATTAAATGTTCGATAATGGTATTTGTACATCTAGATAAAATTTAATTTTGTTAAAAATCCAACCCAAATTTGTTCGTATTGAAGTCATATTTTCGATTTCTTGGGGAAGTTATATTTAAGATGTTCATATCATGAACTTTTGGCAAATTTTTCATTCTAAAACTTTTTTTTTTTGAAGTCTTTGGGTAAAAATATTTTTAAAGCTAAAATACTTCTTACTTTTAAATTTTTGACGACGTTGAAAATCAAAAAATTATTTTTACCATTCTAAGATATATCCGTGGATATATTTTTACCTACATTTAAAATATATCTTGGAGCTACAAATAGAATCACCAAATAAGCGGGCCAAAGGAATTCAGTCTACACCTTCGTAGGAAAGATGGAAACCCACGGTGAATCTAACTTTAAACCATCCCCTGATAGAATCTACACCCCCGCAACTATTCCAGAGTTTACACCTAAAACAGCTAAATGAAAATGCCCAACATAAGAAATATTACACGGATCGGTTAGTCCTGAATGGAAAATCGGGTTATGCAATTGTTGGTGATGGTACAACGTTTAGACAAAGATTACCAGACGAAACCTCGATATGCACTTGCGAGGCCGAAGCAATAAGAAAATGTCTGGAAATAATTGAGAGGAAACCGATTCCAGAACCATCAGTCATACAGGGTAAAGGCTACCTGAACGACTACTACCTGAAAACATGGCCAACTACTGTTGGATTATAAAACATAAAACTCGGTTATAAATTACGGAGAAATAACATAAATAAATAACGTAACGTTGAATTTTCTTATTTTCAACGATAATTCGAAAACCCCTATACTTGGCTATATGGATATGAATTATGAAAATGTGGTGAATTTTAAGAAGAACCAAACAAGGTAAATAAAATTACTGGTGCTATTTTAAAAAATTGATATCAGAATTATTACTGTAGAAGATTTTTGTCTATTTGTTTGTTGTGTCTCTTTCACGCAAAAATTACTGAACGGATTTTGATGAAACTTTTTTTGTTATATAGCTATTAGTCCTCGGTAACATAATGGCTATAATTTATACATAATTTAGTAGAGAAAAGTCGGGAAATTCAAAGATTTGTAATATGATGTCATAACAAACATATTTTTGTGCACTTACACTGCAAACGCTGGCTAAACCTTACGAAATAGATCAAACTTATATGCGGCGAAGTTGTGTATCTTAAAAAAGTTGATAAAAAAGTCCGCGACGGTATATGTCTATCTCCTAAGGATAACCCACAGGAACCATTTTTATCTTTTACAAATGACCAAAAAATTATGTTGGCATAGCGGCTGGTTATGCCAACATAATATGCCAAAACGTACATCGTACGTTTTGCCTGTTTTATTGGTATCTTCTTCTATATTATATCAAAAATGTTATGTTGGTCCTTATTCTGTACCAATTGAGCTCAAATTTTGATACAATATACATATAATGGGGCTCAAGAATGGTTTTTATCTATATTTCGCGTCAGTAATATATAGTGCAAAACACGTGAATCCCATAGGATAGCATAACAATTGTATCCTACAGGAACCGTGTATTTAAAAAAAGTTTCGTTAAAGTTCGCGAAAGAGCATTTTAACGCATTTTCCTCAAGAAGGCCTGACCAAATTTACACAGTAGCGAAAGAAATTATCTACAAAGTTAAAATTAAACAATTGACAAAATTTTACTAAAAAATAAATAAGAATTTCAATTTAACACCCGATAAAATTAATAATGAAATTTTTTTTAATATTTCAAATTTTGTATTGTTCTTTGTCGAAGAAATTAATTAGAAATAAACGTATGAAAAGTATATACTAAATTTTTAAATAAAGAACAATTACTGAACGGAACGAATTTTAATAAAGTTTTGTTAAAGATACCTCACTCAGATCTTAACATATTATTGAATATAATTTATTCCAAAAAAAGAACGGTTCCTGTAGAATAGCTCCTTATCTTTTCTACTAAAATAGCCGAACTGTTTTAAATGATATTTGGTATGAAAGATTTTCAAATTTTTTAAAGGAACTTTTTATTCTTAAAATCTTATAGAACCTGTGAGATAGCTAGCATCTCTTCCTAGAAAAGTAGTTTTTAGGATTTTGATGAACTTACTTTGAATCTTAAGTCTGGAAGTATCTATCATCTTTTTTTGTCAAAATATTATAGAATAATTTTTATATTTCGCTATGAAGGTAGGTAATCTATTAATCAATCAATTAAATTTAGGTACTCTCAGCAAAGCGAGCGGGTATCAGCTAGTTGTTAATAAAATGTATATTATTTATAATTATTACGTGTTTGTCAGTACTATTGTTCCTAACTATTTATCACTATTATTTATTTTTAATTATTAGAATTAATAGAGAATTAATAGAAAAAAAAATAATCGGTAAAATCTGGATGTTTATTTTTCTTGGTTAAGACGTTTTTGTGTAATTCCATCTTTATGTAATTAAAACAACGAGGTTTACGTAGGCAGTTGTTGTTTTAATGTTAACAAATTAAATGTATATCTAATAGTTTAAGAGCTAGCAACGTTTTCGAGAGAGAATTTTAGGTGGGCCAGTTTTTATATATGTTATCTCTCGGACTATCCCGTACATTATTCGGGCTGTCTGGCTGTCGGGAGGGGTTACGTTTATTAGTGCGCATCGCACCTATGACAGATAAAATATTGAAATTTTCAGAAAAAAGAAAAAGGTTCAGATGAAATTTGTAGAAAATAACATTTTCCATTAAAAAATGTCCAGTGACTAATTTTCCTAAGGTTGCTAGTTTGCCCGCTACAAGCTTGGAAAGGCTGGCTCAACCTGACGTCATTTGAGTGGCTGACCGTTCAGAGATACAGCCGTTGTGCCGACATGTATACAATGAGCTTTCCAAGCTTGTAGCGGACAAACTAGCAACTTTAGGAAAATTAGTCACTGGACATTTTTTAATGTAAAATGTTATTTTCTACAAATTTCATCTGAACCTTTTTCTTTTTTCTGAAAATTTCATTATTTTATCTGTCATAGGTGCGATGCGCACTAATAAACGCAACCCCTCTCGACAGCCAGACAGCCCGTATGATGTACGGGATAGTCCGAGAGATAACATATATAAAAACTGCCCGACCTAAAATTCTTTTTTTTTTCGACGTCGCTAGCTCTCGTACTATAATCTTAACCTAAGTTCTAGAGAACTATTGAGATTCATTTGTGCTTAAATCTAGGTATCGATATTCGATAATATGAGTTCAAATTAAAATTTTGAAGTCTGAATTCTGTCTCGGTAAACAGATAAAGTTTGATAAAATTACAAGTTTATATCAACTTTTAATCTGATTAGTTTTCAATTTTGTTCGTTACGTGTTACACTTAAAATTTTGAAATATTTTATAGCATCTACAACATACTTAAACTTTACTTTGCAAGTTCTTCAAATCGTTTAAGTTTACTTTTCACTTTGCTTGCACATCTACATTAAAAATAAATTTTTTCGCTAAACCATGAACGTATTCTAAACCATTTTTACAAGTTTTAACAGCGGAAGTTTAAGGTATTATAAAACTTAATGTTTTTCATATAATAACCATAAAAACTGTGTATGTATACTATGTAAGAAGTGCACAATCGATAACTGCCACCGTTTCCGGCTATTCTTTCAGTAAACGTTTAATATTATAACGACATAAATGGTCAACTAAAAAAGTTTTATCGTTCAGCTTAAAACGAACGAAAATCTTATAAGAAAAAAAAAACTCGTGAAAACGGATATAATTTAAAGAGAATGTTCCTATGATAAAGGCGATAACAGTTTTTTATTCTTCTCATCATATCATTTCCTCTTTCAAACAAAATAAAAAACGCCACCATCCCTCTTTGTTCGCTCCTGTCTTGGTCCGAAGAAAAAAGCCTATTTGATGGACGTGTACCAATCTATACTGATTGAAGTGGTAGCTTTGAAAAGAGTCTGTAGAAATAACAACGTAAATGTCACCGGGAATGAGAAAACGGGGTGAATTTTAAGGGTAGAAGAGTTATATCAACAAGGCTTTTCTCAGTTTCACGCGATAAATGTGGTTGGGAAAAAAAAAAAAAACGAAAAAAGCACACATACTTGAGGAGGAGACGCAAAAATAAGGGATCCGTCTTTTCTCTCATCACTCGAACAAATAAAAAAATGTCTATAGAAACTCTCGCTAAGAATGTCGCGGGTGCTCCACAAGTTTTCTACCACCCTAGTTTCTTTCACCCTTGCTTCGATATAGTTCAATTCTGCTTCAATATTTCATTGTTAACGGAGGTGGTTTGAAAAATTGTATTGGAGAATCCTTAGAGTAGGCTCTTACACGTTTATTTCTTATACTTGTAAAATAAGACAGAAAAAAAAAACAACCTTTATAAGTCTCTGACTATAGTATATACTGTCTTCGTTGTTATTTCTTTCGTTGGAAATATCTTTAACATTCTTAACACCTAGGCATCGGCTCAGGCATTGTCTAAATATTTAATAATGTGACTTTTATCGCTTCTCGTTTTATTTATGATAAGCGCTTCTTATCAAGTTACTACACCGAACACCGGGCGAAAAAAAAAATTAAAAGGAAAAAGGAAGAAAAAACAATATCCGCAACCCGTATATTTCAACGAGTTTGTCACATTCGTAATAAACGTGGAGAGGATAAATAAAAAATTTCAAATTCCCTCAAATTCCCTTTTTTAAATAAGTATGAAATGTACACGTAACGTACGTTCCTCGATTACTCGTATATTGAATTTGAAAATTGTAAAAAGTTTCGTGATATTATTTTTTAAAATTGAATAAAGTTCGACTGCATTCTCGTATTCGTCCTAAGCTGGCGATATCGAAACTTTAAATCATAGAGAGGAAACGCGCTCGTTTGTGTCACCGAGAGATAGAGAGAATCATTTCCACCGGATCCTGCTCCTTTCAACTGCACACCAATGCAAGTTTGTATATGCCGTGAAGAAATATCACAAAAAGAAATTTACAAGTTTCCTTTTGTTCAACGACAAAATTGGGACTTATAAAAATTTTAATTCTTGTATTTCTTATTCATTGCACAAAGGATTATAAGACTGTGCAATTTATTTTAACACCTTTATTAAGCTAACTTATTACTGATTTTTATTTGAAAATGTGAAACAATTCCTGATTTTCTATGTGCTTGAAAATTCATAATTATTAATCAGTACTATCCGATTATGAGATAACTCAATTACTAATCAGTAAATTATAAAAGGTACAATTATAATTTTACTCTCGTAAATTGGATATCTTTTGGATTGGAATCTATGATTCTACTTTAAATATTTTTTTTAGCTAAATTCAAATTTTTGAATAATATAAAATATACACAATATTTTAATATTTGTAGTCATAGGATAGTTTTGAACTAATAATGTAAGAAATTATAGTCATTGTTCGTTTACCCGATTTTCATTCATTGACTGAATGTGCCCTTTTTGACACCGCGAAGTTTTGCACAAAACTAAATGTTTTAACATCAAAATTATGCTGCAAATACGATTTGTAGTTATTCTATGAAGACTTTTTGTCTGAGGATATTTTATCGTTTTGTCGTGGGGATATTTTGTCCGAAAAGAAATTGTTCTCAAACCCTGGTTCTCCTATGAAGAAAATACTCGTATACACGTTTTCAGAAATTGAAGCAATGGTCATTTAAAAAATGTATTATTTATAAACTTTAATTTTAAAAAAAAATTTAACCACATTTTAAAAAATTCAATTGATAATAATACAGACTTTAAATTGTTTCTGTTGCTCCAACAGCTAATGTAAGTGTTGCAGTGCAATTGTTGCAAAGTAGATTAAAAAGATGTAGATTACCAACCTGCAACAAAAAGAAAAATAATTATAACAAATTTAAAAAACCATATAATAATTGCATAAAATGTATTATAAGTGGAAAAAAATTAAGAAGTAAATAAGTCCAATTAAAAAAATATCTGCTGCAAAACGTCACACTACTTTCTTTAACATGAAAGCTGCTGTTGATAAAAGATCATAAATGAAGACCACGATTAGATAAAAAAAATTAGAAATTAAATAATATTTAAATATCTAAATATAAACAGAACTAGAGAGCCCCTACATTATAGCCCCTATATTATATTAACACCAACTCCCACCCTTAACCGCAGAACTATCCTTAATTCAATTTTCCGAGAAAAAAGTTTAAAATAAAAGTTTTAGGCATCAGTAAGAACTATAGAAAGGTTGAAGAAAATCCTTGGAGCCGTTTTCGAAAAAAAATAAAAAAGCTTAATATCCATAGAATAAAGTGGAGCTTTCGGTCATCAATTTTAACCAAAACATCGCGGCACAACTAGATGTAATATGCACAATGTTTGGTGAAATTCGAATGAAGCTTTTGATACGATATGGCTGTCATATCTAGACACACACACACACCCAGACATATTTCCAAAATCATTTTTTTGGATTCAGGGGACTTCAAAACAAATATTTCCGATGACAACTCGAAATCGAAAATTCGACCCGATTACAATACTTCCTTTACTATATAGTAAATGAAAGTAAGAAATCCGAAGCACAAAGTTACAAATTGATTGTGGCTAAGGCCTATTTTCTGAAATTCGTTATGTACATAATGTTCTCTTAAGTTTTCCCTCTTCTTCTGTTAAATGTTACGAAAATATGAATAATGCTTCATCCACGCCAGAAGTATTTTTAACCGACTTCAAAAAAATAGGAGGTTCTCAATTTGACTGTATTTTGTTATGTTTGTTACCTCAGAACATTCGACTGGGTTAACCGATTTTGATGATATTTTATTTGAAAGCTAGTGCTTTTCGTGTGCTCCCATTAATTTGATTAATTAATCCCATTAATCAATTTAATTTACAGGAAATTTTTCACTTCTAAAGGGTTGAAAACTAAGGGATAAATATTAAATTGTTATTGGATAGCTTGATTTTGATAATTATTTTTTTTATTGGTAGAACATAATTTTAAATGAATCTCATATCCAATCTTTATAAAAATATTCCACTCATAACGGGTTCAAAATTAGGGATAAAATAATAAAATTTTCCTGGCTAACCCGATTTTGATAATTTTGTTTCTATTACGTACATCGTACCTTTAAATTGTTCACATTTCATTTTGAATAAAAAAACTCACCCCTTAAGGATGAAAATAAGGGATGAAATAGTAACATTTAACTGAATCATCGAATTTTGAAGTTTTTTTTTCTATTGGAAAGAGTATTCCAATTGGTTCTTCTATTACATTTAAAAGCAAACAAATTCATCCTTTAAAAACAAAAGAGGATGAAGGAGTAACTTTTAACATTTAACGACGCTGCCTTATATGAGCAGCGCGTTTAGTAGGTTTACCTATATTCAAAGAAATAAAATCAGTTATCAAACTTCAGATCACTAAAAATCGAGAAATAAATCAAATTATAACAAAATGAAAAACCGACTTCAAAATAAATAAAAAAACTTAAAAGCACTAAAAGTAACAATATAATTGCGTATCATTGCAGTGTCTACAACTTACAAAATATTAAGATAATATAATGTACAACTATTGTTATTTTTGTAGTTGGTGTCAGCCAAAGAAATAAATATTAATGTTCATTTGTAAAAAGATTTAGTTGATTAAATTGGTTTATTTAAATTTAAAGGTCGCAAGATATTGGCACAATACCTACTAATACTTACGTTGTATAAAAATTCATATGAAAAATAAATTTCATAAGGTATTCTCGTGTATTGCTAAGCACCAATGTAGTCGTATTTCCTTGGCTGACACCAACTCCAAAAATAACAATAGATGTACTTATATTTCACAAATATTATTCACTAAAATTCACAAACACAATTATAAATTAAAGTACAAATAAATGTAAAAACCACAAAATGAAAAATCCAAATTACTGATTCACTCAGGTGAATCAGCACGAAATTGTCGTCGAAGACACTTCAATTTGATCCACTGATGACAAACGCATGGCGTTTGAAATACGTATCTGGAAATACAAAATTAATAATTTGGATTTTTCATTTTGTAGTTTTTACATTTATTTGTACTTTAATTTATAATTGTGTTTGTAAATTTTAGTGAATAATATTTGTAAAATATAATAAATTAAGTCCAAAGTCAGCGAAATTTAATTTTTTTTTTCAATAGATGTACATTATATCATCCTAATAATTTGTAAATTGTAGACACTGCAAGAATACGCAATTATTTTTTTACTTTTTAGTGCATTTTTGTTTAAGATTTTTTATTTATTTTGAAGTCGGTTTTTCATTTTGTTATAATTTTTATTTATTTCTGCATTTTTAGTGAATGTAAAGTTTGATTTCTGATTTTATTACTTTTGACGTGATAACGTCTTATAAATTGATGAACTTCGACAACAAGTCTGAAAAAGTTCGGCCATTTTGTCACTTTACCTACATTTGTACCTGTGCATGCAAGCGAGAACGCGATACAAGTGATAGAGAGGCACGATATTATTGTTAAATCCTAGGCAACGTAGGGATGGGCAAATGTATAAAATATATCGATATATCCTATCGATATTTACAAGCAATATTGATAAATGCAGAGTAAAAAATATCGATACTTCGATATATCGATATTTTCATCTCAAAACGCGATTACTTGAAAAATTGTCAATAACTATAAGTGGAATAAATTATAATTATAAAATATAATAAAGCTCTTAAAAAAATATCGAATTTGATATTCGGAAATAAATATCAACTATCGATATTTTGATATATCGATAGTTGGTGCCCTTGCCTAAGACAACGTGTTTTGTGTTTTTCTTTTACAATTTACTTAATAAGATTTAATTGATTTTTTCCTTCATAATTTTCAGTCTGATTTCATTTTGAAAAAATTGTTAATTTTCAATTAACTCCTTTGTATTATATAAAGTAATGATAATTCTGTGATAATAATTCAATTCATAAAAGTACGCAATTTTTTATCAATTAGGTGTTCTTTATGACGTTATCACGTAAAACTATCGTCCGTAAACCGACTTTACAAAAAACAATTTTTTTTTATCTAAAGTGCATTGAAAATAAAATAAAAGCTTCATTAAAGTAAATTAATTAATAGTTAAAACAACTATATAGAAATCGAATAGAGAAGCTCTTTCGATATTTTTATCGTGTAATTACATTATTTAATCCTTTTTAGAAAATTACTAATAAAAATATTTTATTTTACTTTTTTCACTATTTAATTGCATTATACCAATGAAATAAATTAGTAATAACGTTAAAAAAGTAATTAATTGAGTTTTTTGCGTCATTAATTCTTTCATATCGTACATGTTTTTATTTAATTAAAAAAAAAATAAAAACTTCTGTAAGGTTAACGGATATCGTCAGCATTAGCACTCTGTAACTCAATCATGGTAACTAATCAATTTAACTTTCTCAAAGTTCAATATTTGACCTCAAAAAATATTTTCCACGCAATTCAAGCTCAAAAGCTCACAGTGTTTATATTATGTTGACCCAGTTTCATTTACTTAAATTTTTAACATATAAAATGAAAGAAGATTTTTTTTAATACTTAATCATGATAAATCCATTTTTTTGAGTATTGATTTTTATATAATGTTATGGTCAAAATTTTATGATTCAATAAAAATTTTGATTTATATGATAATACTTTAGCAAGTATAATTTTTTAAAAATTATTCAAATATGAGCATAAATTTGTTAGATAATTATTATAATTTAATAAGTACATTATAAAGACGAGATATCTTTACCTATTTTTTTCTTTTATTTTCAGACAGTTTACAGTCATTTTACAGTTATCTCTTGAATTTCATCTGCACGTGAAATTATAATAATTTCCTCAAAATAAAATTTTATGTTAGCAGCTTTAATTGAGAAGATATGTAAACAAATAGAGCTATAAGTTTGTATTAATTTAACTAAATAAGATAAAATGCACGAGTACAATATTACTCTCTTATGACCTTTTCAAACACAAGATTTTATAGCGCTCGTATAATTCTTTTTACTTTGTAGCAATAACATGAAGCTGACTAATGATTTTTTTTTTCTCTCATTTGAAAATTATAATTTAAAATTTTATGTTTGCTATCTTCAAAATAGCAAACTGAAGCTTTTGTTGTTTTCTAGAAATGATCATGTGTTCTTTTATTATTCAAATTTAATGAGTGGTGTACCTAGGAGGTTTGTACTATTTGGGATAGGGGTTGTCATGGCAATTGGAGAAAATTCTATCGTTGATGGTCGGATGGTTAAAGATTAACAAATAGAATTTAATTACATCAGGTACGAAATTTATACGCCTACCGCAAAATATTGTGTTTGAGGAAACGATGAATGAGAATGGTGAATCATCACCAAATAAATTCGACCTTTCCCTTGAAACACAACCCCCTCGGGACGCTTTCTTTTAATCACTAAGCTGAATTGAACATTTTAATTTGGAAAAATTATTGATCTTTGTTAATTTTAGGCTTCCTATTTTTAGGATCGTTTTTGTAGAGCGTGAAACGTCTTTTAAATCATTTCTTTCAGATTATTGTTACGATAAACTGTTAGAAAGTTATAAAATTAAAAATTTCTGTTTTATATTTAAATGAAAAATGAAAAAATGGATTTAGGCAAACTTTAATATTGGTAATGAAGCTCGTTTTAGTCTCAAAATTTTGTTTTAATGTGTGGCGACTAGAAATGGAATTCGAACATGCGGTAATACCTCTCGCAACTGCCCTGACGAAACGACTTTATATACCTTAAGCAATTCAATTGGTTTGGGGCCAGTGCTGGCCACTCTAATAGTATATATATTTATATACATATACTAGCTGGTACCTTCCCGCTTCGCCGAGCGTATCTAAATTAATCTGATTGAATAATAGAAAATTTTACCCAAAATACTAAATTAAATAAGCTATTTTTACAAAAAAAGATAATTAGATATTTCTAGACCTTTATTTCATAGAAAATTCCTTATAGGTTACCTTATAGGTAGAATATTTACGTTTTTTTGAATTTTGTAAAATATTAAGAAAATTTTAAGGTTTGAGAACCTTTCACACCAAATGTCATATGAAATCATTTATTAATTTTAGTAGAATGGATTAGTAGCTATCCTTTAGGAAGTGTGCCTTTTTAGGATCAATAATATTTAATGTGTTATTTTAACATCTGAGGTATCAGGTTTGGTTGCCTTAGATTCATAATTCTAGGATATAGTATTAAGGCCATTATGTCTTATCGGCAAGTCTACTTTTTCCCGGGGTCCAAGATTAGACAACGAATTCTTATAGATCTTGCTAAAATAAATTGAAACTTAAAAATAAACTTTTTTGTTAAAAAAACAACGCGATGGTCACATCTAAGTTGCTGTTTTCTCTTTAAAAAAAAGTTGAGCTGGATTTCTTTTTGTTCTGGGGGCTCTGCCTAACGGCTTCACCTCTCTTAGTCAAACTCCTAATCGGGATCACTTAAGTCGAACTGTCTGTTTTTGTTATTTATTCTTACGGGTCTCATTGTTGAACTAAGATATATCTTATTATGAATGAAATAATATTAACTGCAGAGGATTTCCTTCTCCTCCCTCGACAATTCGAACGTTTACTTAGCCGAACTATTAATAATATATTAACTACCCGTAAATTCACAATGAATTTATGGTTTCTAGGAATTTAACCTATCGCAATACTTCTATAATGGTTATAATTTTCAAATTTGCGAACATTAATTTATATGAATAACAAATTGCATTGTTTAAAATCATATTGACTTTACGATATGATATGGTATATGTACATTGTATCACAGCTGCCTGCCGATGTATGTTTTTCGTTGCGCATTTTTATTTTTTTTCTCAGAAAATCAACATATTTCGGTATAAAAAGTATTTTATAGCACTTTTTTCAATATTTACTACTTGTAGTAAAAATCTCGTCCAAATCGGACCAGCCGTTTTCAAGTTTGCCAAAAACAAACAAACAGACAGGGAAAAGTATTCGAAATTTAAAGTAGTCTTTAATGTAAGTTACAATAATTAATAACTTTTTGTGAAAATTCCATTAAAATCGGCTCAGCTTTTTTCAAGTTTACCCTGGACAAACCCTGTTATTACCCTGTTTTTTTTTGTGGGGGGGGGGAAATTACAATGTAAATGGCATTTATTTTTTTGTATTAAATATATGAAAATGTAGGCAATAAAGATTATTCAACAAAACACCTTACATTTTTTGGATTAGATAAAAATTTCAGCTGGGAAAAATGATTCCGTTTTTCGTTCGTTCCCGCAGGTGAGATGGAACATTTTTATTATATAGGTATTCAAGTAGAAAAAATCTTATATATATAAGCAGGATTTTTTGGATAATTGGTATATATACATATATATGTAAGTAAATGTAGGTAACCACTCCAACCTTAAAAATGAATAATTACAATATACATTTGATATTGATAATATCGTATTATTTCGCCACCAATTATCCAAAAAATCCTATATGTACGAATAGGCTGATCCGAGAAATAAACTTATTAAAAAAAATGTTGATACCATAAGAAAAAAAAATTGAAACACCCTACCAGTTTTTACCATTCAATATACGAATCATTTTTTCTGGTATAAACCTACATTGATCTTAAATTGGTGACCTAAAAATCTTTTGTATACTTTCAAACTAATCACAAAGCATCAAAGGAACACAGCATGAAACATTTTCGTCCTACAAATTTTCACCGTACAAGAAAACTAACAATTTTTATTTTCATATATAAATTTCATATGATGAGGCTTTTATGGATGTGAGCTTTAGCCTCGTTCTATAATAAACATCTCGTGGGTGCGTTAGTAAGATAGGTATGCAAACATATGAGCAATGAAAAACCACCCGTCGAGCTTTTATATTTGTCAGGCTCTACAGAATATTCTAATTGACACAATTTGTCATCGTGTGTTAATTTAATATTTCATACGAAGCGTGACGTAAAAATAACACAAATTTCATACGAAAAAAAAAATAATTCTGAATACAATTTAAACAGCATTGTCTGAAAGCCTTTTTTTCACTTTTGTTACAAATTAAAATGTTTTTTGTAAGTGTGGTCTTTTACCATATTCATATAAGCTTCATTTGTGTTTGTCGACAAAATCTTATAATCGATATTTTAGCAACTTTTTGAGCAATGAGCAATGATGAGCTACTTGTCGAATTAAACTTAATGGTAAATTACTTAGTTTAACAAAAAGAATTTCTTACTCAAACCAGATTATTATTTCGAGCTAATGAATAATATAACTTAAATTTCACAAATAAAAGTTATCCGAAAATTTTCAAAAGAAAAGTTAAAATGATTATGGAGAGCTTGAGTGGAACTTTTAAGAGATGAGAATTGGCGGTGAATTATATCTTCTAGTGAGCTAATAAAATATTCTTTTAGAAGTGAAGTTTTCCCGCGAGATTGGACGGAGTATAATTTTGACGGTAAACTTTTGGATTGCCATAAATATGTTAAGACTTTCCAAGTAAATAAATCTTTCCGTTAAATGTGTAAAAATATTTTTGTCATTGAAAATTATAACTTCTTGAAAATTGATATTTTTCAATTTGCCTGTAGGATAAAAACAAAAATACCTATATAAAAAAAAAATTAAGAACTGGTCTTATTTCCAAAATGCATTTAAAAGTAGAAAATAAATTTTATATAAAATTTACGAATAGAAATATCCCTATATTATTCCAAATCGATACAGTCATTAACATTAAAAGTGATACAAGAATCTATAACAGAGCTCTAAAAAAAAATGTTGGCCCTGAATACCTCTGCGAATTTCTGTTTTCAAGTGCACATTATAGTAGAAGATCCAAACCTACTTCGACCTTCACTGAGTTGGTAATAGAATGAAACATATTTTATCATGAATTTAGTAAATTAGAAAATATATTAAAAATGCATTGTTATCACAGGATATAATCATGTTATCACAGTCAACAGTCTTTTGTGAAAGTGATCGGTGTGAAATAAATCTTCGACCAGTGTTGAAATAAATAGTGAAAGTGAACTGTGATAAATAAATTGTGAACATTGTGAAATAAAGTGAAACAGTGCAATAGTGAGTGACAATAATTAGTGAGTACCTAAGTGAGAACGGAATAGTTAAAAAGTGAGCTAAATAACTGTTTTAGTGTAAAAAAATCATTGTTAAAGTGTATTTTTCGATTCTTGTAGTGTAAAATTAAAACATACAAAGATTTAAAAAAAGCTATAGCAAATCTTCCAAAATCATTGATAGTTTCATGAATTGTGAGCATAAATATATCAGAAATAAATCTTATATCAAGGGCAACAAAACTACTGTTGACCAGTGTAAACATATGTTAAATTGATCATCTAATTAATCATCATGACTACGAATATAAGACCAGGGTGATCAAATTAATTCATTAATCTGAAATTTTTCATTTACTGAGCCAATTAATTAACTTGTCTAAAATTTTGCAGTAATAGAGCACCCTGGTCCCACAGTCATGATGGTCAATTAGATGATCAATTTAACATACTTTTATAGATTTTTGTATCACTCATAATTTCCGGAACACCCCGAATTTGACGAGCATTGGAGGAGAATAAAGAACTCCACCTTCTACAAAACCATCTAATTAACCATCAAACAAATAGATCGCTAAACACTAGTATTTTAAAATTTTAGCATTATATTCTATCATCCAAAACAAAATACTCTGTCATTATAATTGTTATTATTATCATTGTTACCACTATTCAGTTTATATCAATTTTTTTTCACTTAAAATCTAATATTTTTATTAAAAATCTAATTAATTACTAGGCATAGTAACACTAAGCGCAGTCGCTAATAGCCCTAGAAGTTGAAGCGACTTTAAACATTTAAGAAAAAAAAATGTCATATGAAATAATTTATTAATTTCAGTAGAATGGATTAGTAGCTATTAGTAGGAAGTGTACCTTTTTTAGGATAAACAATATTTAATGTGTTATCTTAAGATCTGAGGTATTAGATTTGGTTGCCTTAAATTCATAATTCTAGGATATAGTATTAAAGACATTATGTCTTATCGGCAAGTTTACTATTTCCCGGGGTCCAAGATTAGAAAATGAATTCTTATAGATCTTGCTAAAATAAATTGAAAATTAAGAATATAGTTTTTTGGTAAAAAAACAACGCGATGGCCACATCTAACTTGCTATTTTCTCTTGAAAAATAAGTTGGGCTGGATTTCTTTTTGTTCTGGGGGCTCTGCCTAACGGCTTCACCTCTCTAAGTCAAACTCCTAATCGGGATCACTTAAGTCGAACTGTCTGTTTTTGTCATTTATTCTTACGGGTCTCATTTTTGAACTAAGATATTTCTTTTTACGAATGAAATAATATTAACTGCAGAGGATTTCCTTCTCCTCCCTCGACAATTCAAACGTTTACTTAGCCGAACTATTAAAAATATATTAACTACCCGTAAATTCACAATGGATTTATGGTTTCTAGGAATTTAACTTATCGCAATACTTCTACCATGATTATAATTTTCAAATTTGTGAACATTAATTTATAAGAATAACAAATTACATAGTTTAAAATCATGTCGTCTTTACGATATGTTAGTATATGTACATTGTATCACAACTGCCTGCCGATGTATGTTTTTCGTTACGCAGTTTTTATAGTTTTTTTTTTTGTTCAGAAAATCAACATTTTTTCGGAATAAAAAGTATTTTATAGCACTTTTGGTAATATTTACTAATTGTAGTAAAAATCTCGTCCAAATCGGACCAGCCGTTTTCAAGTTTGGCAAAAACAAACAAACAGACAGGGAAAAGTATTCGAAATTTAATTTAGCTTATAATGTGAGTTACAATATTTAATAACTTTTTGTGAAAATTCTATTAAAATCGGCTCAGCTGTTTTCAAGTTTACCCTGGACAAACCCTGTTATTACCCTGTTTTTTGGGGGAAATTACAATTTAAATGCCATATATTTTTTGTATTAAATATATGAAAATGTAGGCAATAAAGAGTATTCAACAAAACACCTTGAATTTTTTAGATTAAATAAAAATCTCTGCTGGGAAAAATGGATCCGTTTTTCGTTCGCTCCCGCAGGTGAGATGGAACATTTTTATTATATAGGTATTCAAGTAGAAAAAATCTTCAATCTTCAACTAGCCGTAACGGTTTTCTCAAATTTAAATGACTTTATCGGAAGAGTTATCCAACTAGCACACCTTTACAGGTGTATATAGTAAGTCAATATAAATCAAAAATATTTAATCAAATTGAATTTAAGCACACTAAAATCTCAAAATTTTATGGTAGATCATGTCATCAAAATTCAACCAGCATGTAAAATTTGGTGATGATTAGATAACGGAAAGGTGTTTAAAACATGGGGTAATATACTTTGAACATACACACGAAGCAATTTAAAATAAGACCAGTAAAAACGATTAATATTTCATTATGAATTTATTTCTAACGACGCGGTATTATCTTTGCTTATCAGTTGATTTTTCTTGACAGATTTTTCATTGAACTGTTATTATATTATAAATTCGTTTCGTGTTTGTTTTAATATAAGGAAGCAGCTCGTTACTGTCTTTTTTTTTCCCAGTTGCCAAGATGGAAAGGTTCAAATAGAAAAATAAGAGAATTAAAGAGCATTCTCTCTGCTCGAGTTTCTCAAACAAAATGAAAAACAACGTTTCAATCGAAGCTTTTTGTCTTTTTTAAAATCTTCAATTGCAATTTTCCATTCCAATCAATTTTATGAAATTGTTATTTTTCGTGTTTTCTTAAAAATGTTCTTTTATAAACATTTTTCTTGTATATATATTCAATCATATTTTTTTAAGATTTTCCCCCGTTGAAAAACTTGACAAAATCGTGTTCTGATTTCAATTTGTTTTCACCATATATCATCTATCATTTTTTTTTTTTTTTGTTTCTCGTTCAGAATTTGATCTGCACATCCTTTTGGTATTGAAGTCGTCGCAGTCAAAGCATACCAACAACTTCATTCAAAGAAATATTTTATCTGTGAAGACAACATCTGTAAAAAGACATTTTCTAAAGACAGACGTCAAGGCAAATCTCTGAATTCACCCGTGGACACGACACAAAACCAAACACAACCTCGAATCCAATCCCAGTTACATCAATCTCTTTTACTGTTCAACTTTTAACTCCGTGTTGCCAGATAAACTCCCGTCTCCAGATGCATTTTGTGTTGCATTCAAACTTTTAACAATGGATTTAGAATAATTGAATTACTGTCTTGTATGTCGTGGAAACTTTTCACTCTATATAACATCGCGTTTTAATCTAATTTTAATATTAAGAGATTTCACACTTTCGTATAATTTTGCTATTTTTAAATGAAACATAAAAATTGCATTGGATGCAATCCATTTAAAATAAACCTGATTCATCAACTTTAACTTTCTTAGAGAATTTCTTCCAAAATGAACTCATCATTTCCACACTTTAACAAATAATTAATTAAAATAAAATTTAGGGAACAATATTTTAATGTATATCAATAAATAATACATACGGATAGTTAACCTCAATTATATTGGAGCACTTGAAAATGTATATAAGCACCATTTTTTTTTCACTAATACTTACGAATAGTAAATAATATTAACCAAAATATTCAATTTAAATCACTACTCAATATAATTTATTCGTGGAGCGGACACTTTTACGAGAGGTGCGGTTCTTTTAAATTTTAGTACGGCGCGTAGAACAGAGATGACGGGGCAATGTCCAAAATGCATTTATGTGATGATAAAATAGACCGATACTAACGCCTCTAAGAACAACGCTCCGTACTAATCAAGGTTATTAGATACATTAGGTATGCTCACTTGACTAGGCGGCGTTTCTTTGATCTCTGAAAATGACGTCAAAGGTTTGCTGTTTCTGAAAGAAGCCAGTAGAGGCGTTAAGGGCCATTAGCTATCGTTGGTTTGTGGGGAATTCCACCTGGTGCCTGTATTTGGTTGGCACTACCATATTTAATAAAATATGCTTTTTATTTAGGTTATTAAATCCCTTTAACAACAAATTTAAAATTTCAATATGCCAATAATTAATTTTATGAACATAATAAACGTTAATTTGATTTTTCTTTGTTATTGTATTTTAATTGAATAATGAAGATGCATTTCTTCTAGAATCTGTACCTTACTTAGCTATAAATTTTGAATTCCCGCGTCACTCAACAAACCAGTGTTTTGATATATCATCATTATTCAATTCAAATAAAGTAATAAAGAAAAATCAAATTGATATTTATTATGTTCTTAAAAATTAACTATTAACATATTGAAACTTTATTTTTTTTGTCAAAGGAAGCCCATCTTCTTAAATTAGATAAACCTAGGAAGATTACAAAAGAAAATGAATATAAGCAATATTGCTAAAAAAACTCAAAATAAAATAAAGTATATAAAAAATTTTATTTTGAACTTTAACTGAGCAAAATGAAACGAAATGAAACTTCAAACCATTGAGCAAAATAAGAACCTTGCGCAATAAGCACAATAGTAACGATAAGAACCAATTATAGCAGATATCTAATGGCTTCTAACGCCTCTACTGGCTTCTGTCAGAAACAACAAACCTTTGACGTCAGAGCAAGGTAATAACCTTTAAAGTAAGCATTTCTTACGTACCAATAGCCTAAAAGTAATATCATCTGACGTTAATAATAAATAATAACAATAATAGCCTAAAAGTAATATAATCTGACGTTTAACACGTTTTTCCAAGTCACCGTTTGTGCAGTAAATTTGTATTTTTATGACTATTTAATGATTGAAATACTGAGAAAAACTATGGTTTACAATGAAAATAAAATTCAAAGAAAGCTGCAAGACGTTTATAAAATTTGTAAGGATAATTTTTCTGGCTAACAATTCATGCACGCCATGAAAACGAAGCTCCATATAAATTGCGAAATAAATATTAATGAATATAAAAGAAGTGACTAACTTTCAAAGTAAATGTCTTAATCTTATTCATGCCTTGTTTTACTAAATTATTATTCTAAAATGGTTGAATCAATTCAAAATAGATTTTGTGATAACCAAGAATATGCATGGAATGCAAACGTTATTTTCAACACTAAACTCCAAATAGTATGATAACAGCTACTGCAAAATTTGAGAAAAGTAATAACCTATTTTTTAATAATATATGTCATTTGTATATATAATTGTTTTTAATTTAAATATAAAAATAAATAAATAAGTAAATAAATACAACAAAATATAATAAAAGAAACCTAGTGTTTTTGCGACCAACTTCATTCTGTTAATTTTGTGTCTTAGGATGCGCGCGCATCTTAAAATTTCACTCTCAATATTTTTTCATAACGTGCCTAAAGAAACTTCAAAAATATTAAATCAAATATATACCTCATTGTACATGAAATAAGAAACTTCCACTTATCGAATATTTTGTTTTTAAATCTTCATTGTTAGTTTTCCGAGTTTCAAATAACTGCAATATATCCGCAATGTACTTGCTATATGAAGCACATGAGCCACATTGCTCGTATATATTAGGTATATCGTCAAAAGTTTTTCCGATCATTAACAACAGCTATAACAACATGAAAACCAACCATTCCACTCTATTGACGTTTCATTGAAGAATTTATAAAATGAAAGGATTTATTCATGCAAATCATACAAATGGGGTATAAAGCAAGTTATTCGTAAAGACTTTTAAAACCAGTGCCATGAGAACCCGTTTAAAATTGAAATAAAAGTATTTAGTTACAGTCAAATCAATAAATTTGAACAATTTTTCATTACTCATTGTGAGTATTAACAATATTATTAAATATCTCAAATGAACTCGATGTATTTCGTGGAGAGAAAGAAAAAAAAGTAAAACGTCTGACACAATAAAAAATTGTAAATTTCATTCTTTATGCTGTTTGGCGTTGAAAAATAAAAGTAAGAACATACAATAAACTTAATGTATCAGCGAAATAAAAGTTTTAACGATATGTTTTTATTTATTTTTTTTACTGATGCTATGTATTTCAAAACTATAGAATTTTATTGGATTGAACTCAAACATAATAAAAGCGTAAACTGCGCCAGTTAATGTTCAAATTAAAAACTTTGTAAATGAGAAAAAAAAATTCAAATTGTTAGAACCAACACGATGCGATATAATTTATTATTAGAAAAAATTGGATTGTCCAAAACGAAAACAATAATGCAGCTATATTTTAGCTCCTATTAAAAAAAATATCTGCTGAGAGGTATCGCAGTACTTTCTTTTATGAAAGTCACTGTTGGTAAACAGAACTATAAGCACTTTATAACGATATAAACAGAACTATGCATAAAGCCTCTATGTATATAAGAACTCCCACTCTTATTTAAATTTTCCTAGGAAAAAGTTACAAATAAAAGTTGTAGGCAGCAATGAGTCTAATAGACCAGGGTAAATAATTTTTGAACAGAAATAAAATTATCGTAGGATGAAACCCATTAGAAAAGGAAGAGAATATAACAAAAATTAAAGAAAAAATAAATTACGGTCGATCTGAGGTGGGGAAGAGGAAAAAGGAGTTTTTTTAAGGGTAAAAACGGTTTATGTCGATTTTCGACAAAACTGCAAGTCCTATGAAAAAAAGGTAAAAAGCAAAGTTGTAGATAATAGGTTCGTTCGCAATACTAATCCGGAACTGGTAAAGAACAGAGAGAATCAATCCAAGTGATTAGATAGGATAATCGCCAAACGCATACACGCTTATGACTGATTAAGGGTTATTTTCCCGTGAACGAGTTTGAAAATCTTCGGAAGTAAGACGAGGATTAACGAGAACTCACGAAAATTGTTATATGAATTGAAGTTGATGCTTCGTTCACACGAGTCAACTTTAGTTAACCGATTTTAGTTAATCGATCAAAAGTGGAATGAAAAACCTAGTGTGATGACTTGTTCAACCTTTTTTTGATCCACTAAAAAGTTGTATACGGTTCTCACACGAGGTTTTTCATTCAAATTTTTTTGTTCAACTAAAAACGGCCTACTAAAATTAACTCGTGTGAACGCAGCATGACAGCGAAACTGTATTATGAATTAGCCACAACTTAGCAAACTGCGCATGAGTAAGAGAATCGAATTTTTCATCCTAACAAAAATCTGAGGATCGCTAGAACCAATTATGAATCGGTAACGAACGCATTTCGTGTGAACCGCGAATATCGGACCGTAACGCGGCTCATAAACTTGCATGCGCTTGGTGATAATCCTAAATCGGTCTTAAACTGATTCGTTACCGATTCATTATCACATCCGCAAACAAACCTATTAAGTAGACCAAAATTTTTTTGCTAGAACTTTTATCACATAACCTCAAATTTTTTTTGATTTGAAATATTAATTTTTTCACCTTATAATGACTTAATATCAAAAAAGCACCCTTATTTTCAATCGAAAATTCTCACGTCAAAATATCTAATTTTTTTAAAAAGTTGATGAGCGTTTTGTTCGATGAAACCTCTACTTTCTGATGGTGCAAAAAATATGTACATTGCAATGTTAAATGTTCTCAGAAAATGCAATAATTAACGTGTATATTTTAATAAATTTCTCAAAATTGATGTTGGGCTATGGGGTGATTTAAGTAAAGATGAGATTTTATACTGGGTAGAAAAAGGTCCGTTAGAATGTCAGCACTCAAGTGGCTCATTTGAAAAATTAAAGAAGCTTTTTTCAAACCAAGACAGATATTGCTCAAAAACTTGTTCTATCCCAAACAGGCTAATGATGAAAAATATTGCAGAGAATGGTTAATGGGTACACTCGCCAGCAACTGGTTGGGTATACTGTTTCGTGTGTAAACTCTTTTAAAATTCTACATCATCATTAACAGGATTTTGTGATTGGCGTAACACCGTAGACTCTGTAGACCATAGAGCATTTGTTTGAACAATTATTTGTCACTGACACAGAATATCTAGACTTATAAAGGGCCCCATATCTCAATTAGCTTGGGGCCTTATCAAGTCTTAATGCCCTGCACAACTTCGTTTGCTTCTGTTTTAACCGACTTCAAAAAAAGGGGGAGGTTCTCAATTCGACTGTATTTTTTTAAAATGATTTTCGTCTTAACTCATAATATATTAGACCAGAAATACCTATGAATCCAATAAAATGTACATTTGCGCCTAGGCTACCAGCTTCTACAAATAGCTTATCCTTGATTTGTAAACTTACATACTTGCAGATATTTACTTGCAAAATTGCACCAAAAAGAAATAATTTTACTAGAGCTTGCTTGTTTTTTAACCGACTTCAAAAAAAGGAGGAGGTTCTCAATTCGACTGTATTTTTTTTTTTTTATGTTTGTTACCTCAGCATTTCCGACTGGGTGAAGCGATTTTGATGATTCTTTTTTTATTTGAAAGCTGGTGCTTCCCGAATGGTCCCATTTTAATTTGAAGGAAATCGTTTATTTCTAAGGGGTTGAAAACTAAAGGAACTTCTTATTGGATAGCTCGATTTTGATAATTCTTTTTTAATTTGAAAGCTAGTGCTTCTCGTGTGTTCCCATTTTAATTTGAGGAACATCTTTCACTTCTAAAAGGTTGAAAACTAAGGGATGAAATATTAACTTCTTATTGGATAGCTCGATTTTGATAATTCTTTTTTTATTTGTAGAACACAACCTTAAATTAATCTCCTATTCATTTAAAAAAAAAAACTCTACTCATAAAGGGTTAAAAATTAGAGATGAAATAATATTGTAAATTGTTCTGGCTAACCCGATTTTGATAATTTTGTTTCTATTACGAACAACGTACCTTTAAATTGTTCACATTTCAATTTGAAGAAAAAAATCTACCCCTTAAGGATGAAAATAGGGGATGAAATAGTGACATTTAACCGAATTTTGATAATTATTTTTCTGTTGGAAAGAATAATCCACTTAGTTTTGTTATTACATTTAAACGCAAAATATTTCAACCCTTAAGGGCAAAAAGGGATGATGTAGTAACTTTTAATATTAAACGGCACTGCCTCATATGAGCTGCGCGTTTGGAAGGGCAACCATTTTCAAGAAAATAACATCAGTTATCAAACTTCAGATCACTAAAACGCGAGAAATAAATAAATATTATAAAAAAATGAAAAACCGACTTCAAAATATATAAAAATTCTTAAACAAAAAATACACTAAAAAGTAACAAAATAATGGCGTATCCTTGCAGTATCTACAACTTGCAAATTATTAGGACGATACAATGTACAACTATTGTTATTTTTGGAGTTGGTGTCAGTCAAGGAAATAAATATTAATGGTAATTTGTAAAAATGTTTAGTTGGTTATTGGTATTTTGTAGTTTAAAGGTCGCTAGATAAAGTTACAGTTCGAGTACATTGTTTAAAAGTTCATTTGAAAAATAGTTTTCATAAGGTATTCTCGTTTTTTGCTAAGTACCAATATAGTCGTATTTCCTTGGCTGACACCAACTCCAAAAATAACAATAGTTGTACATTGTATCATCCTAATAATTCGTAAGTTGTAAATACTGCAAGGATACGCCATTATTTTGTTACTTTTCAGTGCATTTTTTGTTTAAGAATTTTTTTAATCGTTAGTACGATTTAAAAACTCTAAAAGCTGTGTATCATATCATTGTATCAATGGTAAAAGTGCGGAAAAACTTTTTCAACTATGTTAATTAGAAGAAAAGAAACAGATTAATTTATTTATATTTTAGATAGGTAATATTTTAAACTCTGATCTGCATATTATATATACTCATGTTTATTTAAGTCTCTTGATAAATTTAACATCTACGTCTAACCAAAAACTGGTACCATATAGTCGAGTTTCCCCTACATAACAAAAATGATTTTTTTTTAAAATTCGTTATTTTGAAAAGGATGTGGCTATTTATACATACAGTATGTATACGCAATTGGCTATTTATACATACAGTATGTATAAGAAATTGGCTATTTATACATACAATATGTATAAGAAATTGGCTATTTATAGTTACAATATGTATAAGAAATTGGCTATTTATAGTTACGTATAACGTACTAACTAACCAAAAAGTTTATTGATATTAATATTTTAATAAAAACTACATAATTATAGAAAAATATTGTTTTATTTATTGTTTATTGTTACAATATACTTGGGTATTTATTTTATTTTTTATTTCGTGTTTTAATTTGCTTCTTGTAAAACTGAATCTGTTTAGTTTTTCTCTTCGGACGTCCTTTAGACTTAATTTTTTTTTTAAATTTTAGGTTTTCATTTGATTGATGATTTGTATCGGATTCGTTCTGACTTTCAGTACCAACTAAGCTATCCTGGCAACTTCCAGCTTCAACTAAGTTACTTGTCTCAAATTCTATTGAACTAATTGTAGGTTCACTATACTCATTCTCAAACAGAGAAACCCCATTTCTAGCATTTTTTTCAATTAATTTTAGTTCGTTCATATATTTGTTAAAGGTTGTAGTTCCATAATTTGATAAAATATCTGCGATATTTTTTGTTACTGTCAGTGCTGTATTGAATTTTTCTCGATCCGATAATACTTTTTGACAACCATCGAATTCATCCTTGTCTATATCATCAATGTCTACGTCATTCGTGTCTTCATCATCGATATCCATATTCATAATACTTTCTGTATTTCCAACTGAAGTAATGTATCTTGGATGGAAACATGTTTTTGAAAAAATATCTAAGTTATTGTATTTTCTTAACATAAAAATATGCCTACATGGTGCACTGAAAGAGTTCGTGTATGTTAAACAGAAGTATTAACAAGAAGAAGGGGCACTTTAATGGATATAGTGGAGGCAAACATTTTAGTTGAGGATGGCATTCATAGATGGTCACAATCAATATTCTACTTTTCTATCTGCGTTATACGTAACTATAAATAGCCAATTTCTTATACATATTGTATGTATAAATAGCCAATTTCTTATACATACTGTATGTATAAATAGCCAATTGCGTATACATACTGTATGTATAAATAGCCAATTGCGTATACATACTGTATGTATAAATAGCCACATCCTTTTGAAAAATCAAACTGTATAATATAACCCCTTAAAATTCGTTTCCTCTATCATTCTTATCATTTTTATTTCTAATCAATTATTATAAGTTACACCTTCTACAATACCAACTTAGTAATTTGATTGCATGCATAGTTAAATTTGTTTCAAATATATTCACATTCATACCACATTTATAGTTACTTAGTTAAAGCATTGAGCTTTGATCAAAGTTAATCGGACATTGTTTCAGTGTGCATTATCAGTATATCTCTTATTCTATTCTCTTTATTCTAGCTACCATCATCTGATTATGACACATTCACACACGATTTAACATAATAGCAATAGTTATTATTCAGATAAGGAACGTATGAATCTTTCTTACTCTATTACTCCTTCTATCTTTTCCCTATTCTATGTATATATGTATTAAAAACTGCGACATTTTGAAAGACAATAGAAAATTAATGAAATTTGAATATTATTATAGAAAAACTATTTAAGGTGGTATAAAATATATAAAAATCCATAATATTAAAATATGTTCGATTCATTTTTATAAGCTTCTTATAAAAGCGATAAATATTTTTAGTGAAACATCAAAATTTATAACATAATAAAGGAATCAATAAATTCGATAGGACTTACCAAACCGTAATCATAAATTATGTGGAAATTCGGGTTACAGACTTGCATTGTTTATAATAGAAGGGTAAAAGATCATCTGACGTCTTCAGTCAATTAGAGACTGTATTATATCTATATACATATAATAAAACTGTAGATTTTTGTCCATTTCTTTGTTGTGCATCTTTAACGCAAAAACTACTAAACGGATTATGATGAAACTTTTTTTGTTATATAATTATTAGTCCTGAGTAACATAATGGCTATAATTTATACATAATTTAGTAGAAAAAAGTCGGGAAATTCAAAGATTTGTAATATGATGTCATAACAAACATATTTTTGTATACTTAAATTGCAAACGCTGGCTAAATCTTACGAGATAGATCAAACATATATGCCTGCAAAATTGTGTATCTTAAAAAGATTAATAAAAAAGTCCGCGACGGTATATGTCTATCTCCTAAGGATAATCCACAGGAACCATTTTTATCTTTTAAAATGACAAAAAAATTATGCGAGCAAAGCGGTTGGATCTTACGCTGGCTGTACGACGTACGTATTTCCTGTTTTATTGGTATCTCCTTCTATATTATATAAAAATGTTATGTTGGTCTTTATTTGATATTTATAATTTTGATACAATATAAAATCGGATTCCAGAATGGTTTTTATCTATATTTCGCGTCAGTAATACGAGTATATAGTAAAAAAACACGTGAATCCCATAGGATAGCATAACTATTGTATCCTACAGGAACCGTATATTTAAAAAAAATTTCGTTAAGGTGACCAATTTTACACAGTAGCGAAAGAAATTCTCTACAAAGTTTAAATAAAACAATTGACAAAATTTTACTGGGCCACCTATTGGCGCAGTGGCAAGAGCATTAGTTTTCTCCACTTCATGCGTCAAGTGGTTTTGGGTTCGATCCCCATTCTAGACCTAAATAAATAAGAATTTTAATTTAACACCCGATAAAATTAATAATGATTTTTTTTTAAATAAATATTTGAATTTCTGTACTGTTCATTGTCGAAGAAATTAATTAGAAATAGGTAAACGTATTAAAATAATATACAAACTAAATTTTTAAATAATTAACAATTACTGAACGGAACGAATTTTAATGAAGTTTTGTTAAAGATACCTTAGAACTCAGATCTAAACATATTATTGAATATCATTTATTCAAAAAAAAAAAAGTACGGTTTCTGTCAAGGGGTGCTCACTTTCAACGTTATTAGCTTGCACTGACGTCACTGGCTTGCGGTTTCTGACAGAAGCCAGTAGAGGCGTTAGAAGCCATTAGATATCTGCTAGAATTGGTTCTTATCGTTACTATCGTTCTTATTGCGCAAGGTTCTTATTACGCTCTATAGTTTGAAATTTAATTTTGTTTCATTTTGCTCAGTTAAAGTTCAAAATAAAACTTTGATTTTTTTAACAATATTGTTTATATTCATTTTCTTTTGTAATCTTACTAAGTTTATCTAGTTTAAAAGGTGGGCTTCCTTTCACAAAATAAAATAAGTTTCATTATGTTAAATGTTAATAGCTAATTTTTATGAACATAATAAATATCAATTTGATTTTTCTTTATTACTTTATTTGAGTTGAATAATGATGATATATCAAAACACTGGTTTGTTGCCTGACGCGGGAATTCAAAATTTAAAGTTAAGTAAGGTATAGATTCTAGAAGAAATATATCTTCATTATTCAATTAAAATACAATAACAAAGAAAAATCAAATTAACATTTATTATGTTCATAAAAATTAATTATTGACATATTGAAAGTTTAAATTTGTTGTTAAAGGGATTTAATTACCTAAATAAAAAGCATATTTTATTAAATATGGTAGTGCCAACCAAATACAGTCACCAGGTGAAATTCCCCACAAACCAACGATGGCTAATGGCCCTTAACGCCTCTACTGGCTTCTGTCAGAAACAGCAAACCTTTGACGTCATTTTCAGAGATCAAAGAAACGCCGCCTAGTCAAGTGAGCATACCTCATGTATCTAATAACCTTGATTAGTACGGAGCGTAATAATTTCGTTGTACTGAATAGTTTACTACAATATAATTTAGCATTAACTTAGCCACAGCAACGCGTGCTCGGGTCTGCAAGTAATCTATAAAGTAAGTCACAAAAAAATTCTGGATGTTAAAAAATAAATAATAGAAAAGTGTTATCGTAGTGTTGATATGTGAAAAATGAAGAAAATTATTTTAATAGAATTAAATGTTGCATTTTCGTTGCAGTAAAACGAGTGCCTATACAAGCATTTATTTTTTCCATGAAACTTTCTAAACACGAACAAACGTTTTGCTGTTTGCAAACGTTAGATCATTGTCAGACAATGGATGGCTGCAAATATTTGCATATAGTATCAGGAACAAAGCAACAATTTCACCCATTGAAAAAAAAACAACGTTAAATGCAGCTCACAAATTATATAATTTCAAACTTTTAACTGATAAAATCAAAAATTCAAATATGCAACTTTCGTCAGGCAGACAGTTTAAAAAGATTAACGACAAAATGTAATTAATAGGTTCACAGACCGTGAAAAATCAACTCGTTGCAAATTAAATGAACCGATTTGAAAATATGGGATGTTCAAGCGTACAAATTTTTTTTCAGGAAAATCACAAACGCAGTATTGATATCAGACAATCAACGGAAAGCTTTTTCCCTATTGGAAATTTTCCTGATCTGTTCATTGTATTATATATAGGTATTGCGTAGTTCCCACACTCCCATCACTCATTCGTCACATCACCCACCTTGTTTTACTGAAATTTTATTTATTTTATCCACAAAAAGTCCAATTTAATGAAAACACACGGCGATCAAACACATTTTCCATTCCGTTTTTATGGAGGGGTTTCAATGAAAGAATATATGGTATATTACGTATGTGTATACAAAAAACGACCATGTATATTGTATAAGTTGAAAAAAGAGTGAAACAAAAAATCCAATGTTATACAAATGTTAAAACACGTTTTCGTTTTTTACTCGTGTGCTTTAAAAAAGTTTATTAGACTATATATCATTAATAATATGAACCGCTAAATCTTCAAAGCTGATGAAATCATTTTCAATTAAGGGCGTAATTAACTTGTTCGGTTTTACTTTGTTGTGTATAATGAAAAAAAAAATATCAATGCTATAGAAAAGTAGGTATATTAATATTTTTAACGGTGTAAGAGAGAAAGTAAGTCATTCACACACACTTTTATACTTATTAGAAAGTTTAAAGGTAGGAAATTGGCTGCATAAGTGTGGGACCCACAAGAAAGAGTACGTAGATAAGTACGCAATAAGTACGTAGAAAAATAAATCTATTTACCTCAAGCCTCAACTAGAAATAATAATATAAAGAGAAATAGCATTTTAACAATGAATATTTTAGCAATTTAACTTGGAAATCAGAGGACTGGAGTTTTTTTTAACTTAATTTTAACGTAACATTTTTTACTTAACCAGGTCTCTCAACTACGAGAGTATAGTAAAAGTTACGTTCAAAAAAAAAAATTTTGTATGGTATTCAAAATTTGATAATTTATATAAAATTTCAAATATTGGTGTCAAAGTAAGCTCCTAATTTCAATATTGAGGGTTCATTTTCCGTTTAAACAACAAAGGAAAATTATTTTTATTTTACTTTTAAATTTTCATAACTTTAGAACAGTTCATCGTAACAACAATCTGAAAGAAGGGGTTTAAAAGAAATTTTACGCTCTACAAAAGAGGTCTCCATAACCAAGTTCCTCAGACCAACTAGTCAAAGATAACGGAGTTCAAAAATATGACTTTTTTAAAATTTTGAATATTTTCCAACAAAACTGCAAAAAAAAAACTATCATTGATTAATTATTATGGTTACTTCTTATAAAAAAAATATATAATTTTTATTCAAATTGAAAAAGCCCAATTAAGTACTCGACACAGTTTGACTTTTTCTGATATATTTATTCACTCCAAACGTTCCGGTACAGGTACAATGTTTTGACATAATTATCGATCCTTCGGTTCATCGATACTGTTCATCCATCCCTCCGATCATCGATACTGATGATTATATTTTGAGACCTTTTATATTAATTAATCAGGCTACCTTTAATATGGAGGAGGACGTAAGCCTTCCAATATTAAAGAGTCTTACAATGTTGACTCGGCATATTTATCGATTGATCGAGGACAGCTGATAATGCATATTAATGAAATGAAACTATTTCACGAATTGGCAATTGCAATTTTCATCGGCAGCAAATTTATGAATTATGAAATTTGCCGCGATTCGTAAATTGGCTCATCTCAAAATTATTGCAAAATATAAACGAAGCATTTTCTTTTTAATGAATTTTTTAAACGTTTAGTTAAAAATAATTAAAATGTCTTAAACAAATAACCGATGACCAAATGTCAGGACAACTAAATGATAAAGGAACTACCGTTAGATACGTCTTGATACCAAGTAACCAAGGAATAAAACATTTAAACAACTTCAGTCAAATTGAGTGAACCTCTATCTTTTGAAGTCGATTAAAAAGGCAAAGAGCTGGCAGACAAAGAAGCAAAGGCAACCACCACAGAAAAAATAGTAGACCCCAAACTCAAAACAATTAAAAAAGATTTTAAAAATGTGGCCAACACTATTACAATCTATATCTGGGCTACAACATGGAAAGCACAACAAACCCAACTCTATAATTGTAGAACCTCTCTGTCCAGGAAAAACCGCCAACAGTCACAGGTAGGAAAAACCAATCAAAAATAACTAGACTGCACCGGGCACACAAATTACACACAGCTGGGGGCTACAAGGGTGTCATAACTGCAACCACGAATGATCGGTCAAGCACCTACCCTCCAATGTCCAGAGTACAACGATAGACGAAGCGCAACCAAGTTGTCAAAAACAATGAAAGAGTGCCTCAACAAAGACGCAGGCACAGTGGCGGAACTACCACATCCTCCTTCGGGGGACCCGAAAATTTAAAAAAAATAGTACCTACTAGTGGTGCATCGGAGAGGGTGCAGTAAAAATGAAAAAAATAGAAAAAGGAACAGGAACGTTTAGCAAAAATACCAAAATTAAAGTACTTCTAAAAATGAACAGGTGTCTGGACAAGTTTATTGCAAAAAAATTAATCCAACTGGCTTAAAACTAAAAAATCATGGTACTACATCTAGAGATGAAGTGCAATTTGAACATGTTGGTAGCAGAAGCATTACGGCAACTGATTTGAATAACGATAAAAATACCATGGTCGTTAATCGAAACTGTCGTTATTCTTAACAGATAATATTAATCTTCAAAACAAAATATCTATATCTCCTAACTCCCCTAGACCTCAAGGGTCTTTTAAGAAGGACCCTTAGCAAGAAAATCGGTACTTAATAAAATTTGGAACGCCAGATACGAAAAGCAAAAATTCATATAAGTTTGGAGGGGGGCCTTTTTAATTTTTTGCGCGCGGGGGGGGGCTTAAATTTGTAGTTCCATCACTGTGTAGGCATCTTATAAAGCATAAAATTTTTCAACAAATCCAATGTGTACGGCTTGATATAAACTCCAAGTCCAATATAAAGGCACATTATTAATGATTTTAGTTGTTAAAAAATAACTTAAAACAATTTTAAAAAAACGATTAAACATTTATTTAATACAACTAACAATTATTTTTATTCTCATACAACCCGCTTGTTATAAATTATCTACTGAGCTTACAAACAAACAAAAAGTTTAAAGTTCCAGGCTAACAAAATTTACGTGATTTCAAACAAAATATGACAACATAAAAAATATTTATTCCACAGTTTTGTTGGAGATATTAAAAATGTTTTCTTCAGAAAAAACATCTTAGGCTTTCATTGGGATTCGAACCCAGGACCACTGGCGTATAAGGCAACTATCTAGTTCACCACGCCACTAAGTGACCCTAAAAATGTTTAAATTATTGCTATTTTGGTACTCTGATTTCTTTTAAATAGTTGAACTGAGAAACTTTTTAGGGATTTTTTTGTGGAACGTAAAATGTCCTTAAGTGCTTTCTTTGAGATTGTTGTTACGATAAGTGTTCCAAGGTTATGAAAATTTAAAAAAAAAATGCTTAATTTTTTAAATGGAAAATGAAAAAAAATTTGGTTGTCTGTAAAGTCGGTTAACAAACGATAGTTTTACGTGATAACGTCATAAAGAACACCAAATTGATGAAAAATTGCGTACTTTTATAAATTGAATTATTATCACTGAATTATCATTACTTTGTTTAATACAAAGGAGTTAATTGAAAATAAACAATTTTTTCAAAATAAAATCAGACTAAAAATTATGATGGAAAAAATCAATTAAATCTTATTAAGTAAATTGTAAAAGAAAATCACAAAATACGTTGTCCAGAATTCAACAATTGCCTCTCTATCACTTGAATCGCGTTCGCGCTTGCACGCACAGGTTCAAATGTAACGTGACAAAATGGCCGATCTTTTTCAGACTTGCAGTCGTAGTTCATCAATTTATAAGACGTTATCATGTCAAAAATGGATTAAGGCAAACTTTAATATTGACATTAAAAAATTATTTTTTCGCTAAAATTTTTTTTTCTTAGGTTTTTAAAGTCGCTTCAACTTCTAGGACTATTAGCGACTGCGCATAGTGGTAATATGCCTAGTAATTAATTAGATTTTTGATAAAAATAATAGAAGTGAAGTGAAAAAAAAAAAAATTATTAAAATTTATATATTAATTTATACTAAGTAACAATTTTTTGACAACATAAGAAAAAATAACCAACCTTTACTCTAGAACCGTTTTTATTTGAAAAAAAGTTTCAAATGAAAATTATAAAACTAATTTTAAAATCTTTCTACAAAATGGGGAAGAAATCGTTATTTGTTTGGTTATTAGTATCGACTAAAATAATATTTATAAAACATATTATATGTATTTTGAGATTGGTGATTTATAACCCACCAACGAGTTCATGTAAATACTTTAAATTGTTCTGGTATAGATGGAAAAGCTTAAATTCATATATTCAATTTAGAAACAATGAAAATCACAAGAATTATATACAAAAGTTACAAATATGAGTTGCTATTCCAGATTAAACGCCAAATAAATAAATGAACAAAACGGGAAATTTAATCAGAAAGATTAATTCTATATCATGTTCGTTAGTATATATCAAACAAAGCTTATGTATTTTGAAAGCTCATTTTTATCTTTTGACAATATCAATATTTCGTAATTTATAATTACGCCACGAACTGTGAGTGAGAAGTACGAAGAAACAAAAAGATAAAAGAACTTTGAGCCTGAAATAAATCAAAAATCGTATAGGTATACTATATATTCATGGAAAATAAGAAACGTGACAAATAAATTGCTCTTGAATTTGACTCACAAAAGGTTTGATTGACTTTTAATATTTTCTTTTTCAAACTTATCTTTGTGCAAATTTCAATTCATCTCACAGTAAAAAAATTTTAATATAAATATTTTTTAATTATACTAAGCAAAAACAAAGCTGGAAAACTTTTTTATCTTTTCTCTTTAGTTAGTTAACTAGAACTTAAGTTTTCTTGTATAATATAAAGCTATATAAAAAGACGGTATTTGCTTACAAGATTTTTACTGTAACATAAATTTAATTAGCAGAAAAATAATTGCGTAACAAGTTGTATATTTCATGTTGAACTTTTTCACTTATATAAAACTCATTCATTTTATTAATTTCAAGGAGGAATTTTTTTTTTTTTTAGAGATGGTTGATTGATTTACAATTGTATATAAATAACTGGTATATATAGATACATCAAACAAAGCTGACTGGATCTGGATTGTCAAACTAAATCCGTTTCAACTAAATTCATAGGACTGAAATCTAAGCGGATTATTGGGCTTAATTCAACATGAAAATGTTAAAAAATTCACGTAAATTCCACACGTTTGTTTTACAGTTTTACCAATTTTGAGCTAAATAATATAAAATTTAATCACATTTTTACATAAGTAAATTAATCTTTAGGGTTTTATACATCAACAACAAGAAAACCTCGTTATAGGATCATTCGTGGTTTTGGTAGAATGTCTTATAGATTTTTTTTCAAATAAACTCGAATAAATTGTAAAATTAGGCCGACTAATAGAGTTTGATGAACAATGATAATCAATATAATCAATTTTAAAAAATTGTAAATTAATATTTAATTATAATAATAATAACAATAATAATTATATATATTTAAAGATATATTTATTAAAAATAAGATTAAGAGAATGGTATTTTGATATAAAAATAAATAATATCCAAAGGAAGCTGCCAGACGTTTTAAAATTTGTCAGGATAATTTTTCTGGCTTACAATTCATGCATGCCATGAAAGCGAAGCTCCATAGAAATTGCGAAATAAAGTAAGTAGCTACTTTTCAAAGTAAATGTCTTAATCTTATTCTTATCTTGTTCTATACTAAATTATTATTCTAAGATGGTTGAATCATTTCAGAATCCCAGATTTCGTGATAACTAAGAATATGCATGAAATGCAGACGTCATTCTCATCACAGCTACTGCAAAATTCGAGAAAAGTAATAACTTATTTTTGAAGTTATACTTCTTTAGGCGCGTTATGAAAAAAGGATGAGAGGGAAATTTTAAGATGCACGCGCATTTTAACATAAAAATTAACAAAATGAAGTAAGTCGCAAAACCAGTTTGGTCTCCTGGCGCGCGTAATTTTAATTTTTGTTGTATTTATTTTCTAATTTATTTGTTTTTATATTTAAATTAAAAATAATTATATATACAAATGACACATATTATTAATAAATAAGTTATTACTTTTCTCGAATTTTGCAGTAGTTGTTATAAATACTTTTTGAAGTTTAATGATGAAAATGACGTCTGCACTCCATGCATATTCTTAGTTATCACGAAATCTGGGATTCTGAAATGATTCAACCATTTTAGAATAATAATTTAGTAACACAAGATATGAATAAGATTAAGACATTTACTTTCACAAGTAGCTACTTACTTTATTTCGCAATTTGTATGAAGCTTCGTTTTCATGCCATGTATGAATTGTTAACCAGAAAAATGATCCTGACAAATTTTATAAACGCCTTGCAGCTTTCTTTGGATATAATTTATTGATATAAATTAAAATATTATTCTCTTATTTTTTTTTAATAATTATATCTTTAAATATATATATTATAATTATTATATAGTAATATACAGTTTTTTAAAATTGATTATTTGAATAAAATTAATAAAAACTAATTTTTAATGATACCAAAGAAGTATGACTTCTCACGCGCGTACAAAAGTACACGCAACCACTTTTTTTAATAATATGTGTCATTTGTAGATATAATTATTTTTAATTTAAATATAAAAATAAATAAATAAGTAAATATATAAAACAAAAACTCAAACTACGCGCGCCAATTAACCGATTAGTTTTGCGGCCAACTTCATTTTGTTAATTTTTGTCTCAAGATGGCCGCCCATCTAAAAATTTCACTCTCATCATTTTTTCATAACGCGCCTAAAGAAGTATAACTTCAACAATTAAACACAGATTTTTTAGGGTTACTTTTGGGGATTGAAAGGGAAAAATAACTTACAAACTTACTTCAAATGCATTATGCTCTGCCAAATGAAAGAATTTATTATCAGGGTCTCAAGTATATGTTTTCTAAAGAGGTCTTATAAGTTTCGATCGATATTCTTTTGATCAGGTTAAACTTCATTTCAATGAATTTTTTTAAAAAAAAATTTCAAGGATTATATTTACTTTCTAATATTTTTATGAGAAAAAATTATAAAAAAATGTATTCACTAGTGAATATAAAATAGGAGAACAAAAATTAATTGATATTGTTAAAAATGTGACAAAAACACTTATAACGAAATTCGTATAGTACAAAATAATACTATAACAGGTTTGTTCCAGACGTTGAAGCAAAACACGTTCACGTAAGACAAAGAGCAAGGCACACTTACCAAGAGACAAGAGTGAGTAAAGAAACGCCTTAGCCCTCAGCCGTTTGGCCGCACCAGGCCGAGAGCCGAGCTATAAACGTACGTTTTTATGACAATAGCTCGCCCAGACACTGATTTGGAGGTGTTTAAACACCGCAAAACCAGTTTTAAATTGGGATGAAGCCCTTGCTTCATGATTTTCACTCACTCTTGTCTCTTGGTTATTGTGTCTTACTCTTTGTCATTCGGTGGACGTGTTTCAACATCATCAAATGGACAAGTGGAACAAACCTAATATAGTCAAACAAGTCATAACAAGTACTCATATAAATTTATAGTTTTTTTTAATATGAAATTTGAACTATCTGAATATTTGACACCTGATTTTTGTATTGTTAAATTTATATTCAATTTTTATTTTACTATATTTATTTATTGTGACAATGTACAAAATTTCATTGGACATATGAAGTTAGTGAATAAAATAATGTGACGTAATGAACATAGGATATGACAATGTTTTAACAGACTATTTCAAGATACCTGGTGAAGTCGGAATAACACCGACGAAACGTTGTATAAAAGTAGTATAAAAATAATTTCTTCATATATTATATTATAAACTAAATCTAATTAATGAGCCTATATATACTATTGGTATTCTATACGTTTTTTTCTTTTAAGACGAAGCGAATATCAAAATTAAGAGCTAGAGTTCTTTTAGAACTAGAAATGACTGGAAAATTCTTCTACTACCTACTCATAAAAAACACTTCGATACATTAATAACGTACTCAAATATCGAATATTGAGTATAGAATTATGAAAATATTAAATAACTAAAAAGTTTCTCGAATGAATTCACCAAAAATTGAAACCTATTACGTCGCTACAATCACCAAATAATGTCTCACAATAGGTAGGCAGTAACCCCCCCCCCCTTAGTTATAGTCCGTTACTATTTCCTTAGAACCTGTAGCATATTTTTAAAAAATTTGTTAAAAATAAATTATGGAGTTTATTACGAAACAACAATTTGATCTACATACGGATCTAAACTGAAAAAAAAAACGCTGGCTGCGCTTTGACAATAGACGGATTGGATGACCTTGCCAAGTTTTATAAAATCAGTTCATCTTTCCCCACAGAGCTAAAAGCGATTTGCAGAGCTATGTCCTACATTCGAAATGGCAACACCAGTAAATCATATATCATATCCACAGATTCTCAAAGTTCAATCAACGCCCTAAGAGGACATAACTCGGAAAACCTAATTAAAAATATTAAATCCCTAGTCTGGCAGTTGAGGACAAAAATAAGCTTTATGTGGATACCGAACTACATAGGCATCGATGGCAATGAAAAAGCTGGCCAACTAACTAAAAGAGCCACTTCAAACAGAGCTAGAGACGATGACGCCACATACTTGGACTCAGTAAAATACTTAAATCTACCCTTATCATATCAAAGATTGGTAACGTCGTTTGGGCCACCATTCGACAAACTGAGACAGATGAAGCCTTCGGTAGGAACGAGGGCTGATTTTCGTGACCTCGGAAGAGTTGAGGAGGTAGCCCTTACAAGATTTAGGACGAGTCATACCAAAGTAACCCACGCTCACATCTTTTCTGGGGAAACGGCCTGAGTTTGTCCGATTTGTGGAGAACCTATTGACGTTTCTAACTTAGTAAGGTCTGAATCTGGTTGTCCACCCCCTTTCGCTCAAAATCTGGGAAATATGCTGGAGGTTTCTGACTTCAAACAAAGATGACCAAAGAAGAGAAAACCAAAGAATTTTTTGATTTTGCGGCGATTAGAAATGAAATTCAAACATGCAGTGATACCTTTCGCAACTGCCCTGACAAAACGACGTTATATACCTTAAACAATTCAATTTGTTCGGGGCCACTGCTGGCTTTTAATAATATATTATGGGTAAATAAATGTGGGTAACCACTTCCACCTTACAGTTTCTTCAATTTTGTATCGTTTTGTTAGTGTTTTGGCTTGAAACGGTGTGAAATGAAGCAAAAAATATTTATCAAAAATTCTCGGTTCTTACAAAGAAAAACTGAGATGGATGCTCTTAAAAATAATGGCAAAATCTCAATTCAAGGATCTAAACATTGCTGATTAGAACATTATTTGGATGTTTTACCTATTTTAAGGGAGTTAATTCCAGGTTTGGAGTCTAGTTCAATAAACAGCCTAAACCGTCATTGATATTAAAAGAGTTATACTAGTTAGAGTTATATACTAATCAAATTTAATTATTAATACTACAACTAATAGTGGGTAAATAAGTAAATAATAAATAACGTTTTGTCAGAGTTTCTGACTTCCTCAGGGCTCAGACTTAAGTTATTTCACATTTGTCACAAAAATAAAATTTCTTAAAATGCCCCAACTGGCGGCAGAACAGTACAAATAACACAATTTGGCACCCATATATAAAATTTTTTTTAAAAAATTAAGTTTGAGCCCTGAGGAAGTCAGAAACTCTGACGAAACGTTGGCGAGATAAATAAAGAATATTTCGCATGAAAATTAGTCCTTATTTACCCACTCTTAGTTGTAGTATTGATAAGGCAAGGACAAAAAACATCAGGGATTTAATTATTAAGTTTTTTGTGATTGCAACTTAAAAATAAAGCCTTTTCAAACTTTTTGACGGTTGTACTTATTAAAACATTTCAAATAAACTTAATATAATTAATCGTTTGGAAGATATTAAAATCAAAACTGATTTTGTAAAACTGTCTTTCGATTCTTCGCATAAGCTTTGTCTTGAAGTTGGTTTCAATTTGAAGATAACAAGTTTTGCTAACTTCTCATCTGAATAATTTTCTCAACATTCTAGATGAGAAACTCCTACGTTCACCTTACGTCTTCGCCCATTTCTTAGCCCGTTTATTTTATATCGCATGTATGTATATACTATAATAATATTAGGCATTGAATTTTGCACGAATGCAAATCGGGGTGCAATACGCTTGTTGCATATACTATGTATACCTATATATATATATATACACTTTGGTTGATGGTGGTGTTGTTTTAATGTAGCCGAGCTTTTGGAAAATGATTTCAAATTAAAATTAGAGACGAACGAATCTATGAAGCTCTCTATGCATACGCGGTGTGTAGTTCGATATCGTGGGTTCAGAAACGCTTTTCTATACCGTACAGCGATTATTTCATAAAGCAAATGCGAAATGGGAAAATGGAAACTTGTTTTCGTAGAAAATTAGTTTCTATTATTTTTCTAAAGTCGTTATTAATGACTAAATTGAAACTTTGGTATATATAAAAACTTTAGTTTTTGGATGTTTTAATTAAACTTCAAACTAGATAAAGGTGCTCTAAAAATTGCAGTACCTCTATATAGCTGGGGAGCCCAAGCCGGGATTTCGGAATTTACTAAAGCACGGCAGGTTAATATATAAGGTGATACCTTGTACCCAGTTAAGTACTTCCACCAAATACTAGCACCATATATATATGGCCGCCCGTCAAGGATAAAGAATCAGATTAGTAAAAAAAAATTGATCCTCTGAAATTTTCGAGCGCGTCAGTTAAGATAGGGTGAGTTAGTTACATGCTAAAACGTGTATATTCCACTAATCTGACAATTTGAGAGTGACGTAAAGAAGGGGGAGGGGTACAAAGTTGTAAAAAAACGTCATCTCGACATTCTCGTGCGTGGCTAAATTTTTATTTTATTTTGAAGGGAATAAATCAAGGATTACGAAAAATATTTAATCTAACGATTTCCACAAGTCGAAGTAACAAAAAATCATCAATCAAGTTTAATGCGTGCAGCTGCGTGATGCATATAATCGAATTTTCCAAGGAAAAAGTTTCAAATAAAGTTTAAAGAAAATCGTTCGAGCCGTTTTCGAGAAAAATTGAAAAAGCTCAAAAACTCCTAGAATATAACAGAGCTTTCGGTTTACCGATTTCGGACAAAAGCTTCGCGGCACATCTAGGAATAATATGGAGGCTGAATGCCAAGTTTGTTAAAATTGGTATAAAGCTTTCGATACGATACGGCTGTCACACATGTCTGTGTGTGAGTGTGTGACAGTCATATCGTATCGAAAGCTTTATCCAAATTTCATCAAACTGGAAATTGAACTTCCATATTATAACTAGTTGTGCCGCGAAGCTTCTGGTTGAAATTGATGAACCGAAAGCTTCACTTTATTCTAGGAGTTTTTGAGCTTTTTCAATTTTTTTAAAAATTGGCTACAACTATTTTCTTTAAATTTACTTTAGTTCTTAGACTCATTAGTGGCTACAACTTTTATTTGAAACTTTTTCCTGGGAAAATTCGAATAAAGGCTGTATGCATATATACAAAAAAAAATTTTGAAAAATTTTTTTCAGATTAGGTGAATCCCTCCTGATAATCGTCAGATTATGAAACAGCATGTCTAAGGCATAAAGATGAACCATATATATCTTAACCTGACGCGCTTGAGTATTTTAAAATGGCGATTTTTTGCACATTCTGATAATGGCAGCGCGGTTGCGTCACATTCAAATCGTCAGATTATATCTTCAGAGGTTTGTCTTAGGTTCACTTAACACCCCTTTAGAAAATCTGACGGGCTCGATTAAAATTTTTTTCTTCATTTTCAACCCTTACGTACGACCACCCCTATCATGGAAACAATCAGATTAACATATGTACATTTTTAAAAATACGTAGGACATGGATGCTATCAATATCTGACGCGCTCGAGTAAGTCCATGTAACAGTTTTTTTTTTTAATAATATATAGCCTCTCCCCCCACCGCTGAAAAGGTATATATTATATGACATTTTTTTCTTTTTATCATCTAAGCTTTGCAACCCAATAGGTCTCGATAACGCTCGAGTAAATCCCGATTTAGCATCATGGGCTCCCCTACAGATATCAACAATTTTATATTTACAAAAATCATATCTGTGGTAATGATTAATATTTTGAATTAAAAAGTTCTCAGTTACAAATTTTTAGTTCATAAAATCTTCTTCAAAGGTTGGCTCTCTCCCTAGACAAAAAGCTGGGTACCTCAACTCGATACCGGTTAAAAGTTTTTAATTAAACGAAAATATTTTGATGCGGTTCTATATACTTTTATTTTTACAAAAAAAAAAAAAAAACGATAATCCAATTGAACACATTATTAAAACTGAAATGATTTATTTTTCATTTTCAACCCGTACAAATTCTCCACAAGCACTCGATTCAAGTATTAAGCTATAATTTTTCACTTTTCTCAATATTTTTTATTAGACTTGTAAAATATAGGTAATAAAACGTAAAAAGTTCAATAAATCTTTCGACATTTAAAAACACGAACGAAAAAGTTTTACACCATCGCAAGAAAACGATGAAGACGATAAAATGTTGGTAGGAAAACTTTTTTTTTATATTTTGAATGAGAGAAAACTCGAAGCTCTTTATCTCCCTATCATCAATTCATTCTATCTAAACACAAGCTCACATTTAATTAATAGACACCTGACATAATATTATTGGTTCCATGAACTTAAACGTCCTTGCAAGATCCTTCGAATCAAAATCCTTTATGCTTATTACATGTTAGTATCAATGAAACAAAATTACAAAAGTAACATAAAGCTTATTGAAAGCTTTAACCTTTCCTTTTTTGTCGCAGTTATTCCTCGTTCTCCCCATCATTTCAATTGTTCAAAACCATCCTATTATTATTGAAATTTATAGCTTTTTATCCTTGTTACACTGTAAAAAAGTCTAATTAAACAAATGGACAGAAATTCGTGTGCGTTATGCTTTGAAATTACTTCAATTATTAACATTAATTAATTAAAATATAAAATGTACGTGGCTTTAATCTAAAGATTACTTTTGACATGTTTAGGTTTTATTTATGCCAACGAAATGGGACAAGTTTAGTTTTTAGCAAATTGTAAAATATTTGTTCAAGAAATTTTTGTTTACCCTGATTTATTTCGGCTATGTCAACGTGTTTGATATGGGTTTTAAACATTGTTTTTATATTTGAAATTAAATTTGTTGTCTGTCAACAATAAAACATTTAGCATTGAATAAATAGAAAATCAAAAAATTAATATAAGTCTCCCTAAACTGTATAACATATTTTTATGGATAAAATATAACTTAAGCAAGTTAGCACTGAAACAATAAATAACTTTCATTGTCTAAACCAGTGCTTCTTAAACTTTTTGGGGTCGCGGCTCCCCTGGAACCCAAGGCGATAGTTCACGGCCCCCCATTTTTTTTTAATTCAGATTATTTAGAAAAACTATTGTTGATTTTTATTATGATATATATGTTACAGTAAAAGCGTGAATTCCATAAATGCATTCACTTACTAGTCAATGCATACATTTACTAATGTTAGAACTTTAATTTTACTTATGAAAAAATAGGATATTTATTCTTTGAAAAATACGTTAGTTGTCTACAAATCAAATAACATAACCTCAACTTTTTTTATTTTAAACATTTTATTAACAAAATTTTAGGTTAGGTTAGGTAAAAATAAGATCAGATTAGTTTATTTTCTTACAACTGGTTTCAACCAAGTTTTAGGTTAGATTTTCTAAAAGTGAGGTTAGTTCTTTGGAAAGTCATACTGGAAATTTATGGAAAATAAACTAACCTAACCCTATTTTATATAATAATAATATCAAAAAAATCACATTAATGTGAATAGGTTACAAAAACTTGAAAAAGTAGGTAACAATCAATTTAATTTAATGTGATGGATATGCTTGAATATAATTGCACAAGGAATAATAAGCAGTTGCAAAAATATAATCATTTCAATACATTATCGAAATTTCATAATTATAATCCAAGCATTTGATTGTCTCCGTAGTCTATAGACGAATCCCCGTCTAGGGCCTGTTGCGAGACAAAAATTCGCGGTCTTCCAATCAGAATGGGAGACTTTAGGAGACAGCATGCAACGTTAGACATGTCATCACATTTTAACAGTGTGGACGTCATATTATCTAGAGGCGATCCATCGTAAAGATCCAAGACAAAGAACAATGACTCTAGACGGTCTACAGACCAGACGGTCTCTGGAAAAATCACGAGTTATGGACCACATAACGAAAACCTCTAGACCCCAATAAATCCTTACTTCTTAAAATCACATAATTTTTAATGCAACCTTCCTCACGATTGATAATGCCAAAAATCCCTTAGCCCCTTTCATAAGATCAAATAGTTACACGACGTCCAAGATAAATGTCGTCATGGCCAAATATAAACCAGATCTTCAAGTCCTGAGATTTTACTTGTCCACAATCTTAAATTGCTTCACAATATTCCAAGAACAAGAAATCTATAAATTTTCAATACCCCATCATAAACCCATTGCTCAAATTAGCGAGATAGCAATAGCAGCCCCTAGGCAGGTGCTGGCTTTCTTTAAAAGCCTGATGTTCCCCTAGTAAACACAGAGGGTCACATCACAATGAACCTCCTTGGTCGCAATGATAAAGGGAAGGATATAAATCGTACTTCTAGGCTTTAGGTTGCACTACGATTATTTTGTTATGATAGACAAAGCCAGTATATAACCAAAAATGTGTTTTTATTTCTTTACAGTTACATACAGTATAAATCGACACCGGCTATAATGAACAACCGGTTGTAAATTACAAAACCTTCGGGTCCCGTGAAATGTCTTGGATAAGACGATACATGCGATACAAATCGGTTATAGTGAATATCGCTTATAACGAACGAAATTTGACGGTCCCCTGAAGTTCGTTATAAACGATTTCTACTGTTCTTACAAATCCTTTTGTTAATTACCAAGGTTTGTTTTGTAGAGGAACATTGGAAAGTTGGATATATTTCAAAGATTTTTCTTAAGAAAATCGAGTTAAAATATCTGTCGAATCTTTAGGATGCAAAGCGCTTACATCTCTCAAGTTTTTTAGTTGTTCAGACAAGCATCAACTTATATCTATTATGTACTCGTACACCAAGCTGCTTTAAAGTTCATTTTTCAAGACAACGTAAATCTCAAAGCTTAAAATCTATCTACCTAACCGTACTTGTATACTTACAAGGCATGTTATAAAACGTAGCTCTTGTATGCTATGAAATATTAATATCTTGATTTATACTTAAAAATTCAAACTCCATTTCATCTTAACAAGATTTAACAACATTTTTAGAGTACCTTAAAAATATTTTTTTTTCGTTTGAGTTCTTATCCTTTAGTTTTTTGTTCAAGAATTTTTTTGCAAAAAAAATCCGTTCTTACAGTATAAAAGCAAAACTTTTATTCTTATTATAACTTAAGTATATATTAAATAAATATCATTTATCAAAATTAATCTCTTTAATTGAACATTTTACTGCAATCATTTATGAAACCCTATTTATCATTTTAACATAGTTGCACATATGTTAAAATTTATTAGTAAGAATTAGTATAATCATGTGTAATATCCATATCGTTTGCAAATAGTTTGCGAAAGCTCAAGCTTTACAGCTTGAAACAAGATATTTATTTGATGTGGTAACTTACTTAGATACATTATGAAATAACAGATACCTTCATCCGTACTTTAATGCCTTATTAATACGTTGTCTACTATATAGATCAATTATTTTTTTGTTTTACTTCTTATATACTTGGTCCTTATCTAAAAAAAGAATTATCACGATATCTTCATTAAAAACAAAATAATTAAAGTTTTAAAAATTGCAATTTTTCTAAGCAAACCGCGTATGCTTTCATTGTTCTTTAGTTGCTTTGATAAAGTGGGGCAAACGATGTTATGCGCATGGAGAATGTTTTTCCTTCCACTGCCTATTTATTATTTCATATTTAAGCGTATGCGGTACCACAACATCCAGCTAAGCGAGATATGAGAATAAATAAAAAATTTTAAATTCTATTTTTTTCTGTTTTTAAAATATTTTTTGTAGTTTTTTTTTAAATTCTCTTTTGGCATTTTTTTATTTTACTGTAAATACAGATTCAAAATACATATTTAAGTTACAACCGTTACAATAATTAAACAACACCTTAACACTCCCTTTTATTATTGCATATATTTTTTAATCAGAAAGAGTTATCTAAATTAGCGAAAAATATTTTTTTTTTAATTAAACTATATGCTTAAAAATTACTCCTTCAGAATCCGCAATTTCTCCAAGTGTATAGTTATTAATTGATTAATAATTACCTTTTCAAAAATTTGCAAATTAAAAATTAAAATCGCTGTAAGATACAAAAAAGTCACTTTTTTTAAACTTTTTATTTTTTATTTGGTCTTTAACGGCTATATCCGGATCCGCAATTGCCTCAGGTGTATTATAGTTGATAGTTAATTAATAATTAAATTTTTTAAGCTCTCTATCTGCTCTTTTCATTACGCAAATAATTGATCAAATTTTTGCAGTATTTTTAATAATAAATTATTTTCAACTATTTATACATGTATTGTTGTATTATGACGCCATCAACTGCCGTTGGATCTTATAAAAATTAATAGTTTAAAAATTTAATTACTAATTAACTGTACATCTAGAGCAATTGCGGGTCTGGAAAGGTCATTTAAGGAACAGTTTTTTTAAAAAAATTTGGTTGTCTGTAAAGTCGGTTTACGGACGATAGTTTTACGTGATAACGTCATAAAGAACACCTAATTGATGAAAAATTGCGTACTTTTATGAATTGAATTATTATCACTGAATTATCATTACTTTGTATAATACAAAGGAGTCAATTAAAAATTAACAAATTTTTCAAACTGAAATCAGACTGAAAATTATGATAGAAAAAATCAATTAAATCTTATTAAGTAAATTGTAAAAGAAAAACACAAAACACGTTGTCTTAGGTAAGGCCACCAACTATCGATAAATCAAAATATCGATAGTTAATATTTATTTCCGAATATCAAATTCGATATTTTTTTAAGAGCTTTATTATATTTTATATTAACTATAATTTATTCCACTTATAGTTATTGACAATTTTTCAAGTAATCGCCTTTTGAGATGAAAATATCGATATATCGATCTGCATCTATCGATATTGCTTGTAAATATCGATACGATATATATCGATATATTTTATACATTTGCTCATCCCTACGTTGCCTAGGATTCAACTATAATATCGTGCCTCTCTATCACTTGTATCGCGTTTTCGCTTGCACTCACAGGTTCAAATGTAGGTAACGTGACAAAATGGCCAAACTTTTTCAGACTTGTTGTCGTAGTTCATCAATTTATAAAACGTTATCACGTCAAAAAAATTAAAAAGTAATTATTTTGGATTATAAGTATAGTAATTTTTATTTTTGAGTTTACAAATTTTTGAAAAATGAATTATTAATTAACTAATAACTATACATTTGGAGCAATGGCGAATTCTAAAGGAGCATTTAGGAGCAATTTTTTGGCATATTGTTAAAAATGTTCTACGCTAGGTTATTTTTAATATATTTTTGCTTTCAATTATTTAAATATTTTTCTTCTGTAAATAAATTTGTCCTTAACATAATAACCTACGCAGACAACGTCGCGGGTATCAGCTAGTAATTTAATATTTTCCGCAACAATTTTAAGGAAAAAAACTTGAAAAATTCAGACGCTATATGATTTTCATCTCGATAGATCAATTAAAAATAAGAAATATTGTTAAGTTTCCACATAAAAAATAAATTGGCAATAAAAATCCTATTTTCATAGAACTTAAATTGCGTTGTAATCCTTAAGGACTCATTAATAAAATCAATAATGAAATAAAAATAAGACAAATAAATGATTTTTGTAACTCAAGATGTGCAAAGAACAAAAAAACTTAAATTGAATCGTATTAGAAATCCATCTTGTTTTCTTCACTGATAGCCAAGTTCGATTTATTCATGTCAAAGCTTTTATTAGTTCAACTTGTGTATACATATATATAAGTATTCAAGATCTTACCATTCGTTTTCATTTAACTCGAAAGCTTGAAATTCAATTAGACTTTAAAAAAAAACCATTCGCTATGTATTGAGCTTTCGAGTTGCTAATATGGTATTTAATAGTCAGCTTTTTTACCTTATACACTTTGAATAAATTGGCTTTCGATTGATTTAGACAAAGCACTAAATTGAAAACGAATAAAAGTTTGGGATTCCGTTTTTTGGCGTGTTGAAAGAATGCATTGTCGTAAAAATGACAGTTTTGATAGGGGGAAAAAAGGTAATTTTCAGTCAAGAGGAAATGTGACATTTGTAAAGCCATTTGGGAGCTTTTTTCCTTCCTTGCATTCACAAAATCTTAACGTAAATATTTTTATGTGGATAAAAATAAATTTTTATGAGCTATAATTATGGATGAATAAAATGCATACAAGTTCAATATTCCCAGTAATAGTCTATTAAAAGGCAGAGGAATCCGAAAAAAGAACGATACGTTATTAATTTTTATTGGAATTCAATAAAGCTTGGTTATTTTATGTCAAATATTCATTGTGGCTTCGTAAGAATTAGAAACACAACGAAACACATTTTTATAAAATACTTACAGCAAGATATTTTAGATTTCTTTTTCAAAGATTTCATGTGATAAAGGCCATAAATATTAATTTATATGGAAGATATATATAAAGTGAGAGGAGAATGATGCGACATTTTCACGTATAACGACAAAATTTATGTCGCTTTCACAAAGGAAAAGAAACAATGTTTGATTTTTTTATTGTATAAATTTACTATGATTGAGAAGATATATTAAAGGGAGAGCTTACATTTATTATTCCACCTTTGAGAAAAACTTGTTTAAAATTCAACGTGAAAAAAAGAGATTTAATGGAAAATTTTTGTTTGGAGATGAAACTTTTTTAATAAAAGCACAATTAAAATTAAAATATGATACATTTAGTTTTATAATATTTCAAAATAAACGACTGCCATGGTATATTAAAAACGTCCCTTGTCCACATGCAAAAGATGTTTCATAATAGTACGAGAGCTAGCTTATAAGCTAATGATTATAATCAGCCCCCTATAACTTAAATACGAGAAAGACTAAAAAAAAGTGACCAATTGTTACGCAAATCTTAGTACCTTTGGGTGGCGCTGGCGTCTAGTTGAAAAACAGCTGTTAACTGTTTGTGTTGTTATACGAGTCATACGTCTCAAACAGCCCCCTGTCCCCTAAACTTATCACCACGTATCAGAGTTATTGTACTTATTTTATAAAAAATACTTATCTTAATTCGTCTCATACAACAACAATAATAATGAAAACAATAAAAATAGTATGCCGGACGTTTAAAAAAATATTATTTCTAACCTCCCTTTTTCATAAAAGTCTTCGGTCTTCGTCAGTCTTCGTTCAACTCATTTTCAACCAGCCCCCTACAACTCCATGTTACAAAAATGTGACCATTTTTACTGGATTTGCAGTAAATTAGTTGAAATATGGTTGAAAACGAGTTGAACGAAGACCACAAAAACTGACGAAGACTCTTATGAAGGTCGGAGGTTAGAAATAATTTTTTTTAAACGTCAGGCAAGTTATTAGAACGAAACTTTTTTTAATATTTTCATTATTATTGTTATTATATGCGAATAATTATGATATATCTATTATATAAAAATAAGTCGGGTTTTCCTTTCTGACGCTATAACTCCAGAACGCACGAACCGATTTCCACGGTTTTGCATTCGTTGGAAAGGTCTCGGGCTGTGTGAGGTTTATAGCAAAAAAAATTCAGGAAAAATTTAAACAGAAAAGCGGGAAAATCTTTTTTCACATACAGCGCACATCTCTGATGATACATAGCATGTACTACAAACCAATATTTTAAGTAGATAGCGCCGGTGCGTGATACATTGCTTGACAAGCAATGAGAGTTTTCATAGTGTAAAAAAGCGACATAACTGTACTCTTCCCGTGGGATAACAAGACAATTGTATCTTACAGGAATCGTGTATTTAATAGAAGTTTCGTTAAAGTACGTGAAATAGAGTTCTAGCACATTATCCTCAAGAAGGCCTGATTTCTTTTTTATCCAGGAAAAATGTACTACTCCCGTGGGATAGATATGTTTTTGTTTGTCATAGAGCAAAAGATTGACATGATTTTTTGCAATAGGGTAGTTGAAAGGTCAAGGAAAAATATAGATTATTAATTCGTATGTTAGAATAATGCAGGATTCTCAAAAGATAGCATAACAATTGTACTTATCCTACTGCAGGAATCGTGTTTTTAAAAAAGCTATCCCTAAGGTTCATGAAATAGCGTTTTAACACAATCATTCCAAAAAAGTTTAAATAAAAATTACAATTTCTACAGCAAAATTTGATTTTTAATTTAACATCCGATAACATCGGTAAATTAATAATGAAAATTTTTGAAACATTGAAACTTCTTTCATTGTTAATTTTTGAATGTCTATAATGTTTAAAAATAAACGTGTTAAATTACTATTGAATTGCTACTTAAGGAACACAGGTATAGGTATTTTATAATATTCATAAAAACGTACAGAACCAATAAGATAGCTCTTCTAGATAGCTATATAAAATATCTTCCTGGAAAAGTAGTTTATCTGATTTTCATGAACTTTTTATGAATCAAAGATCTAGAAATATCTAACTGTCTTTTTTGTTGATGGGATGAAAGTTTCCAGTATAATTTAGATACGCTCAGCGAAGCGGGCGGGGACCAGCTAGTATTTTTATATAACAAGTATAATAACACTGATAAGTTTAAGTGATAGGGGGCTGTTTGAGACGTATGACTCTTATAACAACACAAATAGTGAACAGCTGTTTTTCCACTAGATACTAGCGCCGCCGAAAGAGCTCAAAGGTACTAATATTTTCGTAGAAATCGGTCACGTGTTTTAGCCTTTCTCGTATCTAAGTAACAGGGGGCTGTTTTCAACTAATATTATTGGCGATGTCTGCAAATGCAGTCAAAATAGTCACATTTTTGTAACATGGAGTTGTAGGGGGCTGATTATAATGAATGCAATTCACTATAAGCTTTTATTAATTTAAGCCTCCAGAAAAAAAATCTTTCTAAGTTTTCATCTTTTTTTATCTCTTCATCTTCTTTCAACTTCATCTTTAGTACGAGAGCTAGCAATGTCGAAAAAAAAAGAATTTTATAACGGCCAGTTTTTATATATGTTATCTCTCGCACTATTCCGGACATCATACGGGCTGTCGGGAGGGGTTGCGTTTATTAGTGCGCATCGCATCTTTTACAGGTAAAATATTGAAATTTTAAGAAAAAAGAAAAAGTTTCAGATGAAATTTGTAGAAAATAACATTTTACATAAAAAATGTCCAGTGACTAATTTTCGTAAAGTCGCTAGTTTGCCCGCTACAAGTTTGTAAAACTTATTGTATACATGTCGGCACAACGGCTGTATCTCTGAACGGTCGGCTACTCAAATGATGTCAGGTCGAGCCAGCCTTTCTAAGCTTGTAGCGGGCAAACTATCACTTTACGAAAATTAGCCACTGGACATTTTTTATTTAAAATGTTATTTTCTACAAATTTCATCTAAAACTTTTTTTTTTCTGAAAATTTCAATATTTTACCTGTCATAGGTGCGATGCGCACTAATAAACGCAACCCCTCCCGCCTGCCAGACAGCCCGTATGATATCCGGAATAGTGCGAGAGATAATATATATAAAAACTGACCGACCTAAAATACTCTCTCGAAAACGTTGCTAGCTCTTAAACTATAACATGTATCCCATGAGATTTCCAACTTTCTGTCAAAATAATGTTAACATTACGCGAAGACGAACGAAGAAACATAAAAGGAAAATGAAAATTTCCACAAAAAAATGTTATGAAATTTTCACTCACATTTTTCACGTAACCTCACATCATGGGCGTTGACTTGCAATTTTTGCGGTTTATTTCCACACCGATAAAAATGTATCTCACGACTACGTATAGGTATATAACAATACGAAAACTTGCTGTTTTATAATTTCTGCTCTCTTAGTTCATCATTCAAAATACACGAAAACTTATGGGCTTTGTTATTTCGACGCGGATATTTCCGACAAATAAACCGTGTTAAAAGGGGCAACCCCATAAATTTTCATAACACACTGTCGTTTATCTTTACGTGCTCTTTCATCACCAACAATTCAAGGCGCTTTAATACACCTTAACACGTTTTTTCGTCCTCTCTACCGTTTCCGTTTTATACCCCCCGTTATTACATTGTTCTTTTAATAAATATACTCGGTAATTAATAAATTTCCTCTTAAGCTAAACGAAACTTTCGTTTTATGTACGGAAAGTGTTCGATTATATGAAAAGAATTACTTTAAATAAATATCATAGAAAACAATTACTTCTTCATTTTCTTTCAAGCTCATCTCGAAGAGCTTAAAGTGTCACGTTGATACTTTTTTATTATAAGAAAATTACTCGGGTTCGCTTGTAAATAAAACTTTACCGTTTTTGTATTTAGTTTTAACACAACATGATATAATCGTTATATCAATCGTTTTTTTTTACTAACTGCTTTGTTCATGTATCAATAATATTTAATAATTGAAAATTTTTTATATCATTAGTAAGGTTCATCATTCCAGATGGACTTAAAGGATCATAGACGATGTCATTTTCTTGTACATAGACAAGAGCAATAATTGAATGCAATCATTTCAGAGCAATATAAACATTCAAGTATTGTGTGCAACTTTTTATATGCGAACATCTATATATATAAAAATCAATTACTGTTCGTTATCTCGCTAAAACTCGAGAATAGCTGGGCCAATTTTGCTAATTTTGATCTTGAAATATTTGTGGAAGTTCAGGGAAGTTTAAACGACGAGAAACATAAATAATACGTAACGAAAAATACTAAAAACAATTATAATATAATCTTAATGAAAAATGTGACGTCAGATCTGTTGTCTTATGTTTTCATAGCTATAAGGAATTCCACGTAAAATATTACTACTAATTATTAATACTAATTTTCAGGTTTTAAAGACCAGTGCTTTTAGCTTTTGAAAATGGTAAAAAGTGAAACAAAATTATAATAGGATGAAATCCATTGGAAAAGAAAGAGAATATAACAAAAATTAAAGGAAAAATAAATTACGGTCGATTTGAGGTGGGGAAATGCGAAAGGGGGAGGTTTTTAAGGGTAGAAACGGTTTCGCTCGATTTCCAACAAAACGACAAGTTCTATTAAAAAAATTTAAATAGCAAACTTGTAGATAATAAGTAAATCTACAACTTTTGTACTAACAGTTATTTCACATAACCTCAAAATTTATGTGAAATATCTCAATAACCAAGTTTTTGGTTTTTATTTTTATCTTTTACCAAAAAAAAATTTTTTACACAAAATTTGGTGAAAACTTGCCTTTTAATGTTCCAATTATAATAAAAAAATTTTTATCTAAAATATTAATTATTTCACCTTATAATGACTTAATATCGAAAAAAACACCTTTATTTTCAATCTAAAATTCTCACGTCAAAACAACTGATTTTTTTAAAAGGCCGGTAAGTTTTTCGTTTTTTGAAACCTCTACTTTTTGATGGTGTAAAAAATATATATATAACAATGTTAAATGTTCTCAGAACACGCAATAATAAAAGTGTAAATTTTAATAAATTACTCAAAGTTGTATTATGTACAATGTGTACATGTTACAATTGTACATAATACAACTTTGAGCAATTTATTAAAACTTACACTTTAAATATTGCATTTTCTGAGAAGATTTAACATTGTAATTTATATATTTTTTGCACCACCAGAAAGTAGCGGTTTTTACGATCAAAACTCACCGACTTTTTTAAAAAATCAGATGTTTTGACATGAGAATTTTCGATTGAAAATTAGGGTGTTTTTTCAATATTAAGTCATTATAAGGTGAAATAATTAATATTTTAGATAAAATAAAGTAAATTGTGTGTGGGACATTAAAAAGTAAGTTTTCACCAAATTTTGTGTAAAAATTTTTTTTAGGTAAAAGTTAAAAATAAAAAACCAAAAACTTGGTTATTGGAAATTTCACATAAATGAGGTTATGTGAAATAAGTATTAGTACAAAAGTTGTAGATTTACTTATTATCTACAAGTTTGCTATTTAAATTTTTTTAATAGGACTTGTCGTTTTGTCGAAAATCGAGATAAACCGTTTCTACCCTTAAAAACCTCCCCCTTTTGCACTTCCCCACCTCAGATCGACCGTGATTTATTTTCCTTTCATTTTTGTTATATTCTCTGCCTTTTCTAAGAGGTTTTATCCTACTTTAATTTTTTCTGTTCAAAAATTATCTACCCTGGTCTATTAACATTTAAATAGGTAGGTACCTATATGAAGAAATTATCAGGTGAGCTTTTTTTCATAGATTTTATTTATGTATTATTATTGTAAAACCTTTTAATTTAATTTTATAATTTTTCAATGTTTTTCGAAAACAGCTCCAACGATTTTCTTTAAACTTTCACAAGATCTTAGACTTATTGATGCCTACAACTTTTATTTGAAACTTTTACCTGGGAAAATTCAAATAACGACGGTTCTGAGGTTAAGTGTGAAAATTCGTGTATATGCAGAGACTTGCATATATAGTTCTGTTTATATAGTTATAAAGTGCTTATAATTCTTTTAACTAACAGCGAGTTTCATAAAAATAGTAAAAGAAAGTACTGTGACGCCTCGCAGCAGATATTTTTGTTTACATTGGTGAAATTATGCCTAGGAGATCTTGAAAAGGAGTTCGGTAATAAAAGTTTTCTTGCTTTGTAACAATAATTTTTTTAACAAAAAACGCAAACAATGGAAATTCCAACTATCCACAACGTTCTTATATCAAGTAAAAACTATAACACACTATAATAAGTGTTCCCGTTTCCTGATCCCTGTACAAAAGCCAGTAGGTACATAAATCATTAAATATCAAAATATGACTAAAACATTTAACCTTATGTATGTAAAACAACAAGAATTTCTTTGAAACCTCAAATGACCAAAATTGCAATATCAAAATTTATATTAAATTATACTTTGTAAAACAATATCAAAATCTAATTAATTTAAATGTATATTTCCATGTACAACAAAAATGTTTTTATTGTTATATAAAAAGCCAACAAATCTCCAGAAATAAGAAGACAACCAACCTTATACATGCCCGAATATCAATGAAAGAATTGGAACAGCAAAAATCAGGAAACTTGGAAATTTCACTGAACACAACACAAATATTTAAGTAAATGAAACTTAATTAAATGATCAACGATAATTAATTAATTACAACAGTTTTTTAAAGTTTAAAACAGAGAAACGTTAACACAAGAAAATGCACACATTATCTATAAGTGGCGTCTCATTGTTAACGCGATGCTCAATTTTTTATGACACCAACTTAAGTCGCGTGTAAAAAAAAAGTCACTAAATATGAAACCATTGCATTATGAAGACGAAGGAAATTTGAATTGTAACTAATTAGCTTTATAAATGTTATAATCTCTCTAAATAAAAGGAGGCTAAACCATTGAAGATAAATAAATAAATTTGTAAAATGTTATTCCTGAGTGGAAGAATTTTTTTGTAATTTCACCTCTAAGTAGTTTAAAATGAGGGTTGAAATTTTTACATTTTTTAAATTTTTTCTTATAAATTATCAATTCTGTTAATCTTCCAATTCCTAATCTGCATATGAATGTAAGGAACCTGTATTTTTTTAGTTTTTTAATTCATTGTTTTAAGGGCAAGAAAATTAAGTTTTAAGACAACCCCCAAAGAAACGACGTAATTAGCTCATTTACCATTAGCTTTTCACTCAGTAACGTAATAGAGAATTTGCATATGATAATTCTAGCATACATTTCTATAAAAAAATCTTAAACCATAATCAGTTAAGATAATAAAGATAAAAAAATGCACCTTAATTCTTATTACATCAACCCCATCGAAAATATGACCCAAATTTTAAAAGTGCATGTTTCGTGTTTATCACATTATAAAGCACTTTATAAGATTACATACTTTCATTCAATTTTTTATATTTAATCCTAGTTGATAAAAAAATAATTCAAATGTTTCAGAAACCTCAAGAAATATTTCATCTAGAATCACCAATTTTTCTCACTAGTCCTTATACGTATATAAATACGTTTAAAGTATATTAATCTTTTAATTGTCAACACCTGCTAATATTCCTATAATAATCCTTTATCCTAATGTTATTTTATTATTGAAAATTTTCCCCTCGAAATATTTAATTGCTCTTATATCCAGAATTTAAATCTTCGAAATACACGATCATATCAAACGTATTGATAATTTCAGTCCGTTTAAAGCATTGTTATCAAATAAGAACTTGTACCTCCTTTGAATCGAATTCTTATCGATAAATGTAAAAGATATAAAATTAATGGAACCGTATGATCGTATCTTGTATAATAAAATTAAATTATTAACGACAAGTATTTCATTTATAATAGCTATCATATATATGCGGTGTGCCACTTACAAGTTATACTTGTACGTATTGCCAAATGCCTATACATAACAATATAAAAAAAAGCTTTTTTAACTACTAATTCTTGAATAAGTTCCAAATGTTTCTATTTAAAAAAATGTAAGATTTATAAATCAATCATTAATTAAATGTTCCTAACCAAACTAATTATTCACTTATCTTAAAATTAGTAAGAAACTTTAAAAATGAAAAATCATTGAAGCTAAACGGTTTCAAACTATGCATTTATGTTCTTACGTAATTTTTAATTGGAAATAAGAAACTTATAACTTTTAATTATTGAAAGTTGGTCGTTATTTCCGATGAGTTTTTATCGTGAGACAATTTATCGTTACCTTTACAACAACATAACAATATAAAAGTTAAACTAAACTAATTCAATATCATGACAAATATATACACTTTGAGTGTCTAAAATTAAATTTGAAACAACAGGAGAATTTTTCTGGAGAAAAACGTTACAAATTGAATTATCTTCGGAGTTGTTATATCTGAAGAGCTGTCACTTACCTTGTGATCAAATGCTGTTTTTCTAATAATAAATTCACTCTTCACATATATTTTTTAACTAATAATAATAATTTTTATACGACATTAATTTTTAAAAAAGAAAACTACACACTTACACATATTAATTATTAAACGTTTTTTTTAAATTTTATAAAAAGTACTCGAAAAGTTTAATATTTAACGGCCCACGTTTTTTGTAAGCATAGAAAGTCCCCCATAATGAACTTAAAAAAAAATTCACTGTTGTAAAATTAATAATTTATATAAAAAAAAAAAAATTAGGGATAGCAAAGCGCTCTATTATATTAGGTGTGCTGGTGACAGATCAGATTATTATGGGAGACGAAGATAGAAACGGGAGCAAAGAGAGAGCGTGATAACGCGCGGCCAAGGCGGAAAACGTGTCGAGCGTGGGGCCCGGAGCCGACTGATGGACCCGGAGCCGCAGCTGCCACAGGATGCCACTGGAGCCAAACTCCACCCCCAATCGTACTTTCATCCCTTCATTCCTCCTGTTCCAGGACATGCGCTCCAACACATAACGACTCAGTCGTAGCACCTTTACCGTTAATTAAATTTAATTAAACACACAAAAAAATTGTATGCAAATAAATATAAATAAGAAACGGGAAAAAAAAACACCAAGTGCGTGCCGCACCATGTTTATGAAGAGTTTCGTTGTCGAAACAAAATTTCGTTTTAGTCCAGTCAAATTGTGTTCGGAGGTGCTGGTTCTAAGAAAAAAATACAAAAGTATTCTTTTCACTGGTTTTATATATTTTCCGGGATGTTAAACTTAAAATTTCACTTTGCTACTTTCCACAGACAAGGTTTTATGAACAAAATTGCGAAAAACCAGTAAACTAAAAACTGTAAGACTTGATCACTTTTTAGTTAAAAAATGAAGAAAGTCAAAAATGTTCGTTCCCTTTTTTCATGGTGCTCTCTCACGATGTTCCTTATTACCCTGCAACGATAGAATGAATTATTATTTATTTTACACATTTTTCGATGAATTTTCTTATTTTAAATTATGACGCCATGTTTCGTTGAGATGATGTACATATTTTAATTTGATCAATTTTTGGCATCAATTTTGTGTCTTATTATTGGTCTTATTATTTATTGTTGATGTTTACTGGCCTATACCCATAAATTACGAAAGGAAAACTACACCGCGGACCGCGGTATACAATTGAAAGTCTTCAACATGCAAGACAAGATGTTAGATGTGAACGGCTTTCTTTAGGAAAAGCAGCAACCAAATACGGGGCTCCAAAATCTACATTATTCAGACAAGTGCATCAAGAAGATTTTAAGAAACCATAAAAAGGACGATACCCTGTCTTCAATCAAAGTCACGAAAATCAATTGGAAAGATCCTCGATTGTTGCGAGTCTTTTTACGACATAACACCCAAATCACTACGAAAGATTGCCTTTACATTTGCTGAAGCCAACAAATTAAGCCATAAATTTAACCAAGAATCTCAGTTGGCTGGTAAAGACTGGTACTATTCATTCATGTCTCGACATCCCTCCATCAGTCTACGAACTCCAGAAGCAACGCCACTTGACCGAATACAAGCGTTTAATGCCACCGAAATTTAACTATTTTTCGACCAACTAGAAGCCCTCCAACGAAAATACAATTTTCCTAGTCATTGTATATTCAACATCGATGAAACCAGTATAAATACTGTTCAGAGAAATTCGAAAATATTGGCTCCAAAAGGTTTGAAGCAAGTAGCAAAAGTACCGTTGTTTGTGCGGTAAGTGCGAGCGGCTTTTTGTACTTCCAATGTTTATCTTCAAAAGACGGCGCATGAGTGAATTGTTGCTGAACGGCGCTAATAACGATATGATTGGCACGGTTTCTAATTCTGGTTGAATAAATGAGTCCGGATTCGTGGATTATCTACAGCACTTCATTACTTTTGTTAAACCTACCGAGGACGAGCCAGTCTTGATAATACTAGATAATTACAAAAGATACATTAGCTTGGGAGCATACACGATTTTCGAGAACACAATCTACATGTTCTTTCCTTACCGCCTCATGTATCCCATAAAATGCAACCGCTGGACTTAACTTTTTTCAGTACACTGAAAAGTGCATACAATCGACAGTGGGAGTTCTACATGATTAACAACCCTGGCAAACGGATCACCCAATACAAAGTGACCGAGCTCTTTACAAATGAGTACAGCAAGACAGCCAACATAAGTAAAGCGATCAATGGTTTTAGAGTGGCTGGAATTCAACCTATCGATACGGACAAGTTTAAACGAATGCTTCGAAAATTTGCCTTTTGTTTATAAATTCAACAATGACAGTCATGATTCACTTACTTCCGTTCGTTGTTCATGAACATCAAATCGATTTAACCATTAATACTTCTGTTTCTTCATTAACTCCTGTGCTCCTGTCTGACATAGCCAATGTACCTATCATTCTTAAAATAAAAACTTAACAACGAAGAAAAAAAAATTTTCTCACATTTTATCCCCCACTCCCATAAAACATCATTTAGAAGAAAAACAAAAAAGACAAAAAATAAAAATATTCAATTACAACAACGAAGAAGTACAACATTAAAATCGAAGCCACCATCAGTCAAGAATACACCAGTTAGAAATTTAAAAACGGTGTTCGAGGAAAGTGATGACGTGGACTATTATTGTATATTCCGCACGGAAAAATATGAATCACCCCCTACAGAAGACTGGATCATGTGTAAAAAATGTAAGAGATGGGCCCATGACCAATGCACGAGCGGTCAATACACGTCTAATGATTACATCTGTGATTTGTGTGAAACATAGTTAATCATTAAAATTTATATTATGTATATTATCATTACCCAATTTAGTTTCCATTTCCCCCGTGGATTGGTTTCAATTACGTTGTTAATGTAAAAAAGTTTTGTGTGCAAATAATTAAAGTAGATAAGTTATGTTTATGGTATAACAAAAGTTAACTGTTCTCAAATACCCCACTTTCCCCTAACAAAATCTTAATATATTTGTTATTTTGTCTTATACTAAGATAATGTTAAGTTAGGTGGTCTTTAATACCCCGCTTTCCTCTATACGTGCCTAATGTAAAATTTTGAATTTAAAACTCCAAAAAAACATAAGAAATGCGTGAAAAAACTTGTATAAAAAGAACTGAATAAAAGTTAAATAAACAAAAAAGTTTATCTTAGTTGGTTAATAAATCTTCTGTGTCATTGAAATGAATGAAATTTTGAAGAGGGAATCGAAAAATTTATTCTTCCATCAATTATCGTTGTTTTCATTAGCCCCAAAGAGCAGTTAGCAGTTAATTTAAAATAACCGTAGTCTCATTCTATTGGATTAAGAGATCGTTGCCTAATGGAAATTGGAACCATAAGGGTTCAAGTAGAACTTTACATAATCTAAGATGGGATATCCCCTGACGATCGTTAGATATTCCAGCCTTAAATGGAAAAGGTGTCTTTGTTGAGGATTCGTTTCGATACATTCGAAAATTTATTGTTAAAAACAAGAATAGTTTCGCCCTCAAAATGAACCTCAGGTGAGTACTTGCTTGATATTTATGTTTTTCTTTTTCCCAACAGTTTAGGTATAAAAAAATGTTGTCTGGACTTAGAATTAATTGAATCTTAGACGACTAATTGCACACTTCGTGTTTTTTTTTTTCAATGTAAAACTTTCCATGTGTTCCAACCTCGATGTTTACACGTATTCCAAGCTCTCGACACAGGGATGTAATTAACCGTAGAACATTTAAAAAAAAAATGTCTTTTCAACAGGGGAAAATCTGAAACAAATAGAATCACATTAAAATTCTCATAAAAAAATCTAATTTAATTAAAAAAATGATGCTATAATTAATAAAAATAATTAAACATAAGCATGGTTTCCACTACACATTTATATAACGTATGTACACATTCTCCAAAGCTCATTTCATTTCAATTTTCCGCCCAAATGTGATGTCTTCGCAGTGCGTCATTTGAGCGAATGCTTTTGAATTGGAATAATGAACTTGACGAAAGCTTCATCTTTGTCGTAATTAATATATAATTAATATTCTGTACAAGAAGTCAGTGTAATGTTTCAAGTTTGTTCTTCGCTAAACTAAGTCTAGTTATGTATATGGAGCCTCTTTTAGCAAACTCATCAGAAGCATTTTCGCTTGGGAGAAAAGCTCGGCGATGAGCTTGAAAAAGTTTTCTTGGGAGGCGTAAGATTATCTCAAAATATTATCACAAGTCTTTATGACGTTTTTAAATGTTTGACGTAATAATTAAATCGTTGAATATATTAAAACGACGAGAAGAACAAGTTGCCGCCACGTTTATAATTGTTTTAGATGCTGCAAACATATTTATCTTTTTCCTTTTTTCACAAAAAAATCTTTTTACATTTTAGTGCCTACAACATTGATATGACGGCATTTCAATTACGAGTAGTATCTCAAAGATTCAAATTAAGAAGAAAAAATTTTTAAAGAAAAGTTTATTTCTATTATAACTATGATCGTTTTTTTCCAAATTCTATTTGTAAAGTTTTTTTGGTTTCTCAAAAACTAATTCAATGGGTTTTTTTTAATGTTTTTCCACTTTTAGGTGAGATTATTTGGTGATTGGGCATAGGTTTTTATTATAATTTATTTTACAAAAAATGTTGTAACCAATTAACCAAATATATATTTTCTTGGATTAATTATGCCAAAGACTCTTTCAAGTTTTCTTTCTTAAAAATCCTCTGACCAAACTCGAGCTATACTTGAAAACTGGACATCAATAACGGGCTAAGTGCCAAAAAAAATTGTGCCGAAAAAGTTACTTAAGTGCCATTTCTAACAACCTAAAAAAATTATTGTATGGTTTTACGAAACCACGATGCAAATGAAATTTTTTTTCAAATTTTAGGCACTTAAGTAAGGCCGCGTTCACACGGTTCAACTTTAGTTGATCAACAATTCATAATCTTTTAGACCGTAGCGGGGTAAGCGACGCGAGAAGTGAAACACAAGCGAGTCGAATTGGAAGCAAATTGAGCAGAATTGAAAGAAAACTGACCGGGGTCGATTTGATCAACAAAAGTTTGACTGAGTCAAACATTTTGTCGTTCAAGTCGATCGAGTCGACCCCGGTCAGTTTTCTTTCAATTCTGCTCAATTTGCTTCCAATTCGACTCGCTTGTGTTTCACTTCTTGCGTCGCTTACCCCGCTACGATCTAAAAGATTGTGAATTGTTGATCAACTGAAGTTGAACCGTGTGAACGCGGCCTAACTGAAAATTTTCGGAAAATTATTCGATTTAGGGTATGAAAATAGAATAGAAAGAAAGGGATGTGGCACGAATTCGCTGTCTGACTTGACGCGCACCGTTGCAACTATTTTTGAATTTTTATTATTGATGTTAATACTCGAATGTTATTTTCATTATTGAATTTGTTGATTATTGTTAAATCGATCATCTGCCTGTTGTTATCTATTGTAACATCACCGTCGGATATTTGCACTATTCTCACTAACTGTATCTTTGTCTATCACGATCAAGTGAACAATAACATTTATATCAATACACTGATCAAAATACAAATACCAATACAAATATGATTGACAATTAATGACAACTTATAATAAAATAAAACCTTGTCATGGAGAGGAAAATAGCTCATTACATTCAGTAATAGCTCGCGCAACAGGCCTGGAAAAACGACATTGTATATAGCTAGTAATGTATATACGAGCTCTGCCGAACACATGCCGATTTCCTGCCGAGAATGTGTTACATTTAGCGACATGCTAAAGACAGGCCAAAAAATTTGAGACGATATATAAAAAGTTTCACTTTAAAAAAGCCTAAATGCCATGATCATTAATATAAAGGTAACGATTAATGATATTGGCATTTAGCCCGCTTTTTACGTTGTTGGCAATGGCACTTAACTTGCTTTTTCGGGTCCAACTAAATTTTTTTTTGGCACTTAGCCTGTTCTTGATGTCCAATCTTAATTTATCTTCTAAAAAGAAATAATTGATATTTCTTTAGATCCTTGTTATTTAGAATTAATAGATATAGTCAAAGGGGCAATGGATCGGGATTTCAAATGAATGCTACGAGAGTATCGACGTTTTGCCACATATTCCAGTTTCATTAGGCTTTAGCATTGCATCAGACTCTAGAATAGATCAGAGAGCCTGACGAAGCTGTAATATATGGCAAAACGTCGCGACCTGATACTCTGGATCTCTACGTCTGTAATTAAACGTTTTTGGGAAAGCACTGGGACTGAAATGATGTATGACTCAACGTGTAGACCACTAAGTGATCCCGCAGGTCTCTAAATGAACCCATAAAAACTTAAGGACAGAAAAAATATTAACATATAGTACAGCTTCGTCAGGCTCTCTGATCTATTCTAGAGTCTGATGCAATGCTAGAGCCTAATGAAACTGGAATATGTGGCGAAACGTCGATACTCTCGTAGCATTCATTTGAAATCCCGATCCATTGCTCCTCTAACTATATTAATTCTAAAAAGATATATTTAATGTTATAATTTCCAAAGAAACTTTCATGAGTTACCATATTTACCATTAGGACAATTGATTTTAAACAATTTCAGAAAAGTAGAGTCTAGGAATCGAATTTTCCTTTGATCGTTGTTAATTTTTCTGTCGTTAAGTTTTTAAGGGTACATTTAGAGACCTGTGGGATCACTTAGTGGTCTACACTTTGAGGCATACATCATTCCAATCACAGTGTTGTCCCAAAAACGTTTAATTACGGACGTTTTGTGCTCACTGGGACTGGATTAAAATAACTAATTACTAAATTAATAATTAATGGATCAACAAACAGAGAACATAATTTTCAATGATCAAAAAGTATACTATAATAAAAATTCTATATTTTCTTATTGTTTCGTATCGCAAACGTGCTGTGGAATCCGGATATAAGGACAGTGAAGGAATCACATAAGTTCCTAATCATTTAGTCTACATAATTTCTACTGTACCTATATCAGATAGCCATTCTTATATCATTTAGTTATTGAAAAAAAAAATTGGTAATAAATGAAAAGCTTATTTACACGTTTTATGGTAAAATTATTTTTACTTTTTTGTGAAGGTATCTTTTACAAACTTGTGAATGTAGGCTTCTTTTTATTCCGAAAAATTCCTAATTCCTATAGGATACTTATTAATTTATCTATAAGTAAAATAAGTTTAGTACAGGGACTGCTTTTGTTAGGCAGAATGCTGAACCTGGAATAAGCAAGGATCCTTGCACAGCAGGGATAAATAAGCAGAACAGGAGTACAATAAGCCTAAGACTGCAGTGCAGGAGGAACGAGCCCTAACCTGGTTTTCTGCTAACGGAAAAAAAATAGACTTTCCAAAAGATCACAAAACACATTTTATTCCGGAAAGTGCCCGGTACTTTGGGATAATTTTAAATGTAAAGTTTATTGGTTTACGCTTCCGGCACGCAAGAATAGAACGACAAATTAACGTGATTTTTCATAAAGAGGTACTTTATAAGGCAATCGGTTTAATAGAGTGTTTTATCCCGGAAAATGCATAGTTCCTGTGGGATAAATAAAACTTCTTCCTGTGTAAACAGTTAAATATATTATCCAGGAAGCCCATATTTATTTTTTTACGAAAAAAGCAACTTCTCATTTCTTTGCGTAAATTTTGCTAATATATAAGTTGAAGATGATCTCAAGAATTAAAAAAAAAAGGTTTTAAATTGCAACCAAAGTTTTAGTTCTCATTTTAGTTAACCTTATCCTAAATCCAACTTATTTTCAAACATTTATCTTAAAGGGTCATTTTAAATCAAATTTTCAAAATTGTTTTCTACAGTTCAAAAGCACCTTGAAAATTTGAAACATTCAGCATCTTGTTAAATTATTAGTTTAAATAAACTTAATTGATTCATTGAACAATTCTTTACAAATAAGAACACATGTTAAAATACATATTTTGTAATTGTTGTTACTTTTAAACGGTGAAGTTAATCATTTTAAAATTTGAACAGATTAAGGATTATTTAAGGAATATCTTACCGTGTAAATCAATGATTAAAAATATATGGCATGTTTTTCCAAATTTGTCAATCTAATTTATGTTCAAAATCAGGACAAATAAAACAAAATTGGAACAAATAAGAACAACTTCAGGACAATCAAAATATGAGTCCTAAATAAGGATAAAATTGGGACAAATAAAAAGCACCGATAAAGTACCTATTGAACATATTAATTATGAACAAAATAATTTAATTGTTTAACTTTTACAGTTGCTTATTAAATGTGGTAATAACAAAAATTTTCCACCATTAAACCCTCCCTTTTTTACCTTCATTATATTAAAAAAATATCTGCTGCGAGGCGTCACAGTACTTTCTTTTACTTTCATTTATGAAACTCGCTGTTGGTTAACAGAAGTATAGGCATTTGATAACGATATAAATAGAACTACATGTAAACAGTTTCTATGTTTTTTTTCTTTTATTTCCGTTTTGCGGATCCCAGGATATTTCTTCCTTCTATCACTGCGACCAAGGAAGTCTAAGTATCTATGTTTACACAAACTCCAACTCTTAACTCCAGAATCCTCCTTATTTGAGTTTTTTCAGAAAAAAAGTTTCAAATAAAAGGTGTAGGCATTAATGCGTCTAAGAACTATAACAAGTTGCAAACTAAACAAGAAAAGCGTTGGAGCCGTTTTCGAAAAAATTTGAAAAAGCTCAAAAACCCCTAGAATAAATTAGAGCTTTCGGCTAACCGATTTCAACCAAAAGTTTCGCGGCACAACAAAATGTAGTATACAGAAATTCGGATAAAGTTATCGATACGATATGGCTGTCACACACAGTAATATTTCTAATAACCATTTTTATGGATTCAAGGGACCTCAAAACGTGTATTTCCGGTGAAAACTCGAATTCGAAAATTTGACCCGATTCCCACCCTTAACCCCAGAATAGTCCTTATTTGAATTTTCCCAGAAAATGTTTCAAATAAAAGTTTAAGCATCAATGAGTCTAAGAACTATAGAAAGTTTAAAGAAAATCGTTAGAGCCGTTTTCGAAAAAATTTGAAAAAGCTCAGAAACTCCTAGAATAAAATGGAGCTTTCGGTTAACCAAAAGCAAAGAAAAAAATTATTGTGTGGTTTTACGAAACCACGACGCAAGTGAAACTTTTTTTTGGATTTTACGCGCCTAAGCAACTGCAAATTTTGGGAAAATTATTCGAATAAAGGAATGTGGCACGAATTCGCTGTCTGACTTGACGCGCGCCGTTGCAACTAATTTTGAATTTCCATTATTGATGATAATACTCGAATGTTATTTTCATTATTAAATTTGTTGATTATTGTTATATCGATCATCTGCCTGTTGTATCTATTGGAACGGTACTTCAAGAATACCTATCATGTTCAATCATTGTCAAATAAAGTTTGTTATGGCGGGGAAATAGTTTCTGGACGTAAGGGCTACACTAACACAAACATCATACTAAACCACCTATCGTTTCGACATACATAAACATATTATGCACCAGCAGAAAGTTCTAATAATTCTAATAAATTCACTATAAAAATTAAATAAAGTCGGCAGTCTTTCTCTTACAGCGTAAATTTAATTCACCGTCGGATATTTTCGCACTATTCTCACTAGCTGTATCTTTGTCTATCACGATCAAGTGAACTACAACATTTATCTCAATACACTGAACAAAACACAAATACCAATACAAATATGATTGACAATTAATGACAACTTATAATAAAATAAAACCTTGTCATGAAGAGGAAAATGGCTCATTACATTCAGTAATAACTCGCGCAACAGTCCTGGTAAAACGACACTGTATATAGCTAGTAATGTATATACGAGCTCTGCCGAACACATGCCGATTCCCTGCCGAGAATGTGTTACATTTAGCGACATGCTAAAGACAGGCCAAAAAATTTGAGACGACGATGTATAAAAAGTTTCACTTTAAAAATTCGAGAACACCATATTTTTGGACTCAGGAAACCCCATAACATGTATTTCCGGTCAAAACTCGAATTCAAAAATTCGATCCGATTACAATACTTCCTTTACTATATAGGTAGTAGTAAGAGAAATTAAATAATCAAAAGCACACAATGCAATAAATTGTTATTAATTTCGATACATACAACACCCACTTACGTCATATATGTACATAATATAATATATTGGAATAAAAATCTCAATACATTACAGTCGAAATCAATAAAATATTAAAGTGACATTGTTGGAGTTTAATTACTACATGGTAATAATTAAAATCAAATATGTAAACTTAGTATGTTATAAATTTACAAACTGTGATAAACTATGTTATTAAATTTTCATGCAATTGAATTATTTAAACAATTTTATCATTGACAAAATAATTTTATATATAAATATTAGTTCAATCCAAGTTTACACTAATTTATTTATTTATTAGATAATATCTATTATTAGAACTTTAAGAGTAATTTACTTCGATATTTAGTTAATTTTGGAAAAATTTTGTAATTGGGTTATTAAGAAAATAAACTGCATTATAAATACAGGTGTTATTAAGATCATTTTACCTACGTGATTTGTTAAAAATTTGTATTTGAATATTTAATTCCTATTTACGTTTTTAGCATAAGATTGAAATTAATTAAATATTCTATTTTCTTGAAACGCATAAAAATCATTGGGATAAAACTTTCCAAGGTTATTGATAAACAACAACTCGTTTTTCGAGTCTTAAAGATATTTATTAACTTTTTCTTCGGTAAAAATTATCATCGTTTCAGATGCCATTTGCATACTGGTAATCAAAACTCTATATACCAACAGTAAACGATCAAATAAACGTTAGTGTTGGATCTGGCTCATAGCTCTTCGTTTCTCAAATAAAAAGAACAATGTCTAATTTAAAAGTAGTATGGATTAAATACATGTAAATTTTATTACTTACTTTCACTTAATTCTGTGTAGTATTTATCGGGGTTCGGAGCCGAGTTACAATCGGAACATCCCAATTATCCGGGAGCGCTTCCTGAAAAGCAGAACAGTCCACAAAAATGCAAATATGGTTTATATGCGGAACAAATATCCGGCTCGGCGTTCACTGCTCCCCGAACGGAAAATCAAAGGTCCTGGTTGTATCGTATACGACCATCAGTTATTCACCATCCTTTTGTTATTGACGAAAAAGCCACCAACCTTACCAACGATTGGGATGAGGAACCACCAAACCCAAACCAAGTTTTTTTTTCTCTCCTTTTTAATTTCAACAAGTTAATTGTTGTTTTTTTAGATGAGATGGACACCTTTCGATATTCCAGAAAAAGTCGACTTTGTTCACGGTTTGAATACGATTTGTGGAGCTGGTGATACCAGATCCAGAAGTGGTATTGCTATTCACATTTTCGCCTTTAATGAATCCATGACAAATTCTTGTTTTTATAATGCAGACGGCGATTTTTTATTTGGTATGAAGTCTGTAATACTAATGAAAAGCATTTAATTGGCAAAAATTAGTTCCTCAACAGGGAACGTTGCATGTACAAACGGAATTTGGAAAAATGGACGTGGCTCCGAATGAAATTTGTGTTATTCAACAAGGAATTCGTTTCGCTATAACAATCACTGAGCCAGCACGTGGTTATATTTTAGAAGTTTACAACAATCATTTTCGTCTTCCCGATTTGGGACCGATTGGTGCAAATGGTTTGGCAAATCCACGTGATTTTAAAATGCCAACAGCTTCCTTTGAGGATGTCGATGGAATTGATTTTAAAATATATTCGAAATATCAAGGAAAACTATTTGTTGCCAAACAGAATCACAGTGCATTCGATGTGGTTGCTTGGCATGGCAATTATGTGCCTTACAAATATGATTTGGAACAATTTATGGTCATTAATTCGGTTTCTTACGATCATTGCGTAAGTGCTTAGTATCTTTTAATTACTTAAATACTTGTGGCTACCCGTGATTTGGTTCACGTAAAATTTAACGAAATAAATAAACACAGTTCAAGCTTAAAAATAAACCTTTACCTTTACGGCACTTTGAAAATAGGCCAGTTTTTTCGAAAATTCAAAATTTTCTTTTACACCTTTTTTGGGTTGATGTTGCGTCGAAACCATTAGCTCTACCAGAAAAACTTGTATATATGTTTGTAAGTAATTTAATTAGCTTTAAATTACGTGCAGAGCGGGGTCTGAAAACCTTGTAATTCTCTCAAAATCTTTTAAAAAAAGTAATACATTACCATAAACGGTAAAATTACATTTTCCAGTAATGTACCTTAACACTTTTTCATTGCATTAAGTGATTTTTAAGCATGTATGACCCCGGCTGGGCTCATTCACATTGCTAGTCAGCAAGATCCTGCCCCCGGAAAGCTACTAAAACACCTCTCTTGTAAATGCAAGAAGGGGTGCTGGGTGGTGGCTGTACTTGCCTGAAAGCAGGGCTTAGATGTTCTGCGATGTGTGCTATTTGCTCTGGGGAAATGTGCAACACTGCAATGAAGAGGACGACGGTGACTAGCCTCAAATAAACCCTGACGTTCCACCAGTACTGGACTACCCACCAAAATGCAATTTTATCTTATATGTGTTCTCTAAAATTTTCAGAAAACTACGAGGCTTACAGGTCCCGCTTTGTACTTAATTTAACGCTAATTAAATTGTCTACAAATTATATTCAATAAGTTCTACTCGTAGGATCAACGGTTTCGACACAACTTCGATCCAAAAAAGCTCTAAAACTAAAATTTTCAATTTTTGAAAAAACTGGACTGTTTTCAAAGTGCCGTTACTAGGTGGCCCAGTAACGTGCAGAACTCCGGGTGGGCTTAATTTGTTATAAATTTTATGCTCTTAAAAAACGTGCAGAATAACTTTAGTAGAAAAATGTATGGATTAAGATACTAAGCAGAATCTGAAACAAGTTCAAAATTTTCACGGTTTTTCCCCAATAAAAATTTTTCCACAACTTTTTGGGAGTTGCAAACTTGAGAATACCTAGCCCTAATGGGTCCAAACAACATATTAAAAAATCAGAGATAAATCATGTTTTGCGAATTTAGCTATTTTTTATGTCGATTTTGACCGGCCTATAGCATATTATTCGTATTTAAAAAACATCGTTGCGCTATTCTCGTAAGCTTCCTTTAATCACGTTATAATAATATTTATTACTAATTTATTAAATTATTATTTATTATAAATTATACTCTAGTGGTTATGTAATATGGTATTTTTTTAATTGAATTACTATTTTGATTATGGATAAACAATCTCGTTATTGATTTTCTGAGATATTACTAAACGTAATATTAAAAAAATGTTAATTTTTTTGTACACTAAAGTATAAAATGCAACTAATTTCTCAACATTGTTGGGCCCCCAAAAGCTTCCCCCCCCGCGTCGCGGGTTCTAGCGGTATGGTAGTTCCACCACTGTTCGCGTTACACAAACGTTTTTCACTATATAAGAAATAAACATGATCTGGATGCAAAAAAATAGTGCATATAAAACATTTGTTCTGATTCGTGTCAAAAAGAATGTTACTTATCAATTTTTTTTTTTTAATAAGGATCCTTCAATTTTCACGGTACTTACTTGCCCATCATTACGTCCTGGAACAGCCATCGCAGATTTTGTAATTTTTCCTCCTCGCTGGTCTGTACAAGAGCATACTTTCCGGCCACCATATTACCATAGTAAGACAAACAAAATAAAACCCTCTATAACTCAATAGAAACCTTCTTATGGTATTCTACAACTGAGATTTTTGGTTATATAAAACGTTTTATCAGTATTATTAACTATACTAGAGACAAGAAAAGGATTTCCTCAGTTCTATCGTGTTATAGAGAGGTACAGCGACAACTACTGAAAATTAAAAATTTCATACTAATTTTCAGGAAATTGTATGTCTGAATTTATGGGACTAATCAAAGGAAATTATGAAGCTAAAGCTGATTCGTTCAAGCCTGGAGGAGCTACTTTACACAGTATGATGACCCCCCATGGACCTGATGTTTCTTGTTTCACGGCCGCTTCCGATGCACCGTTAAAACCCGAAAGAATCGCCGATGGCACCATGGCTTTTATGTTTGAAAGTTCTTTAAGTATGGCCGTCACTAAATGGGGGGTGAAAACATGCGAAAAATTAGACAAGGAATATTACAAGTGTTGGCAAAACTTACCCAAGCTATTCAACGCAATGTAATCGGATTCTAATCAATGCTTCTCTACTTGGGTGATGGGCATCATAGTACGAGGGCTAGCAACGTCAAAAAAAAAAATTTTAGGTCGGCCATTTTTTATAAATGTTATCTCTCGCACTATTCCGGGCATTAAACGGGCTGTCGGGAGGGGTTGCGTTTATTAGTGCGCATCGCACCTATGACAGGTAAAATATTGAAATTTTCAGAAAAAAGAAAAAGTTTCAGATGAAATTTGTAGAAAATAACATTTTACATAAAAAATTTCGTAAAGTTGCTAGTTTTCCCGCTACAAGCTTGTAAAACTCATTGTATACATATGGGCACAACGGCTTTATTTCTGAACGGTCGGCTACTCAAATGACGTCAGGTCGAGCCAGCCTTTTCAAGCTTGTAGCGGGCAAACTAGCTACTTCACGAAAATTTTATTTATATTTTTTATTTAAAATGTTATTTTCTACAAATTTCATCTGAAACTTTTTCTTTTTTCTGAAAATTTCAATATTTTACCCGTCATAGGTGCGATGCGCACTAATAAACGCAACCCCTCCCGACAGCCAGACAGCCCGTATGATATCCGGAATAGTGCGAGAGATAATATATATAAAAACTGACCGACCTAAAATACTCTCTCGAAAACGTTGTTAGCTCTTACACTATCAGAATTAACAAACGAAAATTGAATTACTTAAGTTTATTTTTGTATCGTAATTATCTAACAATTACTGTTCAAATATGAATTAAATTAATTTAAAAATATAATTATAAACATAGACAAAAATCTTACTTCTAGTACATTGTTCCGTTTTTAATGCTTCTTAATGTGCTCGTTTTACTTCACTGATTAAGAGTTGGGATCCTTGTTTTTATTAAATTGAAAATAGTAAATATACATTATAAAAAATAATTAAAATTTAAAAACTTATGCTGCTTCTAATTCTCCAGCACTTGGATCTTGTTCATCATCGTTATAAATGTTTTCTGCCATTTGCCAAACTTGCATTATATTATCTTCAGATACTGAGCAAATGACCCAGGGTTCGTTGGGATTCCAACTGAAATCGCTGATCTTGGCTGTATGTCCACCATGGATGAAGAGCAATTCGGGAGGTCCATCTTCTGCATCTTCGGTGCTTTGTTCTTCCCCAATTTTACTCAAGTCCCAAACGTGTAAACGTCGATCTGTTCCGGATGACGCCAAAATGGTTTCGTTATGGGGAGACCATTGAACTTGGAAGATTTCATCTTTGTGCGATTCAAATGAATGCAATTTCAGTTTTAGGTTTCGTAAATCCCATAGGGCTACCGTCTTATCGGCACTTCCCGTAGCCAGAATGAATTCCGAGTATGGATTGAAACTGAGACAGTTTACTTCAGCGGTATGTGCATCGACCGTGTGTGAGGGTTTGCTGGTGTTATTACAACGTGTATCCCAAATCATCAATTTTTGATCATCAGCCACTGATCCAAAGAGAGACTCGTGCAATAAATGCCAGGCTACATCCTCGACAACAGCAGTATGACCTAAGCATATAAAAATTAACAAAAAATAATTTTGGAAACAAGGAATTTAGATCACTAGGCCTACCTGTGAAAATTGTTTTGGCATCGATAATTCGGTTTTCTTTCGGCGTGGCGTTGATGTCCCATAAGCATATGGTGTGATCATCGCTGGCTGAGAGTAAATATCCATTTAAATTAGGGTTCCATGATAAGCCGTATCCTTCTTTTTGGTGTCCTCGTAAACGTAGATCTGGATGGCATTCACCGTTTGGGTCGGGTTTGGAAGGATGTTTTGTGTAGTCAAATACAAGTACATCGGATGATGGAGTTTTTGTGGCGATTACGCAAGGATTTTGAGGCATGTAACGAGCTCGATTCACTTCACCTTCATGATTGATTTTGATTTCTATTTCGATTTTTCCGGATACCGAACCAAAACCACCAAACTCTGAAAGAAAAAAATGAAATCATAATTTGGCATGGAATCTCTAGGGCAGCGGTCGGGGAACTTTTTTTACCATTACCCCAAAATATTTGCGTAGGTCGGTAGTACCTCCTCATTTTGTAAAGGAGACTTAATGAAATTAATTTACACGAAAAAAAGTTGACTGAAAGTAGTAAGTATGCAATAGACAAGCAAAATAAAATTCTCATATTGGAACAAACAAAAATTAATTAAATCCCCCTTCAGATTTTGGAGAAATGATCTTGCTTCATTTTTGATACAATAAATTTAAAATTGAGGCTTTATTACAGTCTTCGACTATACTAACATATAAAATAGCCATGGTAAAAATGTCCTAATTGCCCCAAAAATGTCATTCTAACCCCTCCTAATTACCCCAAAGAATCTAATAACATTTATCCGCCATACTAACACGCATATCAAATAGCCATGACCGAAGATTTCCTTATTACCCCCAAAAATCTCATTAGGTTTGTTCGCTGTAGTAACCCAGAACTGCATCAATCCAAGTGGATTCGATAATCGCCATACGCATACACGCTTATGAACTGATCAAGGGTTATTTTCCCGTGAACGAGTTTGAAAATGTTCGGAAGTAAGACGAGGATTAACGAGAACCCACGAAAAATGTTAATTGAATTGAACGTTGGCAGACGTTGATGCCTTGTTCACACGAGTCAACTTTAGTTAATCGATCAAAAGTGAAATGAAAAATCTAGTGTGATGACTTGTTCAAACTTTTTTTGATCCACCAAATAGTTGATTACGATTTTCACACAAGGTTTTTCATTCAAATGTTTTTGATCAACTAAAAACACTAAAATTGACTCGTGTGAACGCAGCATGACAGCAAAACTGTATTATAAATTAGCCACAATTTAGCAAACTGCGCATGAGTAAGAGAATCTAATTTTTCATCCTAACAAAAATCTGAGAATCGCTAGAACCAATTATGAATCGGTAACGAACGCATTTCGTGTGAAACGCGAATATCGGACCGTAACTCGGCTCATAAACTTGCATGCGCTTGGCGATGATCCTAAATCAGTCTTGAACTGATTCGTTACCGATTCAGTATCACATCCGCGAACGAGCGTATTGTTATCCCACATGAAAAACTACCCTAATTTTCAATCGAAAATACTCACGTCAAAATATAAACTTTTTTAAAAAAGTCGGTGGGCTTTTTATTCGTTTGAAAACTCTATTTTCTGATGGTACAAAAAAATTACAGTGTTTTTGGGACATTCAAAGGCAAGTTTTTACCATATTTCAAAAAAAAATTTTTTGTTTGTAAAAGTTACAAATAATATAAAACTTGGTTATTGGAATTTTTCACATAAATTTTGAGGTTATGTGAAAAAATATTAGCATAAAAGTTGTAGATCTTCTTATTATTTACAACTTTTTTTTACTTTTTTCCATAGGATTTGTAGTTTTGTCGGAAATCGAGATAAACTATTGCTACCATTGTACCCCTCCCCCTTTTCCACTTCCCCGCCTCAGATCAACCGTAATTTATTTTTCCTTTCATTTTTGTTATATTTTTTTCCTTTTCTGATGGGTTTCTACAATTTTGTTTCACTTTTTACCATTTTCAAAGGCTTAAGCTGGGGTCTATAAGTTTCCCTAATATGTTAAATTTTACATGAGCGAAGTTACGAGTACTCACATATATGTCATATTTTAGTCTCGTATCAGTTCGTGTACTACCGAATTATCACGGAAATCGTCGATCATTTTTAATAACATAATTTTCATTATAATACAAATCAAGATGTTTTACATCAAAATATCAATCTAGTACACTATAGAATTTATAGTATCAATATGGAGGGCGAAAAATTCGAACCTACCGCCTTTTTCATTGTCATAATGCGAGGCATCGAGCTGTGCATCTTCATTCGGTAACTGGACACTGGCGATCAGAAGATGATTTTGTTCGTCGGATGTATGGGTACCGAGAATTAGCCGATGGACGGAGTAATCTTTGCCGTCCGGACGTGTAACGTCAGGAAGCCATTGAGCTGTTAATGATGGCCATTCCAAAGCGTGGGTCATCACCAAATCATACAAAAACGGCGTGTTTTTCTTCCAGATCTTATACTCCTCGTTGATAACGCGTTCTTCGACGGCATCGTCAAAAGTTTCTACGCACATAAAAAATATAATTGCAGTTATTTGCCATTATTTCAAACCATAAAACCGGCATTCATATTATTGATATAAAACTCGAAATCCATTATAATTCAATTCTATAATTGCATTTATATACATTTACTGGTGATTAGAGATTATAGGAAGTGAGAAATTTTAAATGATGTTATTTAAATAGGAAAAGCGTCTCTTTTAAATATAGGAAAAAATAATTTTGCTTGGTAAGATTTATAATTTTAAAAAGGTCCTTACCTGCATCACCCTTATCGCCCATGGTTTATGGCTTTTATTAAATACAAATAACAATTATAACAACTAAATTAATTCACTTAAAAACCCAGGAATCTACTCGTTAGCAAAGAAGCGGCAGAAAATGTATTCCGAACTCATTGGCGGTAAGTAATTGGGCGCAAAGAAGGGGAATGCAGTGGGGCCACTCGTAAAATGGCGGCGGTTTATTTGAAATTCCACTAGATTTAAAACCAACAGCACATAAAAAATACGATTGTCACATATTTTGTATTTATTTACTTTCATTTAACCATAGTTGTAAAAATTTTTGTAAATTATCTCCAAAAAAAATATTTCATTCAATCGTTTCGATAAAATTACTTCAGTCTGGGGATATTATGTGTGAAAAGGGAAATAAATAAAAAAATAACGATGGCCGACGCAGCCGCTCGTAGAGAAGCCCGGAAAAAGCGAATTTTAGATAATTTGCAAAGTCGCCTAGAAAAAATAACAGGACGAAAAGAAGATATTAATGGTAATCAAACTGTTTTCAAATAAAAAAATTGATTTTATTGATTATTTTTTTTCATAGCAAGTGTTTGACAATTTACTATTACCAACATAACAGTGATAAGGCACTTTTTTGCGCTTGAAATTTTTGTTTTTTATTTTTAAAGATTACAAAGATGACGGGTTTACTCAAACGGGAGAAAATGGCTTGATTCCCACAATTCCAGTCGAAGAGTTCTCATCAATTTTACACGGCCGAGCCACATCGAAATCCAGTCTAACCGTAACGCCTTTATCTGTGTCTGACTCCAACGAATCCCTGTCTGAACCAGTGGAGCACCCCACTGATACCAGAACTGAAAAGAAAATTCCAAAACACGACAAAGTTTTCTACCTCTCCAACCAAATAGTTATTGCCATATTAGCAATTTTAACACGATTTTGTTATATCTTTAAATTAGAACATTTTTTTTCCAATTTAATATTTATTCCATTGTTACTATTTGAGATGATAACGATAGTATTTACGCAAACCAAAAAACAGGAATTGGGAGTTATGGGAGCAGCGTTATTACTATCGGGAATACCACAAAACGTCACCAATTCCATGTCGAAATACTTGGACATTATCAGAAAGATTACTCAAGATTTTTGTGTATATTTTTTTACATTTATAGTCACACATCTTATATTGGAATCTTTACATATATTTTCAGCAGAATATTTTAAATACTACCTCGATAAATAATCTAAATTAATTTAAACTTTTAAATGTGGGAAATTTTTTTTAATGGCATTTTACGGTTGATTTGTAAATATATTTTTATATTTTCACGAATATCTAGCTCCAATTCTAATAAATAGACATATTTTTATATTTAACGTACTCTTATTCCAAGGTACATTAACAGATCAATTAGAAACATTGTTTAACAGTTATACAGTGTGTTAACGTTAATTGAGGAATACTTAATATCTGTGTAGGGTCATGCGTTGTTCTTTATTGTGTTGCCTTAGATTTTGGTCAGTAAATTTTATTGACCGTCACAGAGGAGGGTGGGGCTAAAAATATTTTCAAATATAGTTAAAAGCTATCCATTAACAAAGGAATGCTTTTTTGGTAGGGAGGAGTGTACGCTTAGTATAGATATATTAGCATCTCCCATTGCGTTAGTTACTAGTGTGGCTCCAGATAGCGCCATTTTGCAACTAACACACATCAAAAAATGTTACTTTACATGCGTAAGTCCATAAAAATGTAGATACATTATTTCCAAAAAAAAATGGATTATACAGAAGGAGGAACATCTGAAATGTTGACATTAATTAAAATGCCACCAGTTGGCGCTGTTATATCTAAGTTGTACAAGTATAATATCTCATTATACTAGTGTTTATAAAGTACTTATTGGGTTGCCAAGAAAGTTCTAGCGGTTTACACTAGTAGTTAGCGTTATGTTTATTTCTTTATTCTTTTGTCAATGTTAGAATTTTTTTTGTTTTAAGATTTGGTAGTCGATATCTTCAGGTAGTTATATCAACTAATTTCGTGTAATTTTGTTTACAACCTTTAGTCTACGGTCAGTTTTAACATGGAGTGAAAAAATAAGCAATTTCGACACATTTTACTTTTTTATTTTCATAAAGGCAAGAAAGCGGCTGATCGTTTTCGATTAACGTTATTGTATAAGACCCAATTTTCATCGCCAGTGATAATTCGTTTCAAAAAAAGATCGATTGTATTACGTTAGAAATGCGTATCACAAACATTTGTTCGTTGACTTTCTTTCAATTCGTGCGGAACCCAAATATCAATCTTCTTAACACGTCCTATATGTCTTATACGCTTTTAAATTGTTGTGTGATACATTTAACTGTTTTGCAATCTCTTGCACAGCTATGTAACGAGTCAATTCAATAATCGCTCTCATTTTGTCATCATCAACTTGAGAAGGTCGACCAGAACGTTGTTCATCTTTCAGTGGGAACTCTCCAGAACGAAAAACTTTAAACCAATTCTAACAAGTGCGTTCTGTTAAACAATCAACATCATAAACTTTACATATCTCTTTGTGAGGCTCAGCCGCTTTCTTGTCTTTATGAAAATAAAAAAGTAAAATGTGTCTAAATTGCTTATTTTTTCACTCCATGTTAAAACTGACCATAAATTGAAAGTTTAAACAAAATTACACGAAATTAGTTGATATAACTACCTGAAGATATCGACTACCAAATCTTAAAAGAAAAAAAATTCTAACATTGACAAAAGAATAACGAAATAAACAATATCAGTAGGTACTTTGTTGAGTGGTGTAAATTGCCGACAGCGCTACGGTGACTATTCTAGTACTATTAGTCAATATCTTCATTTTAACGAGTTTTGAACTATTCTCTCATTAGAGATGATCTACAGTCCATAACAAAATAAGAACCAACTAAAATTCAAATTACATGAACCTATTCAAAGGTATTGAGTTCTCAATTAACGGTTACACTCTGTATACTTCATTAGAACTATCAGAATTTAAGTGATATAATATAATAATTATAAAACGTTATACTTACTATCTTATACTAATGTTTAAAGTTGCTTTTAAATAAAGCTGCAGCCTTAATTTAAGCTTAACGCCTGTAATATATTGTACAAATCAAATCAAGCAATAAAATGAAATGATATTTTTTAAAAATGTTTTATTTTTAATTGTAGATGAAAGAAAAAAAAAATCGATACGAAAATACATTATGAAATTTACACGAGGGAAATAATTATAACGACAACGTAAAGTATTCTATATATTAAAAGTATCAGCCAAGATCATGAACGAAATATTTTTTTTAATTTTTGAAGAAATCCAGAATTTGATTCTGATACTTGATCAGCATTGGAAACGTTCGATTCCTGATTTAGTTTTATATTTTTATTTTGGTCAAAATTTTCTTTTGGCTTCGGAATCGTTTGTGTGGATTCCTTGTTATTTACGTTTGGCTTTTGATCAATTGGATGATGTGAAATATCTGCATTTGTTGATGTTTTCTTCTCGTTTGATGCCAATGAAATTTTATTTGGCGTGGAAATGACTTCTTCAGACACTTGATTTATTTTTTCTGTCGTCAATGTCGTCTTAATTAAATTCTCACTTTTTACAACGTTCGTTGAATAATGACTAATTAAATTTGTACTTTTCTCTTTATTTTCACTCGATTCATTGGAACTGGCTGAAATGATCTTAAGCTTGATTATGAACTATTAATTTATAGAAAAACTGTGCTCAATTGGCCGTTTATTTGTGAATGGAACTCTTGGCCTTGGTAAGCCTCGGTTTTGGTTTCTTCGACTCCAAAATAGACTCACCCCGTATAACATCGAGATTTCCTAGGCGGATCATTTTTTCTTCCCATAGTGCCATTTCGTCTTTGTATCGAAGTGAACCTTGTTGCGATTGTTCAACAAATGGTTTTTTTTCGGCCTCAGTCATTTTATTCCATTTGTCAGCGACTTTATTTTGGAATTCTCTAAATGGTAAATTGCCACGTTCGGGATATTGAGTTTTCATCCATAACACAAACCCTGATGGGCTCTTTTTTGGTTTTTCAAACTCCTTTCGTTTCTATAATAGAAAATAAGTGCAATAGAAATTGGGTCATATATTAAAACATAATAATTAAAAGCTTAATTAGTTTCGAACGAAGTTTCTTTGTTTAATTTAGAGTAAAATCATAGAGATCATAACGTAACGAAAACGCAATCAGAGGACCTTTTCTTATGCTCACTACTTGGCAACAGAGATTGGTTTTAGTGAGGTGTGCTGAGTGAGAGGGGGGAAATAGAAAGACGAAAAGTAGAAAAACTGATTATACTGGCTACTAGAAGGAATCACCTTAGGGGCCATCCATAATTTACGTCACACGTTAATGAGAAGATAGGGGGTCGACGAAGTGTGACAAGGGGGTGGGAGGGGTCCTAAATTCCGTGTCGTCATATTTCAAAATCTTTTTTAATCTAAGTGTTATGTAAAACACGAACTTTGTACTATTAACGAAAAACTCAAAAAAATTTGCAACACTATCTGTAGAAACATAAAGTACAAATTGTTTTATCGGCCACTCGCTCTACTGCACTGAGAAAAAAAGTTTCTTCTGACAACTTCATTTATGCCAACAAAATGATTTGATAGCCCATTGTCAATCAAATCTTTAATGTTTAGATTTAATTGTCCGAAGAGAATTTTTTTCTCGGTGTAGTGTTACGCGCCGGTACTATTGCCCTTAGATAAATGCCGCTAAATGCTGCACCGTGCTTAGCGGTGATATTGTTTTCATTTCATTTGACAATTGACTTTCAAGATGATTAAGTTTAATCATTAATTAATATAATTAGTCCTTTTTTTTTGCTTATTTCTTGAAATGCTTGATTTGATGTTAATTTTATTAAAAAATCATTTAAATTGAAATAAAACAAATGTTGGAACTGCTGTTTTAATTCAATAATTATTTGTAGATGTAAAGTTGTAAAATAAATGACGTCACACTAAGGAGGGGTGGGTTTTACAAGTGTGACCAGCTGTGACAAGGGCGGCGGAGGGAGTCAAAAATCATGAAATTCGTGTGACGTAATTTAAGGATAGCCCCTTAAGAACAACAGTCGTCAAGGTATAGCCAATATACTGGAAAAATTAAACAAAACTTCAGAAGAAGATTAGCGCAGTGTATTGACCTTAACAGACGCTTTATTTTTTGTTTACTTAAATATCAAAATATGTAAATTCTTTTGTTCCACCCTGTATATTTCATGAAATATAACTTAAATATTAGTTGTCATTTTGAACGATTGATATCTCAAAAAGTATTGAAAATAGGAAAAAATTGATGTCTTACATTTTTGTAGAAAAATTAATTTTAATTACTTTTGGTAACTTAACTTTTTTTTTTAAAACATACGGTTTATGAGATATAGCTTAAATTATCTAATTTTATTTTTTCCATATTCCTCATTCAGAATTTAACTAAAAACTTTAAATACTTTATTTATAATATTTACATCAATTTATGAACGAATAAAAATTTTATTAACACAAAAAAAATATCGAAAAAATTTATCATAACTTTATAAGATATGCCCCATTTAAAACTGACTAAAAACGTCTTAAAATCTTTTTTAGAAAAATTATTCTAGACCCAATTTAAACATTAAAAAAAGGTTTTAAATTAAAGAAATGTAAATTAAAAAATTATTGCGACTATTAAAATCAATATTCCAGTGTTTTTAAGTTTTTCTTCAATTTTCTTCATAACCCAAAATCCGAATTTGAATTTAGAGCCGCCTGAAGTTTGCGCGGGCATGAACAATGACCGTTGAATTAAAAACAGTAGAAGATCGGCGTCTCTAATTGACTGTGTCGTTTAAGTGATTGTCCTAGTTTATCCCGAATTTTCCCTGACTTAAGTGGATCTGAGTGAATAAAAGTGTTGAACTGTGTAATAAAAACCCGGTGGAATATTTTAATTAAAAAACATCCAGGATATTTTGACATTTAAGTAGTGTAAATATGGAAAAAGCCGCCGGTCTTCTAAACGCTGAGACCCGTGATGGGACATTTGGATTTTATCGTGGATTTTCTTACTGTAAAAACTGGTAAGTCTTTAATAAAACATGTTAATTAAGTTATTTGATCCTTTAACTGTCCCCATCAAAAATTTCCAGGGACGTAATTGATTTAATTTTACTTTTATAAAGCTTTATATTTCAAGCAGTTTAAAATATATTTCTTCCGAAAATACAGTCGAATAAATCATACTTTCTACTATTTTGGGACGCAAATAATAGTTTTCCAGTATAATTTAAAACCTTTTTAAGGGTTCTGAATCAAAATATTTAGGGTGGGTTCAAAATATAAGTCACAAATAAGACAAAACGGTAGCGACTTCTGTCTTCTTTAAGGTTATGAGTAAAATTGAAATCTATTTGATATTTTATAAGGACATGAGCAAAATAAAATATTTTATCTTGGAAAAGTGCACCGTTCTTGTGGGATAAGCAACTTTTTTAGCACAAACGGTTAAACCGATTTTATTTCAACTTTGTAAGATGTCTGAGATGAAACATTACATTGAATATGTTCTTAGCTTCTTGAGGATAAAAAAAATGGCTGAACGGAGTTTGTTAAAACTCACAAAGAATCCAGTGAGCACAAAACGCTCAACTTCGAACAGGTTTAGAACAGTAACATAATGAAAGAATGTTACCATAACCAATGTTGTATCAGCCAAAGAGAAAGTTGAGAGAGCCAGATCGCACGAATACACGTGCTGCCCCCTACTCCGACTACGAAATTTGGAACTATTCCTTAGTTACTCGTTTGCACATTTCTCCACTGTTATACTCGAAACGCCTAAAGGACCTAAAGCACTAAAGCCTCGACCGTTTCGCTATGGCTTTAGTTGTTCCGAGTGTAGAGCAGTGGAGAAATGTGCAAACGAGTGACTAAGGAATAGTTCCGAATTTTGTAGTCGAAGTAGGGAGCAGCACGGGTGTTCGTGCGATCTGGCGCTCTCAACCTTCTCTCTGTATCAGCTAGTCTTTATAAAAGGTTCGTTTGCGGATCTCATACTGAACCGATAACGAATCAGTCTAAGTGGATTTAGGATAATCGCCAAGCCCATACGCGCCTATGAACTGATTAAGGGTTATTTTTCCATGAACGAATTTGAAAATTTTCAGAAGTAAGACAAGGATTAACGAGAACCCACGAATTGTTAATTGCTTTTAACGTTGATAGAAAAGGATAGAGAAACGGGACTTTGGTTCTAGCGATTCTCGGGTTTTTTAGGACGAAAAATTCGAATCTCTTACTCATGCGCAGTTTGATAAAATGTGGCTAGTTTTTCTATCCTTTTCTATCAACGTTAAATTCCAATAACAATTTTCGTGGGTTCTCGTTAATTCTCGTCTTACTTCCGAACAAGTTCAAACTCGTGCACGGAAAAATAACCCTTAATCAATTCATAAGCGTGTATGGGCTTGACGATTATCCTAAATCCACTTGGACTGATTCGTTATCGGTTCAGAATGAGATCCGCGAACGAACCTTTTATAAAGACTAGCTGATACAGAGAGAAGGTTGAGAGAGCCAGATCGCACGAATACCCGTGCTGCCCCCTACTCCGAGTACGAAATTTGGAACTATTCCTTAGTCACTCGTTTGCACATTTCTCCACTGTTCTACACGAATTTAACGTTTATAGAAAAGGATAGCCAAACGGGACTTTGGTTCTAGCGATTCTTGAATTTTTTTAGGACGAAAAATTCGATTCTCTTACTCATGCGCAGTTTGATAAAATGTGGCTAGTTTTTCTACCGTTTTCTATCAACGTTATATTCCAATAACAATTTTCGTGGGTTCTCGTTAATCCTCGTCTTACTTCCGAACATGTTCAAACTCGTTCACGGAAAAATAACCCTTAATCAATTCATAAGCGTGTATGGGCTTGACGATTATCTTAAATCCACTTGGACTGATTCGTTATCGGTTCAGAATGAGATCCGCGAACAAGCCTAATGATTTGGGAAACAAACTGGAAAATAGCTTAAATTACAATCTTAATTTTTTTGGACGCCGGATAGTACGAAGTTAAGATAACATACGCTAAAACCAGATTTTTCAAAATTTCCACTTAGCAAGTATAGTGCTATCCGTACTATTCAAAACTAAAAGAGTTATTAAGAGAGTATAAATTAAAAAATAATAACTAGAAATGAGATCTGTTCAAGACTGACCCATTCAAACAGTTCCATAGATCCACAATTTAGTTGAAAGGATTTTTTTGTGGAATATTAAGGTTTCTAATAAATATTTTAGTGTTATCTAGGCATGCTCAACGAAGCGTGAGAGTATCAAATGGTTTATAATCTATATATACTTGGGAAACTGACACATCATAATAACTGAAAAACGGCTTAAGTTAGGATCTTGGTTGGAATTCCAACCCCAAATGGGTGACACAAGGGGTTGAAATAAATTTGGTTTCTAAACTATTAACTTGAAAAAATTCTCAATTAGCAAATAAAGTACTACTGTATAATAACTAAAATTAAAAAGTATGACGTGAAATACAACTAGAAATCAGATTAGGGTTGACGTCTTCGAAATAGTTTCTTTTAACACGAAATAATACTTAGGACATTTCAGTTTCGTGTTAAACGTTTTTACTGTAATTTATTAATACATTTTGCTGAAAATGTTAATACCTTTCTTTGTTCACGTTTTTCTTTAGCTAATTCTTGATCACGACGAGCTTGTTTCAATTTAGCCTTATCCTCTTCGGTTAACTTTCCATCATATTTAAGTTTTTCAACCATATAGATGTCCTGTTCTTTTTTATATTCACTTTCCAATTTTTCCTTAGTCTACAAACAAATATACCCATAAATTATCGTCAAATATACCAGATATTCGATCGGTATTTAACCTTCGGTTCAGCCTTATCCCATTTCGATGCTATTATTTTAATAATTTCTACAGCATTGGCTTTAGGATTTTCTTGAGCGACGGTAGGACGAATATCTTTAAGGAAACGAAAATATGGCGTTAGAGGACGTTTCGGTTTGGGGGGTAACCCGACTTTTTCTTCTAAAGATTTATGCCGAACACATTGTATTACAGGAAAGTTATTACTGAAAATAAAATATCAAATAGTATTAATTAAAATAATTAATAAAATATCACGGGTATTTACCTTATATAAAACGGTTTAATATTCGTCAAGCAATTGGAAAATCGTAAATACGCATTTCGAAGAGACATTTTCGCAACGTATATTAAAACATTAATGATATCGAAACTATTATTTAATATGTAATGTAAATACTATTTTAATCTTCTTTTTCGGTAAAATTAGAAGATAATGTAAAGGTTAACTTTTTGATGGCTTTGCTTTGCTTTGGTTTGTTTCAAAATGACGTCACAATAACGGACATGTGCAGGATTTTCATTAATTTTACGCAATATGAAAGAAAAAATTGTGTTTATATTTAATTGTGTCTTAATTAAACAATGCTAATTGCCATCTAATCAAAATTTTCGAAAATGCAAAAGCCATTTTATTTCCTGTATTAATCGGTAAATAATATTTAATATTCAGAAACGGCGAATACAAATCATGCATGTTGTAGCTATTCAAATGTAGCATTTTTATTGTGTTATATGTTTAAAAAAGCTCAAAGCACAATATTTACGTTTTTAAGCATATAGATAATAAGTTTTAAATGACTAATTTGTTTATCAATTTAATAGAAAATGTGGAAAATTAATTGTATCTTGGAGCCTGGGGTTCTTGGAGTCTTTGGGGATTTTTGATATTAACTTGGTCGTAGTTGGTATTGGTTGTGTGGTACCTCACATTGGACGCTAGTCGGCGAGTGGCGCTATTTGCTTTGATTTTTAAAAATTTGCTCTATTTTTTTATAGATTGTTCCATATTAATCGTTTTATAAGTCATTAATTTAAGTTCTTGTGTTTAATAATTCTGGATACTATAAGTTGTTTTTTTGTTTTTTTAAAAAAGTTCCTTAATATTCAAAAATAATAAATATTAAGATATATTTTTTAAAGTAAAAATAGAACGCGTATTAGAGCTGTGTATTATGTTGAATGAAATTATAGTAAAATCGTTCTAATTTAATAATCTATCATTTGATCCTATTCACCAGGAATTACGAAAATTTTTCATTGTCTGTGCTACATACTAAGTAAATAAGCTTCATTAAATAAGTAAAATTCCGAAGGTGGTTTGAAAAAACGTTAAAATCGCGCCGACATCGCTACGACAAAATCGCCCAAGCATATAAGTAGTATAAATTATTTCAATAAATATTTTTACTTACAATTGGCTGTTTAAAATGTTATAAAACATTAATTAACAGTGTAAAAATACGATATATTTTTTGAAAATGTAAATACTATGTTTTATAGTACCCCCAGGGCCGGATTTATCATGGGGCTATGTAGGCCTGGGCCCATAGCGGCAAATTTTTAGACGCGGCAAAACGGCAAAAAAAAAATAAAATCCCTGAAATTTAGGAGATATATGAATATTACCGGTCTCTGTTTTATCTCGCGTCTGAGCATGTGATCTGGTCATGAATGAGATAATGCTGTAGTACGAGAGCTAGCGACATCGAAAAAAAAAAGAATTTTAGGTCGGCCAGTTTTTATATATGTTATCTCTTGCACTATCCCGGACATCATACGGGCTGTCTGACTGTCGGGAGGGGTTGCGTTTATTAGTGCGCATCGCACCTATGACAGGTAAAATATTGATATTTTCATAAAAAAGAAAAGGTTTCAGATAAAATTTGTAGAAAATAACATTTCAAATAAAAAATGTCCAGTGACTAATTTTCTTAAAATGGCTAGTTTACCCGCTACAAGCTTGGAAAGGCTGGCTTGCCCTGACTTAATTTGAATGGCCGACCGTTCAGAGATACAGCCGTTGTGCCGACATCTATACAATGAGTTTTACAAGCTTGTAGCGGGCAAACTAGCCACTTTACGAAAATTAGTCAGTGGACATTTTTTATGTAAAATGTTATTTTCTACAAATTTCATCTGAAACTTTTTCTTTTTTCTGAAAATTTCAATATTTTACCTATCATAGGTGCGATGCGCACTAATATACGCAACCCCTCCCGACAGCCAGACAGTATGATGTCCGGGATAGTGCGAGAGATAACATATATAAAAACTGGCCGACCTAAAATACTCTCTCGAAAACGTCGCTAGCTCTTAAACTACTAGTTATTCATTTCTTTAAAAATAAATGTACTGCAACCAAACGGCTCCGGGCCTCTGGATCGCTCGTGTTCAGGAGAAAAAATGTTGGCTAGGGTATAAAGCGAATTAATTTTTTTGTGAGGGGATGGCAATTTCCTCGGGCCCATAAACACAAAATATATAAATCCGGCCCTGGGTACCCCAGTGGCTTGGTTTTGGTCTCCCAAGCCAGAAAAGCGTTTTTGATTCTAATTTTTGTAATTCTAGAAAAAGGTTTAGGTCTGATGAGACGCCATTTTTGGCCAGTTGGTCGGCCTTTTTATTGCCCTCTATACCCTCATGTCCTGGAGCCCACCATAGGTAGACTTTGTTACAAGCTGCTAGCTCCCTGAGTGTGAACATTGCCAAACAAGCTTAGACTTCATCGTCTTAGATCACAGTGCCTTTAACGCTGCTTGGCAGTCACTTACAATATTGATGTGTGCTCCATTCAAACTCTTTGCGAGGTTTAGTCTGGCACATTCATCTATTGTAAGCACCCCAGGCTTGGAATATAGTAGTGCAAGTCCCAAGGGCCTGTTCAATTTGACCATATGGCCTATAAACGCCCATCCCTGCTCTGCTATCCATAACTGAGCCGTCGGTGAACCAGTTCGGGCTGCTTTTAAAGATCGGTCCCCCCGACGCCCACAGTGGTCTGTCTGGTATGCACACCTTGTATGGTTGATCAAAGCATCCTGTTATTAGTCTAAGGATTCTGTTTTGGACCACCTGTATGCGATTCTGTAACTGTATCCCACATTTCGCACCCGTATATCCATATTGGTTTGATTTTATGTTTCTAATATTTTTTTAATAGGTTACCCAGTGACTCATAGACCAACATTGGAAAACCCTGAACCCTGATAATTTATTCCATTTGAGTGGAATGCTTTTTTTGTTTCTATTCAGACAGACTAAAATATGCATTAATTAAATGCATTAAGATATTTTTTAATTGCTCTTATTTCCACCCCTCTAGTCAAATTCATCTTATTGAAAAAATGCATTGGTCAGTTTTTGTGAGAAATTCAATTTACTTTAGTTTTGTATTTTACATATTTTTCGTTAGAAGTCATCATTTTCGTGATATTTTAAAAAAAGGATAGTTCAACCCCTTTCTAACTCAACACTCATACCCGATCGGAGTGGACTTGTGGGCTTTAGTATGTTGTTTATGGGGCGTTTACACGTTTCAACTAAATTCGCTCGACGATTTTCAATCGTTTAGGCCGTAGCGGGGGTAGCGACGCGAGAAGTGAAGCACAAACCAAACGGAGTTGAAAGCAAATTGACCGGCTGGTCGACTCGAATCAGACTCATTACTTGAACAACCAAAAATTTGAACCGTTCAAAAAGTTTGTGATGAGTTTGATCCGCTACGGCCTAAACCAGGGGTCGGCAACCTTTGGTTGTTAAAGGGCCAAATATTTTACGTGGGGTTTGGTGCGGCCGCACTTGGGCAATGGCGGATCTAATGGTAAGCATTTCTGCTGACTAGAAACATCCCACCCAACCCCCAGGTTGCGCTCCCTGGAATCCCCATGCATCGTGAACAGTAAAAAATCGACGTACGAACTATCAATGAAAATATTACCACCAAATTCACTGTTAATTCTACCCCAAAAATAATCTCATATTGTATAATCCCCGCAATTTTTACTTCGGAATCCCGTAATTCAGGGACCTCCACGCAAATTAAGACTGGCCTACATAGAGAAATATACTCGCATATTCGAATTGCCGAATATCTTGCGGGCCGCACCAAAACCACTCGCGGGCTGCTGGTTGCCGACCTATGGCCTAAACGATTGAAAATCGTCGAGCGATTTTAGTTGAAACGTGTGAACGCCCCATTAGGAAGATTTTCTCTACTTTCTTCCTTTAAAAAAATCAGACGACACTTTTTAGTTTCACAAATCGTACTTTATTGACTGGCCTATTATTAATGTCATATTTGACAATTTTTTAAATTTAAATTATTTGTGTGAATTTATTTTGAATAAAACGAAAAATTGTTGTAAAGTTTTCGTTGAAAATACCACATATGAAATTATATATAGAAAGTAATGAGTAAAATGTCACGAAACGGTTAAGAGGAAAGTTGCGGCCCCCCATAACACGTATAGTTACGTTTTTGGATCCGCGGCTATTGCCGATGTGTCATCTTCAGTTGAATGAAACCGCGGCTTCACACTTCATACCCATTCGTTGCTTAACTTTCGCCAAACGCGCGTTCATCCATCGTTTATTTCAAAGTGTGTCGGTCCATGCAGTGAAAGTCTTTCGTTTTGTGCTCCCGTTCAAAAATCACCAAGACTTAACTTTAAAAAAATTCCCTTATAGCTTAATTTTTACTAAAAGTGCAAGTGTTTGTGATACATTGTTGCAACAATGGGATTCAAAAGTGATAATCAAAATGTACATTTTGTAATGAAAAACTTATTAGCTGGAGGTATGTACCTTTACGTTCAACCATTTATAGTTTATAACAAAAATAATCCACAGGAGTAGCTGGAATGTGTTCAAAAACCGCCGTAGCTCCCCTAGACCGAATCAAAATCCTGTTTCAAGCTCATAGCACTCATTACTCAAAACATGGAGTGTTTTCGGGACTTCGACGAATCATCACAAATGAATCGCTATTTGCTTTGTACAAGGGAAATGGAGCGCAAATGGTCCGGATTTTCCCCTATGCTGCAACCCAATTTACTTCATTCGAATTATACAAAAAGGTACCTATACAATTATGTTCAGCCCAAATGGGAAAATTCACTTTCGTTTCTATTAACTCTCTCTATCAATTCAAATTATTTTTTTTTGGAATGAGAAAGTATTCAGATTCAGGGTCAAGTTATAGCGTTATACGTTTGAAAATACAAACATTTATTACCGCCTTTAATCAGCCTTAGAATTTTTATTTTTTTGAACTTATACTTTAATTGTATAAAAGATAACATTTTATACTTGAAAGATTTTATCAATTAAAACAAGTTAAATAAAGAAGTGTCGTAATATTCGCCAATTTTTACATTGCATATGGTACTTAAATAAAAACCCTCAACACGTAAATTTAAGCTAAACAATTCATAAACTCGAATAGAATAATTTATTAAGCCCATCTTATAAATTTTTCTTATAGCTATAATAACGATGAAACAATCTAATTTTGTGATTGGTATTAGTTTGCATATTTCAAATTCTGTTAAAAATATTTTAACTTTACTTTTATGATTGTCGTAAAAATATGTCGATAAAAACTTTTTGTACACTCAAGGCCTTTGAAATCTTTTATAAACAATAGCACTGTATAATATTTGTTTTAAATTTTCTATTTGAATATCACCAAAAAAAAAACTTTTAACATGATTAAATAAAATATTAGAAATTTAAAAACTTAATTAGAAATGATTATGGATGTTAGTGAAATTTTTATGTTCACTAAGACAATGATAATATTTTAGCTTTTTTTTTTAAATTTAAAAAATCGAATAAATCGATGCCATATTAAACACAGTGGCGGACTAAGGCAAAAGGGGCCTATTTTTCAGTCATGACACATAGTCAGTGGCGCAGCGAGCTTAACTCGCGCCCGGGGCACAATACTTTTTAGCACCCCCCTCTCCCAAATCCAAAAAATTTAATTACTATGTATAAATTTTCCTTGCTTTTCATGAAGCAAATTTTTCAATAATATCATCGAAGATGATAATTTCAAATTTTTCTCTTTCAACAATTAAAAATCCCACGATCTAGCTGTACTGCCGGTTGCAAGTGTCAAGGATATGAACAGACACGGAAAAAGTTATATTTTCTAGAAATCAATTATAATAAAAAAAAATATCCAGCAATTTTTTTTAAAGTGAAACTTTTTATATATCGTCTCAAATTTTTTGGCCTGTTTTTAGCATGTCACTAAATGTGTGTTACATTCTCGGCAAGTGTTCGCCAGAGCTCGTAAAACATTGTTACCTTTATACCATGTCGTTTTACCAGAGCTCTTGCGTGAGTTATTACTGAATGTAATGAGTTATTTTCCTCTCCATGACAACTTTTTAGTATATTATAAGTTGTCATTAATTGTCAATCATATTTGTATTGGTATTTGTGTTTTAATCAGTGCATTGATATACATGTAGTTGTTCAATTGATTATAATAGACAAAGATACAGCTAGTAAGAATAGTGCGAAAATATCTGAAGGTGATGTTATAATACTCTTAGATAACAACAGGCAGATGATCGGTTTAAAAATAATCAAAAAATTCAATAATGAAAATAACATTCGAGTATTAACATCAATAATGGAAATTCAAAATTAGTTGAAACGGCGCGCGTCAAGTCAGACAGCGAATTCGTGCCACATCCCTTTCTTTCTACTCTATTTTCATACCCTAAATCGTATAATTTTCCAAAAATTTTCAGTTACTTAAGTGCCTAAAATCCAAAAAAAAAAGTTCCACTTGCAACGTGGTTTCGTAAAACCACACAATAATTTTTTGTTTTGTGGACCATTTGGCGCCCCTTTGAGAGTCGCGCCTGGGGCATGATGCCCCCCCACCATCGCTACGTGCACTGCACATACTTGGCGTTTGGTAGTTTGGGTTTAAGGCATATAGTATCTTCTATTTAATTAGCGGATTCCAAGAAAAAAATATATATAAATGTATCAAATTTTTTATGTAAATCGTCAGCTTCGGATCCTTGTTAATGGGTTCTCATCTTTGTTTGAGGTAAAATTACGTAAACAATGTTTAATGTCTTCATAATTTTCCTTTAAGGATTTCACAGCATCGTAACGTGGAACCACCTGGTGTCACAAATATGTTTAATACGCAAGTATTTGCTCTTACAAAATGTTTGTAATGCATTCCACCTATGTCTAGAACTTGAAAAATAGTGAACGTGATACGTTTTAGCAATAATTATGAATATCACGTTTTTCTGTTAAATAAAAATTAAAAACCTACTTTTTGGGGCCCAAAAGTTACGGGCCCTAGGTACGTGCTTAGGTTGCCTAAGCCTTAGTCCGCCCCTGATTAAACATGATTATAAGGCAAATTCACGCAATTGTATTATTAGGTTATTGATATTGAGGTATTATGGAACTTGATTATTTTTAAATCAATTTTTGGTTTGAAATATTCCTTATCATCACTTTTTAATTTTAATACGTAAAAACAAATTACATAATCTATATTTGGCATTTGCAAATTCGTTTTTTTTTTCTTTTTGTTATCAATACAATGTATTACAATGTATTGTTTACCAATAAAACAAAATTGCATGATAACACTCTTTATGGTAGGTGTTACAACTATCTATATCTATACGAAGTGTACAGGGGTGGGGGGGAAAGGATATGTGTTCATTTTTTGTAAATTTCGAAATTGTTGCAATTTTTTTAAAACAAATTGAATAAACAATATACCAAAAATGAGTACCCTAATATCATTTTTAGGGCTTCGTACGTCAAAAAACGGGAAACGAAACCCTAATAATAACAATTGCTGGCTGGATGTCCGTTTGCCACGGGCAATTTCATTCGAATCTACCCGATAAAAAAATTTTAAAATTTTGCAAAACTATGGTTTTATATTGCAATGAGACAGATGTTTATCGAAAAACAGTAAACGCAAATTTAAAGGAGTATTTTTGAAGGTTCAAGTGGGAAATAAAAAACAAAAACATTTTCAGGATCTCAAAGATATTTATTTTTAAAATGTATAGGCTATAGCTCAAAAGATATTGAAAATATTAAACGAAAAATGAACTCCCCCAATCTCCAAAACTATCAGACCTGCATTTAAAAATATCTGCTGCGAGGCGTCACAGTACTTTCTTTGACTTTCATTTATGAAACTCGCTGTTAGTTAAAAGAAATATAAGCACTTTGTAACTATACATATAAACAGAACTATATGCATACAACCTATTGGGCTATATGTATATATGAATTCCTAACCTTTACCCCAGAACCGCCCTCAATCAAATTTTCCCAGAAAAAAGTTTCAAATAAAACTTGTAGGCATCAATGAGTCTAAGAATTATAGAAAGTTTAAAAAAAATCGTTGGAGCCGTTTTCGAAAAAAATTGAAAAAGCTCAAAATCTCCTAGATTAAAGTAGAGCTTTTGCTTAACCGATTTCAACCAAAAGCTTCGCGGCACAACTAGGTATAGTATGGAGGTCAGATTTCAAGTTTGGTGAAATTCGGATAAAGTTTTCGATACGATATGGCTGTCACACACACACATGTTTCTAAAAACTACTTTTTCGGACTCTGGGGACCTCAAAACAGCTATTTCCGGTATAAGCTCGAATTCGAAAATTCGACCCGATTACATTACTTCCTTTACTATATAGTAAAAGAAAGTAAAAAATCCCAATATAGATTATTTGTTTACCAAAAAATTATGTGAAAGTCCTTTGTCCTTAAAATTACAAAATATTTAAAATATACTCGTGCTATGTTCGCGATATTTCCTATACGAATAAAAATAGTTATTACTTTCTTTTACTACTATGTAGTAAAGGAAGTAATGTAATCGGGTCGAATTTTCGAATTCGAGCTTATACCGGAAATAGATGTTTTGAGGTAGGGATGTGAGATTAATGGAAAAAAACGATTAAATAAAAATTGATTTTTCTTTATTCAATATTAATCGATTTGTCGAAAATCGATTTTAATAAAAAAAAATCGATTTATTCAACTAACAATTTATCAGATTAAAAATCAAATAAAATGATATGAATACAAAAATAACCAATTCAAAACTAAAAACTAAAGCGAATCTTCCATTAAACTTTCAAGGTAAGGAATAAGGCAAATATGATTATTGATACACAATTTCAGTACCATTAAACTTTTTATTATAATAAAAATAAAATGATGAGCACCCTAACAAAATTACAACGTTATTGCCTCAAAAACTATTTTCGATTTCAATCTTTTAATATAGAATTTTAAATTTAACAATCAAATATTTCAATGAATGTCTATTATATTTAAATGACAAGAATGAAAAAAAAACCGTTACAGCTAGTCTGCATTTAAGTTTGCGCTGTTTCTGAAAATCGATTTAAACGCGTAATTTATGTAATCGATTATTTAAAAATCGATTAATATTACTATGAAAATCGATTATAAAAAATCGATTATTAGAAAATAATAATCGATTTAAATAAAAATTGATTATTTTTTAACATCCCTATTTTGAGGTCCCCTGAGTCCAAAAAAGTGGTTTTTAGAAATATGTCTGTCTGTGTGTGACAGCCATATCGTATCGAAAGCTTTATCCGAATTGCACCAAACTTGGAATTTGACGTCCATATTATGGACGTTATATTATATTATATTATATTATGGATAAAATATCTGGTTGTGCCGCGAAGCTTTTGCTTGAAACCAGTTGAAACCAAGCGAAAGCTCTACTTTATTCTAGGAGTTTTTGAGCTTTTTCAATTTTTTTCGAAAACGGCTCCAACGATTTTCTTTAAACTTTCTATAGTTCTTATGTTCTATAGTTCTTATAGACTCATTAGTGGCTACAACTTTTATTTGAAACTTTTGGAAAATTCGAATAAGGACGGTTCTGGGGTGAAGGTTGGGAATAATGTATATATTATACATATAGGCTGTATAGTGTATGTATATATACTTATAGTTCTGTTTATTATTATATGTATAGTTATTAAGTGCTTATATTTCTTTTAAGCTACAGCAATTTTTTTTATTTATTTTTTTTGTTGACGACATAAATAGCCTCACAGAATAGCGTAGGCTACGTTTTGTTCTTAGCTACGTTGTAAAGCTGTCCATACACAGTACAACTTGGTTTTTAAACGTGTTGACAACTTGGCCAGATTATATCGTGTGTGGGCAAGTTTACAACACGTTTGTAAAACGTATGTAAACGTATTAAACGTGCAAACGTATGATAAACTTGTCCTACTTTTTTTTTTCCAAAATTATGCACGATCTGCAAAGCGTTGAAATTAGTGCTTTTGATCGTGATTAGCACGTGAAAGGAGTAGTCCTTATGGACTACTTCATATTGATGGTTTCTCTATTGGAATCTTTCAAGTAGATCAATTGGGTTCCATATTTTTAGCCGTACCATAGTTTCGCTATTATCCAGCTAGTTCAATGCAGAGTCGTTTGGATGTTCATCCAATCTTTTCAAATATTTATCGCTTACTCTGCATATCTCCTCCTTTACTGTTGGAATTTTGGTGGCTTGGTGTATTTTGATGTTGTTTACATAGCAGGAGGCATTAATAATAAGTTGTCGTAAATTTTTCGCTTGGAATCTTTAAAGGATTTTAATATTGGAGTTAGAAACTGTTCCCCATAGTTCAAATTGGCTTTATAACTGCTTTGTATACCAAGAATTTGTTCTCGATAGATAACTACGGTTTTTTCTAAGAAACCAATATATAATACAATTTTTTAGCTGACCTCTTATTTGTTTGATGTGGTGAGCCTAAGTCAATCTCCTATCCAAATACGAGTACATTCCTAAATATTTGACAATATCACTCTGAGGAAGTTCTGAACCATTTAATTATTTAAACGTAGTTTACATAGCATACGTAGTAGTACGAGAGCTAGCGACGTCGAAAAAAAAGGATTTTAGGTCGGCCAGTTTTTATGTATGTTACCTCTCGGACTATCCTGGACATCATATAGGCTGTCTGGCTGTCGGGAGGGGTTGCCTATATTAGTGCGCATTGCACCTATGACAGGTAAGAAGAAAGTTTTCAGATCATTTTACATAAAAAATGTCCAGTGACTAATTTTCGTAAAGTTGCCAGTTTGCCCGCTACAAGCTTACAAAGCTCATTGTATACATGTCGGCACAACGGCTGTATCTCTGAACAGTCGGCTACTCAAATGACGTCAGATCGAGCCACCTTTTCCAAGCTTGTAGCGGGCAAACTAGCCACTTTACGAAAATTAGTCCCTGGACATTTTTTATGTAAAATGTTATTTTCTACAAATTTCATCTGAAACTTTTTCTTTTTTCTGAAAATTTCAATATTTTACCTATCATAGGTGCGATGCGCACAAATAAACGCAACCCCTTCCGACAGCCCGATGTCCGAGATAGTGCGAGAGATAACATATATAAAAACTGGCCGACCTAAAATACTCTCTCGAAAACGTTGCTAGCTCTTAAACTACTAGTTATTCATTTCTTTCAAAATAAATGTACTGCAACCAAGCGGCTCCGGGCCTCTGGATTGCTCGTGTTTGGGAGAACAAATGTTGGCTAGGGTATAAAGTAAATTTATTTTTTTGTGGAGGGATTGTAATTTCCCCGGGCCCATAGGCGCAAAATATGTAAATCCTACCCTGGGTCTCCCAGTGGCGTATTTACACATTCGCAAAATTTTAATCTTTTATCTGTACAACCCCTCTCGACAGCCAGACAGAGCCCGTATGATGTCCGGGATAGTGCGAGAGATAATATATATAAAAACTGGCCGAGCTAAAATTCTCTCTCGAAAACGTTGCTAGCTCTTAAACTATAGCATAGCATTCTGTGTGGCTTAACGTTTAAATGTATCTTCAGTTTTGAATAACCTTGTTTTGTTTCCATTAATTTTATACTCCAAACAAAATAGAGGAGAATCAGATAATATTATTTTTACATAGACTTAGCTTTATGATTTGTAAGTTTACAGTTTATCTAACTATAAATTTTACAGTTACTGTGAAATTTATACAGTTGACCAAGAGTTTAAATAAGGTGTTATTTTAAAATATATTCATTGAAAATGTTATCATTGTTACATCATTAAACCAATTAATATCAAACCTTTCTTTTCAGTATTTAGATAAAATATTTGGCGAACGTTCACATTTAGATAAATTCTTTGCTGGGGCTGGAGCTGGAGTCACAGCCGTTACCCTAACGTATCCTTTAGATACAATTCGAGCTCGATTAGCATTCCAAATAACCGGAGAACATATTTATACGGGCATCGTTCATACGGCTGTTACAATTTTTAAAACCGTATGTAAATACAACAATTAAAAATCTCATTCTTATAACGTTAAGATTTTTTTTTTAATAGGAAGGAGGATTTCGAGCGTTATATCGAGGATTCCTACCGACTCTAATGGGAATGGTGCCTTATGCTGGTTTTTCTTTCTATTGTTTTGAAATTATGAAGTTCACGTGCATGAAATATGCACCGAATTTCACTTGTAGGCCGTGTGAAATTAATACTGGTATTAAAAAAAAAAGGCTCTAGCCCAATAGCCATAAGAAAAGTGCCCCAGGCGGTTTTTAAAAAATGCTTCCGTGTGCTGATTCCTCTTCATGAAAAACTTATTGTCGCACAATTTTAACCCGCTACCTCCACTTGTATTGGAGTTACAGGGGAAACTACCCCAGACGTTAAAATTTTTTTTCTAGAAAACTATTGAAGATTTTTTCATGAAATTCAAACTGTACGTAGATATTAATAAAACGCATAATATATATTTTTTGGGAATTTTTGTAAATCTATAAATGATGAAAAATATTATTTTTACTTTTTGAGGGTGGTTTTTTATATCAACCCTTAAAGTGACACCTTTTTTTTGAAAATGCGATTAGGGCATTTATTATCCATCTTTCATTTAAAAAAAGTCGCTTTAAGAAATTAGTTGTCGCTCACCACCAAAATGAGGTCATCCAGGGACAGGTTTGTAATAGACAGCGCATTTCGTAAATACATTTATTCCTTTATGACTTGTATATATATGCCATAATATGGTTTTCGTCAAGAAAAAAGGTCCTGAGAGAGAAATTAATTTTTTAAATTTTTTATAGGCCTATTAACAATATAGTGCAGGGATCTTTTATCCATTCTTTTACTAATAATAAATTCAAAGAAAGTTTGATAAATAATACCTACTTGTAATTATTTTCTATCTCAGATTACCTACATACATACTCAAATATTGTTAGTATTATTATTTGAATCAAGTAATATTTTTATTTGTTATAACTAAAAATAATTAGAATCATAATTTATAGTAAAGTATTTATAATAGTAATTTAGAAATTGAATACAACCTTTGCTTAGTCGCTATAGGTTTCTTCTTCTATACCTAATTGTCGATATATTTCTGGAATTCGACTAATGTATTTACGAAATGCGCTGTCTATTACAAACCTGTCCCTGGATGACCTCATTTCGGTGGTGAGCGACAACTAATTTCTTAAAGCGACTTTTTTTAAATGAAAGATGGATAATAAATGCCCTAATCGCATTTTCAAAAAAAGGTGTCACTTTAAGGGTTGATATAAAAAACCACCCTCAAAAAGTAAAAATAATATTTTTCATCATTTATAGATTTACAAAAATTCCCAAAAAAATATATATTATGCGTTTTATTAATATCTACGTACAGTTTGAATTTCATGAAAAAATCTTCAATAGTTTTCTAGAAAAAAAATTTTAACGTCTGGGGTAGTTTCCCCTGTAACTCCAATACAAGTGGGGGTAGCGGGTTAAAATTGTGCGACAATAAGTTTTTCATGAAGAGGAATCAGCTCACGGAAGCATTTTTTAAAAACCGCCTGGGGCACTTTTCTTATGGCTATTGGGCTAGAGCCTTTGTGGGCAATTAAAATTTGATCGTTTTAAACTTTGATATTTAGGGGGGTTGGTGTTGACAATTCCTGCAAAGCTGCTTTGTGGAGGTTTAGCAGGAGCCGTGGCTCAGAGTATTTCTTATCCTTTGGATGTCACGAGACGAAGAATGCAGTTAGCTATGATGTCTCCTGATACACAACGATTTGGGTATATACCATTTTATTTGTCTAATTTTTTAACATTGACCTCTGGTATGTGGAATTAAAATGCATTTTTTTTGTAAATATTTTTCTTCTTTCATATTGCTTATGGTATGGGTGCACGATGAATATTCTGCTTAAAAATTCATAGAACGTAAGTCGAAATAATGGATAAAATTACAAAAAAAAAAAATTAACTATACAAAGTCGACTATTTGAATTATAATGCGATTTGTAATCTTTTTTTTTTTAAGAATGACAATGACGAAAACTATCGTTACGATCTACCAAGAAAATGGGATCACAAAAGGGCTTTATCGTGGGATGTCTATCAATTATATGCGTGCAATTCCAATGGTGGCTGTTTCTTTTGCAACCTATGAAATGATGAAACAACTTTTAAAACTTGATACAGGATTGAAAATTTAACGTTTTCATCCACTTAGTTGTTTTAATGTTTATTGTTATAAATTGTTTTATTTAAATATTTAACACTCGTATTTAAATAGCATGAGCAGCTTTTCATGCCGTATAATAATTTTAAGTAGACATCAATTTTAAGGAACATATGGAAAAATTACGAACAAAAGTTCGGATTGCATAACAATGTCAATTGAAAACAGTTTGAGTCAATCTACGTCAATTGTTTAAGAACATTTAAATGAGAATATAGTGTTACAAAGGTCATGCTCGAATAACTTAAGAAAATTTGGATCTATTGAAAAATATATTTATATTTTTATAAGAGATCATACATACAAATATTTAGACTGAAACTAACATTTTAAAACAGTTACAATAAAAATTATTTTTAAGTTTTAAGATAAAAGAAGGTTTATATAGAATATCCCATAAGGGATGGTTTTGTATATTAAAGTGGAATCCCTAAAAAAAATAGTCTGAAAATGTAATTACAGTAGAAATCGTTTATAACGAACTTTAGGGGACCGTGAAATTTCGTTCGTTATAAGCGATATTTACTATAACCGATATGTATCGTCTTATCTAAGACATATCACGGGGCCCGAAGGTTTTGTACGTTACAACCGGTTGTTCATTATATCCGGTGTCGTTATAAACGATTTATACTGTACACGATGTTGTTTGTGTTTTATCACAGAATGTAGACCAATGCAGAAGGTTCACCGAGTATTCAGGATTAAAGGTATTGACACTAAATGGACCTTCTGATCAGGGGCGGATTTAGGATGTAGCTTGGTGGGGGGTCATTACCGGGGTGTGTGGGGATATCCCCTACTGATGTGTGTGGTTTCCGGGGGTCCACCTTTGGGAAATTTTTAAAAATACATCTCTCAAAAACCGAATAAATTTGTATTTTTAATCAACTTCAAAAAAAAGGACGAGGTTCTCATTTTGACTGTATTTTTGTTATGTTTGTTACCTCAAAACTTTCGACTGGATGAACCGATTTTGATGGTTCTTTTTTTATATGAAAGCTAGTACTTCTCATGTGGTCTCATATTAATTTGAAGAAAAACTTTCACTTTTAAAGGGTTGAAAAGCTAGGGACAAAATATTAACTTTCTACTGGCTAACCCTATTTCGATAATTTTTTTTCTATTACGTACATTCTACCTTTAAATTGTTCACGTTTCAATTTGAGGAAAAAAATCCCCCCTCAAAGGATGAAAATAGGAGATGAAATAGTGACGTTTTTTGATGATTTTTTGTCTCTTAGAAAGAGTGTTCTTCTAAATTTTTTTTATAACATTTAAAAACCAAAAATGTCAACCCTTAAGAGTAAAAGGGGGTGAAGTAGTAACTTTTAACATTTAAACGGCGCTGTCTCATGCGAGCAGCGCGTTTAGTAGTAGTTTACTCATATTCAAAGAAATAAAATCAGTTATCAAACTTCAGAGCACTAAAAATCGAGAAATAAATAAAAAATATAACAAAATGAAAAACCGACATCAAAATAAATAAAAGATCTAAAAAAAATGCACCTAAAAAGGAAATGCGTATCCTTGCAGTGTCTACAACTTACTAATTATTAGGATGATAAAATGTACAACTATTGTTATTTTTGGAGTTGGTGTCAGCCAAGGAAATAAATTTTAATGTTCATTTGTAAAAAGGTTTAATTAGTTATTAGTATTTTGTAGTTTGAAGGTCGCTAGATATTGTCACAGTACCTACTA